>CAWUFW010003396.1:720000-1320000 GCA_963921515.1 Calotriton arnoldi
GGGGAGTGTTTTAGGGTTTAGGGTAGTACAGTGGTGTTTGGGTAGTGTAGGGGGTCGTGCTGGGGTTAGTGTTTTAGGGTTTTAGAGTTTAGGGTAGTGCAGTGGTGTTTGGGTAGTGTAGGGGATACTGCTGGGGGTAGTGTTTTAGGGTTTAGGGTAGTGCAGTGGTGTTCGGGCAGTGTAGGGGGTCGTGCTGGGGCTGGTGTTTCAGGGTTTAGGGCAGTGCAGTGGTGTTCGGGCAGTGTAGGGGTCGTGCTGGGGCTGGTGTTTCAGGGTTTAGGGCAATGCAGTGGTGTTCGGGCAGTGTTGGGGGTCTTGCTGGGGCTGGTGTTTCAGGGTTTAGGGCAGTGCAGTCGTGTTCGGGCAGTGTAGGGGGTCATGCTGGGGGTGGTGTTTCAGGGTTTAGGGCAGTGTAGTGGTGTTCGGGCAGTGTAGGGGGTCGTGCTGGGGCTAGTGTTTCAGGGTTTAGGGCAGAGCAATGGTGCTCAGGCAGTGTAGGGGGTTGTGCTGGGGGTGATGTTTCAGGGTTTAGGGCAGTGCAGTGGTGTTAGGGCAGTGTAGGGGGTCGTGCTGGGGGTGGTGTTTCAGGGTTTAGTGAAGTGGTGTTCCGGCAGTGTAGGGGGTCGTGTTTCAGGGTTTAGTGCAGTGGTGTTCGGGCAGTGTAGGGGGTCATGCTGGGGTGGTGTTTCAGGGTTTAGGGCAGTGCAGTAGTGTTTGGGCAGTGTAGGGGGTCGTGCAGGGGGTGGTGTTTCAGGGTTTAGGGCAGTGCAGTGGTGTTCGGCCAGTGTAGGTAGTCTTGCTGGGGGTGGTGTTTCAGGGTTTAGGGCAGTGCTGTAGTTTTCGGGCAGTGTAGGCGGTCGTGCTGGGGCTGGTGTTTCAGGGTTTAGGGCAGTGCAGTGGTGTTCGGGCAGTGTACGGGTTGTGCTGGGGCTGGTGTTTCAGGGTTTAGGGCAGTGCAGTGGTGTGCGGGCAGTGTACGGGGTTGTGCTGGGGCTGGTGTTTCAGGGTTTAGGGCAGTGCAGTGGTGTTCGGGCAGTGTAGGGGGTCGTGCTGGGGGTGGTGTTTCAGGGTTTAGGGCAGTGCAGTGGTGTTCGGGCAGTGTAGGGGGTCGTGCTGGGGCTGGTGTTTCAGGGTTTAGGGCAGTGCAGTGGTGTTCGGGCAGTGTAGGGGGTCGTGCTGGGGGTGGTGTTTCAGGGTTTAGGGCAGTGCAGTGGTGTTCGGGCAGTGTAGGGGGTCGTGCTGGGGCTGGTGTTTCAGGGTTTAGGGCAGTGCAGTGGTGTTCGGGCAGTGTAGGGGTCTTTCTGGGGGTGGTGTTTCAGGGTTTAGGGCAGTGGTGTTCGGGCAGTGTAGGGGGTCTTGCTGGGGGTGATGTTTCAGGGTTTAGGGCAGTGCAGTGGTGTTCGAGCAGTGTAGGGGTCTTGCTGGGGGTAGTGTTTCAGGGTTTAGTGCAGTGGTGTTTGTGCAGTATAGGGGGTCTTGCTGGGGGTAGTGTTTCAGGGTTTAGGGCAGTGCAGTGGTGTTCGTGCAGTATAGGGGGTCGTGCTGGGGATGGTGTTTCTGGGTTTAGGGCAGTGCAGTAGTGTTCGAGCAGTATAGGGGGTCGTGCTGGGGATGGTGTTTCAGGGTTTAGGGCAGTGCAGTGGTGTTCGGGCAGTGTACGGTGTTGTGCTGGGGCTGGTGTTTCAGGGTTCAGGGCGGTGCAGTGGTGTTCAGGCAGTGTAGGGGGTCGTGCTGAGGCTGGTGTTTCACGGTTTAGGGCAGTGCAGTGGTGTTCGGGCAGTGTAGGGGGTCGTGCTGGGGCTGGTGTTTCAGGGTTTAGGGCAGTGCAGTGGTGTTCGGGCAGTGTAGGCGGTCGTGCTGGGGCTGGTGTTTCAGGGTTTAGGGCAGTGCAGTGGTGTTAGGGCAGTGTAGGGGGTCGTGCTGGGGCTGGTGTTTCAGGGTTTAGGGCAGTGCATTGGTGCACGGGCAGTGTAGGGGGTCGTGCTGGGGGTGATGTTTCAGGGTTTAGGGTAGAGCAGTGGTGTTCGGGCAGTGTAGGGGCCGTGCAGGGGCTGGTGTTTCAAGGTTTAGGGCAGTGCAGTGGTGTTCGGGCAGTGTAGGGGGCCGTGCTGGGGCTGGTGTTTCAGGGTTTTGGGCAGAGCAGTGGTGTTCGGGCAGTGTATGGGGTCATGCTGGGGGTAGTGTTTCAGGGTTTAGGGCAGTGCAGTGGTGTTCGGGCAGTGTAGGGGGTCGTGCTGGGGGTGGTGTTTCAGGGTTTAGGTCAGTGGTGTTTGGGCAGTGTAGGGGGTCTTGCTGGGGGTGATGTTTCAGGGTTTAGGGCAGTGCAGTGGTATTCGGGCAGTGTAGGGGTCTTGCTGGGGGTGATGTTTCAGGGTTTAGGGCCGTGCAGTGGTATTCGGGCAGTGTAGGGGGTCTTGCTGGGGGTAGTGTTTCAGGGTTTAGGGCAGTGCAGTGGTGTTTGGGCAGTGTAGGGGGTCATGCTGGGGGTGGTGTTTCAGGGTTTAGGGCAGTGCAGTGGTGTTCGGGCAGTGTAGGGGGTCATGAAGGGGGTGGTATTTCAGGGTTTAGGGCAGTGCAGTGGTGTTCGGGCAGTGTAGGGGGTCGTGCTAGGGGTGGTGTTTCAGGGTTTAGGGCAGTGCAGTGGTGTTCGGGCAGTGTAGGGGGTCATGCAGGGGCTGGTGTTTCAGGGTTTAGGGCAGTGCAGTGGTGTTCGGGCAGTGTAGGGGGTCGTGCTGGGGGTAGTGTTTTAGGGTTTAGGGTAGTGCAGTGGTGCTTGTGTAGTGTAGGGGGTCGTGCTGGGGGTAGTGTTTTAGGGTTTAGGGTAGTGCAGTGGTGTTTGTGTAGTGTAGGGGTCATGTTTTAGGGTAGTGCAGTGGTGTTTGGGTAGTGTAGGGGGTCGTGCTGGGGGTAGTGTTTTAGGGTTTAGGGTAGTGCAGTGGTGTTTGTGTAGTGTAGGGGGTCGTGCTGGGGGTAGTGTTTTAGGGTTTAGGGTAGTGCAGTGGTGCTTGTGTAGTGTAGGGGGTCGTGCTGGGGGTAGTGTTTTAGGGTTTAGGGTAGTGCAGTGGTGTTTTTGTAGTGTAGGGGGTCATGTTTTAAGATGCAATGCTCCAATACCTGACCAGTCTGCACTACATAAAACTGCAAAAAAACTAAAAATAAAGTGTTTTGCACACTTTTGTCATTGGGCTATATGTGGGCTACATCTGGGTAATATTTGTGCTACATTTGGGCTCTTTTTTCACTGGTGGCCATCTTGGAAGACTTCTTTGTTATGAAGTTTCCTAATTTCTTCATTTACTGCAGTCTCCTCAGTAGGAAATGCTTTCAGTTTTTTACTTTGATTCCATCAAGAAGGCATTCAGATGTGTCTCACATCTGCCATAAATTCAGAATCTTAGCACTATAGTTGCTCATTAGATCACTGGAGTAAAGCTACTGCTCACCAGGGAGTTAACTGGTAGTCTGCTGCTGGTATTGAAAGTGATTGTTTCAGTCTGCATGTCAGAATTTTCTAATGAAATAGAAGAGGATTTGAGATCACTTAAAACATGCCCTAATTTTTCTTTCTGCAGCACTAACCATAATTTCTATTTTCAAAAAGAACCCCTCATTTTGTTCCTTTTTAAATTAAATTGTTTAAGTGTTACCGGTTTATTCCAATCAAGATGGCTTCAGGTGTGCCATACTTTTGTCATAAGTAAGGCTGTTAGCGCTCTAGTTGTTTTTAGAACACTCTGGGAAGCTGCAGTAGAACACAAAGGCATCAACTGGCAGGCTGCTCCTGTTGAAATATAACAGGAAGATATTTGAGATCACACTTGAAACATGTCCTAATTTTTCTTTCTACAGCACTAACCATAATTTCTATGACAAAATGAACCCCATTTTGTTTCTTTTTAAATTAAATTGTTTAAGTGTTACCAGTTTATTCCAATCAAGATGGCTTCAGGTGTGCCATACTTTTGTCATAAGTAAGGCTGTTAGCACTCTAGTTGTTCTTTAGAACACTCTGGGAAGCTGCAGTAGAACACAAAGGAATCAACTGACAGTCTCTGCCCTTGTTGGATGTACATGTTTTACTGAGAATGTCAGACTTCATTCTCACATGAGTGAGAAAGATAATGTGAATTTACAGAAAATATGCTCTCATTCTAGCTTCTGGAGCACCTTCCAAACCTACATGGGACAAGCATGAGAAAATAGTGTTCTCTCAAACATGATTCATGATATCCCAGCAGAAGGTTTTTCACATGGTAAAATCACCTTAGAATACACCACAATTCCTAAAATTAGTATGGTACCATCAACAAATAAATTCTAATGTAACTAAAGCCTGTTATCACCCTTTATAGTTCTCCTTTTGGTGACCCTCAAAATCTTCTATTCACTACAATGCATTTCAATGAGGTACTATCATTTATATTGGTCCCAAGATGGCTGCCAGCAATTCCAGGATGAAGTGCTGACAGCCAATCAGATCTCACGATGACATGTGTGGTTAGGCTCCGCCCAGATATATATGTGACTTTACTTTTGATTTTCTCAGGAACTACTGAACGGATTTACACCATTTAAGCAAAAGGCACGACACTGAACCAAGGGCTACCTCTTTGCCAAATTTGGTGTAATTCCGTTCAGCAGTTCGGGCTGTAGCTGCGACTAAAGGTTCCTATGGGAAAATGAATGGGGAAAACGCGTTTTGGGACCCCCTTTTTTCTTGGCCCCCGCTTGACGTATCACCCCGAGACTTTCAGGATAGGAGCGGACCGGAGCGCCCCAACAAGTTGGAAACTTTCGCGAAGATTCATCAACCGGCGCCAACGTTATTTCAAATAGAATGTCGCGGATTTCCTATGGATAATGGGTTTTAACTATAACTATCTACTGGCGACCACCAGTAGATAATATATACACATATATATATATATACACACACACACACACACACACACACTCGTTCGTTCTTGCTAAGTTTGGTGTAACTCATACAGCAGTTTCTACTCATCTTTTAGGAATATTTCTTTTAGGAGCTAAAATGGGGACATTTACTCTCTCCCTCCAGTAACTTTCTTTACCAGGGACAGTTCAAGAACCTTCACACGTCAACAGTTAGTTGCTTTGCACAGCCAGCACCGGGGTGAAAAGGTATAAGCAAATGAAACATTGTCTTTCAATGGAGAATGTGTCTAGACCGTAACTATTCAGTGATGCCCTTCACTGTGTCATCGATCATACACGCCAGCATGTTAGAACAGGAACGTGCGAGATTTGGAGAAACAAATCGGGGGAATGTGTTTTGCCCTTTTGACTTCTATTTAAGTGGAAGCAATTCCAGGCGGGGGTGCAGCTAAAATAAAGTTATTGTTTGGCTTCAAAAAATTGGGAGCCTCTCTCCTGGATCGGGATCTATTGGTATGTATGATATATTTTTATACTTTTATTGCAGCGTTGCAATATTCCGAGTGTGTTGGACAGGATATGTTATTTCCTGGGCAGGGCTACACAATGGTTTCAAAGGATTGTGCCTGCCCCCGAGGAGGCAATATAGTAGGCAAAGCTGGTGCGTTTGGACCAATTGACCCAGTCAACGGAGGCGTACATCAGGAGTTGGAATTTCAGTTGAGTCAGTGTTTGTTTATTTGATTTGATCGAATTTCCTTATAATGAAATACATGGAAGGAGAGCTCGGGGCTGCGAGGCTTCTTGTCCGCGCGGTGATGCGTGGATCCCAAGTGTACATCACCCAAATAGTTTGATTTAAACGACGTGCGTGCCAATTAACGAAGCACAACACACAATTTTGATTAAGAAAAGGATGTGTCCTTATTAACGTAGATAGATTGTAAAAATAAGACCTGGAGACCAGCGTCCCCTGCTATTAATCAGCTGCCCCGGCGCGCGCGCTCCCCGGGGCACCCGCCCGTAAACAAGGCCTCGTCTAACGAGCCCCGTCGAGGGCGCTAACGAGGAGATACTGTTTATTTTAATAGAGCCCCGAACAACTCTGGTCTCAAACTGTAACCATTATCTGGAGTCTCGAAGGGCCTGCGTCGCGCCAGAGGCACGAACTCCACTCAACAAAGTTCTGCGCTCCTGAGGGAGATGCAAGGAGTCGGGTGACTGGAGGAAGGAACACGTGTCTGCTGTGCCCTTGTCTCTCTGAGGGATGTGCGAATCTCTTCACATCATTAACGTCGCCACTCTCTCGTGCCTCGAGGGTTTGTGTGCAGTTTCCGAAGCCGAGAGCCTTTGCACATACATTCGGTGGCACCAGAATGGAAAACTATTGCAATGACCTTTGACCTCGCAGATGATCGTGTGTTGTAAGCTCTGCTCTCCCCACACCTCGGTTGTGACCTCCCCATGCTTGCTGTGAACAAGGCACTGTTTATTTTACAACATGAGCATTCCAAGGCCGTTGTAATGTCACCCTTCAGTACCCACTGATGTTACAGTACAATATATGCACCCAACACACAATGCACAGGGTCAATGTTTAGGTGCTGCAGTGATTTATCAAGTGGATAATCTGTCATTAAAAATACAACAAGCATTTGCAAGGCAATAGCTCTCGCATTCATGAGAGTTTGAGCTATTGGCATTGCCGTTTACTTATGTGTTGTTTTTAAAACGGATAAATAAAAGGCATTGTCATTTACAATGCCAATAGCTTAACCCTCGCAAATGCAAGACCTTTTGTATTGCAAATGCGTGCTATAAAAATAAAGTTAGGAGAGACCGTGTCCTGCCTGCAACAGCAGGCAGGACAATGCTATTTTAGAAAATAGTGCTCGGAGACTGTAATTAAAGCCTACAGGGCAACCACGCACGTAACAGGGCGTGTCGCCATGGGAGGTTACAAAATGAGACAAGGCAATACTAAGGAGGGACTACGCTGCCTTTTTACCAATGAACAGCCACAGTTTACAGTGGACAATGACACAAGCCAATGAAAAATGTGGGTGGAGAGTCGGCGCAGCTTCAAGTCCGTACCTGAATACAGCATGCCTCGCAGAGCAGGTAATGCACTGTCCAGGCTCGACCTAAAAATACTTGGCTAAACAAGAAGTATGTTCAAGTAATAAGAAGACAAAACTAAAATGTAAGCATAGAAATTCCCTTTAGAACTAGTTGAAGGGAGAACACAATTGTGATTTAAAATTGAAAAGGCACCGAAAATCACAAATTATAGCGAGCACCACAACCATATCAAGCAACAGTGGTGATGGAATAATTTCCAGAGTGGGGGTGCTGCTGTTAGTGTTAGGTCAGTGCTTCAAATGGAAATATAGAAGTGTGAGAACTCTCTGCTTGGAGTACCTGTTTGCTCCTAAGAAGTGCTGGGACTCTTCCATTGTAATGTATTTATTCCCTTCAAATTAAATAAGGGCAGTTTTTCAGTACCGGACAGTACCTGCTCACTTAAAGCATTGTGTTATGACACAATGGGCACAGGGTTTGTAAAAAGTCAAAGCACTACTTTAAGGATAAGTGTAGCAATGCGCCACTTCCATTCAGCAAGAGGATGGTGGGGGTGTAATATGCGTTCTGTGGTGCATTTTGAATAGGGTTGCCACCTGACTGACTTTCTACCAGCACCACTGGTATATTAATGGCGTGGCTGGTACAAAAATAAGCAAAATCACTTAAAGCCATTTTTTTATTCTTTATCTGTACGCACTTCAAACAGAAAATATAAATAGAAAGCACTTTTAAATGTGCTCTAGTTTGCATTAATGATCCACGACTAATAGTTAAAGTAAACAAAGATCGAAAAGTCATATTACAAATGCAAACATACGCTTTTGTTTACAGTCATATTTGGTATCACGTCCAGGCCTTTGGAGACTCTTAAAACAACAACAACAAATGGCTGGTATTCTTCTCTTGGAAAGGTGGCAACTCTCATTTTGAAGCCCTTTGTGCCAAATATATAAGTAAAGTATTCAAAAAAGTGAAGGATGGAATGCTTGAATTGATCTCAGCCACTCATAATTACTCCGGGCCGCATCCCAATCCATCGTTATTTAGCTCACCATGCCACCCTAGTTTTGACCCAGCCATATGCAAATCAGTATTGACCCTCCTCCAGTGGAAACAGTCCATCCCGAACTGCCAAGCCACTTCCTCCCTGAACCGGGGTACAAGCACTCCAAGACTGGTTTCACCCTGATTAGGGCTCATCAGCCAGGCTGTAGCTTGGTTCTAGTGACAGTGTATGGGACCCACATCTTGGCACACCAGTCCCACTTAGGGCAACACTCTAAAATATACCAAAAAGTGATGTATGGAATGCTTGAAGTAATCTCAGCCACTGGTAATCACTCTGGGCTGCATCCCAATCCAACGTTATTTTGCACACCATGCCAACAAAAGGTGTGCACAATAATGATGGACTAGGGTGTAGCAGCAAGTGATTACTAGTGGCTGAGATTAATTCAAGCATTCCATCTATCACTTTTTTGTATACTACAGTGTATCGGCCTAAGTGGGACTGGTATGCCCAGACATGGGTCTCATGCACACTGTGCCACTGGAACCAAGCTATTCGTGGCTTAATCAGGGCAAAACCAGTCCTGGATTACTTGTGCTGTGGTTCACAGAGGACCTGGTCTGGCATTTTGGGCTGGATGGACTGCTCCCATTGGAGTAGGGTCAACACTGATTTGCATATGGCTGGGTACAAACTGAGATGGCATGGTGTGCAAAATAACGATAGATTGGGATGCGTTCCTAACTGATTACCAGTGACTGGGATTAATTCAAGCATTCATCACTTTTGTGTATACTACAGTGTCACCCTAAATTGAAGGGTATCCCCAGACGTGCGTCCTGTGCACTCTGTGCCACTGAAACCAAGCTATACTTGGCTGATGAACCCTAATAAGTGTGAAACTAGTCCTGGGTTGCTCGTGTTCCGGTTCAGGGAGGACCTGGCCTGGCAGTTCGGGCTGGGCTGTTCTCACTGGAGCAGCATCAAGACTGATTTGCATATGGCTGGATGCAAACAGAGGTGGCATCGTGTGCATATTAATGATGGAGTGGGATGTGGCCCAAGTGATTATCGGGGGCCGAGATTAATTCAAGCATTCCATCCAACACTTTTTTATACTAAAATATGCAAGTAAAGCATGAGGTTGTAGAATACTGCCTTTACAGACAGCACATTTCCCACAGAAATATCCTGTTTATATTAGCACTAAATGTGCATCAGGTGTGCAGCTTTACTGATCAACTTATACAGTTTATCAACTTGCTGAAATTTCGTTTCTGTACATTTTCATCACACAAATAAAGTGTTGTGGTTTGTTCTTATCCTGTTAAAATCTTTGTAGTTATCAAAATTCAGAATTAGGTAGGCAAAAACAATGCGGCTTATCTGCTCTTTATTTGCTGCTGATATATTTTGAAATATTTGTTAAGTTAATTAACAAGTATTTCAAATTTGTTGTGTGATAGAAAACATTTGCGAAATTGCAGCCTTTTCCATTCACACTCTTTGTCCCCGAAGGGCATTGTAACTTGGCTGTAAAATTCACACTCTTTGCAGTAAGAGAAGGGGAAAAAGAAACACCAGTGTCCTTCCTACTTTAATAAAGAGTAAGATGCGAGTTGTTAAAAGGTATTACCTGGCATTAAACTTCTGTCTTTGAATGCAGAGCCCATGCTACACAACAAAACACTATTGAAAACCCTCTGTTGATCATTCTCCTTTTGAAATCCTCCATGGTTATTTTGGAGGTGCTGCAGCAGGGCGTCTGAGACTCCCAATTCCAGTACCCAGACAATCCATAATTGTACTGCTCATAACCTCCCATGTCACAGGTTACATTCCAAATGACTTCAAGAATCACATCAGTATTGGCATCACAAATCACATCACTATGGATGGCCAAGCTGGAGTAAATGTGCACCAAAATAGTAAACTCCGGTAGAAAGCACATCAGGACAGCGTTACTAATAAGTCAAGCAACGTCGCGCCACAACCAAAGTTACTTACACTACACAGTACTATGGCTAAACAACCTATTCCTTTTCCCACTTTGTATGTGTATTGTGCAGTGCAGTACATATACAAAGTGTGAAAAGTTTGGAGAGCAAAATATTTTTTCCTCCTTTGCGCTTGCGTCAAGGAGGTCTATTTTGCAGTTAAAAGCCCACACTCCTAATGTTAGTAGATGGGGCTTGGAGTCAATATCCATGGGTGGTAACCCAGGAATATCCATTTACAGCCAATTGTAGCCCCCCTTGAAGCAAAGTGACTCAAACCATTGCATAGTACTACTTTCCATTATGTTTAATCAACTTTCTAGCACAAACAAAGTTTTACTTTGGAAAGTAAATAACACATCTACACTTTGCACAGTTTTGTGTCTCTAAGTACGTCAATGTTATCTTGGGGAGACTCAGTACCAAACATGAAACAGTTATGAAATTAGAAATCAAAATCATGACTGCTGCACTGAATGGATTAGGAATAACTTTAAATCTGCTGCTTGTAGGGAGAGGGAGATGGAGTGATGCAGATGTTCGTGCCAATTTTGGTAATTGTGAATGGACCCTGAATGTACAGTGTATCTAATGATGACTATTTATGCTGAAAGTCCATACTCCACGACTTCATTGGCTACATTGCTTGACCTTGTTGTTGGAGCTCTGAGAGCTTCAGGCAGACAGAGCACTATGGATGAGTGCTACATCCTCCTGAACATGCTGCATATAGTTTGGCTCTACGCCAAAAAGATTCTGTCTGCACTGAACATAATTTGGTAACTGATGCCCTCCACAAATCTCTCAAGACAGTTTGCTGTCTGTGACCAGTGAGTCTAATGTTGAACCAATGAACTGTATCTCTTTGCTAATCGTGTTTGGCATCACCTTAAAAAGCTATGCTTGTTTGGTAGAGAGGAACTGGGCATGAATATACATTTTGCAAAGTATGTTGTGGGGGAATATAAATTGTAGTTCTAGAACTGACTGACAAGCTGAACACTGCATCTCATCTTACATGTCACCTTCTTTCTACTTATTGAGACAGAGCTTTCAGCTGAGGTGACAAACCATACTTGAGTCCCTCATGACTAACCCTGGGCGGTGAGCTCCGCTCGCGGAGTTTGCGGAGTTTTTCGCACTCCGCCTTACGCGGAGATCGCGGAGTTCTGAAAAACTCCTCAGAGCGGAGTTTTTTTAACCTTGTTTGCGATCGCCAACATCAAGTTGGCTAGCGCGAGTGTGGAAAATCAACCTCCCGGTGAGATTTCTCAACGCGGGGGGTCAGGTTTCTCATTACGAGTGGTCGCGTATGCTTGCGACCTCTCGCGTTGAGAAACAGCCCATTCGCGTTGAGAAAGCTGCTGCTCGAGTAAAAATCTACTCGAGCGGCAGAAAAGGAAAGCAGGGACCGCTTGCGCTGTGCATGGTGCTGTTCGCGATGATTGCACAGTGTGGACAAGCATCCGGCAATGTGCAATCACCGCGAACGGCATTTTTCTATCGTACTCCACCGCTTGCGGAGCTCCGTGTAGTGCGGCAGAGTTTTTTTTGCACTTCGCGGTGTTCCGCATAGTGCAACTTCACGAACTCCGCCCAGGGTTACTCATGACAACAGTGAATTTCCATGCCATCCCTATTGCTTGTATATAGATGGGGTCATGTAGGGATAAGTGGAACTCCATCATACAATTCTGAAACAAAAATCAGACAGTATCTTATAAACGTCTTTTAATGTCATAAAACGACAAATAATCCTGATACATACAAACCTGTGGTTCAAATCTGCATGGTCATTCTTTTAGTAAATAACATATGGAAACAATTGCCTATACTTAGAGACGTCATCAATAATGCCAAATATGAGGTGATCTGTGCAGTTATCTCTAGGGACTTTTTCTGGAGTACTGCAGTAGCAAGGGTTAGTGAGAAATTGGGTTGTTGGTTGAGACAGGTGTGATCCCTTCTCAAGCAACAGCCACAATCCATGTCAGGGTGAACCACAAAAGTTAGCAAATTAATATGTGCTTAACCCTCTGCTAGCTTGGGACAGAAGCAATCCAGCTTAAATTAGAGTTAATGTGTAAAGTATTTATGCAGCACTTAAACAGTAATAGTGACAACACAACACAAGAAAACCCCCACACCAATTTAGGAAAAAAAATGTAAAGTTTATTAAATTATTTGACATCAAAACAACAAAAATCTAATCAGTAGACCCGGAGATATGCAATTTCAAATATTCAAGGTAAGTATAGCGTCTAAAAGCACAAAGTGCCACCACTGGGTGAAAGTCATAAATTCAGGCCTGCCACAATGGAGTGCTGGATGAATACAGGGACCATGTTAGTCCCACTGAAAAAGTTACCTTCTAAAGCCCAGCGCAAAGAATTCCGTTCATGGTGGAGGTGGACACGAGGAGCAGGGAGAACATTGTGGATGGCTATCAATATAGCGCGAAGAGCAGGCTGGGTGTCAGACAGTTGCCACTGTAGCATGAAGATCCTGTTGGGCATTGCGGATGGTCGGTGCTGGAAATTCACATTGGCGGTCAATGTCAGCTGACGTTGCTGTAGCGCAAGGTGCAGATCTCGTGTTGACAGTCGTATCTGACAGTCGCGGTAGCACAAAGAGTCTGGTTCAATAGAGCTTCATGTTGGTGGTTGACACGGCTGGCAAGATGTTCACGTGAATGGGCCCATTCGCAATTGCGAAAAGCCCAAAACTTCAGAATTTGTCCTTTTCTTCAAGAAGGAGCTCAAATGATGCCACACTAAGGGCACAGGACCTGAGAGGCACCTCTTGGGGATGAGGAACTCACTCCATTAGAGGCCAGTATGGCTCAGGCAGGTCCAGGTGCAGGTTTAGTGCAGTGTGTCAGCTGGGCATTTACAGGGAGACATCTGAGGCTTATGTCATGTCCCTGTAGCTGAGAACAGGAGTTTAGGGAGCTGGCCCTTGATGTCACTTCAGTCTGGGATGAAGGACACAGGTCCAGTCTTCCTTCTCAAACAGGAGGATAGGCTTCAGGAAAGTCCATACATCTCCAGTGCAGCAGGTCAGCTGGGCAGTTCTTCTCCTGTAGTATTCATAGGTCTAGAAATGTACTGAAGAAGGGTTCTAAAAGTCCCCTTTTTATACCTGGTGAACACTTTGAGGTGGAAGAAACTTCTGGTTTCTGGAATTTCCTGCCTCCCTGTCCTCATCCCAGTCTGCCTGCAGGCACAATAAGCTAGTGTGAAGTTCTTTGTGTGTGAGCTGTAGCAGAGCCTTTGAAGTGCAAGTGTTGACAGGTATCCGCTCCACCCTCCTCCTCCATTCAGGATGGCCCATCCTGCCAAAACTCAAACCCTCTTTTTTTTGTGGCTGTCTGGGAGGAATAAACCAACACCAACTGCCAAATTCACCTAGTCATATGAGTCAGGATCAGGTTGCAGGCATCACATGGTTAGGGCAAGAGAATGCCAACTTTCTAAAAGTGATAACTATGTCTGAAAACGGGGAGATAGAATGCACTACATTTTTCTGATTCATAGATTCAGCTTTACTTTACTTTTTTTAGATTTCGTGTGCAGCCTGGACACGCGTGTTCCTCCCTTGTAACACGCACATAAAGAATCCTCAAAACTGGAGCGTGGTTGCGCACCTTGTCCGACGCACTGCATTAATTTAGTGGCTTTTCACAAAATATACCGCAAACTTGTTCATGTTTAGTGATGTTTATTCCATGTACTCCAAAGTTTTTTTTATAAACTCATTCATTTCTCCATTCACATGAAAGGTGCTTATGTATTCCTAAACATGATAAACTGCCAAGGATGAATTATGTATTCACGTTTGCCCCAGAAAAAAGGAGCACTTTGGTATTTTGCCCTCAAAGTTGCGAAGTCCAGTAGTCCAATGCTTATTTGGGAAAAGTGTCAGGTTAGAGACTCAGGACTTAATAAGCACCAGGTAATAATCAGTAAGTCATGGTCTAGCTAGTTTTTGTAGTTTAAAAAGGAAAGTACTTGAATACTAAAATACATAATGAAGAACTACTGAGTATTACATAGAAGGCTAGGTCATGTTGTTTATGTTTATGGAGATCTTGATTGACGCTCTGGATTTCTCAGGCCCAATCAAAAAGCTCTAACTCAAACAGGGTAGGTGTCCAGGGTTGCAGGAGGGGGGGGGGGCATGCCATGCAGGTGTAGTCTTCTTCAACAGTGTTTTCTTTTAGCACTTGTGATTTATTTGCAGATTGAATGCTGTTGGTAGTTATCCAGCACTTCAGGCACACCTTAGGGATAGTTTTTTTTTAAACTTATTTTTTATTATAGTACTGCATTATTTGTCACAACAATAACTTGCACATTTTACAATTCACGTATTCTTCCATCGGGCCACTAGCAAGGTTACGTTTTGGCATGCATGAGGTATCAGGGCTTACTCACCCAGGCCCTGTTTGTGTGCATTAGCGTTCGTTGCAATCAGGATGCAGAAATTGTAGATGGAAGAACTAGATCAACAAGAGAAACAACCCAACAACAACTTGCAGCAGCAACTAGTGACAGCATTTATCCAAGAAAAAGATTAGCATATATTTAGTGCATTATTGGAGCCGGATGTCGGACCACCATTCAAGGTCAAATGGTCGGTGAATGGGGGTGGGGGGGAGTCCTCAGCACTTGGCGATAGCTGTCGTTCTTATGTGTGGGGGCCCTGGCTGTTCATAGTCTCCGTGTGGGGTGGGGGGAATATATGTTGTGTTATCTGTGTTTCCTCCGAATCTGATCCTGGGGGGGGGTCTGGTTATTGCAGCCCTTCCAGCATAAGTCCCCAGTCTTTGAGATCGCGTTCTGCATTCTCATCAGTGCGTACTGTTTTCAGATGGCTTTCTTCCGCCACTCCCCATTCTTGCATGTCCAACTGCCATTTGTCCAACCTGGGGGGGAGGGTTTGTGTCCAATGTATCGCAAAGCGTCGCTTTGCTAAAACTAGGCCTAGAAGTGCAAATTTATATTGTGTGCGTGTTCCTTTTTTAGGGGTCGGGAGTACCCCTAGCAGACAGTGCTTAATGGCCGCTTCTATTTTTACGGCTGTGACCATGTGTATCTTCTGTATTACCTGACTCCAGTACCGTTGTAGGCGGATACATGACCATGTCATGTGCAAAAAGGTTGCTGGGTCTTTGCCACATCGGGGCAGTGTGAGGAGCATTCCGGGTTAAGACTGGCAAGCCTCTGGGGTCTCAGATATGTACGGTGTATGTAGTGGAATTGAATACGTTTAAACCTGGCATTGCTAGTCACCTCCCGCAACTGTGCAAAAACCTTTTTCCATTCCCCTTCTGTGAGGGGAACCAGTAGGTCCTCAGACCATCGGCCTTTTATCAGAGACATATCAACTGTGCGGTCTTCTTTGAGGGCCTTATAAAAGCGGGAAATTAGGCCTCTAGTAGACCTTGGGTTAAACATCAATGCCCGTGTGTGCGACTGTCGGCTCGTCTGCAAAAGAGCGCCATATTCCGCGAATTGTGTGTGATATTTTGGTATTTTGAAGAAAATTAACTTCGGGAATTCATATGTCAGAAATGTCCCATTTGCATATAAGTCCCCAGTCGTCGTACATCCCCCTTCATACCATTTGGATATATCCGTATCTGATTCTATGGAACCCCTGCAACCGATGTAGAGGGTGTGAGTTTGTGTGTGGTGCCCTGCGAATACCCTGAGAGACTGCCTGTTCCCTGACCGCCGCCACATTGTTGGATTATAAACGGTCATGTACTGGGAAACCGTGTGCCCAACATTAGGTACCTTGGGAGGTCTGAGCCTCCGTGCCTGTCTGCCAGCAGTGCTTTCTCTATATTATGTCCCTCCATGCACCATTGTGCAGTGTACTGCAATACTCCAGCGAAATAGTAAAGCCTAAAGTCAGGAAGTCCCAGTCCCCCTGAATCCGTGTCCAATTTAAGTACATCTAATTTCACACTGTTCAGGCCATCAGCCCATACTAGCGATACCAATAATTTATTTAGTATAGTGAACGTAGAGTTCAGGATGTGGCAAAATGTGTTTTGTAGTGCATAAAGGCACCGAGGTAGCATAACCATTCTCGCTAGTGCGACTCGTCCCATAATGGAAAGAGGGAGTCTATTCCAAACACGAATGGACTCCTTCAAATCCGCGATGACTGCTCCTATGTTTAGTGCATATTGGTACTGAGTTCAGAGCATCACGTGCATACCCTGATATCGGAAATGGTCGGTTTCCCAACTAAACTCTACAGCAGGGAGGTCCCGCACATCTACCTGTGTCAATGTTGCCAGAGGGAAGATGACAGACTTACGATGGTTGAAGCGGAAACCTGATGTCCTTTCGAAAGAGTGCAACACTTCTAGTACGGCCGGTATTGCCTCTTCCGGTTGACGGATGTACAGAAGTGCATCATCTGCGTACAGGGACACCACATGGGTGCGACCGTCAATGGTAATTCCCCATCTGTTCATATCTTGTCTTAGTCTATTAGCCAGAGCGTCCATTGCCAGAGCGAATAACAACGGGGCGAGAGGGCACCCCTGTTGTGTATCTCTATCAATAGTCATGCTCTCTGATACCTGGTCACCTGTATGCACATGAGCACTCGGACTCCGGTAGAGCAGTTGGACCCAGGTGATAAAATCGCAATCAAGTCCCATTTTTCTGAGAACCTTCCACATGTATCCCCACCGCACTGTGTCAAATGCTTTTTCGATGTCTAGGGTGACTACTGCCACCCTGTCGGCGCTGCCAGTCATCAAGTGTAGCATGTGTGAGAGGCGGCGGATATTCATGTGCATTCCCTTTCCCGGTATAAACCCACACTGATCTTTGTGGACTAGCTGGGTTACCACTCTACTAAGGTGAGTCGCAAGGATCTGGGCAAGTATCTTCATGTCTACTCCAAGCAATGATAGAGGCCTGTATGATCCCGAATCCCACATCTCTGCCCAGATTCAGAAGCATATCTGCAGTGTAGTTGTGCATTTGGAAAGGGACTTGTGGAGCCACCCACACTAAAACCCCTCTTGCGTATGTGGAATATGTAGAAGCGTATAATTGTCCTCTCCATTTCTTGTGTACGTTTTGAATTTCAGAGTCTAGTAGGTGAGTTTCCTGCAGCATCACTAATTGTGCCCCTTGCCTGCGTAGGCAAGTCTGAACTCTGTATCGCTTCGTGAATGAATTAAGCCACCTCACGTTCCATGTTATAATCTGAAATTGTCCCATGTGTCCGTGAATCTGCACTCTGCTCTTCCCTACTTTCCCTGTGTTCCGTCACTGCTTTAAAAAAACATGTAAATCCCCCACAACATTTGACTTTCCCCGCCCCCCCGGGTAAACACTATAACAACAATTTGTGCATTCCCAATCTTATTAACTACCTTTTGATCCCTCCCCAATTCTCAGTCCCCGAACATTATTCACATCCATTGAAACTATCTTAGCATCGATGTCGTAGAACATATGACACATGTTCTCCAACTAATCTATTATGGTCTGAACGTGACCTATCCACACTCATGACACTAATCCACACTCAGAACGAAATATTTAAACACCATACACTCAGTCATCCAAAACTACATCCAGAGACAGTGTGGAATGAAACGTGTCAAGTCACAACTGTGGACCAATCAGCTGTCCCACCACAACTCTCGGCCTCCATGCACAAAACTACACGCTCACTACTCACCTATCTGTCAATTCATTCCACACACTTAACCACAAATATACACTAATGAGAACTTGATAAATCAGAAAAGAGAGAGTATAGACTGAGGGCGGGGTATAGTGCAGCTGAGGGAGAAGAACAATAGAGAAATAGGCAAGATGAGAAAAGAAGTGAAGTGAGACGGGTGTGGCTCCACCCCTCCTGTAATAGCGTCCAGCCACTCACCCACCTGCGCCAGACAGTACATCAGGCCACCACTGGCACCCAGCTTTCGCATTGGGTTCAATCGCGCGGCTCACACTCCAGGTACTCCATACATGCAAATTCCCCACTCAAGGGGGTACTTATGTTTATGCTGCATGGCGTCAGTTCAGTGTTCATCTTGTTGTGGCGTGTTCTCTATCACGTCTCCCATGCTGGTGTCGGACCTAGATGCTGTGACCACCTCCACAAAGGCTCTTGCTGCCTCTCGTTCAGTTTGTTGTAGGAGAGGGTCTACAGGAGTTACCCTCCGGTCTTTTCCACCAGTATCTTTGTGTTCCAAGCCTAGGGATCCGTCCTGGCGGACCACCACTCGTTGAGTTGAGCGCACTGACTTTCTGGACCTCCTCCCTCTGCCATCGGAACCTTTTGCTGTGCCTGGGCTGGGTATGTTCAATCCCTCCTTCCCCCTGTGGACTACTCTGGCTTCTCCACATACCTCCAACCAATCCCAAGCGGCCTCAGGCATAGTGAAAAAATGTGCTCGCTCGTTGTGCATCACCTTTAGTTTGGTGGGGTACAATAGCGCGTACTGTAGGTCCATCGCCGTAAGTTTTTGCTTAACCCCGCCAAAGGATGCCCTTTGTTGTTGAATTAGGCGGGTGTAGTCCGGGAAGATGCGGATTACATGATTTTTGTAAGCAGGGTTGCCCTCTAGGTGTGCCGCTCTCAATATGCAGTCTGTCCCTATAATTAAGACCTTTGCCAATAAGGGTTCTTGGAGGTGGGCCTGTGGCTGGCTTAGGTATAAGTGCTCAGTGAGCCCTTTCAATCACAAAAATGGTGGACAATTGTGCTGTGGGGAAAGTGTCTTTGACCCATTGTTCCAGGAATAGCTATGGGGTTTTACCTTCTGTGCCCTCTGGGAATCCCACGAACCTGAGGTTGCCTCTTCGCGATCGTCCTTCAGCGTCTTCCGCACATCGTTCCAGAGTGACTGTTTTGGAAGCTAAGTCAGCAAAAGTTGATTTTAGTGTGGAGACTTCATTCTCCAATTTGGCTATGTTCTGCTCTGTGGCCAGGGATCTCTCTGCAACCGTGCGGAGGTCAACCCTTAGTAGACCTGTGTCCAGGGACATTGCATCTATTTTTGGCCTGGACAGCCGTGCTTGAAGCCTCTATAGCTGCGAGGATTTGAGCCCCTAGGGTCCCGGCTGTTGATTTTCATGTTCTGAGGAGGGGGCCTCACGTGTGGGGTCAAGTTTTGAGGAGCCCCCTTGTGCAGAGAACTGGTCCATCTTAGTTTGTTGGACTCCTCTTTGCGACCTGTATTTGCCCATCTTCACTGCAATTGGGTGCCCCCAGGAGTGGGGAACGCGGATGACATCTCACAGCGGCGGGGCAGGTTCCGAGAGTTAGGAGAATCTTCCCAGGTGTAGTATATATGTTGAAGCAGTATGAGCCCTAGATCTTGTGCTGCATCTGCGGTGACGTTAGAGTCCATATGTAGGTAGGTGGCAGGGGTATCTGTGGTTAATGGTGGCGCAATTGTTGCTGGTCTTGGATGCTCCTGGGCAAGATAGGTGCAGGGTCTCTCTGTGCTCTCTGCACAGTAAGCCCAGTAGGTGAGGGTATCACTATGCAGGGGATCACAAAGTAGTATCGGGTAAAGCCTCCTGTGCGTACTCGCAGTTGGGGCCAGTCAGCCTTGTCAGCCCCAGCGGGGCCCACCTACTTGCATTGTATTTACTGAGGGTAGTAGGTGTCGCTCCCCGCTCTGCCTGCCACGCACAAATGTTGAAATCGCGGTTTCTTCAGTAGGTTGGTGCATGTTATTTGGGCCACCCACCAACCGCCTGTCTTTGCGTTGGGGTTGGACAATTGGAGTTGAAGTGGTCAGCCTCTCTGCGGGACCTGCCTTGATTGCCACATGCTTCCCACCAGGAGCCCCCACCGGTTTGTATTCATGGGGGCATAGTCCCTGTCAATGCCACCTCTGGTTGTGCCAGTATCCTCTGCGGTGCCCGGCCCCCAGCACAGGAGGCCCTGCAGCAGTCCCATCCGTGTAGGCCTTCATCCCATCTCTACCCTGCGGTGCCGTCTCTGCCAGGGGGGGGGCTACGGCGGGCATCGGCAGGGTGGGTCTTGATCTTAGGTGGCCTCGGTCTCCCCGTATAGTGTGCAGGCAGTTGTGCCTGGCCGCCGCAGCGGCCTCAGGAGGCGGAGCAGGTCGCTTCTGTTAGTGTCGATTCCCCTCGATCCGGGTTCCCCATGGAGCGCAGCGGCCCACGTGTCTGCCATGTTCACTTCAGCCCGGTCGCTCACGCACACCCCCAGTCCCTCTATCTTACCATAGGGGGGCTGCTCCACACAGTGTCACGGTGCGTTCCCGTCTCCGGCTGCAACTAGTATTGTTCGCTGGTCTCGGCGGGCCGCCCACCATGCTCGAACTCCAGGCCGCGGCGTATGCAGCCGTGCCAGCCACAGGGCGCATCTGCTAGCATGGCTCCATGGATCACTCTGCTCGTCAGATCCTCGGCTTTTCCTTCGCAGGTTTGTGCTAGTTCATGCCCTGTATGGCCATTGAGGTCAGAGCAATCATGCTGGTGCACAACGGTTGTACTGGTAGGGGAACTGTAGGATTATTTAACGGGTGGGCTGCAGACCTCTTCAAGCTGCGTTCGCTCCGGTCGCCATCTTGGCCACGCCCCATCTAAGGGTTAGTTGACAAAGCTGAACTCTCCCTCCCCAGTGCCAGACATACTCAGTCTCAGGAGTCAGTACAAGCACCTGTCCTGTGGGTACCTCGGGCCTGCAAACCTAACCCTTAGCGCAGTGGTGTAGATTTTCACCAACATGCCGCAGTGGTGATGTGGATCTGTCTTGTCCGGGCCCCTTCATAGTAGTCTTTGCTTCAGAGTAGTTGCTTCCACATGTATATGCACCTCTACTGTCCCTCCCCAGCTGTCATTCAGCTCTCCCCCTCCAAGCATAGCCCAGACAGCTCCTCCAAGCAGATAAGTCAAGTTACTGGTCACAAACCTGGCAAGGAGAGTTGACCGTCTGTACCTCAACCCTGGAGCTAAAAGGAGTTTCCTGCTTCTCACTGGTTGGGAATCCAGACTTCTGGTCAGGAAATCTTTGTACACTGAGTGGAAGTTTCACACTCCTCTATATACCCAAGTTGTGGATGATCCTTGTGTATTCCAGCAGTTCACCTCTGTGTCCAGTTCTGCACTTTTTCAATTTACATACAGAATTATCCAGCCATGGTCACTGTCAAAAGTGTGAGGTTGAAGGTTGGGAGGGGGATGGGAGCTGGGAATCTCCTCTCAGGAGCATCCGAAAGCAATAACACAAAGGCATGTGAGTCAGTACCACGTAACTAAATTGTAACCATTGGGTGGGGGGTGGCCTCTGTTTGAGGAATATGAGCCAGAAAAGAACAGGGGGAAACTTTCTACTGCTAAGGGACGCTCTATCTCCTTCCCTAATACTTCTCTGTCTGACCCACTAGAAAGAATCCCATGAATGATCTGGGGAGAAATCCCTCTAATTCAGATCTGCTGTCTGGGGCTGTCCTTACAATCCTCAATCTTAGGTACCACTAAAGTATAGCCAATATAAAATGCAATCCAGTGTGGTCACAGACACGTTATATGTTCATCACATGCATTCTCTAGACATGTAAATATTGTGCACTCTCACAACATCCATATCACACATGGGTGGCTGAAAGAACTGGCTGCTTGGGATTGACAGAACAATTTAAACAAGCATTGGTAAATGCATTAGGTTTCACCTATGTGATTAAGAATAAGCAGTTTTTGTTGTAAGATGTAGCTTGCTGAGTAGTTGTACAATATAAGTTACAGAAAGTCTGTTAAAGTGTTATGACTTGTTTATATACAAAAAGGCATTATAATATGCTGTTACTAGTGGTATAGTGCCGGTAAGTAATAGCAAAATTTTGAAAAATGAAATGAAAGAGAGAAATAATAGAATTAGTTAATGTAATAGCAATATTAGGTGTTTAGAGGAGTTCTGACAACTTTTGGACCATGTGCCACTGCTGTACCATTCAAAATATGCCCCCTAGTGCCTGCAAGATAACTGCATTTGTGACTGCCTGTTTAGTAGTAAAATATTGCAATATTTGGTGCTTAGAGGGGTTCCTAGAGCTTTGGGACCCGGTGACACTGCACCTGCTACACCATTGAAATTATGATCATAGTGCCTGCAAGGTAACTGCACTTGTGACTGATTATTTCTTAGATAAATATATCAATATTTTGTGTTTAGAGGATTTCTGACAACTTTTAGCCCTGGTGCCACTGCACCTGCATCACCATTGAAATCATGGACCTAGTCCCTGCTAGATAACTGCTATTGTGCTTGTCTTTATAGAAGTAAAATATAGCAATATTAGCTGTTTAGAGGAGTTCTGACAACGTTTTGGAGCAGTGCCACTGCACCTGTTGCACCATACAAATCGTGACCCTGTTGTCTGCAAGATAACTGCACTTGTGACTGCCTGTTTAGTAGTAAAATATAGCAATATTATGTGTTTAGTGGGGTGCCTAGAGCGTTTTGTCCTGGTGCTGCTGCACCTGCTGAATCATTCAAATCATGACCTTATTGCCTGCTAGATAGTTGCACTTGTGACTGTCTTGTTTAGTGGTAAAATTTGGCACTAATCTGTGTTTATTGGGGTGCCTGGAGCTTTTGGTCCCAGTGCCACTCCACCTGCAGCACTATTGAAATCATGACCCTCATGCTTGCTAGATAGCTGCACTTATGACTGCCAGTTTAGGTGTAAAATATAGCAATATTAGGTTTTTAGAGGAGTTCTGACAACTTTAGGCCCTGGTGCTGCTGCACCATTTAAATCAAGCCCTTTCAACTGTAAGGCAACTGCAATTGTGACTGCCTGTTTGTAGTAAAATATAGCAATATTAGGTGTTTAGAGGAGTTCTGACAACTTTTGGGCCCGGGGCCACTGCACCATTCAAATCATGACCCTGTTGTCTGCAAGGTAACTGCACTTGTGACTGCCTGTTTTGTAGTAAAATATAGCAATTTTATATGTTTAGTGGGGTGCCTAGAGCTTTTTGTCCTGGTATCACTGCACCTGCTGCACCCTTGAAATCATGATCCTGTTGTCTGCAAAGTAACTGCACTTGTGACTGCCTGTTTAGTTTTACATTTAAGCAATAATCTGGGTTTAGTGGGGTCCCTAAAGCTTTAGGCCTCAGTGCCACTGCGCCTGCTTCGCCTTCAAATCAAGTCCCTTTTAACTGCAAGGTAACTGCAATTGTGACTCCCTGTATAGTAGTAAAAAATATATCATAATTGAGTGTTTAGAGGCATTTTGACAACTTGTGGGCCTGGTGCCACTGCACCTGCTGCACCATTCAAATCATGACCCTATTGCCTGAACGTTAACTGCAATTATGACTGCCTGTTTAGTAGTAAAATATAGCAATATTCGGTATTCAGAGGAGTTCTGACAACATTACGGCCCAGTGCCACTGTACCTGCTGCACCATTCAAATAATGACCCTGTTGACTTTTGGGCCCGGTGCCACTGCGCTTGCGTCACCATTCAAATCATGACCCTTATACCTGAATGATAACTGCACTTGTGACTGCCTGTTTAGTTGTAAAATATAGCAATAATTGGCGTTTAGAGGGGTGCCTAGAGCTTTTGGTCCCAGTGCCACTTCATTTGCTGCACTATTGAAATCATGGCCCTAGTGTCTGTTAGATAACAGTATTTATGACAGCCTGTTTAGCAGTAAAATATAGCAATATTTGGTGTTTAGTGGAGTTATGACAACTTTAGGCCCTGGTGCCACTGCACCTGCTGCATCTTTTAAATCAAGCCCCTTTTAACTGCAATTATGACTGCCTTTATAGTAGTAAGACCGATCCCAATAATGCCTACAAAGTGCAAAGAAAGGTACAGATGCATGAATAGGAAATGCCACAAACGTTCTAAGGCGAAAGCATCTGCTTTACACAGCAAAGTAATAAAAAGCAAGCATTCCCGCATACTGTTTGAAGCTGTCTGCAATTTCCCTGGGAAGAGTTCTTATAGTTTAACAGTCCCTGAAGTCTGGATAGTGAATGGGGTTTAAACAGTGTGAACAGCTTTAGGAGAAGATAAGTATCGTAAATGCGTGCAGCCAGGGGAAGAGAAGTATCTGTAAACAGTAAATGCCATGCAGCCTTGATGTAAGATAAAAAGTTCCACCCACTAAAGCGGATTGGGATGAGTACTTTGGCCTTGGAAACTGATAAGAGAAGCCCCTTATACGATATATTAAAAACAATATATTTTGCAGGTGCTGTGCAGAGGCGAAACCTAAAAATTGCCTCACCAGGAATTTAAAGCCATCTATTAAAATTGTGTCTTAGCATTTTAAGCAACAACATATACAGTCCTGGGACTCCTCCACATCATTCCTGATAATTCTCAGTTTGCTTCGCCTTTCAAGCCCACATTGTTTGCATGTGAAGCAGGATCCCCAGGCATTCAGAGTTCCTTCACCTCGTGTAGTGACAGACATGGGAAGCCAATTAGAATCTGTGTATCGGCGTTTCCATTAAAGAGCTGTGGGTTCCTCATTTGAAATTGAAAAAAGTTCTCTCATCCTATCTGATTTACTTCATCTTCAACATTCATATCCTTTGGTATTTTGTGGATCCAGATCCATGAATAATCAAAGGGTAAATAGTGAAAATATCTAAAAATGTAACCCTTTTATTGCCATCTCACACAGTGTGGTGGCTGGACCTGTATGACACTTGATATACCAAACCTACGCGGAATGTGTGAATTGTGTGCTCAATTTCATGCAAATGGTATCAAAGTTCAGAGCAACACCAAAATGCCCTTTTCAATTGTAAGTGATTCTTAAACTTAAGTTGTCACTAGCACTGTATCTGTAATAAACTTGCATATTTATTTATTAGGTTTCACAGAGACCTAGGCAATATTTTCTAGATTTTGCTGTTCCTTGTTATATATAATTTCTACACCACTGCATTTAGTACAATAAAAGCTCAAAAATATTTTACATATATTCGTTATGCACTCTCAATACGTGCGTACCTTTTCTGGTTAAAAGCAATGACTTGCTCAGAAGGATCAGCCATTTTCAACACCAGGAAAATTGCTCCTGTGCTAACCAAAGCTCAATATAAATTATTAAAACACAGAAAGTAGCCACTCCCTAATAATGGTAATCTTACCAACACTATGGACTGGATTATGATGTCGGACGGACCACCACCGAAAGCCTGTCAGTGGCGCTCCATCCGACATCTGGTGTCGGGGTCCGACCACCGCATTATGATGTGCGGCGGTCGGAGGCAGTGGGCGGAGGAACCAGCCAACACTTCCGACAGGCTCAAGGAGCCCGTCGGTCGGAATGTAATACCCTACAATATGGCGGTGCCTGCTCAAGCAGCACTGTAGGGATTACGATGGCCCATTCCAACTGCATTTCATGGCGGTCCGACCGTCATGGAAATGCAGCTGGAATGGGACTTTGGGGGCCCCTAGCAGGGCCCCTGTGGGCCTCCGCTATGGTCCCAGGGGGGCACCTATTATATCCCCCAAAAATCCATGCCCCATGAGCCAGGCACCACATGGTGCTGGGCACACGGGGCATAGATGTTTGAGAAATAAAATATTTCCATTGTGGGTTGTGGTGTGGCCCATTTCGGGCCACAGCACAAGCCTCAATGGAAAAAGTTATGATTCCAACCGTCTACACTGTGGTCGCATCATAATTCGGCGGGTGGGAACTCCGACTACTTGTCTGTCGGTTCCAATTCCACTACGATGTTGGTCGGACACTCGTCCAACCGGCATCGTAATGAGCCCCTATGTTTGTGTTTATCGTATATAGTACCTACGCCTCCTAATGTTTATCAGATTAGCAGTTTGTGTTTACTGAAAAGTAACTATCCCTGCTGTTGTTAACTGTCTTCTTTGTAGATTTGCTCTCACACACCTTGGGGTCTGGTCAGTACCCCAATTAATACATAAATAATAAGATGGATCAGTGCTGCATGACATCAAAGCAAAGGGCGAATAGCTACACTATTTTAAGACCTTTGTAGGAAAAAGTAATGAAAGTAGGAGATATGCGAGTTAAAAAGCACATAATTGTTGTAACATTGAGGAACTCTCTAAGGAAAAAATGTTTTTATAAAAACTTGACTTTGCACATTTGTCTGTCTTTCTGTATGTCTGTCCATACTTCCCAAACATGTGCAAGCCTGAAGTGAAGCATAAAATATGCAAAACAGCAGGTGGGAGCCTGTTTGCATTGCCCGGTAGTTAGAGAGCTGTTGCTTTACTTGGAACACATCTACAGCACCAATAACACATTACATCTGCTCACCTCAAATATCTGCTTTTCCAGCAAAAATATTTCAGCATGATTCTATAGCCCTGGCCCCTTGACATACCTCCGTAAAAAAAATTGTTGGCCAGAGATTTTTATTTTTGATTTGTGTTTTTGTATCAATAGAGAACTAATTTAGCTTGGGTAAACATTGCTAATCCGGGCCAAATGATTCTGGACGACTTTTTTTTAATTAAAAAAAGTGGCGGATTTGTAGCAGTGATGATGTAATATTTCAGGAATCATGAGACCTATATACTTCATTTTGGTGTCCAAACATAGGTTTTGGGGGTCAAATAGTCTTACAGAGACAGAAAATAACTCCTCAGAGCAACCCTTCTGTAATTTTCCAAAATGGCGGCTCTATAATGATGTGTTTTTGCCATCTATTGGTAATTTATTTTATTATTATTTTTGTTTTAAGTTTTACGTTGATTCAAATTTGTAAACTTGAGCGAAGCAGATGGTAGCAGAGGATCTTTACCTCCTGACAGAGAGTTGCTGAAGTCAAAATCTGATACCTCCTTCAAAAATGTGTCAGATGCCAAACTAATCCGAAAGAAAAGCTAACATCAACTGTGGCTGCAAAAAAGAGAGTTTAAGATGCTTCAAAAATATGGCCATACAAAGTTCACAAAAGATTGAAACTGATCAGTGAAGAGGGACAAATATTTTATCATTGTAACAACAAGTGCTACAAGTCATATACAATGGAAAAAAGCCTGGAAAAAATGTGTAAGCAAATAGCAGAAACCAGTGAATCACAACAAGAATTGGAGTTGTCCGAGAAAGCGCCGACAACCAAACCCAGTGCCCGTCCACTTAGAAGAACATCGATGGCTACCCCTCGTCCACCTTCAACAACTGATCAGAAAGCAGAGGATCTTCAATATGTTATCTGTGGTTTAGCCAAAACAAGGGCCAAAGGGATTGACGAAAGGACAAAGTACAGAGTATGTAAGTCTCAAAGGGCAAACCTGTTTTTATCTGCAGCTAGTTTCTTCCAAGATGAAGTTTTCAGCCGAGTAGCTGATCTAAACAGCGAGGTGAATGTATTTGCAGTGGATTTGTGCGCCCACCAAACTTCATGCCTGCATACATTTGAAAATATGAATGTACAGTGAGTTCCCAGCAGCAACGTAACTGCCAGACTTCAATTATGTTTGCACTCTTTGAAAAAGCTAGTTAAGTTTTAAAGCCACTCTTCAGTGCCGGCTACGGGTTCACACTCACTGAGATCAGAGAAATAATGGTCAACATTGATGAAACTGCGTTGACCCATAATAATGAAATTAAGATTTTTCTGGTGAGAATGTACAATGACGGAGTTCGTTTTTATCAGTCTAACAAAAATAATGAGCCACTTATGGTGTTATCAGTTGATGTGAAACCTGAAGTTCTTGCTGCCAAAATAAGATCACAGGATGCAATAAAATCAGCAGGAACCATTTTAAGAAAAGTCCTAAAAAATTTAGATTTTGCACGAAATGACAAATTCTGTGATGCCCCAGAGCTCTGCAAATCATGGGCCTCAACAAGAATGCCTGATGTTGTCTTAACATTTTTTTACACCGCTGTTTAATATCAGCAAAGTAAAACTGTTACAAACGAAAGTTCTTGAGTTCGGAACAGAAGCCGACAACATTGATGATGGCTTTGAAGATATAAGCAAAACTTCTTCCCATGAACCGACAGGCTTATGCTGTACAAATGTACTGTCTTTTCCAAATCATGTTTTATGAATTGCATCACAGCAAAAAGAAAACTCCGCTACACATGATGACTGCCCACGCAATCTATGACAAGTGCAAAAGTAGGGAGCTAATCACTCCAATGAATAGGACCGGTGTATCAACAAGTTATGACCTAGTACGGAGCAGGAACTTGTTAGCAGCTCATGCTGAATATCTTGTGAATCCGACAGCACACCACTTCAAAATCATTTTACCAGGAAAGGCTTTACAATTGCTGCTCTTGATAATTTTGATTTTGAACTCAGCTTTTCTTTGTCTGGAACACCCAGCACACATGATACTGCCAGCACTGTACCAATAAAGTAGCTGAAGGAAAACAAGCTGTGTCAACTGTAGGCATAAACAAACTAAGCTACAAATGTATAATCCAACTGCCTTGCTAACGTGTGCAAAATCACCACAAGCCATCAACACGTCCCAGTCTACCAGAAAGTTCCAAAGTGGCTGAGGACACGGATCTTCTTCTACTTGATGCTGCGGTCCGAGAAGCAGATTTCATTGAATTTATCATATCGCTTATTCGGTGTGGACTGAAGGATGAGGAAAAGCCAGTTCCTCCATGAGCTGGAATTCATGCTCTCATCTCCCAAAATACCATCCCACTGAAGAAGGTTGGGTTTTTACTAGTAATACCATTTCCAGTCACAAACTACGCAACAGAATACACAGCTCTAAAAGATTTCCAAAATGTGCGTGCTCAGCTTGAAGACCAGCCTATCCTGCCAATTTTCTGCGATGAAGGTGTTTTCCTTATTGTAGCTGACATATTTATGAGCAATCCAGTAGAAGTTGATGATCTTTATCCAATAATGGGCATTTTCCACATGACAAAAGTTGGGTTGTGGTGTGTAGGAAGTTATCTCAGTGGACGTGGCATAGACGATGCACTTATTGAGGCTGAAATCTTTGGAAGCAAAACTGTCCAGTCAGTATTGAGCGGAACTCATGTTCATTCGTTACAAGGTATGCTGATCATATCTGAGGCTATAGAAACATTGCGTTGGAATGCTTTCTGGAACAACAATGACAAATTAGGTTTTGCATATCTTAACTCAGAAGTGAACAAGTCACAGGGTGCACTACATTCAAAAGACATAATGCAAAGCCAGGCAATGTTCAATACACTCAGTTCAAAATCAGAAAACCTAAAAGCCAAGTTTGTAGAGTTTGTCAAAGAATGTGAAGAAAAATCAGAACTTTGCTAGTACTGGGGAAATGTTTAACACATGATAGCTCTAGTGAAAAACTTGGCGCATGCTGATCGGGAAGCTGATTGGGAGCTGCACATGAAGACTGTGGAGTCACTGATTAGTGTGTATCGCAAATTCGATTACATAAACTATCTGAGATATGGGTCCTGGTATTTGTAAAGAGTGAAGAAGCTAGAGGTGGAAAATCCAACCCTCTACGGAAAATTCATCCAAAGACATTTTGTGATGAAAGACAGAGAGGTAAGATTCAATGCTGTGGCTCCAGATAGGAAACTGGAACAGATGATCCAGAGATAACAGAAACGCTCCAAGGGAATTGTTGGTCAGACACGTAAAAGTGAATATGTTGCTTGATGCCAGTTAGTTTCCTATGAAGTTCTTTCTATTTGCAATGTTTTCAAAGAGATGACAAATTCAAAATTAATGGACCATCGTGAAACTGCTCCTCACCAGAAACTTTTGGGAAAGAGAGGGGAATGTTTTAATAAATATGTTGACAGCCATCGTCATTGCACCAAAGGAGACGCACGCTCCTTCAGTCCAGCAGGCCCAGGGGTAATCATACATCGTAAATTCTTGCAATAATTAAGATTGCCATAAACTAAAGATTAAAAGAGGGCCTGCAGTACTGCCGAGAATTCTCGGTCTTGAGTTCAGGTCTTGTCTACCACACTCCTTCCTCACATGGGCACCCGGACGGGTTCCCTGTGAGTAGCCTTTCCTTCTCTCCCCTTTTTCCCCTATCACATGGTGGCACTGTTCTTCACATTAGGCAGGATCTACCGCCCTTCAGGTGTCCCACATTTCCAGGTCCTGAAGAGACCCTACAATTCAAAACAGGGTCGAAACACCGTCGACTGTTAAACAGGGCGAACCTTGAACCAACATTGATGATTGTATCTAGTGTTGTTTATATTGTAAAAAACTACAAATGGTCGCCCGATTGTTTTAAACCTTGTACATAAGTCACACATTATGTCACTATCTGTTTAGGTTTATTATGTTTTTTTCACTGGGACACGCATTCACTACCTGGTAAACTAGTGTTTGCCAAAATTAAACATTTTTGTAATTTCAGTTTATATAGTTTATATACTTTGTAATTTACGTACTAAAATTTATAAAAGCAGTTATATAACTACACTTCTGTGTCTGTGGTCAGCTTTTCTCTCTGACATCAACGTAACTCTGTACATTGCCATTGTGCGCTTCTTTATTATTACTATTTTTACTAGTTCACAGGAGCCACTGTTATGCTTCCAATTTACTTACCCAGGCTCCCAGTGAGTAGGGTTCCCTTGTTGTTTTTTTAACATCTTCATTTCATGCAGCAGCAAAGAAACCCCTTTGAAATTACTGAGCCTGTATGACTACACAACTTTGTGACCAAACAATATGTGGATAACGATCTAAAGACACGTCTTCTAGATGTCCTAGAACATGGATCAAAACTATGCGCAGAACTGAAACAGGAAAAGATTTGTATTGAAAGAGAAAAATCTCTTTGACATAATCACTAAAGCTAAACTTCCATGCTTTAACTGCTATAGTAAGAGTTTCATCCAACCAGGCACTACAAAATGGGTTACAAAAAAAACATTTGCAAGCGAGATGGATGTAGCAAAAGAAAGGGGTGAATTTATCAAGGACATTCTGTTACATGATCTTCTTCCAACAAATGCAATATTTGATGGAGATGCTGCAACCAAACCAGTGAAGCAGAAATTCGTACAAGAGGTCGAAAAAAAGTTTCACCTGAAGAATTTCAATTCACTGAGGTTTTCTCATTGAAAACTGCTGTTGTTGTGGACTATATGTCACAATTGCGAATGTTCAAGATTTCATCCATACAAAACTTCAGAGAGATCGGTCAGACTGTTCTACAGATATCAAAGTCAGTGTGCACCTTGCAAGAGCTGCACATTGTCTTTGACAGTTATCTTGAACTATGTCAAAGAATCTGAGAGAATCAGACGAATGTCTACAAGTGGAACAATTGACCTTGCCTGCTTCAAAGATTCGACAACTATACCTATGCAACTTGATAAATTCTGGTCATCCACATCGAACAAGATGAACTTGGAGATGTTCACTTGCCAAATCATTTCTAATGCTTCAGTGAACACTGAATTTCCAATTATTGCAAGTGGAATGATTTTCAATGAGGAGCTGGTGCCTGCAGATAGATATTCAAAAGGTACGGGCCATATTGTTAACAGCAAATTGCAGGAAGCTGACCTTCATGTTGTGCCACATGTTGAGTGGGCATATTCTAAATGTTTCCAATTGAGTCATTGTACTGTCAAATGGCACAGCTGTTATTATTGTGCTACTTAGATTTGTTGCAATGTTCATAAGTCAAGGATTGTCAGAGTTATGGATACATTATGAAACGGGCGAGAAAAGCCACTTAATCCCGCTTCATATTCGGTACAAGAAACCTGAGCCAGAGATGTCCAGGGTTCTTATCAAGGCACATATTATTACAGGCGATGACAGTATGAGCAAAATTGGAACAAAGCTGGGAGCTTTAACTGCTGAACCTGTGAGGTTTCTAAAAGGATTTGCTGAGACAGAAGAATGTGACTTTAAAGACGTAGAAAAATACCTTGTGCATATGCTGAAAATGAGTTCTGACTGTCACACATTTGACGATATTCAGTACAGTGAGTTCAAGAGCTCACTCCCGCTAAGTGACCTTCCACTGACGACATATTCTGTACGTGGACTCATTAAAAGAGTGCTCTACTTGATCAGAAGATGTGTAATTGTTTTGGATCATGTATATGTAGAGAAAATCTGTATGAATTTGGTTGGGAAGATAGCGATGGAGTGCTAAAACCTATGAAATTTCTAAAGCCTCTTCCCACAGAACTTACACATACATGTACTTGCAAAACCTGTGCTACAGAAAGATATCCCTGTCGATATGCTCTTCTCAAATGTTCAACGGTCTGCAAATGTACTACAAGTGATTGTCGAAACAAATAATTTAAGTGAACTATGAAAATGTGTCTAAAACAGGAGCGATAAACATTGTTTTTTTCATATTTAGATTATAAACATTGTTTGGTGTACAATAAAAGGATTAAAACCAGTATTCTTTGTTTTATTTCTATATATGTCTCTTCTTCCTCTATTATAGCTGCCATTTTGAAAAATGGTGGAAGGGTTGCTCTGAAGAGTTATTTTCTGTCTCTCTAAGACTACTTGACCCCCAACACCTATGTTTTGACACCAAAATAAAATATATAGGCCTCATGGTTCCTGAAATATGACATCATCACTGCAACACATCTGCCATTTTTAAAAATGTCGTCCATACAAATTTGGCCCGCATCAGCAATGTCTACCCAAGCTAAATTACTTCTCTCATGATCCAAAAGCACGAATCAAAAATTAAAATCTCTAGACAACAATTATCTTACGGAGTTATATCAGGGGGCCAAGATTATAGCACAGTAATACCCAAATCAAATTAGAAAAGTGACAAAGCCTTTTATCATATTTGCAGCAAAGTCCTATTCATACTGAGCGGAAAAAATGACAAGGTCATTTATCATCCCAAGGACATTACTGCATCTTTGGATTGCTAAAATACCACCCAGCCAACCAGAAATAAGCAAGGCCATCCGCTGACACGTGTTCAGTTCTTATTGGAGATCTTCCAGTATGGGTCTGAATCAAAGGCCTACGACCTAGCAGGCAACATAGGCTAATCAAAACATCAGTAAGAAAAAATGGGTACATCTCGGTCTTTCAGTGTAGTTCTGCTTCTTTAGATGAGGCACATCTACACACCAGTTGTTCACTATGAATGTCTGCTTTTAGCAGGCTTTTTAAGCATTAGAATAGATAAGATTGTCACCTAATGAGACCTACATGCCTTTAGGGCATACCCCTCCCCAAAAACACAATATCATGAGCCTTAAGAGTCCCTCCAAAAGACATAGTAGACTATTTTGACCAGACCTAATAAAATAATCCAGACAAAAGAAATGATAACATATGTCCTCTCCCTAGGGGTGAAACCAGTCGCCTACCCATATTTTTTTTACCAGGTGAGTCATTATCCCTCAGTGGCTCCTACTAACCCAGGATAAGTAGGAAATAAATGCTTTTGTGTCTCTTTCTCTTTGTGGTTACAAAGCCCAAACTGGCTTTGTATTTCTTCTGGCAGGTTTCTGTGTAGAGAGTCCACTAGGCAGGCTGTGTGAGGCGTCTAGTCTGTCTTCCACTTGCCCTTCAATTGCAAGCAAGTTCATTAAGTTCCTTTAGGCCACAGGTCCTGCTGACCTCTCTACCCGGATGACACACCTTTCTCCTTTGTCATACAGTGGAGACACCCTTCCTCCTCGCGTTTCTCTCTTCTTCAGCACACGCAGCGGGTAGGTGACTGGTGTGTATGATATCTCAAGGGTTCTCTCACCAGCAGGGCCATGTAGTGCGACCCTGGGGATCCAATGTGACGGGGTAGAAAATACTCTCTGCCCCAAACTGCTACAGTGCAACAGAAGTGTAAGATTTGGGGTTTTTGTTGAGAGGGGTGTAAGCCCCACTCAAGCAACAACCACAATTATTGGCCGGGTGAACCACAAAAGTCACTAAATTGTCCTGTGCTTAACAGTCTGGTAGCTTGTCAGCAAGCAGTCAGGCTTAGCTTAGAGACAATGTGTAAAGTATTTACGCAGCAGACAAACAGTAATAAAATGAACACACAACACGAGGAACATCCCAAACTAATTCAGAAAACTAGAGTAAAATGTAATAAATACAATTATATCAGAGCAACAAAAATCCAATAAGTAGAACCAGAGATATTGAATTTCATAGTTTTTAGTAAAAATAGCGCAAAGAAGCAGAAAGCACCACACCCCGATTATCTAGTCATGCTAGAGCAGAGGAAAATCACAAGTCCAGGCCGACCACAATCGAGCGCGATACAGGGACCAGGTTAGTCTTGCTGGAGAGTTATCTTCTGAAGTCTGGCATGAAATGTTCCATTCGCATTGAAGGAGGCCCGAGGAGGAGGCTTTTGGTACAAAGAGCAGATCAATTGTCACATACCGTTGTTGCTGTAGCGTGAATAGCCGGTCGCTGGAGCCTCAGGTTGGTTGATTGTCACGGCTGGTGCTGTTGGCATGAAGTGTAGGTCTCTCATTGCCAGCCATCGTAGACTGCTGCTGTTGGTGCACAGAGCAGGTAATGCCGGAGCTTTGCATTGGCGGTCATGGCGGCAGCAGAGCTCTGGCACAAACAGACCCATTCACAGTTGTGAAGAACTCAAACTTTAGAACTTTCACCTTTACCTTGTGAAGGAGCTATCACTGATTCCAGCCAAGGACCTGTGGGGCACCTCTGGGGGATCAGGACTCACTCCAGCAGAGGTCATCAGCAGGTCTCAGGTAGGTCCAGGCAGGTCCAGTTGGTGCTGGCAAGCTGAGAAGTTGCAGGGAGGCCTCTGGAAGCGTGTTGTGTCCTTGTAGTCCACAGGGGACATCAGCCAACTGACCCTCGAAGTCACTCAGGGTAGCCTGAGATCAAGGAAAGCAGGGCTAATCCACCTTCTTCAAACAGCAAAGCAGTCCTCAAGCAGCAGGGCAATCCATCTGGCAGCATGGCAGTCCTTCTTCTGAATCTCCCACATGCCCAAGAGTATTCTGATGAGTGGTTCTGAAGGTCCTCATTTTATACCTGGTGCCAGCCTTTGTGTAGGGGATTTCCCTGACCTACCCCCAAAACTGGTTCTAGTCCGGTCTTCCTCTTCCCCTTGGTTTGGCTTTAAACTCTCTAGGGTGACAAAAGGCCTGGTTTCAGGTTCCTTTGTATGTATTGTGGGTAAGGTCTTTTGAAATGTAATCAGGGCACAGTACCTCCCCAGCCATCCTGCCAGGAAGACCCTCTCCCAGCTCCACCTAATTCCCATTGTTCACTCTCTGGACCCAATACAACTTCAAACTCCTAGAAAGGCCTCAGAAAGTTTGGGCAGGTTATTCCCAACTTTCCAAAAGTAGCATTTTCAGAATAGTAACTTAAAATCTGACTTTACCACTAAAGAGGATTTTAAATTACAATTAATTTGAGTGTAAACCTATCTGTTCCCAATCTGAAGTTAGCACTTATTAAGTGTAGCAAAGCAGCTAATTGTTGGCCTATGGAGAGAAATATCCCTTATAACAGTGAAAAAATTACTTTAGGAGTTTTTTACTGTCGGGACATGTAAAACCTAGTCACATGTCCTGCATTTTAAATACCATGCACACTGCCATATGAGCTTTTTGGTCCTACCGTAGGGGTGATGAATAAGGATTAAAAAGAAAGGTTTAGGCCTGGCAAAAGGTGTATTTAGCCAGGTCGAATTGGCAGTTTAAAACTGCACTACAGGATGCAGAGTCAGGCCTGAGACATGTTTTAGAAGGCTACTTTAGTGGGTGGCACAATGAGTGGTGCTTCCTACTAGTAGAATTTAGTTTACAGGCCCTGGCTACAGGTAGTACCATATACTAGGGATTTACAAGAATATTACATGTACCAATCAGCTTTAAGCACATTTTACCATATTTAAAGGAGCAAGTGCAAGCACTTTACCACTTGTTAGCAGGGGAAAGTGCACAGAATCCTAAAAGCGAACCAAAACCGGTTCAGCAAGGGCAGGCAAACATCTGGAGTGACCCTGCAAAAAGGGCTAGGTCTAACAAGAAAGATGTTAACTTGCACACGGGTCCTTCAACAAGTAAACAACTATCAAGGGGCAATTAAAAAAAAAAACAATGATGCTTGGAATTGTATGAGGCAATTTGGCAAGCCTTCAAAGTGCTGCTAATGATTGGCATACATAAATGCTCATATCTCTGTCCTCAGTTGACCGAATTGTATAAGGTTTGGTTAATGCTGTTTCAGAAGCCAGTCCCAGTCATCAGGGTTTCCCTCACCCACCCGAAGGTGGCATGCTTCATCATAGGGTAACCTCCTTGCATTACTAACCTAGTCATAATACAGGTTACCTCCCCCTCTCTGAGAGAATGGAGTTCAGGGAGGTTTTGTTTGGTAAAGAGAGGTATGCTAAATACCTTAGGTGAGCTGGGTGTGATGAGGGGTGCAAAGCTTTTGGATTCTGAGTTGGGGAGTCAACCCCTGCAGGTCTCTAAACCTCCTCTTGGTGTTTTGATGATCAACAACACTCTCTGCCTGCACTCCCCAGCCACTGTGCGAAACATTAAGAGTCCACAGTATCTACTCCACAAGGCACAACAGAAGAACCAGTCAAACAGAAATCCTCAGGGCTTACTCCTTTAGAGTCCATAGCAAGTCTACTTTCCAGTAGGCCAGGAGAGCAACAGGATGTTGATGCCACACACCCTGGAGAGAGTCCATAATGTCCAGGAGTACAAGCCAGTGGGTGCACCCTAAGGTCCTGACAAGATTCACAGTGTTGCTGGTTTGTCATCCATCCTTCTAGTCTTCTTCACACCTATCCCCACCTTGGCAGGGGCATTTAAATAGATTTGGGGATTTCTGTGATTGGGGCCCCATCATCCCTCCACTTACAGTTACCCAAAGATAGCAGCCACTGCCTGTCCCACGCCTGTACAGCATTCTGGATAGATTGCAAGATGGTCACCATCTCTAAAACCATTATTTTTTGAGTTAATCTCTCTGGCCACATAGGGCACCTCTTTCCTCCAAAACCTGAAAGATGCCAACTCCTGGGCAGCAGACAGAGTCTGACCGTTCCCCATTATCGCCACTAGGAGCTTTCCCTGCCTTAATAAAAAAGGCAGTTGCTGGTGATGTCAATGGAGCGTCTAAGGTCCCCTCCTTAGCAAGAGATTCTTTACCTTGAATTGGCATATTATCTACTGAGGCCTTTTATCATCCAGGTGGTGGAGCATAATAATGAACTAACTCAGCTAGGCAACTGAAATGGCAAATTTCATTAAGGCCTGGCTAAAAGAAATATACTCATTCATAACTATGGGCCTGAAGTACAAATCCGTTTTGCAGTTCTGAAGTCTGTGCTTCACAAAATTAAGTGCTTCCTTAACCAACAATCACACTTTGAAGGGACATACTGATAGTTCAGGGACTTTATATTTCCCCACCTCCACCTTCCACCATTTACAAAAGTTTGTGGTGAAGTAGTTATGTCACATTGGGATTTGGGCACACATATGTTTACAAGTCTATTTCAGTGAAATCAAGTTGCAATCAGAATGCTTTGGCTATGTAAGACCAAGCCACAAGTTGCCAGGAGACCTGTTTTAGATTACTGAAGAGTTATCAATCAATCACTTCGGATTTGTAGAGCGCGGCTAATCACCAGAGAGGGTATCCAGGTGCTACGGTCTTGCTGGAATCAGTCGAAGACCAAGGTCTTGAGCCCCTTTCTTAATTTCGTGAGAGATGATGATGTAAGGAAAAGAAGGGGCAGGTCATTCCAGGACTTGGTGGTGAGGTAGGAGAAGGAACGTCCTCCACTGTGGCTTTGGTGGATGCAGGAGGTGTGTGGGATGGCGAGGGAGGCGGAGCACAGGTGTCTGGAGGGTTGGTGGAATTTCAGGTGGTGGTTGATGTACACTGGACCTAGGTCATGGAGGGCCTTGTAGGCGTCGGTCAACATCTTGAATTGGCATCTTTCCTAGATGGGCAGTCTTTGGGGGTTCCTGAGGAGAGGGGTGATGCGGGTCTGTTTGTGGAGGTCGAGGATGAGTCTGGCAGCTGAGTTCTGTATCGTCTGGAGTCCCTTCAGAAGTTGGGTGGTGATTCCTGCTCAGAGCACTTTGCTGTACTCCAACCAGCTGGTGACTAGGGCTTGTGTGGCGGTTTTCCTGGTGTTGACGGGGATCCATCTGAAGATCTTTGGGAGCATGCGGAGGATGTGGAAGCAGGCGAAGGAGACTGAGTTAACCTGGCATTACATGGAGAGTTTGCTGTCCAGGATGATGCCAAGGTTGCAGGCTTTATCTGTCAGTGTGGGCCCGAGTTCGGAGGGCCACCAGAAATCGTTCCACGGGGAGGTGTTGTTCCCAAAATCAGTACTTCTGTCTTGTTATGGGGATGAAACTAGCAAAAGAGGGATTGGTGTGGAGTTCAGGGGGTGGGGGGGGGGGCTGAAGACCTGGTGGAGCAAGAAAGGTTACCCATGCATGAGTATGCAATGAGACAAAGGGGCACACATTGGACTGGAAATACAGAAAAGCATTAGATTTATCTCACAACAGGGAGCAGGCTGTGCTGAGGCCTCATGTGCTACCAGCTGAGTTGACATGCACTTCAGTTGGTGGGCTGATGTCCACTCTGTCATGATGATGCCCAGTCATATTAGGTTTCCTTCCCAGCTTGTAGTGCTCGGATCTCATGTTCACTTTGATAATAATTACCATAAGAAATTGGGTTATTAGTTACAAAGGATGAGAGTCCTTCACAAGAGATAAGTCTGAAGTTGTATTTTTATTGTGAACCAAATACCCCATCGTAGCACCTAACTCTCTCTGGGTAGCAAAGGCATACTCAGGGGAGGTGGTGTGGGCTAGTACCCCGGCTCTCTGGTCCACCACAACATCACTCAATAAACTATTGTTCTGGAAGTGATTTTTCTTATGGAAAGGAAACATACTTTTATTGCACCCACTCTACTAAATGCTTTGTATTAAATTACAAATCTATACATTAAGGTAGATGGAAATAACCTTGGGTATACTACACTTAACAGGTTACACCTCTACTGGATTTCTGGACAGCATAATCACAGTAATCCCCTCCTGTACCAGACACAATACAAGGGGTTATCATTACCAAAATGACAGATCTAATGGCCTTTTTCAGCATGTCACCACATTGAAAAAAATCAAGAATATGTCATATTCTGCCAACAAAATACTACTGAAATCAATAGGGGTGGTACCATCTTCAAATGACATTCATTGAGGCTTGTCAACAATCACTGTTAACCTTGAGGCTATCAATAAAGCAATTCAAATATATGTCAATTACAATAATAAGGCATGTAATGATTGACTGTTCACTTTGTGTATAGCCATAAAACCATTTCATGACTTCGGTTGGAGCATATACCATTGCATAGTCATTGTAAATAATCAGGTCACAAACACAGTCTGAAACCGCAACCCCCCCCCCCCCCACTAGGGGTTTCAGCTCTCCCATGCTGCATATGCAAAGCTAAGGCTCAGCAAGAGCTTTGGAATATAGCAAACTCAGTCCCAGGGCATGCATACAACCCCCTTGGAGAATTTGGACAGCTTTTGTGGGCAATCTAGGAGTTTGGTTGTTGCACCTCCTGCAGCCGCCACAACACATTTGAAAAACATTGGTGGTGCCTCTGCCCACTTTGAGACAACCACATGGAAAAGTATTCAAATGAAGACTCCTCACAGAGGATTATGAGTTGCTCTTTGTCCCGGGTATGCATAACTGATAAGCGGGTTTTCTTCTTTGGCCTCGTGCTGTAGTTTTTAGTTTTTCCATAATGTGGCCCCACACCGTATTATCCATTTTTCACTGCCGGGTGCCCCTACCCATTGGATGGGGCACCAAGCTTGTGCTTGGTGACGGGGCCATGCGGACAGTCCACATCTGCATGGCCCTGTCGGCTCCCACCACACACAGCTGTTGTGTGCACACAGAACTAGAATATTTTTGCTGCCCACGGGCGGTGGACATGGCAGTGGGGTGGATCACGATTTTCCGAGACATTGGTGTGGGGACGGCACACCACAGAGGGGAGTGCAGCGCAGCTCCAGTTTGTCTGCTCTTTTCTGGGAAGGTGAGGTTCCCCAGGACAGCTTTTCTCAGCACTGGGCCCCAGAGGACGAGTACGGGGCAGGTATTGAGTCAGGGGAGGGAGACCTACACATACCCCTTCCCTGGTCAAACAGATTAAGGGTTGCAGTGGCCCCAGGGGAGTTTGCCCTCCCTGGGGGAAGGCTTGAAGCATTGTCACAAAGCACTATCCACTTTGTTCTCTGCTCGGTCCCTTTGGATGTCTTAGCTTCAAATGGCAATATATCCAGCACTATAAGGTCAATTTTGACGAACCGGGGCTTGTTTCACTCCTGGGGTCCTATTCTACATTGTGCCCAGGGGTGCACTGGACATCTGCACCCGCTTAGTGTGCCACCAGGGCACAATGGTATTACAGAGGGGGGCCACAGATGCTTGTGCATCCCCTTCTATAATATAGAGAACGCTGGTGCATATTTTGCACCAGTGCTATCATAAGAGGGCATGCCCTAATTTGTTTTGGGCTGTGGCCCCATGCAAATGAGGCTATTAGTTTGCCTCTGCGTCCGTGCCTTATTATGGATGCAAGCTTAGAGGCAAAAATGACTTTAGAGGGCACACTTTTAGTGCGCCACAAAAAGGTGGAGCACTTTCAGTGCACATCCTAAAGGCAGCCCTCTGGAGGGGAGAGAGGAGGTCCCATAGACTCCTCAGACATCTCCCTGCAGGGGAGTGCAGTCACTTACTGCACCCATCTGCAAGGGGATCTCCCTCCCCTCTTGAAAGTGCTGCACTGTGAACATCCTAGCAGTATTTAGACAGCTGCTCTGTATTTCACTTGAATGTGCTACCCCGAGGGCAGTGTGAGTTCATGGCTGCCCTGGGGGCAGTGCATTCTTTCTAATATGGCACACGTTCCCTGTTCCCACCCAGTGCATCTTTTGGAAAGGTGCACCATGGCGTAAACACGGAAAGTGTGCCGTATTCATAATAAGGCCTTTGGTAGTTGGCTCTAGCCACAAGAAGCATTTTCGTCAGAACTTCTGGACTCAAAAGGGCACTTTTTGAGCAAAGCTGTTCATTTTTTTTTTTTACTTCTCCCTGCACCAGACTTGTCCTGTGCCTAGGCTCCAGGTGCTCTCTTCTGCTTGAGGGGTATGTTCCACATCCCCTCCACCACAGGCAGGCAGCAGGCACCCTCTCTGTCATACTTCCAAGGTCACAGAGACTTCGGCATCTTGAAGGGCACCTAGCAGGTAAATTCCCCCAACTATTCCTAAGGGTCACTAGGCCTAGAGAAACCTGTCCTAGTAAAGTGGTTTGTTGGAGTAAAAGTCTCAAAATTTATCCTTGCAGGCATCAAGTGACTTCTCTTAACAGCTGGCCATGCTTTCACCGTTGTCTCTTCCAGGTCCCGTGTCTTCTCATATGTTTCTCCCTTGTGCAGAGGTTTTTAAGTGGCGGTTGAACATTCTAGAAGCCAGTCCTGGCAGTCCTGGGATGCCACATCATCAAGCACTGTTTTTTGTTCTATTGTGTGGGGCAGATGGATTGCAGAGTAATTAACTTGGCCCAGTAAGGGGGGGTGGGTTACAAAGTCCTGGGATCTGATTATGAGATGAGCCAAGGAAATAAGACCATTTTTAAGGTTCCATAAGCAGTGTAGGTATGAGGTTAGGATCTTTAAATCCACACTTGAGGTGCATGTTTACCTCTAGTTTGGTACCTCACTTAACCTTGTAGGCCTATGTAGTGCAGGAATGTGTTTTAGGGAAGATTTTGTCTATAATGTGTGAAACAGTGTAATCACTACAGATCTTCGTTAAACACTACAGACCTACACTATAAATGCCCTCTCATTACAAGGCAACTTAGAGGCAATTAGTAAAGTATTTGTGTATCACTTCGAATGGTAAAACTGTGAAAACACCACACAAAATGGTCCCACGGCAAGTTAGAAAATAAATCTTAGTTTAATAAATAAAATAAGACCAAAACAATAATAATCCAATTAGTATAACCGTAGATATTGAAATTTAAAGTTCATAGTGAAAAATAGCACCAAAAAGCACAATGCGCTATTGGGTATATCTGGTTGTGCTAAAGTCACAAGTTCAGGCCAACCGCGATGGAGCATGAGCTGGCTACAGGGTCCCATTTAAGCCTACTGAGCAGAATACCTTAAATCCTGGTTGCAGAGCGATGTATGGATCTGCGACGAAGAAGCATCTCACAGCCGAGGCGATGCATCAGTCCTGAGATGCGGCAAGGATGCGGTGCGAGGTCCTGTTGCGTCAACATCAAGGATCCCGTCAATGGGGTCTACAATGTGAAGTCTGGTTTCGGGGATGTGATGCGCAGTTGAGGCGATGTGTCGATTTCGATGCGTGGTGAAGCTGCAATTTCGAGGTTTGTCGCCGAAGCTAATGTCGATGATAGATGCAAGGAGTGGTGCCGGGGAAAGCGTTACGCAGCGGCTGTTCTGAAGGTGATGCATCGGTCCCAAGATGCGGGTTGCGGTGGCGATGTGAGTTTTTTGTGAAAGCTTCAATCCATGCAGCAGTGGCAATGCATTGGTTCTTGTTAGACTTGGCATCTTTTGGCGTGTTTCCCCTGAGTTTTTGCTTTCTGACCTCCCGGCATCTTTTGGCGTGTTTCCCTTGAGTTTTTGCTTTCTGACCTCCCAGTTTTGACTCTGCTGATCAGTGTTAAAGTGTAAGTGCTCCTGTTGTAAACTGTGTTATGGATTGGTGTTTCCATGATTGGCATGTTTGATTTACTTGTCAGTCCCTAGTAAAGTGCACTGAGTGTGCCAGGGACTGTAAATCAAATGCTGTTAGTGGGCTGCAGCACTGGATTGTGCCACCCACGCAAACAGCCTGTAAATGTAACTCTGGCCTGCCATTGCAGAGCCTGTGTGCAGTCTGGGACTGCCATGTCGACTTGGCAAGTGTACCCACTTGCCAGGCCCTATCCTTCCCTTTTCTTACATGTCTGTCATCCCTAAGGTAGTCCCAAGGTACCCCTGTGGGCAGGGTGCAGTGTATGTGAAAGGTATGACATGCCCTGGTGTGTGCGGCATGTCCTGATAGTGAATTACTGCCAATTTAGTTTTTCACTATTGCAAGGCTACCTGTTCCCATAGGACAGCATTGGGAGTTTGTTTATAACATCTTATAAACATAACTGGCCCTGGGAACTAGGTAGAGAAATGAAGTTTAGTATGCCTGAACTCAGAATCTAAAGATGCATCTTTTAGTGAAGGTGATTTTTTCATTCTGTGTTTGAAAATACCACATTTAGAAAGTAGGTATTTTCTTGCTCAGCCATCCAGTAGGCCTCTGCTAGGATTGACTGTCTGGGTTTTGGATGACAGGGGCTGGGGAGGAGCAGTGGCTCCAGAGAGTCTAGATGGGTCAGGAAAGGGCTGAATAGACCTGGGCTGCATTTAGAGTAGGGGGAGGCGATTTCCTTTCACCTGAATGGGCCTGGTCTGCCTCTGACAATGCCGTCTCCACCTCCTGCCAGGAAGCTAAACCAGAGAGGGCAGAACTGGTTCTGGCTGGGCACAGACACTCTCTGCCTGAGAGGACAAAGGAGTTTGGGCTATAAAAGGTGGGGCCCAAACCCCTGAACTTTAGAACTCTTTTGGACCAAGAAGACTGCCAAGAAGAAGAGCTGGAGAAGCTGTGAGGAGGAACTACCACTTTGCTGAGTGCTTTGCTGTGTTGGCCTGCAGTGGCTGCTTCTGTCTTGGGCAGTGAAAGGACTGGACTGAACTTTCTGAAATCTATTTTTATGAGTTTCCCCAAGGGCTTGAGGTAGAGCTTGCCCCCTGTTCAAGAAGTCTCAGGACCAGCAAAGACTTCAAGTTCTTCTGCCCTCAGCACTAGGGACTGTGGATTTTGTGCTACAACAGAAGGAAAAGCAACCCGACGCTGTCTACGACGCTGCAGCCGACTCCGTGTCCTGAAGGCACCGCAGAGGGCACCGCCGCAACGCCGCACCGTGACCAGGGTCTCACCGACGACGCCTGCTAACACCACCACCGAGCCTCTGCTTGCATCGCGACCTGTGGGCACCGCACTCCACATCGCCTCGCTTCATGACGCCGCCTTGGTATCCCCGACGATGCCCCTCCACGCTGAAATCGACGCCGCTGCTTGCACCATGGTTCGAGGGCACCGCTCATAAGGTTACACGACGCACCACCCTCATCCCGCACCGCAGCCTTGGCCTACCGACGACGGCGCCATCGACTCCAGTTCGTCAGCCGACGATAGCGCTTCAGCAATGACGACGACGCTGCTTGCACCGTGACCTGCCAGCACTGCGACGAGCACCGCATCACTTGGCGTCGTCGGTGAGACCAGGGTCGCGGTGCAATCTGTCACCGCCACCGACCCGCTGCTCGCACCGCTGCACTTCGCACCGCAGCACCCGATGCCGGCCGACCCCAGCACTCCTGACTTCAACCGCGAGGAGTTCGATCTGCAACGTGTGTGACTTCGAGGGCCTGACGAATCCTGCACCGACCTCCGGAACCGACGCCGTGCTTTCGGAAGCTCAACGAGCGGTCGCCGACGCCCTGCATTTCTAAAGGTACTGTTTTGCGGGTCTTCCCGACACCGTAGCTGGCCCGCGACGCCGCAGTCAGCCAGAACTGTTTGGATTTGTTTGTTCACGACGCCGTGATAGCCCCAGAGGGAGCTATGTACTTCAAGGTTATTTTGATAACTGAAGATTTCTAAGTACTGTATTGTGGATTTTTATCATATTGGTCTTGTCTTAAGTATATAAAAAATATTGGATATTTTTCTCAACTGGTGTGGTGTCCTTTTGTAGTGCTTTCACTGTGTTACTGTTGGTTATGTGCAAATGCTTTACACACTGCCTCTAAGATAAGCCTGACTGCTCATGCCAAGCTACCAAGGGGGTGAGCAGGGGTTATTTTAGGAGTGTAACTCCCTTATCCTGACTAGAAGGAAGAGTCCCTACTTGGACAAAGGTGCAAACCCTTGCCAACTAGAGACCCCGATTTCTAACACTGGTGGTCAGCGGTGAGGATAGGACTTGCGTTTGCACTTGACTTACAGTGATTGGTGTGCACTACTACCATATCGCAGACCATAAAGTGCCACATACTGTTTTTTGGTCTATTTTTGTGATCCTATCTTTTTGGTACTTTAACTACCTACTGCACCATGCCTGACACAGCAGCATCATCACTTGCATCCATGGATGTGGCTTTTGAGGAGGATAGGTTGGAAGCCTACAACGTCAACGAGTTGAAAGCTATTTGTAAAAACCTAAAAGTCCAAGTCAGAGGCCTCACCAGGAAGGAGGAGCTACAAAAGGTGCTGAGGGCCTGGGTAGCAGCTAGACATGCCAGTGAGCAGTCTGGAGATCTTAGTGGGGTGGCAGAGGAGCCCACCCCTAGGGAAGATGTGCTGTTGGGGGGCGGGTCCCTCCAGGCCAGGTAACAGAGGTTTGTACCCAGAGGAGCTGGAGGATAGAAGGGAAGTTAGGAGGCACGAGATAGAGCTTGAGAGGCTCAAAATGGAGGCACAAAGGATGGTATTAGACCATGAGCGTGGGCTCAAGGAGCTGGATTTGAGGAGTAAATCAAGCACGGATGGTGGCAGCAACTCTTCAGTGCAGTCAGATAGAATTGTGCACATCCCCAAGAATGTAGGGAAAGAGTACAAGAAGGGTGATGACATACAGAGGTGGTTTCAAGGGTACGAGTCGTCTATTCACATGAATGGGGTCCCTGAAAGGAATTGGGGAGCAGGGTTATGGCCTCTCTTTCCAGAGGAAGCAAGGGATGCCCTGATAGCTTTGGGTAAGGTACAGAATCTCACCTACGATGACATGAAGGACGCTCTCCTCACTAGGTATGGACTCACTCCTGAAAAGTACAGGGATCAGTTTAGGTCCAGTAAAAAGTCTGATGCCAACACTTGGTTGGAATGTGTAGATTCGTTCTGCAGGTCACTGGATGGCTGGGTGAAGGGCAGTAATGTAACAGATTTTCAGGGGCTCTATAATTTGATTGCATGGGAGCACCTGTCTAGTCTATGTTTTGCAGATCTGTGCCAGCACTTGGTAGATAGTAAGCTGACTGACCCCAGGAAGCTTGCTATGGAGGCGGACCGCTGGGTGAGTACCCGGGTCCACAAGAAAGCGTTTGGGGGAGACTCAGCCAAAGGTGGGGCAGGGTCCCCAGCAGAAAAGTGGGGGACAAGGGTAAAGCACAGGAGTTCTCTAAAGGGCCCCAAACTAACACCCAGGGTAAAGGTTCCCATCCCCCAGGAGATAAGAAGCAAGGGGTCTCTTCAGGAAAGCCTGCTGAGACTGGACCCTGCAAGTGTTTTGCATGTGACCAGGTGGGTCACTTGAAGGGGGACCCCAAGTGTCCCAAAAGGGCACAGCCACCCACTGGTGGGCAGACCAAGGTGTTGGCGAGTGTAGCGCTAGGGGAGGAGGGGTGACCACAGGAGGGTGGGGATCCCGCAGAAATGACCCTCGTCTCACTAGGGGACAGTGAGATGGTCCCAAGAAACCAGGTGCCCCTAACACAAAGAAATACAGTACCTGGGTGACCATCAATGGGAAAAGGGTAGAGGCTCTCAGAGATAGTGGAGCAGGTAGTCCCAGGGGCATTCCACCAAGTAGTTGCTGTGGACAACTCAGAGCACCAGTGTATGGTGGTGCAGGTTCCCTTTGATCGGGGGGGGTCTCAGGTCCCTTGAGGGTGGTTGTGAGCCCTACCATGCCTGTAGATTGTCTGCTGGGTAATGACCTGGAGCAGTCCTTGTGGAAGGATGTTGAGCTCAGGCCTCACTTGGAGATGCTTGGGTTGTCAGAGTGGGCATGCGTGTCCACTTGGTCAATGGCGGCCAGAAAGGGTGATCAGAAGGACCTGGAGCCTGAAACAGTGGCCCAGGTCCCTGCCAAGAGAAAAAGGGCAGGGGGCACGGGAAACCTGCCCCTGAAGTTCCCACGGACCGGGAGGAGGCTGACCTTGAGGGAGAAGCCCTGGTGCCTACAGGGGAGCAGGTAGCTGAACTGGGAGACATCTCTGAGCTGACCCATTGGCAGCAAGAAGGGGGTCCCACCAGGGAAGAATTCTGCAGGGAGCAGAAAGAGTGCCCTTCTCTGGAGGGTCTGCAGCGGCAGGCTGCAGACCAGGCAGCTGGTGATCAGTCCGGATCACATTGGATCTACTGGGAGAATGGTCTCCTGTATAGTGAGCCTAAGGTCGCTGAGCCTGGGTCAGCCCGTGTGCTGGTGGTACCCCAGTGCTTCAGGACCTTCCTACTGGGTCTGGCTCACGACGTGCCTTTGGCAGGACATTTGGGGCAAGACAAGACCTTTGACAGGTTTGTCACCCACTTCTTCTGGACCCAAATGCAAAGGCAGTCAGATGGACATTGTAGGTCTTGCCAAACTTGCCAGGCAAGTGGTAAGAGTGGGAGGAAGGTCAAAGCTCCTCTCCAACCTTTTCCAGTTGTTGGAACACCCTTTGAAAGGGTAGGGATGGATATTGTGGGGCCACTGGATCCCAAGACAGCCATGGGCAACAGGTACATCCTGTTCTTGGTGGACCATGCCACCCGGTACCCGGAGGCAATCCCTCTCAGGACAACGACGGCTCCAGTGGTGGGCCGGGCGTTAATGGGGATCTTTTCCCACGTGGGGTTCCCCAGAGAGGTGGTTTCTGACAGGGTGACAAATTTCATATCCAAGTATATGACATCCCTGTGGAAGGAGTGTGGTGTAACCTACAAGTTCACCACTCCTTACCACCCACAAGATAACGGTCTGGTGGAGAGATTCAACCAGACCTTGAAGGGCATGATTAAGGGTCTATCAGAACCCATGAGGCGTAAGTGGGACGTTCTCTTGCCATACCTTCTCTTTGCATACAGGGAGGCGCCACAGAAGTCTCTTGGGTTCAGTCCCTTTGAGCTTCTGTATGGTCACCCTGTGAGAGGACCTCTGAGTTTGGTGAAGGAAGGCTGAAAGGCAGCTACCAGGAAAATGCCCCAGGATGTGTTTAGTTACATGCTGGCCTTCAGAAACCAAACTGCCCGCTTCAGGAAACTCGCTCAGGCGAACCTAGAAGCAAGCCAGGAAGAAATTAAGAAGTGGTATGACCAGAATGCCACTCTGGTCAAATTTCAACCTGGGCTAAAAGTGTGGGTCATGGCCCCAGTGGAACCTTGTGCCTTGCAGGACAAGTGGACTGGGCCACTTGAGGTGGTGGATTGCAAAAGTGATGTCACCTACCTGGTGGATTTGCGGACTCCAAGGAACCCTTTGAGGGTCCTACACGTGAACCGCCTCAAGCCCTACTTCTAGAGGTCCAAAGTGAGCATGCTCTTGGCGACAGATGATGGGGTGGAAGAGGAGAGTGAACCTCTTCCCTGACCTACTGTCCGCCAAGGAGCACGATGGGTCAGTGGAAGGTGTGATCCTCTTGTAGTAGTGAGCCTCAGCAAGGCCTACCAGTGCTTAGGGTTCACCCTTCTCTGCACAGAGTCCTCAGACACTTAGGAAGAAGTTGGCATAGAAACTGGAATAAGAAAGACAGAGTTTATTAAACCTCATGAGGTGGAGCTACGTTTACACACCACCCTTCGGTAATGCATGAAGTAGCACACTGAATGGAAGGACCATGGTCCTTTTATACCCACACAGGGGCTCAAATGGAGGCGGTACAAACACAAATGCTGGTTTTAGGTACATATAAGGTTATACAGAAAATGCACAGTCGACAAGTGGGTGGAGCTAACAGTTTCTACTTCTAGTAGACACATCCTGACATTTATAAACTCGGAACAGCTGCAAGATCAACTGAGCATGTGCAAAGCAAAAAGAACTAAATATAACTTGTCTCTAGGCAGATTTCAAGAGCAGTTAACAGGAAGGTAGGACAGAGCACATGGCGAGCACATGGTAGCACATGGCAGCCAAAATGGCTGCCAGAAATACAAAATGGATTCCACAAAGCGGACAATTTAGCCTCTGAATACAGGCTGTCTTCAGCCAATGCTTAACTTAAGTGCTGCCAAATTACAACAGACGACCCTTTCAGCATTGGCTGAAGACATTCGTTTATTTGGGGTAATCTAGATATTCATCCCGTACATCTATTAACATTATTTCGGCCACCTCTTTATTCAACATTTGTTGGGCCTTCGTTTCAGCAACGTTCCCTTTGGTAGGTGTGAGAAGTTGGCCTGGCATATGCTGTCCACTAATTATAGTGGGCACCTTGCACCAGTCCAAATCGACTCTTATGGTAGGTAGGTTAAAGACAACCTTATTGAAAGCTATCCTAGTGGTAGCTGTGGAGAGCAGCCTTCAGGCTAAGTCTTGAAGGAATGTAAAGCAGCTTGTTTTACCAGTCTATAATCTCTTGAGTGACCAAATGAAAGAGTACCACACCAGGTATATATTCAAAATATATGTATTTATTACTAAACACACCCCTCTAGTCTCTTTATGAGGCTAGAGTTCGAAGTACATAGGTTATAAGATCTTAAATCACAGTAATAGCACAAATACACGTTTGGGCCCTAGGGCGTACCAAACCATATACCAATAAAGTGGTATGCGAACCACGACTGAACTAGACACTAGGCCTAGAGCCTCTAGAAGTGCTTGGACCACAAGGAACCACCCAAGGTAGTGACACAGGGGACCCACGGGAGACGCGTGCAGTGTAAATACACAACCGCGATACGCCGTTAACTTCTATGGAGAAAGTCGGGATCGGGAAAATAGAGGAAAGGGACACTTTAAAGAGGACTAGGACAAAACCCTTTGAGATCTAGGACTTTGAAGAGTCTCTACCCACGGGAGCACCAGAGTACTCGTGTTACCTCACCCAGGGAAGCCGGGTGCATAGGTGCCTTTCGGGGTCGGGTTTCGTCGTCGTTTCTTATGGCGATCTGCTGCAAAGTGCTGCTGGCGACCAGGAGAAAAGTGTCCGGGTGGATCCAAGAGTGGATCGGAGTTCTGAAGAACCTGAAAGCAGAGGGGACAGAGTCTGGGTCACTAGCCAGTGACCAGGAAGGCGATGGACGGATGCCCACCGATGTCGAGTGCTTCAAGTTCGTTGACGGTCGTCTTGACTCTTCAGCCACGAGGTCCGGGAGGCGTTGTCGGCGACCAGGAGCAGGATTCGGGCTGTTGCTCGATGTCTGTCGAGTGCAGAGGTGTCGGCGACCAGATTGGACCCAACAGGCCTTGGCAACGGCAAGTCTCGAGTAAGATGTAGATCATCGATGATGCAGACCAGCAAGGTCTGGGGAACTCACCCAGCAAGGGTAAGTGAGGGCAGGCCTGGAGCAACCAGACTGCCAAGTAAAGAAAAGATTGGCCTTCGGTAAGGGCTACTAGCCAACGGGCTAGCGACCGCGAAGGAGCCTCATGACGCCGCACGTGGAGCTGGCTTACAGGACACTCGTGGAGTGGGGGCCAGTGATCTTCGGTGAAGGTGGTGCTGGAGGCTAGGGCTACTCGGAGCCCAAAGCATGACTTCTTGGGAGACCCAGAAGATGGTGCACTTGCAAGTGTGCTCGGTGTCCAGGGGTCACGGTCTCAAGTCACCCACGATAGCCACGGGCCTCAGCTTTGCTGGGGACTCAGGGTAGCCTCGGGAAGTCTGAGAATCCACCTCTGGTGATGCGATGACTTCGGCGTCCGACGGGAGCTTCAGTAATGCGAACCGGACAGATGCTTCTTTGGTGCCTGCCAAGCAGGGGAGTCACTCCTTGACCCCAAGGGAGATTCTTTCAGTCCTCTAATCGTGAGTAGAGCGTCGAAGGTCCAGGATTCTGTTTCAGAGTTTCGTCCAGGTATAATCTAAAGTCCTAAGGACTGGGTTCCTACCTTTATTCCAAAAATAGGGGATGGACTACTCTGTGGCCCCACCTATGGGTGAGTCAGGGCAGAGGGGTGGCTACACCCCTTTCCTTTGTCCAGTTCGCGCCAAAGCAGGGGCTGCAAGCCCCTGATCCGGTTTGAACTGGGGTATGCACAGGGACACCAAATGTGCCCCCAGTGCAGGACTTCAAAGCACCCGAAAGTGCTCCCCGCCCAGCCCCAATACACATTGTCCTGTCTGGGGAGGTGGTCACACCTCCCTGGGACAGGAAACCTATTGTCCAGGCCTCCCTGCCGGAGTTTCGTCCAGCAGCAGGAGGCCAGACTCGTGTCTGTGGCAGCAGCATCCATTTTGTGATGCCAGGGCTCTGGAAAGAAGTTACCGGACTCGTCAGAGTTAACATGCCTTTCCCTCTAGAAGGGTGGAATGCTACCCCCGCCGCCAGGATTGGCGGGGGGTAGTATTCCAAGATGTTTGACACCAAACACGACATGTTTAGGTGCAGCCATTCCATAGTTAGCATTTTACCGCGAGGATATAATGCGTTTAAGAGTATATGGTCAGGCTGCACTACAAACAGCATCAGAGATGGTCTCCGAACGCTGCAGAGGGGCCCTGCTCACGCAGGGCACCCTCTCACATAGGAACCATGCACTCTGCCTTTAGGATTGATAAGGCCTGCCTTAGGAGTGACTTATAGGTTTATATGTGTGTACGCTTTTAGTGATATAGGTAACCTATACCACAGCAAGGGGTGCATGCACCACCTTACCCAGGCTGCAGTAGCAGACCTGTGGTGTCAGTTTGGATGGCCTACCAGGGTGGCATAATACATGCTGCAGCCCCTGGCAGGCCTCTGAGGTACCTATGCCCTTGGTACATAGTATACCATATACTAGGGACTTACAAGGGCACTCCAGATCCTAATCAGTGATGTGCCTAAGGCACATGGAGACCCTTTTAAAGAGGAAACAGCTAGGCTGGGGTTCTGAATAGCAGGGCCCCAGCCAGACTAATGTCGAAAACCAGTGAAGTATCAGCAAAAGTGGGGGTACCCCTGTGAAGCAGATCCTACTCTCCTACACAACCCCCCCAAACGTAGGGACATTAAACTAACCTTGCCCAGTTAAGTCTTCATGTTCTAAGTGGAAATACCTAGAGAGTCCATCTGCATTCGCATGGTTACTCCCAGGCCTATGTTCCACTGTAAAGTCCATCCCCTGTAGGGAAATGGACCACCTAAGCAGTTTGGGGTTTTCACCCTTCATTTGTTTTAGCCATAAGAGGGGCTTATGGTCTGTCTGAACCAGGAAGTGTGTACCAAACAAGTATGGCCTCAACTTCTTCAGAGCCCAGACCACAGCAAAGGCCTCCCTCTCTATGGCTGACCAACGTTTCTCTCTAGGGGTCAGCCTTCTGCTAATAAAAGCTACTGGCTGATCCTGACCTTCTTCAGTAGCCATGAGCAAGCCCATGTCTGCCCTGTCCACATATGGCTTAAGTCTGTTGACATGGAGAACCCTGTGGGGACTCCTGGGTGTTCCCAGGTCTACTAAGTAAGTGACCTCACCCTTCTGCTCAACAATAGTGTGGGGTCCACTCCATTTGTCTTGGAGACCTGCTGGGGCCACTGGCTCCAACACCCACACCTTCTGTCCTGGCTGGTAAACAGTCAGAACAGCTCTTTGGTCATGCCAGGCCTTTGGAGTTCCTGGCTAGCCTCAAGGTTTTTGGTTGCCTTTTTCATGTACTCAGCCATCCTGGAGCGGAGACCAAGTACATAGTCCACTATATCTTGCTTTGGGGGCTTGAGAGGTAACTCCCATCCTTCCTTCACCAAGCACAGTGGACCCCTCACAGGGTGGCCAAACAGAAGTTCAAAAGGGCTGTAACCAACCCCTTCTGAGGAACCTCCCTATATGCGTATAAAAGGTAGGGCAAGAGTATGTCCCATCTACGCCTAAGCTTTTCTGGGAGCCCTTTAATCATGCCCTTTAAGGTTTTGTTGAATCTCTCAACTAAACCATTGCATTGTGGGTGATAGGGTGTGGTGAACTTATAAGTAACTCCACACTCCTTCCACATTGCCTTTAAGTACCCAGACATGAAGTTTGCACCTCTGTCTGATACCACCTCCTTAGGAAAGCCCACTCTTGAGAAAATTCCCAGGAGGGCCCTTGCCACCACAGGTGCTGTAGTGGTCCTAAGGGGTATAGCCTCTGGATACCTGGTGGCATGATCCACTACCACCAGTATAAATCTGTGCCCAGATGCTGTTTGGGGATCCATGGGACCAACAATGTCAATCCCTACCCTCTCAAAGGGCACCCCCACCACAGGTAGTGGTATCAGGGGGCCTTTGTAGTGCCACCTGCCTTGCCACTGGCTTGGCAGGTTACACAGGAGCGACAAAACTCCTTACTGTCTTCAGACATGTGGGGCCAGTGAAAGTGAGGGACAATTCTGTCCCAAGTCTTGTTCTGGCCCAGGTGTCCTGCTAAGGGAATATCATGGGCTAGGGTCAATAGGAAGCCCCTGAACTTCAAAGGTATTACCAACCTCCTGGTAGCACCAGGCTTGGGGTCTCTACTCTCTGAGTACAGGAGTCCATCATCCCAATACACTGTATGGGGACCACTAGCTTTCCCAGCAGCCTCAGCAGCAGCTTGCTGTCTGAGGGGTTCAAGGGAGGGGCAGCTCTGCTGCTCCTGGCTCAGATCTGCCCTAGAAGGTCCCCCTGTCCCCAAGAACTCAACCTGGTCAGGTTCAAGTTCCTCTGGGACAGTTCCTTCTTCAGGGCTGAGATCATCCCCCTCAAGGGACTGATCTTCCTCCTGAGCCAAGGGGAAGGCACTGCCTTAACCCTACTACTCCTCCTCTTGGAAGGCACTTGGTCCATTCTTCCAGAATCCAAGGCCTGTTCAGTTTTAGACAGTTTAGCTTGTGACCTGGTCACAGCAAACACATCTGCAGGGATCCCCAGCATTTCTGCATGGGTCCTGAGCTCCACTTCTGCCCAAGCAGAAGTCTCTAAGTCATTGCCAAGCAAGCATTCGACTGGTAGGTTTGCACTTACCACAACCTTCTTAAGGCCAGTTACCCCTCCCCAGGAGAAGTTAACAACTGCCAGAGTATGGTCTGTTCTGACATTGCTAGCATTGGTCACTTGGTACATTTCACCAAGTATAACTTGCCCAGGTAGCACAAGGTCTTGTGTCACCATTGTGACACTTGCCCCTGTGTCCCTAAATGCCAAAGCCTCTCGTCCATTGATTAAAGGCTGTTGTCTGTACTTGCCCAGATTACTGGGACTCACAGTGGAGGTCACATCCATGCCTCCATCACAGACTAGCACAGCCTGAGTCAGTTCCCTGACTAAGTCAGAGCCCAACTCAGTTCCCAGGGTGAACCCTTACTAAACCCTTTGCTGGAGCACTTCCACCAACTGTACTAGGGGGAACAGGTGCCTTAGGGGCATTGGTGGGTGCTGGACTGGAGTCTTTGGACTTGGTGCAATCACTGGTCCAGTGGGTCTTTTGCTTACAGACCTTGCACCATGGTTTTCTTTGGCCTTTACCCTTGGTAGACTGGGAATCCCCACCAGAAGAAGATTTTTGGGGGCCTGATGAAGACTTTTGATCTTTACCCTTCTCCCCACCCTTGTCAGAGTTCTTAGCATCTTGCTTCTTGGTTTCCCCACCTTGGTTCTGTACCTTCTGCCTCACCCTGGTTCTGACCCATTTGTCTGCCTTCTTTCCCAATTCTTGGGGAGAGGTCAGATCAGAGTCAACCAGGTACTGATGCAACAGCTGGTTTTGACAGTTATTAAGAATCTGCTCCCTCATTATCAGATTATACAATCCTGAGAAGTCACACACCTTACTGCCCATCAACCAGCCTTCCAGAGCCTTGGCAGAACAATCCACATAGTCTACCCAGTCTTGAGTCTGTGCTTTTGGGTGTCTCTGAACTTCAGCCTGTACTGTTCAGTGGTTAGGCCAAACCCATCAATAAGAGCACTCTTCAAGACCTTGTAATTGTCAGCATCCTCCTCTCTAACAGTGAGGAGCTTGTCTCTACCTTTGTCAGCAAAGGAGAGCCACAAGATTGCTGCCCACTGCTCCTGAGGGACCTTCTGTACTTTACAGGCCCTCTCTAAAGCAGTTATCCATTTGTGGATATCATCCCCACTCTGGTAGGGAGGACAATCTTGCTCAGGTTCCTATGGTCATAGGACCTTTCCCTATCTCTAGGGACATGGTTGCCACCATGGGACTCTAGTCCCAACTTTCTCTCTCTCTAAGGAGATCTAGGGATTCTCTATCTAAAGCCAATTGCTTCTTCCTGATCTCCAGTTGAGTTTCCTCATACTGGACCAGTCTCTTTCTTCTCTCATGAGAGGATTCCCTCCTGTGAGAGAAAACAGAGCTCCCTATTGAGGTGCCAGAGTGGTTAGATTCCTGAGAAGGAGATCTGGACTTTCTGAGCACACTCATAATCCTTCCTGGGGGACAAAGGTGTGGTTCTCAAGATCCTCATCTTCATCTTCCCCAGAAGGGATTGGGTTTTCCAGGTCAGGGTCATTGTCACCCTCCTGGTCAGTTTCAGAGGGGGCTGGGGGTAGTAGTACCCCTGGCCCCTTCCTCATCTGCTGGCCCACCCTCTGCTCCTACCCCTTCAGTCTCTGAAGACTTACTAAGATCATAAGCCACCAACATCTCCTGGAGGTGTTGGGTGGTGGGACTTTGGCCTGTCTTTATTTTCCTCACGTTACACAAAGCTCTCAGTTCCAAGAATGGGAGTGTGTCATACTTGGAGGGGGAAGCTCAATGGCTTCCTGCAGGGCATCTCTAGATCCTGCTTTTAAAGACATTACTAGTGTGGTGTGGTGTATGCACTACCTACTCTAGTGTGGCCTACTAAACTCTCTTGAGTTGTAGAAAGGGTTGTGCTATCCCTTAACACACAACTCTAAGTTCAGTAGAACTTACTGATATTCTAAGCTTAAATTATATGTACCTTAGGTACCTTTAGTGGTTTTCAGTTGATCAATTCAATTGAGATTATCTGGTAAAACAATAGCAAGCTGGAATCCCACCGCTGCCACCAATGTGAGAAGTTGGCCTGGCATATGCTGTCCACTAATTATAGTGGGCACCTTGCACCAGTCCAAATCGACTCTTATGGTAGGTAGGTTAAAGACAACCTTATTGAAAGCTATCCTAGTGGTAGCTGTGGAGAGCAGCCTTCAGGCTAAGTCTTGAAGGAATGTAAAGCAGCTTGTTTTACCAGTCTATAATCTCTTGAGTGACCAAATGAAAGAGCACCACACCAGGTATATATTCAAAATATATGTATTTATTACTAAACACACCCCTCTAGTCTCTTTATGAGGCTAGAGTTCGAAGTACATAGGTTATAAGATCTTAAATCACAGTAATAGCACAAATACACGTTTGGGCCCTAGGGGCGTACCAAACCATATACCAATAAAGTGGTATGCGAACCACGACTGAACTAGACACTAGGCCTAGAGCCTCTAGAAGTGCTTGGACCACAAGGAACCACCCAAGGTAGTGACACAGGGGACCCACGGGAGACGCGTGCAGTGTAAATACACAACCGCGATACGCCGTTAACTTCTATGGAGAAAGTCGGGATCGGGAAAATAGAGGAAAGGGACACTTTAAAGAGGACTAGGACAAAACCCTTTGAGATCTAGGACTTTGAAGAGTCTCTACCCACGGGAGCACCGGAGTACTCGTGTTACCTCACCCAGGGAAGCCGGGTGCATAGGTGCCTTTCGGGGTCGGGTTTCGTCGTCGTTTCTTATGGCGATCTGCTGCAAAGTGCTGCTGGCGACCAGGGGAAAAGTGTCCGGGTGGATCCAAGAGTGGATCGGAGTTCTGAAGAACCTGAAAGCAGAGGGGACAGAGTCTGGGTCACTAGCCAGTGACCAGGAAGGCGATGGACGGATGCCCACCGATGTCGAGTGCTTCAAGTTCGTTGACGGTCGTCTTGACTCTTCAGCCACGAGGTCCGGGAGGCGTTGTCGGCGACCAGGAGCAGGATTCGGGCTGTTGCTCGATGTCTGTCGAGTGCAGAGGTGTCGGCGACCAGATTGGACCCAACAGGCCTTGGCAACGGCAAGTCTCGAGTAAGATGTAGATCGTCGATGATGCAGACCAGCAAGGTCTGGGGAACTCACCCAGCAAGGGTAAGTGAGGGCAGGCCTGGAGCAACCAGACTGCCAAGTAAAGAAAAGATTGGCCTTCGGTAAGGGCTACTAGCCAACGGGCTAGCGACCGCGAAGGAGCCTCGTGACGCCGCACGTGGAGCTGGCTTACAGGACACTCGTGGAGTGGGGGCCAGTGATCTTCAGTGCAGGTGGTGCTGGAGGCTAGGGCTACTTGGAGCACAAAGCACGACTTCTTGGGAGACCCAGAAGATGGTGCACTTGCAAGTGTGCTCGGTGTCCAGGGGTCACGGTCTCAAGTCACCCACGATAGCCACGGGCCTCAGCTTTGCTTGGGGACTCAGGGCAGCCTCGGGGAAGTCTGAGAATCCACCTCTGGTGATGCGATGACTTCGGCGTCCGACGGGAGCTTCAGTAATGCGAACCGGACAGATGCTTCTTTGGTGCCTGCCAAGCAGGGGAGTCACTCCTTGACCCCAAGGGAGATTCTTCAGTCCTCTAATCGTGAGTAGAGCGTCGAAGGTCCAGGATTCTGTTTCAGAGTTTCGTCCAGGTATAATCTAAAGTCCTAAGGACTGGGTTCCTACCTTTATTCCAAAAATAGGGGATGGACTACTCTGTGGCCCCACCTATGGGTGGGTCAGGGCAGAGGGGTGGCTACACCCTCTTTCCTTTGTCCAGTTCGCGCCAAAGCAGGGCTGCAAGCCCCTGATCCGGTTTGAACTGGGGTATGCACAGGGACACCAAATGTGCCCCCAGTGCAGGACTTCAAAGCACCCGAGTGCTCCCGCCCAGCCCCACACACATTGTCCTGTCTGGGGAGGTGGTCACACCTCCATGGGACAGGAAACCTATTGTCCAGGCCTCCCTGCCGGAGTTTCGTCCAGCAGCAGGAGGCCAGACTCGTGTCTGTGGCAGCAGCATCCATTTTGTGATGCCAGGGCTCTGGAAAGAAGTTACCGGACTCGTCAGAGTTAACATGCCTTTCCCTCTAGAAGGGTGGAATGCCACCCCCGCCGCCAGGATTGGCGGGGGGTAGGGTATTCCAAGATGTTTGACACCAAACACGACATGTTTAGGTGCAGCCATTCCATAGTTAGCATATTACCGCGAGGATATAATGCGTTTAAGAGTATATGGTCAGGCTGCACTACAAACAGCATCAGAGATGGATCTCCCGAACGCTGCAGAGGGGCCCTGCTCACGCAGGGGCACCCTCCTCACATAGGAACCATGCACTCTGCCTTTAGGATTGATAAGGCCTGCCTTAGGAGTGACTTATAGGTTTATATGTGTAGTACGCTTTTAGTGATATAGGTAACCTATACCACAGCAAGGGGTGCATGCACCACCTTACCCAGGCTGCAGTAGCAGACCTGTGGTGTCAGTGTGGATGGCCTACCAGGGGTGGCATAATACATGCTGCAGCCCCTGGCAGGCCTACTGAGGTACCTATGCCCTTGGTACATAGTATACCATATACTAGGGACTTACAAGGGCACTCCAGATCCCAATCAGTGATGTGCCTAAGGCACATGGAGACCCTTTTAAAGAGGAAACAGCTAGGCTGGGGTTCTGAATAGCAGGGCCCCAGCCAGACTAATGTCGAAAACCAGTGAAGTATCAGCAAAAAGTGGGGGTACCCCTGTGAAGCAGATCCTACTCTCCTACAGTAGGTATACAAGCAGAGATGCAAATGGAGCAAAGCATTGGACCACATTGGATACATACACAGCATGAAAAAAGTATTATAATTATTACACACAGGATAGTCAGTAGCTTCCAGCCCCAAGCAGAAACAAGAGTCCAAAACCATCCAGCAAAAGTCCAAGTACCAGTCTCTGGATGGATTTCTGCAGCAATCTTATGCAGTTTTGATATTGCGTCATATACTGAAGGTGAGTGATCCGGTATGAATACACAACAGCTGCTACCGATGATGCGACATGCACCACCTCGATCAGCCAAAATTACGTCTAGCACCATCCTATTCTGGAGTGCTACAATCCTTGCAATCTGTAGTTCCTCTGTAATGTTCCCAAGTGCCATAGCTGTCTGATTGGTAACAGCTTCCACAACACGAGTTAGTCGCCTGATCTTCCTGCTATTTAATGCAGCACCCACAAAGAAAAATAAGCCTAAGCTGAAATCAACATATTGTTGTAGGGTAGTGTCGGTTTGGTCAACTTCATCCATACTTATTGTCCTCTTATTTCTGTTTTTGGAAATATCATTGTACAGTTTAAAATCACGGTGATACAATGCAGGTGCCAGAAACACAGGGGGCAACAGAAAAGATACATAACAGATTCCTGACCACCCAACAGGCAATTGATAATATCCGTTATTTCCACACACGAAATACGTGTTATGCTGAGGCTGTGAAAGTGCTCTTATTGGCACCTTCAATGGTCAGGATTACAGCACACTCGCTCCTCCCCACTGGAATTCTTCCAACACTACAAATACACAAATCTGCTTTAGCTTTTGTCACAGAAATCACAAAAGGTCCAATGTTCTTTATTATTCTCACATTTGTGAAAACATATGGTGTTGAAATATTGTCCGGTTGATACTCTTCCCATTCCCATTTAGTCCCTTTGGCTTGTGGATAACCTTCTTTATTTTGATAACATACTTTATTAAGTTGAAAAATAATCCCACCTACTGAAGGCTTTCCATATGCAAACAAGAGCGCATACCAAGCTTGACAAGAACCATTGTGAGAAAATGGAAGAGGAATAAAAGGTGTTCCTCCTTTCTTTTGATGTGCAGGTATCATCCCACACACCCAACAGTTGGTAGTATTTGTAGCATTGTGAGTATGGTGCAACATCTGGATAAAAGTATTGTTTAGATAAGATTGTCGATGCTTTTGCTCATGGTAAGGAAGAGTAAAGTAGTGGTGTTCCACGGGTACTGACGCAGTGGCAAACAAAAAGCTGTCGAACAGGAGCCACCTTCTCGATGTACCATGTAATTGCTGCCATAGCCACCATAGCAACAACAAACCCTACAGCACAAATGATTCTTTTGTTGGTCATTTTAGCAGCAGTAATGGATTGATCTTTCTGAAAACTTGTTGAAAACAACGTTGGAGCTCTTCTCCCTGGGCAGCCGCTGATTTCTTCACCATGGGCCAAAGCGGGGTGTCACTACACTAATACAGGGCTGATCCCCTCCTCGCCACATTGGCTCTCTCGTCTCTACTAACCCAGGGCGGTAGCTCAACCAGTCTTTTTCAAAACTGCAGATCCTTTCCTCGGTCTCAATTGATATCTGGATACTCCAGTGATCGTGTGGTCCGGGGAAGACTTCCGCAGATTCGTCAGGTGAGATAGCTTGGCCTTTCTCCGTCTCCAGAATCTCTCGATGGTCGGTCAACACAGCAGGTTCCACACAAGGCAGGCGACCACGCTTGCAGTGTGTGCTGTGGATCCAATTCTTTCTGTTTGTCACTTGAACTGCTGTCCTTGTCGCAAGGGAGCACCTGCTCTGGTCCTCGCCACCTTGGCTCCAAGCTGTTCGATCTGTCGAAGACCTTGACCATTACATGGTCACCAGGACGGAGTTCGTGGGCCTCACCTGTAGATCTGTCAGGAAGAGCTTCTGAACCTGTTGATGAATAGAAATCAAACTGTCAGTTAACTGTGCCAAATAATCATTCATCAGAACACAAGGAACATCATGTATGGGGCGTGGCTTAGAATTCCCCAAATGTTCATCGGTCTCCCAAACACCACCTTATAGGGGGTAAGACCTGATCGTGAATGTGGCACCGATCTTATGGATAGTAATGCCAAAGGTAGTGCATCTGGCCACTTTAGGGACGTGGAAGCCAGTATTTTCGCTAACTTCTGATTTTAAAGTAGCGTTATACCTTTCCACCAATCCTGCTGATTGCGGTGGAAAACTGTATGGAATTTCTGTTTGATCCCTAATCCTTTCAGGACATGCTCAACAACTTGCTCCAATAAAATGAGGTCCATTGTCACTCCACAAAAGTTTGCAAACACCGTATCTAGGGAAAAACTCCTTTAGAAGCACCTTTGCTGTGGTAAGAGCAGTATTATCCTTCGTAGGGTATGCCTCTATCCATTTGCTAAAGGCACATACCACCACTAGGACATATTTCAGATTATTGCAGCGTTCGAGTTGGATGTAATCCATCTGCAAAACTTCAAAAGGTGCGGTTGGTGTAGCAAACCCTCCTGTAGGAGTTCGTGTCCCTTTTCCAGGATTATACTGCCAACAGATCAAACAGAACTGTACTACCCTTTTGGCTGTGCTAGCAATTTCAGGATGCTCCCAAACTTGTGTAAGCAATTTAGTTATTGCTAGAGCTCCAACATGTGCCAGCCCATGTGCCATTTGAACCATAGGTTATAATTAGGCCGCAGGCAATTTCCACTTATTCATTTCTTTGTTACGCCAACAACCCTCATCATCTAATATTCCTTCTTTAGACCATTGCTCAAGCTCTTCCACAGAAGCAGATCTCTGTATATCCAATACTTCCTCTCTAGCATCATGCCAACGCTCAGCCTAGGATTTCACCACGTACATGGGTGTAGTGCTTCGCTGCATCGCAGTCTCACGGGCTACACGGTCTGCAAAGGCATTGCCTTGTCCTATTTTGTCAGTCACTTTCTTGTGTGCGCTACACTTCATAATAGCAACTCTCTTTGGGTATGTAAGTGCAGTCAAGAGATTATGCACTAACTCTCCGTGCATTATCTGCATCCCATGGGATGGCGCAGCCTCTTTCCATCCAGAGTAGGCCAAAATCATGAACCACTCCCAAAAGCATAGCGGCTATCCGTGTAAATGTTCACCCACAAAGTCAGTGCTAAGCTCACATGCTCGTGTCAAAGCTATTAGTTCAGCAGCTTGAGCCGACTTCTGAGGTATGCGAGCTGTTTCCACTATTGTCTCAAGCGTGGTAATTGCATAAGCAGCTGAAGTCGTGCCATCTGGTAACTTCAGACAGGACCCATCAACCCACAGTTCCCCATCTACATCTGGAAGGGGCGTATCTTGCAAATCGATGCGACCCTTTGTCTGTTCCTCAGCAACGAATATACAATCGTGGAGGCTCCTTTGACTGAGACTGGAGTCGCAGGATATGGCAACAAAGTGGCGGGGTTCAGTGTCGCACATCTCTTCAAGGTAATATGAGGTGCTAGAAGTGTCAATTCGTATCCTGTCAAACGAGCACTAGTTAAGTGCTGAGTCTTAGTCTGATTCAAAAGGCATCTACTGCATGGGGTACTAGCACCAACAGTTTGTGTGACAAAACTATCCCTTCACTCTGACGTATGGACACAGCCGTCGCTGCAACTGAACGGAAGCACCCAGGTAATGCACACGAGCAACAGGGTCAAGAACTGCAGAAAGGTATGCGCAAGGACGCTGTTTGTCCCCGTGTGTCTGCGCTAAAACTGACAATGCACATCCTTCTTTCTCATGTACATAGAGTGTAAAAGCCTTCGTGTAATCTGGTGTGCCTAACACTGGTGCAGAGCAAAGAGCTTGTCTCAACTGACAAAAAGCATTTTGACATTCATCTGTCCATGGAAGGGAGATCGGAGTGTTTTTAGTCAAAAGTGCTAGCAAGGGTTTAACAATGTGTGAAAAACCCAATATCCATTGCCTGCAAAACGAAGTGAGACCAATGAATGCACGGACATCTTTCTGCGTGGAAGGTACTGGGGTGTCTAAAATTGCTTGAATGCGATCTGGTGTCAGTGCACGGCCCTCCTTAGACAGAAGGTGTCCGAGGCAGGTCACCTTCGGTCTGCAATCATTGCAATTTCTTCCGTGATACTTTATGGTGGTGTGTAGCAAGAAAAGAAAGCAAAGACAAAGTGCATTTCTCACACTTCTCAGGTGTATCAGCTGCCAACCAAGATGTCATCGACATATTGTATGAGAGCCACTCCTTTAGACAAGGTAAAGGAATCAAGCTGTCTTTTTAATGCTTGACTGTAAATACTAGGACTCTCAGTATAGCCTTGAGGAACTCTACAAAATCTGTATGATCTATTATTCAAAGTGAAACCGAACAAATATCGGCTATCAGGATGAATAGGAATCGAGAAGAAAGCATTCTTCAGATCAATTACAGAAAATGTAGTTGCTGCTGGAGGGACCAAGGCAAGCAATGTCGTTATGTCAGATACTACAGGGTACTGTGGTACTACAATCTTGTTAACTTCTCTCAAATCGATGATAAATCTATAGATCCTAGTGTGTCAGTATCTCTTTTTCAAAATGGGAAGAATCGGACTATTGCAGACATTGTAAGGAACTTCTTCCACAACCCCCACCTTAATTAAATCATGTACAATACGTGTGAGTGCTTTCTCCTTCTCGAGAAATTTTATACTGAGGCAGTCTTGGCAACAAAGCGCCCTCCTTAACACTAATATGTACTGGTGGAATAAGCATTTGTCCTACATCAGTGTCCGAAGTAGCCCACAAAGTACTAGGGAGTGAGGCTAGTGCAATGTCCTCTTAATAATACAAGATCTCTCAATCACAGGGTAGTTGTCATTCAAATAACCCGTACTCCTTCCGGAGAACACCGTATCGTAGCCCTAAAATATTTAAGCATATCAAGACCCACAATATTGTCTGGTGTGTTTGGAGAAAGCAAAAACGACATGTGAGCAGTAAACTTATCAGCATCAAATGCAAGTGGTTGTGACAATGGGCTAAGGGAAGGTGTTCCATCGAAACTCATCGATGTAATGGTTAAGCCAGACAGGGGAGCCCTTGGAACCAATTGTTTAGACAAGGCGCTACGAGTAGCTCCTGTATCAACCAGAAACTGATCAGTAGAACCCAAAACATGTGCTGCAACATAGGGACCCCTCTGATCTACTGGAACTTCAACTGATCTCTTACCCCATCCTAGGCAATCCTATGCATAAGCAGAGTCTTGAAAATCAGAGGGCACATAGTCAGACATTTGATATTGGTTCCTTCTATCAAAAGTGTTAAACCCATCCTGCCCACGTGATATTAGCATCAAACCGAGCATGATCATTCGCGCTTCCTCTAGGCCCTTGATATCCTGAACTGATTTCTCATTTGTCCCCGACCACGTAGATTCTGCTGAGCACGCAGCACTGGACAATCAGAAAGCCAATGTCCAAATTTTTGCAGTACGCACACTGATCAACAGACAAATTCGAACGGGCAGAGGAAGGAAAGGACGAACCATAAGATCCACGTCCCCTCTATCATTACCTCTAGAAGGCGGACCCATAAGCTTGAGCCAACATAACCTTTGTTTTCAACTCCTTAGACTTTTTGTCCTCATTACCTTTGGTTTCTAATTCTTGCCGCTCACAATACTGGGCCATAGTTAAAAGAGAAACCGGAGAAGATGTGAGTCCATGAACTCTCACGCTGGCCTTGTACAGCGACTAGCTATTCCTGGCAAAAAGGTTTGCATGACATATTTATCGACAAACAGATGCCTACCCGTGTCATCTGTCAATGACTGGCCACTAAAATCGTGAAATGCTTCTTCAAAGCGTGTGAAGAAGTCAGAAACTGATTCATCTACCTTTTGCTTGCAAGACGCTAGCACTGTCCAATCTATCTTTTAGGGGGAATGATCGTCTTTAACTTAACTAATATAGCTGCCGGAAGATTTAAAATTAACTGACACTGTTTCTGTGCAGGTTCTCTATCTTCATCTAACCAGCTCTAAATCTTTCCACAATGCTCCAAATGTCGCATTATCATCTATTTTACGCACAGTTCTCCAATATATCAGGTGGTAATATTAATCCAAAAACAAATCAATATCCGACAAAGTCATAGTACAAGAGCTGATTGCACCCTCAACTTCCTCATAAAAGGCTGCTGGATTCTTTTCAAAGGGTCAGGCAATGCATTTTTAAGGGCCATAACATCTGCTCTATTCCAAGGAGTGTAAACCCAATTATAAATAAAGTACCCTTTCGCATTAAGAGAAGTCTTATCATCCTCTGTACCCGTTCATGGGAGGAATACATAAAGGCGCGGCTTCCCGCATGGGTTTCACATGAATTACAACATTCTTATCTGTTTCAGGAGTAGAAGTTCGTGCCATGCAGATCTGAGTTGCTAGTGCAGCTGTTTCTGCTGCCTTTTCTCCCTCTCGCAAACGGGCTGCTTCAACACGCAGTTTAACCAAGCGTCTGATCGTGTCAGCCACCTGGGAGAAGACAAAAGACCGCCACGTAATTGTTTACAATCAGCTGCTACATCATCGGGCTCCACTTCTACCGAATACTTCCTAAATTGTTCAATAACCTCTGCAGCAAATGTATCGGTAAAATATATTTGCTCCCTTTCCTGCCATCCGTTTATACTATCTAAAAGTTCAGAAGCAGTGGTAGTACTATCAACGGCTTTACGCGCGCAGTAGATCTGATGTCAGATGCACGCTCAGCAGATAGCATGGAGCGAGTTTCTCGAGCTTTGTCCTGGTCTGAAAAAGAGTCCTCATCTGACTCATGAGGAGCGGAAGAAAAATATACGGAGGTGGAGAACGATCTAATAACAAGAAATCATCTTGCGGTTTATTAAGGATAGGATAAAGGGGCTGCCTAACAGCGTATTGGCCAGTTACCTGTAAATGGCGTTCCCTATCTTCCCTCTCTTTAATTTGTTTCATCTCCTTGTTTTTAACTCTAATGCTTTCGCACAAATGGTCTTTCGCTGTTCTTTGTCAATCAAGGCTTGCTCTCACGCTTCATTCGCTCACGCACCTCTCTTCTCCCACATTGGCACACAATCAAACATATCTTGCCTAGTCTTTCGTTTAAACATACATTGTTCCACATACTGAATTTTTCGCAAATCAAATGACCCATACATAGGCCAACGCAACTCAGGATCTTTACTAGTATATTTGTTCCATAACGTGCAGTACATTATAGAAGAAATACCATACTTAATATACATATCCCTATTAGGCGTGCCCTCCGGGGGCTGGTTGTGCTTCATCAAGTCCTCAAATTGGTACCACTACAAAAGCAACACATCCTACGAAGTGTGCTGAAAACAGGCATGCCAAAAAATAGTGCAAAATATGCAGTATTATAATCAAAGTAGCGCTTAAGGTACTCTTTCGTACGTTGCGCTGTTCACACAATTTTAAATAGAGAAAATTCTCCTCATTACCTGCCTATATGTATTGCAATACATATATAATTACAAAACAGATTCCAAAATTGGCCAATCATACAAACAAAGCCACAGTAAGTGTTACTAAAACTACCTTACCAATCAAAGGCATCAAACCAAGAGCAAGTGCCGCAAAACGGCTCTTACCAATCAAATGGTGTCCAGGTTCCAACTGCCAAGTTCTCAAATCGACCAAATGGTCACTGCCCGGCGAATCAACAGAAGAGATCTCAGTCGAGGACTCGGCGCGCCGGATGGTCAGATCAGAAAGAAAGGAAAAACGCCGTGGGTGCCAAGACTCCTGGTCTCTCAGGCAGCGATCGCGTCCAAGAGCGAGATTCCAATCCTCCGTCTCGACCCAGTCCTTCGGGCATCCGAGTCGCCGATGAGCCCCGCTTGGAAGCGCCAATTTGTAGTAGTGAGCCTCAGCAAGGCCTACCAGTGCTTAGGGGTTCACCCCTTCTCTGCACAGAGTCCTCAGACACTTAGGAAGAAGTTGGCATAGAAACTGGAATAAGAAAGACAGAGTTTATTAAACCGCATTAGGTGGAGCTACGTTTACACACCACCCTTCGGTAATGCATGAAGTAGCACACTGAATGGAAGGACCATGGTCCTTTATACCCACACAGGGGCTCAAATGGAGGCGAGGTACAAACACAAATGCTGGTTTTAGGTACATATAAGGGTTATACAGAAAATGCACAGCCGACAAGTGGGTGGAGCTAACAGTTTCTACTTCTAGTAGACACATCCTGACATTTATAAACTCGGAACAGCTGCAAGATCAACTGAGCATGTGCAAAGCAAAAAGAACTAAATATAACTTGTCTCTAGGCAGATTTCAAGAGCAGTTAACAGGAAGGTAGGACAGAGCACATGGCGAGCACATGGTAGCATGGCAGCCAAAATGGCTGCCAGAAATACAAAATGGATTCCACAAAGCGGACAATTTAGCCTCTGAATACAGGCTGTCTTCAGCCAATGCTTAACTTAAGTGCTGCCAAATTACAACACTCTCCCCTACACTGACCCCAGAGCAGCAGAGCGACTGTCACCAGTTGTTGGGACAGTTTGCCCCACTGTTCTCTCTGACCCCAGGTGTTACTCACTGGTGTACCCATGACGTGGACACTGGTGACAGCCCTCCACTGGTGACAGCCCTTCTGTAAAACACAAGATTTACAGGTTGACTGACCGGGTCAGGGCCAGCATCAAAGCGGAGGTCTCTAAGATGTTGGCGTTAGGGGTGATCGAGCCCTCCAACAGTCCTTGGGCCAGCCCAGTGGTCTTGGTCCCAAAGGCTGCTGCACCCGGTGCCACTCCAGAACTGCGGTTTTGTGTGGACTACCGTGGGCTCAATGCCATCACCAGGACTGATGCGCACCCCATCCCCAGAGCTGATGAGCTCATTGATCAGTTGGGAGCTGCCAAGTTCCTCAACACGTTTGATTTAACGTCTGGGTACTGGCAGATTGCCTTAACCGATGGGGCCAAGGAGAGGTCAGCATTCTCAACCCCAGAAGAACATTGCCAGTTCCGGGTTATGCCCTTTGGGTTGAAGAATGCCCCTGCCACCTTTCAGAGGTTGGTCAACCAGGTGTTGGCAGGACTGGAGGATTTCAGTGCCGCCTACCTGGATGACATTGCAGTGTTCAGTTCTAGCTGGGAAGAACACTTACAGCACCTCGGTGAAGTGTTGAGGGCTCTGCAGAGGGCATGCCTCACGATCAAGGCCAGTAAGTGCCAGATCGGGCAGGGTTCTGTGGTGTACTTGGGACACCAGGTAGGAAGCGGCCAGGTGGCACCCCTACTGCCCAAGATTTACACCATTCTGGCTTGGGAACCCCCAAGACCCAGACAGAGGTGAGAGCCTTTTTAGGTCTCACCGGTTACTACAGGAGGTCTGTTTAGGGCTGCGGCACCATTGTTGCCCCCTTAACAGAGCTGACTTCCAGTAAGCAGCCCAAGAAGGTGATCTGGACTGAGTCCTGCCAGAAAGCTTTTGATGCCCTGAAGACCGCCATGTGCAAGGCGCCCGTGCTCAAGGCACCTGACTTTTCCAAGGAATTCGTTGTGCAGACCGACGCTTCAGAGCATGGTGTGGGAGCAGTGCTCTCACAACTGAATGAAGAGGGCCTAGACCAGCCTGTAGTCTTCCTTAGCATGAGACTACTCCCCAGGGAACAGAGGTGGAGTGCCATAGAAAGGGGAGCTTTTGCTGTGGTCTGGGCACTGAAAAAGCTGAGGACCTACCTGTTTGGGACTCACTTCCATGTTCAGACATACCACAGGCCCCTCAGATGGTTGATGCAAATGAGGGGTGAGAATCCAAAACTGTTGAGGTGGTCTATCTCCCTACAGGGAATGGACTTTGGCACAGTCCTGGCACAGAACACGCCAATGCAGATGGTCTGTCCAGGTTCTTCCGCCTTAGTGAAGAGAACTCCCAGGAGGTTGTGTAGTTCTCCCTACTTTCAGCTGGAGGGGACATGTGTTAGACTTGGCGTGTTTCCCCTGAGTTTTTGCTTTCTGACCTCCCGGTTTTGACTGGCTTAGTGTCTCTGCACACTTTCTCACTGCTGACCAGTGTTAAAGTGCAAGTGCTCATGTTGTAAACTGTGTTATGGATTGGTGTTTCCATAATTGGCATATTTGATTTACTTGTCAGTCCCTAGTAAAGTGCACTGAGTGTGCCAGGGCCTGTAAATCAAATGCTGTTAGTGGGCTTCAGCACTGGATTGTGCCACCCACGCAAACAGCCTGTAAATGTAACACTGGTCTGCCATTGCAGAGCCTGTGTGCAGTCTGGGACTGCCATGTCGACTTGGCAAGTGTACCCTCTTGCCAGGCCCTAACCTTCCCTTTTCTTACATGTCAGTTACCCCTAAGGTAGGCCCAAGGTACCCCTGTGTATGTGAAAGGTAGGACATGCCCTGGTGTGTGTGGCATGTTCTGATAGTGAATTACTGCCAATTTCACTATTGCAAGGCTACCTGTTCCCATAGAACAGAATGGGGAGTTTGTTTATAACATCTTATAAACATAACTGGCCCTGGGAACTAGGTAAAGAAATGAAGTTTAGTATGTCTGAACTCAGAATCTAAAGATGCATCTTTTAGTGAAGGTGATTTTTACATTGTGTTTGAAAATACCACTTTTAAAAAGTAGGCATTTTCTTGCTCAGCCGTCCAGTAGGCCTCTGCTGGGTTTGTGGATTGACTGTCTGGGTTTGGATGACAGGGGCTGGGGAGGAGCAGTGGCTCCAGAGAGTATAGGTGGGTCAGGAAAGGGCTGAATAGACCTGGGCTGCATTCAGAGTAGGGGAGGAGATTTCCTTTCACCTGAATGGGCCTGGGTCTGCCTCTGACAATGCCATCTCCACCTCCTGCGCAGGAAGCGTTACACCCAGAGAGGGCAGAACTGGTTCTGGCTGGGCACAGACACTCTCTGCCTGAGAGGACAAAGGATTTTGGGCTATAAAAAGTGGGGCCCAAACCCCTGAACTTTAGAACTCTTTTGGACCAAGAAGACTGCCAAGAAGAAGAGCTGGAGAAGCTGCGAGGAGGAACTACCACTTTGCTGAGTGCTTTGCTGTGTTGGCCTGCAGTGGCTGCTTCTGTCTTGGGCTGTGAAAGGACTGGACTGAACTTATTGCAATCTATTTTTCTGAGTTTCTCCAAGGGCTTGAGGTAGAGCTTGCCCCCTGTTCAAGAAGTCTCAGAACCAGCAAAGACTTCAAGTTCTTCTGTCCTCAGCACTAGGGGCTGTGGGTTTTGTGCTGCAACAGAAGAAAAAGCAACCCAACGCCGTCTACGATGCTTCTGCCGACTCCGTGTCCTGAAGGCACCGCAGAGGGTACAGCCGCAATGCCGCACCGCAACCCTGGTCTCACCGAAGACGCCTGCTGATGCTGCCACCAAGCCGCTGCTCGCACCACGACCTGTGGGCACCGCAGTCCGCATCGCCTCGCTTCACGATGCCGCCTTGGTATCCCCAACGACGCCGCTCCATGCCGAAATCAACGCCGCTGCTTGCACCGTGTTTCGAGGGCATCGCTCGTAAGGTTACACGACGCACCACCCTCATCCCGCACCGCAGCCTTGGCCTACCGACGCTGGCACCATCGACTCCAGTTTGTCAGCTGACAACAGCTCTTCAGCAACGACGACGCCGCTGCTTGCACCGTGACCTGCCAGCACCGCGACGAGCAACGCATCACTTCGCACCGCGACCCTGGTCTCACCGACGATGCCATCTGATGCCGCCTCCTCGCCGCTGCTCGCCCCACCACCTGAGGGCATCGCACGCCACACCGCTGCACTTCACACCCCAGCACCTAACGCCTGCCGACGCCAGCGCTCCTGACTTCACCAGCGAGGAGTTCGATCTGCAACGCGTGTGACTTCGAGGGCCCCACGACTCCTGCACCGACCTCCGGAACCAACGCCTGCAGACGCCGTGCTTTCGAAAGCTCAACGAGAGGTCACCGACGCCCTGCATTTCTAAAGGTACTGTTTTGCGGATCTTCCCGACACCGTAGCTGGCCCGCGACGCCGCGGTCAGCCAGAACTGTTTGGATTTGTTTGTTCACAACGCCGTGATAGCCCCAGAGGGAGCTATTGACTTCAAGGAACTGTACTTCAAGGTTAGTTTGATAACAAGATTTCTAAGTACTGTATTGTGGATTTTTATCGTTTTTGGTCTTGTCTTAAGTATATAAAAAATATTGGATATTATTCTAAACTGGTGTGGTGTCCTTTTGTAGTGCTTTCACTGTGTTACTGCTGGGCATGTGCAAATGCTTTACACACTGCCTCTAAGATAAGCCTGACTGCTTGTGCCAAGCTACCAAGGGGTGAGCAGGGGTTATTTTAGGAGTGTAACTCCCTTATCCTGACTAGAAGGAATGGTCCCTACTTGGACAAAGGCGCAAACCCTTGCCAACTAGAGACCCCCATTTATAACAGTTCTGCTCAGGGATACACTGCTCAGCCGAGGTGATGTGTCGGTTCTGCTCGGGGATGCTTTGCTCAGCAGAGAAGATGCATCGGTTCTACTCGGGGATACATCGCTCACCATAGAGGATCCATCGGTTTTTATGGTGAGCACTTCCGGCCCACTTCCAGTGTTCCCGGACTGCGGTGGCATCACTTAGCAGGGTAATCTCACAGATTGCAGAGTCCAGGTGCACAAGAAAGGAGGTTGGAAGCCAGTTATGTCCCTGAGGCTTCACATCAGGAGGCCAGCCAACTAGCCTTTGGAGTCACTCTGGGTTCTGAGTTCAAGAGATGCAAGTCCAGTCCTTCTCACTCAGGCAAGAGGGCACCAGACAGCCGATCAGCACAGCAAAGCAGGAGTCCAGCAGAGTGACAGTCGTTCAGCAGCACTGCAGTCCTTCTTCCTGGCAGAGTATCCACAAGTCCAGAAGTGTACTGAAGTGGTGGTGTCTGAGGCCCGGTATTTATACCCAGTGGTGCCGTTGAAGTGGGGTAGACTTCGGAAGACAAGACTTTGAAGTGCACAGTCGTCCTGCCTTCTCTGCTCTGGCTTCAGACTAACTACAGGGGGTATGCAGCCCTTTGTGTGGGGACAGGAGACAGGACATTGCCTATTCAAGTGTAAAAGAGGCTGTGCCCAGCTCCTCCCTCCCATCCTGCCAGTGATGGCTCATTGAGACACACCTAAGCTCCCATTAGGTTTGGCTGTCTAGGAGGAATAAACAAAGTCCAATTGCAAACTATACCCAGCCATGTGACCAGAGACAGGATGCAGGCACCAAATGGCTAAGGCAAGACAAATGCCAATGTTCTAACAGTGGCATTTTAGAATTGCAATTTAAAATCCAACTTCACCATAAGTTAGGATTTTTAAATTGTGATTCTAGAGAGACCAAACCTGAAGGAAATGTATTTTCCTATTTGGAAATTACACTTATTAATTGTAATAAGGCAACTCCAATGATATCTATCCTATGGGAGAGATCGGCCTTGAAGCATTGAAAAATGAATGCAAGAGTTTTCACTACCATGACATTTAAAACTTAAAAGTATATGTCCCACTTTTTAAATGCATTGCACCCTGCCCTCTGGGCTGTCCAGGGCCTACCCTAAGGGTGCCTTATCTGTGTTAAAAATGAAGGTTTAGGACTGGCAAAAGTTTATTAAGCCAGGTCAAAATGGCAGTTTAAAACTGCACACACAGGCTCTGCAATGGCAGGCCTGAAACATGTTTAAAAGGCACTTAAGTGGGTGGCACAATCAGTGGTGCAGGCCCACTAGTAGGATGTAATCTACAGGCCAAGGGCACATGTGGTGCACTTTACTAGTGACTTATAAGTAACATTAAATTTGCCAATTGGGATAAGCCAATATTATCATGTTTATAGGAGAGTGCATTTTAGGACTAGTTAGCAGTGATAAAGTGTGCAACGCTCTAATACCAGCAAAAACAAGGTCAGGAAAAGTGGAGGAGGAAGGCACAAAGTTGGGGGGAAGATCCCCTAAGGCTGACAGGTCTGATAGAGGTGCAACGTCTCAGAGTAGTCGTGCATGGCTTGGGGCGCTCTGCAGATAGCCATGGAAGTTTTGAAGGTGGAACAAGGGAAGTGAAAGCAAGAAGCAAGCACCATGCATGCACTCTCTACTAATGCTCAACAATGTCTTAAAACACAGGATGAATGCACACGGTCATTGGACGGTAGTGCATCAGAGGAACCAAGAAATCTTTATCAGAGGGCTGAGACAAGCAGAATAGGAGTACTAAAGCCAGTATGAATAGTCAAGGCAAAAATCTGAGGTGGCACCACACAAAAGATGTTAATTTCCAACACATATATAAAACAATGCCTTTGTTCCATAGTACAACTTCTAAAAGAAGACACAGTGGTTAAGGGGACTTTAACCTTCTATGGGATAGTAGCCTAGACCATTTGAACAACCAAGCCTTAGTCTGTAAAACCACTAGCAAAGCGGTGAATAAGCTATTAGACACAATAGACATGGTGAACACTTGCAGATATATGTATAAAATAGGGAGGACTTCTCTTTCTTTTTTTACACAGAACCTACATGAAATAGATTATTTTTGGTGACAAACGAAAACTGGGCAAGATGTGAGGAGCAGGGATGTGAACATGGCTAATTACAGAGCCATTATGCATTGGTGCAATCCAGATGAAAATATATGCACATTGCACTCTGCCACTCTGTAATTATAGTTCGGATTCCCAGAGATAGGAATTCCTCAGATTTTTTCTCCCTAATAACTTTCCACCCATTTGGCAAATCTTCATAAAACGTTCCAGACCTATAGCATTTTCTACATTTTGTGATGATGGAACGTTTTGTGGTGAATCATTAAGGGGGCGGAAAGATAAAAAAAAGGGGTACCAAAATAGATTTTTTCCCCCAAAGTATTATCCTTAGACTTTTGTATTCGACATGACGCAGAGACGGCTGAATGGATTTTGATTAAATTTGCCATGAGTATATATATTAGGGTGTCTAGCTGATCCTTTTTTCTATTGCAAGTGATGTTATGAAGTGATTATGAAGTTATAAGGGCCACAAACTTGATGATATCTGTTGCGGTAGTACCACTGAATAGTGGTACTACTGCAACAGATATACCGCAGTACAAACTGAGTACATGCCGATGACCGATCATTATGTAATTGGCTAATGACTGCCTTTGCAAAAGTTAAATGTAGCCATGTTGTTTTTAGGTACAGTTTGCCTGTGTTCTCCGTTTCACTCTTAGATGCAGATAAGTATTAGGTTTGATATTCTTCACCTAACTATTACCACTTTATTAAAATGACAATAGTTAGGGAAAATATTTTGAAGTTTCTATATATTAATTTAAAAGTGTACCGTGGTACTGCCTTGGGAGTACCATGGTACAAAAAAGAATAGAAAAAAATATATATGTTAAAAAATTAAAAATACAGTTACAAATATAGTGTACTACAGTGTATTTTATATTTTTAACATATTTCAATCATTAGGAAAAAGTCTACAGAATACTGCGGTAATACCTACAAATTAACATGCTACTTTTTTTTTTTTTAAATGCACAGTCCTCCTAAACTACTGAAAAACATGTGGAAAATTATAAATACATTTCTCTACCTATTTACACTTTAATAAAGTGGAAATAGATAGTGAGCAACAATAAAACCTACTACTTACCTACATCTAACCTCCAACCCAGAACGCAGTGAAGCGCATAATGCAGACAAATTGTGCTGAAAACGACATGGCTACCTTTTACCTTTGAGAAACATAGTCATTAGCCAAACAAATACTGACTTATCATGTGCATGTACCGCAATATTCCATCAACTTACCACAGTATACCAAGGAACAATAAATAAGTATTTTAAAAATTATAACTTTAAATCTACTTACACTATTCACACCTTCTACCAAAAATGATCATTTACACCAAATAATATATACACATTACATCTACATCCGTTTACACACTTTCACATTATGTCTGTTCAAATTTCCACACTCCACTCTACGCCACTACACTCTATGCTACTCCACTCGACTCTACTCGACTCAACACTATTACACTCTACGCCACTCCATTCTATGTCACTCCATTATATGCCACTCAACTCTACACTAATCACTGTATGCCACTCCACTCTACCCCATTCCACGCCACTCCAGTCTACACCACTACATTGTATGCTATTACACTGTATGCCACTCCATTTTACGACACTCTAGTGCACGTCAATACACTGTGCGCCCTTCCACTCTACAATAACATTTGTTATTCAGTGCCAAGATGTCCTTGGGTGAACATGTACTTTGCAAATACAGGTTATGTTATTTTATGTTATGTTATGTTATTTTACTCCACTGTACACTATTCCACTGTAGCAACTGGACTCTACATCACTACACTGTATGCTGTTCCACTAAATGCCACTCCACTGTATGCCAATTCAGCGTACACCACTAAACTGTACGCTATTCCTCTGCATACCACTACACTTTACACCACTCCAGTGTAGCCCACTTCACTATACAGCACTCCACTCTATGACAATCCACTGCATGCTAATAAACTCTACTGTATGCCAGTTTACTCTACTCTACTACACTTTACGCTATTCCACTGTATGACACTCTACACTATGTCACTCTACTCTATGCTATTCCGCAATATGTCACTCCACTCTACGTCACTACACTGTATGCCAGTAAGACTCAATCTTATTCCTCTCTACACCACTCTATGTACGCAACTCCAATGTATGCCACTGCATGCAACTACACTACACCCTATTCCACTGTATGCCACTCCATTCTACAACACTCCACTCTGCGCTACTCCACAGTATGCTATTACACTGTACGCCACTACACTCTGCCCTACTACACTCTACTCTGCTCCAATTTACAACACTCACCTCTACAGTATTCCACTCTACAACACTCTACTCTAGGCTACAAGACTGCATGCCACTCCACTCTATGCCACTGCAGTCTACGCTATTCCACTGTACGCAACTACAATGTACCTCACTCCACTCTTCGTCACTCTACTCTATGCTACTCCACTGTACGCCATTCCACTGTATGCCACTCCAGTATATGCCACTATAGTCTATGCCACTCCACTCTAGGCTATTCCAATGCACACCACTACACTGTACCTCACTTTTCTCTAGGCCAGTCCACTCTGTGCTATTCCACTTGATGTTACTCCACTTTAACACACTCCAGTGTATGCCACTGCACTGTACACCACTACATTGTATGGTACTCCACTGTATGCAGCTCAACTGTATGACACTCCAGTCTACTCCTCCCCACTGTATGCTACTACACTATACACCAATACGCCTTATACTATTCCACTGTAAGCAACTCCCCTGTATGCCACTCCACTCTACTGCACTGCAATGTACTCTGCTCCAACCTACAACACTCCACTCTAAAGTTTAGTGTACATACAATCGAATAGCGTAGACTGGAGTGGCGTAAAATTTAGTGGCACAGTATATATATATATATATATATATATATATATATATATATATATATATATATATATATTCCAAACGTATCCCAAAACAATCCTTCTCCACACGGACAAAAAGGATACGGACTCCACTTGTCGTGCAAAAACAAACTTCGTTTATTCAGATGTTACCCGCTCCAGCTCGCCATTATGCGTTTCGGTCACTGACGTGACCTTGATCACATGAGGGAGCACTAGCAATCCCGATCTTAAATTCACAGTGTCGTCATATCACATGACAAGTGTTTTTAACAAATATCATGGAAAACAGACTATGCAAGCAGCAAGATGTTTTTTTCTCTATCGTGTTCTTAGTGCATCTATCACCATCAATAATAACACATGTTTTTTTATATATGCATACATGTTTTTGGATTTTCGATTTTCAACAGTGGTCCACAACTGCCATTTTGTATATATAAAATGCATTCAAGGTATACCAAATTGTACTATAAATCATACGATAAATACATATTCAAACCAATAAGTATACATATAAATATGCACATAAATATACTCAGATTACCAACTAATACAAACATTAGGTAATACAATAAATATATAAAATATATAAATATTATGTAAACATATTTATTTAAAGCCCTCAAATATCAAATCTATTTGAAAACTTCATATATCGTTTTGTATTTTTCTCCTTACTTCTATGGGGACTCTGTTTCTAACTGCATAATGCTTTATCTCAGTGTCGAACCCATATGGCGTAAGTTTAATACAAAACGTGATTACTATCATTGTTGATGATGTGTTGGCATCAACTTTAATTTATGCCCTGTGGCTGTTATATATATATATATATATATATATATATATATATATATATATATATATATATATATATATATATATATATATATATATATATATATTTATTTTTTTCACTTAAAAAAATAAAGGTTACAGGGACATTATAGTTAGGCTCACATTTTAAATGTGCAAAACTATAGAAATTAGCCTGTTATAGTTAGAGTTATATCAAGTAACTATAACTGGTTCCCTAGTGAAATTATTAATGATGTTATCAAAGATGTCATGAGTATTGTAATATCTGAGGTAATTAGCTGTGTATGGTGAGAGCGTGAGTTATAGTTACCAGAGGGCACGAATTTCTATGTTTTTTTAAAATTCTATTTCCTAACTATTACGTCCCTGTAACGTTTGTTTTTTTCAGTGAATTTCTATGGATTTTTTAACATGAGTAATTTTAATTACATTATGTTAACACTACCTCCACCGTGCATAGCATTCGGCCATGCACAACTGGGGTTAGCCACAAGGCCTGACCTGCAGTCAGGCCCTTCTGCCAAACCCCAATAACCACCCAACCCCAGGCGTAGTGAAGATTGCCATCCCAGGGGCCCGGCCATAAACATCTGGGGGAGGGGGCTACGCGGCTCCCCTCCCTGGGCCGATTTTGGCTCCGGGACCCCATCTCCCAAGGCCTAGCCATGTCTCCTGGGTACCCCAGGACACCCAGTGTGCTATGGGACTGCGGGGGGAGCCTCAAGGCCCCCGTGGTCCCAGCCGTTTCCTGACTCCTGTGGGAGCCGACATTGCTCCGACAAGCAGGGAGCTGCTTGAAATAGCAGCTCCCTGCTTGCAGGAGCAATGTTTTAATATGCATCCCTGCATGCATATGGCATGCAGGGAAACAGATGAAAACTTCGCTTTCCGTAAGCCGGAGCTGTTTGACAGGTCCGGCTTGCAGAAAGCAGATTTATGTTTGGTTTTTCTTGGTGGGAGCTGTCAGCTCCCGGCAAGCAAAATCTAACAGCTACCTTGGGAGGTAGCAGGAGCTGACCCTGGGGGGTGGTGGTCCCCAGGGCCAGAAATGGCTCCATGAGGGGGGACATCATAAAACTTCCCCGGGGAGGTGGCAGTCCCTGGGGCCAGGGGTCCGTGACAAACCCCCCACATTAATTTTTTTCAGCCCCAGGAAGGTGGCGGTCCCCAGGGCTGTGGGGGGCTGTGTGGACCCCTGCATATGTTTTATATGTTTTGCCCCGGGGAGGTGGCGGTCCCTGGGGCTGCAGGGGGCTGTTCTGGCCATCCCACATACATTTTTCTTGATTTCCCCCAGGGAAGTGGTGGTCCCCGGGGCACGGGCGGGCCCACCTGCATATATATTTTTATAGTGCCCGAGGAGGTGGTGGTCCCTGGGGCTGCCCTTGGGACTTGCCCAGCAGGGGCTAAATATTACAGACGCACTGGAGCCTGTGCTTCTTTTTCTAAACATTTTCAGTGGGACCCATGAATCCCATGCATCTCCTGCTGAAAATGTTTAGAAAAAATTAATTTTTTGCCTTGCGGGACCACCCCCAAGAGGTCTAGAGGGTCAGGGTATTCCTACCCAGCCCCCTTCTCTTTTTTTACATTATTTTTGGGACTTGGCTGAAGCGGAGTCCCAAGATGGCTGCCAACACTTCCTGGTTAATTGTTGGTAGCCAATCAGATTTGAGCACGGGGACTGTTGGATCCTTGGAGGATCCGCGTTCCTAGATATAGAATAATTTTTTTTTTTTTAAGTTTCTCCAAAACTACAGAATGGATTTACACCAAATAACCAAAATCACTCTTTCTGGACCAAGAGCTAGCTTTCTGCCACGTTTGGTGAAATTCAGTCCAGCAGTGTGGGCTGTAGTCGTGTTCAAAATCCCTAGGGGAATTTACATTGTAGAAAAACTCTTTTTTGACCCCCCTTTTCTTAGCTCCTGCTTGATGGATCACCCCAAAACTTTCCATGCACAACAAGTCTCATTATGACACTTTTTGGGGAAAATTTCATGAACATTCATCAAGCCTCGCCAAACATATAGGCAAGTCAAAAAATGCTTTTCCTATGGAAACTTCGTCCTAACTACAGCTACCTACTGGCGACTCTGTATAGAGAGAGAGAGATAGTTTGGTGAGCTAACAAAACTAAATTCTGGCATGGCTAGGGCACGAGTAATATTTACTTTAGAGCACAAATTATAGTTACTTGTGATAACTGGTGAATTTCAGGGGTTTTCTTCATTTAAAACAGTCTATTTTAACTGGCATTTTCATAAATGTTAACATCCCATTGATCTTTGTTTTTTCATTGTGAATTTCTAATTTTTTTAATGCAAATTACGATAATGAAATTACGATAATGTTACAATTCCTACCTAAAACTCAACTTTAACCTTTGGTCCTTTCAGTGAATTTCTATATTATTTTAACGTAAAGTTAGATGTCCATCACCTTGCACTGCTTGGGACTGGGCACAGGGCCTGTCCTTTCAGTGTAATCAAATGTATATTTAATAAATTCACACATTGCAATGTTCAATAATAGTGATTTGCATGAAATATTTTCAATAAAGCATTATTTAAAAAAAAAAAAAACATTAAACCTTTTTGAGTATTTCTGGACATTTTTCAGGCCACAAATTGAGCTGTGGAACCAAACCCCGCACTCCTGCTGAAGGGCATACAGGTTCAGCTCAGAGTGCTTTAAACAAATATGGTAAGCTCTCTTAGGATCATGGATTCAATGATCCAGGAGACTAATTGTGTTTTCTAATGTTGCCGGGGGGCTCCTGTACTGCCTGCAGCCCCCAACAATATTAAAAAAGGGAGGTGTCCTTGCCTCTTCTAGGAGCACCACGAGGAAGAAATAATATTATTTTAAAAAGCTGTTGCAGGGCATTATGGGGCACTCCTTACACGGAGCAGTGAATAATAAATGGGGGTCTCTTGCTCTTTCATTATTATTTTTCTTCATAAATGTTTTTGTATGGGTGCTCTGGTGGCTACACAGGGCACCAGCATCTTTTTTTTTTTTTAAGTTTGTGGCTGCTGGGGTGCCCTGAGGCCCCGCTGCCCCTCCTTGCTCCCCAGCCAGGACCCTGGCAGGAACTAGCCATGTTTATTTTCAACTGTGGGTGCCCCTCTGCCCACCCGGGGCAATCACATCTTTTTTTTAATTTGGGTCCCACGGTTGGATCCCCAAGGCCCCCGGAGTCCCTGCTGCCAGCTCCCCATCCAGCACCCATAGGGGTGCCAGTGGAATCCGGCTATTATGTGAAAGTGGTGCCCCTATGCCCACCTGGGGCACACACATCAGCCCATTCTTGGGGGCCGCAGGGGATTCCCCAATTCCCCTCCAGCCCCTGCCTATTTACCAGCAAGTATCCATAGTGGGTGCTCGTGGGAGCCGGCTTCATTACTTTGCTCCTGCACGGCTCGAGCAAAGTTGTGTTCCATGCTCAGGAAGATGTGAACAAGGAATAAAGTTTATAGTCTCAGCCCACACTCTCCTGGGCAGGGAACACATCAGTGTCCCAGGGCATTGGGTCCTTGAGATCACTGCTTTCATCGAGCCCTGGTGGGTGGGGTCACTAGGCCCTATCTGTAGCACGTCAGGTTGTCACAATGCCTCTTCCCCTGCCAAAAATTAGCCCTCAAGAAGAGATCCATGGAGACTCTATAAGGCACAGGGAGGCAGTTGCACACCACCCGACCCAAAAATATTGATATAGCTCTGGGGAATGGGGTCCTTGGTGCCTCTTTGTGGCATGGGGATGGAGGCCACCACACGGCCCTCCCCATAATATTGATATGGCCCCAGCAGATGTGGTCCCTAGAGCCTCTGTAAGGCTCAGGGAGGGGGCGCATGTCCCTTACCCAAAAAAATATCACTGGTCCCTGGCCCACCCCCGGGGGCTTACTTTTAAAAAGTATTTTTTTATTGTCTGCACCATGGATCCACAGATTCTCCGATGATCTGTGGTGCCAATAAAAAAATATTTTGGCCCGAGGGAGGGTACATCTGGACCTGGGATCTGGACTTGGGACCACCCCTTCAGACTTGGGGGCCCAGGATGTCCTTACCTGCCCTGCTATATGTTTTTTCACCTTTTTGTAGGAGAGCCAGCCTTGCCACAGTGAAAAACAACGCTGATGATTTTTCATGTTGAGTCCTGCACCAAACAGCGAAATTCAAAATGCATTGACAGGAACCACTGTGACAACAGTTCCAGACAATACTTTATAAATGACTTCCAGCTTGGTAGTCATTTATAAATCTGGGGTGCAGTCCCTCCACCAGGGCAAAAGATTAATATGCTCCGTCCCCCTGGTGGAGCAACAGGACAGCTGTCAGAAATTAAACCATGATTTAAGTCAGAAGGTAAAACTTTCTTCCGGAGCGAAACCTGGTCCTTATAGCCAAATCTTGCTCCATCATGGTCAGCCTTAATTTTGGACTTTGCGCTGTTCTAGTGCAACTAGATCCCAAAATATGAGAGAGTTTACCCTAGTTGGACCAAAAGGGACCGGGTAGTATTACACTTATCAAAAGAAAATTCCCTTCTGTGTCAAAATTCACTTCAAACAATAATTATAATCTTATTATTAGTTTGCACTGAACCAAAAGATGCACTCAGACATAAAGTATCATCATACGTCTAATTAGATTACAATTCTTTATTCCACACAATGCAAGCAAAAGAACCTGCTTTAGGTTGCATTTAATTTAAAATACATTTAACAATACATTTAAAAATCACTATATTGATGTAAATACTTCACAATATCTGTAGCCTCAATTTTTCATAAACACTTTACAAATTTGAAATGAACACATATGTATTATACATTTAAAAATAAAATAAAACACAGCAAAAATACAATATAACACTTCATCCAATATTTTTACTCCAGTAGTGCTGTGCTCCAAGAAGCAGTAAACATATCACTCTATTTTTCATATACTCATTTCCGGGTATATATTACTCATAGTCACGTAATACATGAATAATTCTTTAAAAACAATACATCATTTCATTAGTCCATATGTCGACGCGTTTGGTGTATCTCTGAATTCCTAAACACCTTCCTCAGGACTCAAATAATAATCAAGGTTTTCCATAAGTACAGACCATATATCTGATATTGTCTTTGCAGGGGAATTTCAATAGTGCAGATGGATTTAAATCAGTTTGCACATGTATGTAGATCTCGCTACTTCTTGAGTTATCACAATGCGCCTCTAGAGTCAAGGCGGGGCAGTTTCACTCAGTCACAACAATTAAAATGTCCTTTTCCAATTCCATGTACCCACTGATCTTTTTCCTTTTGTCTATCTCCTGTATGTTTTCCAGGGATGTATTGGTTAGGAATGCTAAATATTTCTTTTCCTCTATCCCTGTTTGAGGATAAGTCCTACCGTCTTTATCAATTAGATCAAGTCGATAATCCTTGTAACTTGCAACAGCGTTTCCACTTCCCGGGATTCTGGTACTGTTCGTAATGGACGTTTGTGGGAGCCTTTCTTTTTTTTTGCTAGTACGTGGCGTCGCCACGTCTAATTACGTTCATGGCCACCACGTACTAGCATAAATAGTGTCATTATTACTTGAAGAGTACTACTATCCACCACAGCTAATAATCCACTTTCTCACACAGTTCATAGCAATCACGATCCCATAGCATTGTTCGATATTAATGTGGCAGCTCATTTGCCATATACAAACTGTCCTCATGGTACAGTGTTCTACTTGTGACTGGTGGCAGGTGGCATTGAGTGAGCAGACAGTGGCACTGGGACCCAATGTATGCTCTCCCAATGTGATTTTTTGAATGCTCACTTTTATAAACAGCCTTATCCCTTTCCAGCACAAGGATGCTTTTTGTAAAAAATATCAGCATTCAGGGAATGCAAATGCAGGGATCTAGGTACTCTTATCACCGGCATCGATCACTACAGTTGCCACCATTTTCAAGGGCTCACCAACAGAATCAAGTTTCATGAAGAATAATGAGGCAAGGGTTTTTGAGACCCTCTGAAAATGGGCATTTTATGCTGCACCTGATAAGTACATCAGTCACCGCAGAAAATAAAGGTACATTTGAAAAACACTCAGTGGCCTATTTCAATGTCAGTCAGAAAGCCTCCAACCTCAGGCCTAATTACAATCTAGGCAGTCGGAATTGAAACCATCCGGTCATTCTGGCTGGATTCCGACAGGCTCAAGGAGCCCGTCGGCCACTCAGAGACTGGCCGTAATCCCAATGTATGGTGCTTCCGCCGCTGGGATTACGATGCTCGGTTTCTGACAAGCTTTCAATGCTGGGCTTTCCGACATGGAAAGCCTGTCGAAAAGTGAGTTTGGTGGCTCCAAGCAGCGCCCCTTCTCTTTGCGGCCTCCGGTTGGGGGCCGAGGGGGCACCTATGGTGCCCCCCTGTTCATCCCTGCACTGCGGTGCCTGCCACCCGGTGCAGGGATGAACACAATCTCTCATTTCTCTATGGGAGCTTGTGCTACGGCCAGTTTTCGGCCACAGCACAAGCTCCTTTAGGGAAATGGGAGTATGTGACCACACTATGTGCAGTTGCATCGTAATTCTGCAGTCGGTACGGCCGACCTGAGGTCGGTCGGTCCTGATTCTGCGATAATATTGGTCGGAGGCAACTCTGACCGACATCATAATCGGCCCCTCAGTGTGCAAAAAACACCAACTGGTTTGCAAGTTCACTTCAGTACATTCAGCACTTATATGCCAAAAAATGGGGCAAAAGAAGAGCGGTATCTTGTGGTTAAATAAGCAGAATTCTCTCTGACCATCTTGTGTGTCTGGGGCAGGATCATAGGGGTATAATGACATGTGATTGGTGTGTTTCCAAAACTGGTGGCCTATAAGATGCTAAAGAAATTCTTAATGGTCAGTAGGTGGCTTGATGAATAATGCACTGGACATTTAAATACCAGTCTATTCTTCAGACGTTCAGTAGTATTTTCAGAAACACTAGGCACATGTAAAAGTTTTACATTGCTGTAACTGTCATCCCTATTCCTGAAGCATAGACACAAGTTGGGCTGCTTCTTCGAAGTGCACAACAAGAAAAGCAAACATAAAAGATAAACTTTGATGCGTTTCTTTCAATTCATCAGAGCCCAGATGTAGTGAAGTCATGCTGTCCCTTGTGAAAGTCACAGTCCCTGCAGGAGAAAATTTGAGTCGGATGTAGAAGAAACATCTCCCCTGTGCCTATGATTTGATTCCCTTTGGCCCACCGCGTTCGAGCCTTGCAAGTTTAAGACAGCCTTGCATCCGGGCCATCCAACACAGTCAGAAGACATGTAAGGGACAGGTCTTCAGTGCATCAACCAGGTGTATGTTTATGTGTATCTTTTTATGTTCTGCCAGCGTAAGGTTTGTCATGGAGGACCAGCGCGCATGTATGTGCCTTATCTCCTTCAACGAGATTTCAAGACCCCTTCATTCACAGAAGGTCTTCTTCATGAGTTTCAGACAAGATGCTGAGCTGCCTTCATTCAGAAGAGTTGGTCTTCATGAATCCTAGCTAATATTCAAGAACCTCTTCATCAAGAAGAGGCGCTTTTGGTATATTTTAGACAAATTTCCGTGACCTGCTCATTTAGAAGAGGTGCTCTTGGTGAATTTTTGGCCTGGTGAAGACAGGATCAAACACCATCATCTTCAAGGTACTATCGAATCCATTTTTCCATGTTTGCAAATGTTTTTTTTTTTTAATTGATAGATGTTTTTATCATTTAGAGTAAACCAAGTGGTCCACCTGTTCACCACTGACTGGCTTCCAAAACAAGCACATTAGTTCTCCTGGTAGCCACTTCATCGAAAAGTAAGCAGGTGAGACATCTCTGTGCATCCTTACTCTGGACGAGTAAAAGGGCAACGGTGCTGGTTCATCCAGTCTCTGTTTCTATATGCACAGTTTCGTTTTCATTTTTGAATTAATGAATACCGAGGTAATTATTTATTAGCTAAGCTACTTCTCTCTGTGCTGAAACACAGCATACCCTCTAGGTCCTCAGCTCAGCTACTTCATTCACATTATTATGAGAGACATGTCTAAACCTTGGTCTATTTGTTGTCCTGATGGAAGGAAGCTCAATCCATTAAACATCCATCATTTGAAAGGGGCTCTTTTGTTATTTCTGCAGCTTCGTTGACAAGCCTCAACTCACGACTCACTACTGTGGAACCACCTCACTGGTGAAATGTGGTTCCCACTATATATTGTTTTTTTTTTTGTGTTTTTTTTTTTTTTGCAGTTTTATATAGCGTAAACTGGACCCAGAGGTTTTGGAGCGCTTTACATTAGCACCAGTTACATTCCACAAGGACACATTCATTTGGGCAGGCACAAGGAGATTAAGGTTCAGATATATGAAGCTTTTTTTCAGCTCGCAAACGGCACAATTCGCAGAATTGGGCCATTTGCGAGCTGAAAAAAGCATTTTTAAATGTACAGAGCCCTATTTGTGATTCCGTAAATTGGGTTTGTGAGTCGCTATTAGGAAGGGGCGTGCTAAGGGCGTCCCTTCCTAATAGCGAGGCGCACTGGTATGCAGGAATATTTTGCGACTAGTTGGTGGTAACCCATTTGTAAATGGAAAGGAGTCCCCAAGGCACCCGTTCCCCTTGGTGAATGTGGGCGCGCCTACTCTTAAAAAATGAAAAGGAAACTTTTCATTTTTTTTTTCTTTTTTCTTTTTCAAATGCATTCCATTTTCCTTTAAGGAAAACGGGCTTCATTTCAAAATAAAAAACTGCTTCATTTAAAAAGCAGTCACAGACATGGTGGTCTGTTGACCACAGTAGGTCACCATCCCAGTGAGTGCTAGCCATTCCCAATGAGCCGCAAATTGCGACCTGCCTCCCCCTGTGTTACGCGAATACATTCGTTTTGTCTTGTTCTCCGGCCTCACCATAAATTGGGACAAATCGGTAGTGATACCTTTAACTACAATAACTACTCCTCCAGTTATGGAATATCCACTGATGTGGACAGTTGACCCGGTCAAATACCTGGGCGTGTGGGTACATCGGGACCCCGAGGTGGTTATAAGAGAAAACTACGGGAAAGCTTGCGTTAATTTGGAGCAACAAATTGATAAATGGTCGACCCTACCGCTATCCCTTGCAGACCGTATTGCTCTCATTAAAATGATCGTTTTACCGCGTTTTTTATATTTGTTTTGTAATATTCCGATAAAACTCCCATCCCAATTCTTCAAGACTGTGCGAACTCATCTACTCAGACTAATTTGGGGGGGTAAGCAAGCTTGTGTGGGCTGGAACAAGCTCACGTTGGACTACGATAGGGGGGGGTTTAATGCTCCTGACTTTTACATTTACTACCTGTGTGCCCAAGCGCAATATGCGTAACATTGGTATCATCCTCATGCGTTCAAGCCCCACGTTGCAGTGGAGGATGGCGATGCGCATCCCATCCCACTAGCTGGAATACTAACACACACGCGAAGAGGCACTCCTCGCTCGGAAATTAACACGATAGATGCCACCATTGGTGCCTGGCAGGCAATTGGCAAACTTACAGACAAACTTCCCCTGTATGCCCCAGCTTTGCCGTTGACACACCACGCAGCACTCACAGTGACTCACGAACGAGATTCAATGAAATTGCTCGCAGAGGTTGGTATTGCTCGAATGCAGGACATATATCCAGGGGAGCGGTTTCTCACACCAGAAGATCTACAACACATTACCAACCAATCTCTCCTTTTTCAATTTGCGGTGCATCGCCTGAAACTAGCAGTTAAAACACATTACACGTCATTCCCCGTTGAACCGCCCTCATTAAAAGCGTTACAGCTTCTCCTAGTAGCACCTACTAGACGCCAAATGGTAACTAAACTGTACAGAGCTGTGAGAGAAGAAAGGGTACGAGACACTGATAGAAGCTTGAGTCACTGGAACGATAGATTGGACCCCCCCATTGACACCACTAGATTGGGAACACATCTGTGCCCTCACGGGCAAGCTTTCTCCCAACAGCAATTTGAGAATTATACACTTTAAGTACATACATCAGATATACCACACACCTCTTAAGTTATACACATTTGGCCTCAGAGACACTAGCAACTGTAAGCGCTGCGGTCTATCGGATGCAGACTTCTGGCACCTTGCATGGCACTGTCCGCCAGTAGCTTTCTACTGGAAGGAAGTGGTAAATTGTCTTCAGCAAATGTCAGGGATTGCAGTAGAGGACACACCAGTGATCTGCTTGTTAGGTTATGTGCCTCAACTGAAGGGAAAGATAGGTACATTTGTGAGGCTTGCATTATTACTAGCAAAGCGGCGTGTAGCACTCACATGGGAGAGCACTCTAACTCCCCGCATAAAACACTGATCCGGGACATGGTCTACTGCAAAGATAACCTTGAGTTATATGCTGAGGAGCTCCCCTCACAATCTAAGCCTAAAGATATATGGGAACCTTTACGTCAATATCTCCTATTGCAAACGCGGGATGAAGTGATTTCGGATGTCGAGGGCTGTTGAGGTGGGAACTGTGATTATCATGCCATATGTCTGTAACTGAGTGTCATAGTTTGAATATGCAAATATGTCGGATACAAGGTCTATCACACTGGGTATTCTATTTGTATTTTGTTGATTTAATTTGCTCTACAGTCCGCCCTGCGTGGCGATGATGATATTTGTCTTCTTTGAAAATCAATAAAAAAAATAAAAAAATTGCGACCTGCCTCATGAATATTAATGAGGCAGCTCCCTTGCAACCCATTGGGAACGGCAAACAGTGTGAAACATACATTTGTACATAGCTGTTTGCGATTACCAAATAGTGAATCACAAAAATTCGCTAATAAGCAATAGCCAACAAAAAGCCATGGTCATCTGGCCTTTAGTGATTTGCTGAGAATCGCAGGCTGCTGAGCCGACCGAGCCTCGGACCTGGATCCCCAGCTCCAAAGTAGGCAGCTCTGGCCATAACGCCACAGATCTGCCTCCCCTCGCTTCATAGATTGTCTGGTGCAGACTTTGCACTGTCCCGGTACTTCTCTAGAATGTCAGCTACATCTTCTGGAGGTCTGGCCTCCCTCCTGCACAGATTCCACTGGTGTGGCCAGTTTATTTATTTGGTCAGCGTTTCAAGATGCTCTTTTCTTAGCTGGTTTAGCATCTCTCTTCCCACCGTATAGGCCGCGAATTTATTCCAGGCGTCATATTTGTTTGTAAAAGAATCAGTCAAAATATTAATCTCGATCTTTTGGGGGGACTCAAATGTCCTCAGCACCATCATGAGTTCCCACCTTTTAGATCCCCGAAATCTCTCCATATTTGTTGCAGTTCCAATTTTTATGAAATGACTGCATCTGTTGCTTTCCCAATATGTAAAAATATGCACAAACATTTTAATGAGAAAAATCACATGCTCAAATTTGCTTTTTTAGACCGGTTGTAACTACTAAATCTATGCTTCATAAACATATTTCATGTAGTTTTTTAATACTGGGCAACGTTCTTTAACTTCTGGTAGTACTAGCAATGTTGGAAAAAAAACGTTTAAAATCTCAGCATATTTGCACACCTCCTTCTCAGTTCAAATTGTAAAGGGGGTTACTCAGAGGCCCTCTGTAATGCTTCGAAAGGGCATTCAGAAATATGGGCATATTTACAAGCACCTAGTGCCACCGGAGCGTCACTTTTTCTGATGCTCCGGTTGCGCTCCAAGAAAGCCCATATTTACAAGGCTGCGCTAAGCGACTTTGCTTGGCTAAACACAGCCTTGTAAATATGGCCCTCTGCAACGCAGATTTCTGTGGCAAAAGGGTGTGCAATGGGTGTTACTGTGGACCTTCCAAGCAACACCCATTGCTTTTTGACACTGATCCGGATTTACAAGGATCTCTAAATATGAGGCAGCGCCAAAAACGAATGCCTTTCAAAAGGAGGCATTAATGTGGCGCAACGAGGAGAAATACTTTTATTTCTCCTTATTTTTTGCTCTTTGTGTGCTGCATTCTGCTGCGTGTTACAGCGTGATGGACGGAATGCTGACAATGCAAACATTCTCCCCCAGTCAAAAGATCTGGGTTAAATCCATCGTTCTTTTGCCCACTACGCCACCCCAGTTTGGACCCAGCCATATGGACTGTTCCCATGGGGCATAGGGTCAAGACTGATTTGCATATGGCTGGGTCCAAACTGGGGTGGTGTAGTGGGCAAAAGAACGATGGATTTAACCCAGATCTTTTGACTGGGATAGAATGTTTGCATTGTCAGCATTCCGTCCATCATTTGTTTGCTGTAACACTTTTCGCCCTAAGTGGGATGGGTATGCCCAGACGTGGGTCCCTTGCTCACTGTGCCACTGGATTCAAGCTAGCCTGGCTGAAGAAGGGTGACATACCCTGAAACCGGTCCCAGGATGCTTGTTTCCGGTCCAGGGAGGACCTGGCTTGGCAGTTCGGTCTGGACTGTTCCCATGGGGCACAGGGTCAAGACTGATTTGCATATGGCTGGGTCCAAACTGGGGTGGCGTAGTGGGCAAAAGAACGATGGATTTAACCCAGATCTTTTGACTGGGGGAGAATGTTTGCATTGTCAGCATTCCGTTCATCATTTGTTTGCTGTAACACTTTTCGCCCCTAAGTGGGATGGGTATGCCCAGATGTGGGTCCCTTGCTCACTGTGCCACTGGATTCAAGCTAGCCTGGCTGAAGAAGGGTGACATACCCTGAAACCGGTCCCAGGATGCTTGTTTCCGGTCCAGGGAGGACCTGGCTTGGCAGTTCGGTCTGGACTGTTCCCATGGGGCACAGGGTCAAGACTGATTTGCATATGGCTGGGTCCAAACTGGGGTGGCGTAGTGGGCAAAAGAACGATGGATTTAACCCAGATCTTTTGACTGGGGGAGAATGTTTGCATTGTCAGCATTCCATCCATCATTTGTTTGCTGTAACGCATTCTGCTGCAGCACACATAAAAGGAGCAAAACGCCATTAATGATTGCTTTGTGCAGAAATTTGTCCCTTCCTGCACAAACTCAATCATACCTGCAACGCAGGCACCCTTGCACCATGCGTTGGCGCTAGGCAGCTTTTTTAGTGCCGGTACAGGGGTGAGCACACTGATGCGCCTTATTCTTGTAAATAGAGCGCATCCCTGTGTTTTTTAAATGACGCAGCTCGGCGCAGCAAAATTGCTTGCGGCTCCGCACCATCTCATTGTAGATATGCCCCCTATGTGTCCAGTGACTCCCATGTCAAATCCAGCTGGAGACACCTCACTTACCAAAGTGAATTTCTTGCTGTAGCACCGTGGCCTTTGTCACTGGTACAGGGGCCCCATTGCGGTGTCTGCACCGGTGCCAAAATGGAACCTCTGCTGTTTGCACAGTATTTTCTGCTTGTGCAGTCAGGCATAGTCAGTAAAGATGTTTACATCTTCAGCAAAAAGGTGCAAACTGGATTGCCTCTATTTTTGTTGTGCGTTCACAATTCCACATATCACGCTCTCTATACTTTTACAGTGAGACAATGCAACTAAGTTTAAGATGGAATCAGTTTGTGCCATTGCTTTTTACAAATACAAAACAAATAGTGCAAATCCGTCCTTTCATTTTCTTAACAACCATTACTCGATCAGAATTTTGTTAAAATGTTAATGCATGTGCTAACTGCTTTATGAACAACACATGTAATAATGGCAAAAGGGCGGTATTAATTCACACAGGAAAAGCGACGCCTGCAATGTAACGTGCTGTAACTGCGTGCATTCAAATTCAGCGGTGCAACAGGTGAGGGAAAACCCCTAAAACCCTCCAATTGGGACCATAAGTCCAAAATACATAAAGTCAAATCCTGTACACACGCATTCGTGTGATTTGAAAGTTCATCAATGTGGAAAATCAAAGCAAGTCTGGTCTTTTGATAAGTATTCTTATACTTTATTCCAGAGAACACCACAAGGTCCAGCCAACACGTGTTTCGTCGTATGGGTAATGACCCTCGACTTCTTCAGGGCTGTATAGTTACCCAATAGAAAATTCAATGCCTAGTTCCCGGTTGTAATTCCGACCCGGCTGGGTCGGAGGCCAGAACGCTTCACTGGCATTTGGACAGGGATCAGTGTACTCGCTACAGATCTCGTGGCATACTTCACCCGAATTTACACGGACAGCGTACTCGCTATTTCAAAGGCATACTTTGTCCTTTTGGTTTTAATCTCACACGCACTGGCGTATGACCGTTTACATTGTCATAGTCCTTGATAGGAAAGCAATATAATCTCTAAGATTGACGAATCTGACTCTTTTGGATCTAAATACTTGAATTGGAATGACCTAGCCGGGTCGGAATTACAACCGGTAACTAGGCATTGAATTTTCCATTGGGTAACAGGGTATACAGCCCTGAAGAAGTCGAGGGTCATTACCCATACGACGAAACACGTGTTGGCTGGACCCTGTGGTGTTCTCTGGAATAAAGTATAAGAATACTTACCAAAAGGCCAGACTTGCTTTGATTTTCCACATTGATAAACTTTCAAATCACACGAATGCGTGTGCACAGGATTTGACTTTATATTTTTAAACACATGTAAAATAAATGTGTGTAAATTACAAGGCTGGTCCAATGCTCAGTAGATTAATGCATCCGCTTTAGAAAGCTGCATTCGGCCCCATCACTCACAGGTTTGAAAGTGGCAAGTCCACTCAGCCTTTCATCTTTCTAAGGTTCATGAAATGAGTACCCTTCAACTGGGTGACACAACCTTTGTTGTCCGTCAACAGCACCCAGAAGCCTCTTAGCATTAATGTGTGTTCCACATAAGTTGTGTTAGGAGTTTTGCAATCGACTATACAATCTATGTTTGCCATTTTTAAACTCGTTGTTATATTTTTTATGAGGATTGTTGAAAAGTTTTTGCAATGTGGCAACTGATAGTAAAAGGATTGAGCTCACGAGAGTTCTGACTGCGGCTGACGGATTTTTTTTATTTTTTTGTTCAATATCTTTATTATTTTAAAAAGTAAAAGTTCATACAGTTATAATAAAATGCAATACATCAGGGCAAAGTGATTAATAAGTCATTAAAAAATTTAGGAGAATATAGACATTAATATAGCATCCATGTCAGAAGAATAACGAAATCACAAATAATACTAAATCAAAGTATACACTATAAATAATATTTCATATTAGAATAATACCCAAAAATTCGCTGTATTGCACATAATCCAAAAAATATCAGAAGGAAAAGAAGAAGAAGAGAGAAAGATAGGAAAGGAAGAAGAAAGAACAGGGAAAGCAGGAGGAGAGAGAGGGGACAAAATATAGATAAATAAAATGATAGATAACTAATTAGATAAAGAAATAGATAAATAAATAATTGATAAAAGATGAATGGGGGCACCCGCTGCAGTGGAAAAAATAAATTAAGAAGTAGAGACAAAAGGATATTGGGCTACCAACCCTTGAGAGGACAGTTTCATATATTTATCTAAAGACCTCCAAATAGTATTAGAGATGGAAGGAGTACAATGATTCTCTTCATCAGAGGTATGAGCCCCACGAAGAAACGATACCCAGGCCCACCAAGTGTGATAGGACAGGAGATTAAAGGATTTCCACACGGTTAAGATAATTTTAACAGCAATGGATATGAGGAGATCTAACAACTGCATATCAGTATCATCCAAGGGGAGAGGAGTGCATGCAGCCCACGGTCCCAATAAAATCGTAGGTAACGAGAGCTCCACTGGAGTATCAAAGATTAGTGATAGATGTTTCTGAATCAAATCCCAAAAGGAATGTAATAACAAGCAGTCGAAAAACATATGTTGGTGAGTACCTGAGACCAAATTGCAATTCCAACAAAGATCATTGTCTCTTAGTTTCATCTTATATAAACGAGCAGGGGTCCAATGCAGGAGATTCATAGAAAAGAATTTAGATTGCATAAGAGAAGGAGCAATCTTATTCCGTAATGAAACCTTTCCAATTAGTTGCCATGACTCTTGAGAGATATGTTTGAAAATATCACTATCAAAATGATGGGACCATTTATCTTTTGTAATAGTAGCCTGAGAGGGAGGTGGCACAGATAAAAATTTGTAAATCTTCGAGGCAGTATGACCTGAACGAGACCACATAGACAAAAGTGAAATAGTAGTCGAGTCTTTACAAAGGGCAATTCTAGAAAGAGCAACCTTTAATTTTAAAAAGGAATAAAAATCCATATTATTAAGATTATATGTGCTGGCTAAAGAAGAAAAGGGAAGAGGATCATGATTGGAATCATAAAGATGTTTGACCAAGGTCAGACCACTATTAGCCCAGGAAGCTATCGTAACAGGATCAATATCAGTAACAACTTTAGGATTATACCATAATGAAGACCATCTCGATTTATAAATGGGCTTGGAAACTTTTTTATCAATATATTTTAGAGCACTAATTGTATCTGAAATAATACGACTAGAATGGGGTAGCACCAGTTTAGAAGCAGTTAAAAAGGAAGCTGTAGAGAGAGGTGTACACAGCTCACGTTCAATATATAACCATGGGGGGGTATGGAGGGAATCCGATAAAAACCAAAGAGCACCCTGAGATGATAAAAAGGCAATTTGATACAGGTTCCAATCAGGAAGATTACAAAACAGCTGGTTTTCTAAGGTGTTTATATGCAATTCTAGCACGCTTATCACTCCATAAAAATTTTGACATAAGTAAATCAATCTCCCGGAAAAAGGATGAGGAGAGTTTCACAGGTAGCATGGAGGATAAGAAGTTAATAATCGGAGTTATCATCATCTTAAGAGTTTGAAGTCGTCCCCACCAGGAGATGTATTTCGGAGACCAGGAGGACAAAAGATCTTTAACCTTAGCTAGTATATGAGATTCATTGTAAGAAATAGTATCTAAAAGGGTATTACAAAACCAAATCCCTAAGTATTTAATGCGAGTCGACTGACATTTAAAGCCGGCCTCACCCATGTGAGAAGGGAAGCACAACGCATTAAGAGGGAACATTTCCGTCTTATCTCTGTTCAGAGTATATCCTGAAACTTGTGAAAACTCTTTAATGGTATTAGAAATAGCAGGAATGGCAGTGGCAATGTCCTCAGAAAATATGAGAACATCATCTGCATACGCAGCCGTTTTAATCGTATGTGGACCAAATTGGAAGCCTTTGATATTCTCATTCAGATTGAGTAATCGAAGGAGTGGGTCTATAGACAAAAGAAAAAGAAGGGGTGATAGCGGGCACCCCTGTCTAGTACCCTGGCGTAGATTAAAAAAGGAGGACGTATCCCCATTGACTCTGATGTTAGCTTTAGGTTGCGCATATAAGGACATTACCATGTTGATAAAAGAATCGCCTAAGTTATGAGATTGGAGCACTGCTTTTAAAAAGGGCCAAGAAACTTTATCAAAAGCCTTTTCATCATCAAGAGCGATCGCAGCCGATGGAAAAGCAGAGAGCTTCGCTTTCTCCAATATATGACAAAAGGTTCGGATATTATCTCTAGCAAGTCTCCCTTTTACAAAGCCAGTCTGAGAACCATGGATAAGACTAGGGATATGACTCTCTAAACGCTTAGCCAGGATTTTAGCAAAAATCTTAGCTTCCATATTCAGAAGCGAGATAGGACGGAAATTTTTAGGGTCAGAATGATCTTTCCCTTCTTTCGGAATCACGACAATAGTAGCCTCAGCAGCTGACCCCGAGACTTTGCCCGACATTACAAAGTTATCAAAAACTTTCTTGAGATATTTTATTATTGAGGTTGAGAAGGTTTTGTAAAAGCAATAGGATAACCATCAGGCCCTGGAGCCTTCCCGACCGTGTCGTCCGAATGGCTTGAATTATCTCTTCAGAATCAATAGGTTGCCCCAGAGCAGTCATCTCTGACTGCGAGATAGTATGTGTAGGGACCGAGGACAAGAAATGCTGACACACAGATAAGATCAATGTGACTTTGATCCTTGGGGGTGTAGAGTTTTTCATAAAAATCGCAAAAGACTTGCAAAATTTCTTGAGTATGGAATTTCCTAGCACCATTGCTGTCATTAATATAGGGAATCTGAGTGGTTTTAACATTCGTATTTTGATACTTTAAAGTGGTAGCCAACATCTTACCTGCTCTATTTTGAAGCAACAGGCGTCTAGATTTTTGAGCTTGTACACCAATATGGCCTCTCTTAGTGACAATGGAATTATAAGAGTATTTCAAGTTTTTAATATCTTGCAAGAGAGATTTATCATTAGAGTTTCTATATAATCTCTCTTTACGTTTGATCTCATCCCCTAAAGATTGCAGTGATCCTCTGATATCGGCATTTCGTTTTGATTTTTTTTTATAATATGGCCCCTAATAGTGCATTTAAATGCATCCCAAAGAACAATTGGGGAGTTCACTGAAGACTCGTTATCATTGAAAAAATTGTCAATCTCCACCAATAGTTCTTGGACTTCATTTTTGTCATCCAAAATCTCTGTATTAAGACGCCATGTACGAGGAGCTTGTTTATCCGCCAGAGAAAGGAGAGTAAATGAGACAGCTGCGTGGTCAGAAACAACTATTGGGTGAATGATAGCATTACTCATGTGTTTTAGAAGAGCAGCATCAACTAGAAGATAATCAATGCGCGAAAAACTAGAATGTGGAGAAGAGAAAAACGTGAAATCGCTACCCGTAGGATTATGTAGCCTCCAAACGTCAGTAAGCTGATGAGAGGAGCACATATTGAGCATTTGTTTATGTGACCTAGGGGGACGAAATTTAAAGGCAGAATGCCTATCTAAAATAGGATCCAAAGGCAAATTAAAATCACCTCCAACAATTGTTCTAGCATTTTGAGGGATATCAGAGAGTTTTTTATTTATTGAACGCCAAAAGAGTTGATCATCAATGTTGGGAGCATAAATATTCATAACATATAAATCATCTGAGCCATTGGACAAGCGAGAGAGCAGCCATCTGACATCCGTATCATGTTCAGCAGTAGCAGTAGACAGGCCAGAATTCTTGGAAATCATGGTTACAACCCCATTCTTTTTTTACCAGCGGCTTCAGAACAAACAACATCCAGAACCCACTCCTTCCGAAAGAGAAAAGCTCCTTAAAGGCAATCTTAGTCTCCTGAAGAAGAACAATATCACTAGATAAGCTTTTGCAGTAGTCTAGGATCTTGGCCCTCTTAACAGGATGATTCAATCCACGAACATTAAGAGAGATTACGTTTAGGCCAGACATAAAAAGACCTGACACCAAACAAATAAGAACATCTGATAACAGAGAAGGGGAAGACTATACAATAGGATAACAGGTACATGAATAAATAGACAACAGGAAAAACATAAAAAATGAACCACAGCAGGAGTCCCCAAGGAAAAAAAGATAGAAATAGAAGAAGAGGGGAGACGCGCGATTCAAGATGGCTGCCGCGTGAGAGACTTCACACTATTTCAGCCCGTTTTTTCGGATTAACGACGAATTCCTGTCAGAAAGGGCGTTCTGGTGGAGGATGCTACATCTTTAAACAACTTACCTTTGCTGTGGAGCTTTTCAGACGATTTTGCGCAGCGGAAGTGGGTTTTTTCATCGCCTGGTTCCTGCTCCTTGCACTGCTTTCAGGTACAGCCAGGCTTTCTGTCAAGGGGGCGGAGTGAACTTTCAGGATAGGGCCTGGCTTGGGCCTAGCCACTCCCCCTACCCATTTTAGCTGCTGCACCAGTCATTTCCAGGTTATTTCCACAGCTTTCCCTCTTTTTATACACTATTTGGCTGCTGCAAGTCTCATTTTATCTCTTTTTACTCAAAATGGAAAATAAAAGTGCAATTAATAATAAAAGGAGGCAGCAAATTTCTCCGCCTCCTTCTAAATCTAAAGTAGTGGAGTCTTCTGAACCCTCACTATCTTTAATATTGGAGGAAATTCAGGCACTTCGGGGTCGATTCCGATCTCGGTCGGAGGCGCACCTAACACTATTCGGCCGGGAAAAAAGCCAGGCGAATGCCTGTTTCCCGACCGACTCGCACATTCTTCCGAACGAGCAAGTACGATGCGCACAACTGCATAGATTCCGAGCCAGTCGCACTCACCCAATCCAGGTCCTGTTCTCCGACCGAGCCGGATCCGTAAACGCAGAATCGAGTCGCACGGAAGCCAAAATGCAGCCCCGTCCGGCCGGACAAGTACGATGCGCTTTCCGTACGCGCCGAACCTGTCGCTACGTACGGCACGTCAAAGCATCCGGGAGAGGCGCACATAAGCTCCGATTCGCGCCACAACACGATCCACGGCTACGAGACGAACACGCCAGCCACGAGGACGAGGCGAAGCAACGACAAAGACGAACGAGACGAACCAACCATGAATGCCATCGTGTCGATCCTACCAATATTCTACATCTATTACCGGAACAGGCACGGACGCGTACGGCGCAGAAGGTAAGACAGACACCAACCACAAAAACGAACTACACGTACCCGACAAATCACACACACACAGAGGGATGCAGAAATTACTCACACCAGCAACAGCAGCACCATAGGGGCGGGATGGCCATCACCAATGCCACATATACACATAGGGGCCTGGATGCCAACAACTAACACTACCCCTACCCAAGGGCATGCTAGATGCCTACCACTACTACCACCCCTACCCAGGGGGTGCCAGATGCCTACCACTACTACCACCCCTACCCAGGGGGTGCCAGATGCCTACCACTACTACCACCCCTACCCAGGGGTGCCAGATGCCTACCACTACTACCACCTCTACCCATGGGGGCTGGATGCCTACCACTACTACCACCTCTACCCAGGGGTGCCAGATGCCTACCACTACTACCACCTCTACCCATGGGGGCTGGATGCCTGTCACTACTACCACCACTACCCATGGGGGGCTGGATGCCTGTCACTACTACCACCCCTACCCAGGGGGTGCCAGATGCCTACCACTACTACCACTTCTACACATGGGAGGCTGGATGCCTACCACTACTACCACCCCTACCCAGGGGGTGCCAGATGCCTACCACTACTACCACCTCTACCCATGTGGGGCTGGATGCCTGTCACTACTACCACCACTACCCATGGGGGGCTGGATGCCTGTCACTACTACCACCCCTACCCAGGGGGTACCAGATGCCTACCACTACTACCACCACCTCTACCCATGGGGGGCTGGATGCCTGTCACTACTACCACCCCTACCCAGGGGGTGCCAGATGCCTACCACTACTACCACCCCTACCCAGGGGGTGCCAGATGCCTACCACTACTACCACCTCTAACCATGGGGGGCTGGATGCCTACCACTACTACCACCCCTACCCAGGGGTGCCAGATGCCTACCACTACTACCACCTCTACCCATGGGGGCTGGATGCCTGTCACTACTACCACCACTACCCATGGGGGCTGGATGCCTGTCACTACTACCACCCCTACCCAGGGGGTGCCAGATGCCTACCACTACTACCACCTCTACCCATGGGGGCTGGATGCCTGTCACTACTACCACCACTACCCAGGGGTGCCAGATGCCTACCACTACTACCACCCCTACCCAGGGGGTGCCAGATGCCTACCACTACTACCACCTCTACCCATGGGGGCTGGATGCCTATCACTACTACCACCACTACCCATGGGGGCTGGATGCCTGTCACTACTACCACCCCTACCCAGGGGTGCCAGATGCCTACCACTACTACCACCTCTACCCATGGGGGGCTGGATGCCTGTCACTACTACCACCCCTACCCAGGGGGTGCCAGATGCCTACCACTACTACCACCCCTACCCAGGGGGTGCCAGATGCCTACCACTACTACCACCTCTACCCATGGGGGGCTGGATGCCTACCACTACTACCACCCCTACCCAGGGGGTGCCAGATGCCTACCACTACTACCACCTCTACCCATGGGGGGCTGGATGCCTGTCACTACTACCACCACTACCCATGGGGGGCTGGATGCCTGTCACTACTACCACCCCTACCCAGGGGGTGCCAGATGCCTACCACTACTACCACCTCTAACCATGGGGGGCTGGATGTCTACCACTACTACCACCCCTACCCAGGGGTGCCAGATGCCTACCACTACTACCACCTCTACCCATGGGGGCTGGATGCCTGTCACTACTACCACCACTACCCATGGGGGCTGGATGCCTGTCACTACTACCACCCCTACCCAGGGGTGCCAGATGCCTACCACTACTACCACCTCTACCCATGGGGGGCTGGATGCCTGTCACTACTACCACCACTACCCAGGGGTGCCAGATGCCTACCACTACTACCACCCCTACCCAGGGGTGCCAGATGCCTACCACTACTACCACCTCTACCCATGGGGGCTGGATGCCTGTCACTACTACCACCACTACCCATGGGGGGCTGGATGCCTGTCACTACTACCACCCCTACCCAGGGGGTGCTAGATGCCTACCACTACCACCACCCCTACCCAGGGGATGCCAGATGCCTACCACTACTACCACCTCTACCCATGGGGGGCTGGATGCAACAACACCCCCACTCATAGGATGGCTAATGCATGACACAACAAGCACACACCAACATAAAGAATGCAACAAAAAGACATCCCCCCCAACACCATGACAAGCGTGTGTAGACTGTGACAAATGCCTACAACACTGAACATGACTTTGAACATACAATGTGACCCCCTATCACATGTGTCACACATAAATGTGTGTGGCCCCCACAATGCAAGCAGACCATGACCACTGTGGCAATGGGGTCCAACCCCCATCATCACAGTGACCGAAAGGTAAGTGTGGGGTCCATAGCTGAAGCACATCTTGAACATTGTGGCAATGGGGTCCAAACCCCCATCATCAAAGTGACCAAAATGTAAGTGTGGGGCCCATAGCTGAAGCACATCTTGAACATTGTGGCACTGGGGTCAAAACCCCCATCATCACAGTGACCAAAATATAAGTGTGGGGTCCATATCTGAAGCACATTCTGAACATTGTGGCAATGGGGTCCAAACCCCCATCATCACAGTGACCAAAAGGTAAGTGTGGGGTCCAAAGCTGAAGCACATTTTGAACATTGTGGCAATGGGGTCTAAACCCCCATCATCACAGTGACCAAAATGTAAGTGTGGGGCCCATAGCTGAAGCACATTTTGAACATTGTGGCAATGGGGTCAAAACCCCCATCATCACAGTGACCAAAATGTAAGTGTGGGGTCCATAGCTGAAGCACATTCTGAACATTGTGGCAATGGGGTCTAAACCCCCATCATCACAGTGACCAAAAGGTAAGTGTGGTGTCCAAAGCTGAAGCACATTTTGAACATTGTGGCAATGGGGTCTAAACCCCCATCATCACAGTGACCAAAATGTAAGTGTGGGGTCCAAAGCTGAAGCACATTTTGAACATTGTGGCAATGGGGTCTAAACCCCCATCATCACAGTGACCAAAATGTAAGTGTGGGGCCCATAGCTGAAGCACATCTTGAACATTGTGGCAATGGGGTCCAAACCCCCATCATCACAGTGACCAAAATGTAAGTGTTGACATTGAAAAAGCTGCAACTGCCAAACTGCATGGATGATTCCTGGTCACAGAACAACAAACACATCAGTGGCAAAGTAGTGCTTGTGTCCCATAGCAACATAGATTGGGGGAGGCAAACAGTGCAGTGCAAATAAGACATACCTTTGGCCATGTGCAGACAAACATCACCCATGGGGGCTGACATTGTCTACATTCATCAATTACACAATGACAGAAGTGACCATCATAATGCAGACCCACATATTTGCACCAATGGGCACACAAATGCAGATACCCTGTGGAGACTGTAGATGTGAGGTGAACAGATACCATACCATGGCAGCAATGGGACACACAAACAATGATCATTGTGCTGACTGATGACCTAGGAGTCCCAGGGACAGCAGGGGAAACCCACCAAACAACATACAGCCAATGGCACACTAAAGATATGCCAATGCAGTGGTGCAGATGCACAAACACAAACAGGCAGACCCACACTGCACATCAAACACAACAGGTGAGGGGGGTGCCAGTGTCCCCAGGCAACCACACAACACATGATGAGGCCTGAATACCAATTACACAGATGCGCATACAGTGCCACACAAAAGTAACTCATGGATCCAAATCCCCTATGTGGGCAATCAGGCATTGTTAGATGAGAGGGAGCACAAATCACACATGTCACACAAGCATGTAGGAACAGCAACTGACACAGCAAGACACAGACACACCACAGTACTACCCCCAGGGTCCCCACAATGTGGTGACCCTGGGCTGCATGACAATCCCACTGTGATGACAAAGCTAGATGTCGTTCACACTGTGAACCACAGTCATGTGTCCTGAGCAACAAACTACCATCACACCTACACAAGCACAAATCAATCAGCACGGCCAGTAAGCCAAGGCCAACATGGAGGCAGGGGTCTAGCCGGGCAACAACTCTCATCTGCACACACTCAACACCACACACCTCGACCTCCAACAATGTGCAGCAGTGAAGCTCACATGCACTGGTGACATTGCACATGCACCCATGACAATCCCATGGGTGGTGGTGGGAACCAAGGTGCAGAAACACATCACACATGGCCACTCAACAAGACTCCTGAATGTCTGACGCACTGCACACTACGCCGTACATGGACATGATGGCAATACCACACCAACCAATGGGATCCCAGCCACAGTCCCACACCAATGAAGAAGCCAAGGTCACCCACAAAGAACACACATAGACAACTACCAACATTGCAGCCCTGACCCTGAGGAGTGCCAGCAGTCACACACACAAAGTGTCACAATCACTGAAAGCTAACACAAACTGGAAATCACATGACAGGTGTAAAAAACAAGTGCCAAGGGGAATCCTGACTGTGTCCCATCTGCGTCTGCCCACAAACTCAGCCCTGACAGCAAACACACCTATGGGTGACACCCTGATGACCAGTAATGTGCCATGCACCCACATCACAGAGAACCCAAGGAGAAGACTTTGGGGGAACATAGGTCAAGTCAGCAAGCATCACAAACAGGAACATCACTAGGGATCCCAGCATGCACAGCAAAATGGAAGTGAACACACAGACATGCTCACACAACACACACCTTGGGCGCAGGCAATGTCACAGGAGTACACACTGCCATGAGGGGACTCCACTCCTGTGTGAGGAAAGCTGTGCCATATGTTGCCTCAGTAGGGCTCCATCATGTCAGCATAACACTTGGTCACACAGACAACAATTAGCACCAAATGAAGGCTCCCGTCACATCAGCCTGGTCATGGGAGTGTCAACGAAATCATCAGCACAGATCCAACACACATGTATAGCAAGTTGCACTGACAACACAGATGAGTCCTTCCCCATTGATGCCCAAACCTGCATGTCCAGTGGAGATGGCCACACAGTCAGGGAAGTAGACTAATTGAACAATGGCAAGCACAACAGATGTGCAGGGGTGGAAGCCACAGATGTGACATTGCTAATGTAAGTAGGAAATCCCATTGCCAAATATTGAAAACATGACACCCTCATATGCTGCTAAGGATGACATGGATACACTACAGGATAGGACACATTGCCCGTGGACCACATGGGTTCCTGCACAGTAACACTTCATTTTCATGAGACCAAATGTCACCATCACTGCAGCAAGGGCATGGTTAACATCATCATCAACAACATGTACATCAGAAGCAAAACCACTAGTGAACAGAAAGTTGCTTTATTCAGCATATGTGGGTTCAAAAGTTGAAGTCCAGTAAAAAGAAACAAAGGCCAATGGCCAGTCCATCCTGAAAGTCAAAACAGGGTGACAGTGGCAGATGTCACCCTACGCATGCCTGCACTGATAAACACCAGGGACAATCCCTCGGAGGGGCATACGGGGGGCAGGCCAGGCACCGCAGGGACAGGATCAGGGCTCACCAGAAGGAGGCAGGGAAGGGGTGGTGGGTGCTGGAGAGCCACTGACAACTGCAGTGGAGGTGTCTGACATGGTGTGTGCCGGCACAACTGGGGGCATGAGTCAGATGGTGTGGGTGCCAGCACGACTGCAGTGGGCTGTGCAGATGGAGTGGACAGGTTCCCCACTGCAGTGCCCAAGTCAGACCGGGTGGTAGTGGACTCCACTGCAGTGCCTACCTCCAGGGGAGGAGCATGGGGATCAGGTAAGGTGGGCAGGACAGAGGGGGAGGACACCGTCTCCACACCAGTGGCACAGACATGCGCAGCGGGGGGGTGGTGCCGGAAGAGCAAGTGGCAGGGGGAGAAGGCCTGATCATTTTGGGGATGGTGTATCTGTGGGTGGGGGAACCTGGGGCAGGGTGTGGTGGGGGCACCTGTGGAGTGGGGGCCTGAGGGATGGAGGAAGGAGACTTGGTGCCTGAGCTGCAGGGCGGCGGCGGGGTCTTGCTCTTCCGGGTCCGGGGGACTTGCGGATGGGGGCCTCAGTCGGTCTGCGCTTGGGGGAGGGTGTCCGGGGGCGAGGGGCACTCCGCTCCGTGTGGGTGGGCTTCCTCTTCCCCCTGAATGCTGTATCAGCTGGATCGGAGGGGAAGAGGCCGAGGTCACTGAGGAAGACCCGCTGTGTCTTTGGGGTTGCAGGTGAGGCAAGGGAAGGGGCTTTGGAGGGAGAGGTAACTGAGGACTGCGCAGTGCTGGTGGATGCGTGTGTGTGTGTGCCTGGGCCCCATCCCCTGTGAGTGTGGTTTCAGTCCCCTGACTGTGCGTGCGTGTGCGTCTGGATTTTGGCGTGTGTGTCTGTGTGCTGCTTGTGTCTGTGCTGGTGTGTGCCTGTGCCGGTGTGTGTGTGCTTGGGACAGGTAAGGTGCTGGGGAGTGTGGATGGGGCAGAGGCAGGAGGGGTGAGGGACTGTTGGAGGAGGGACACTGCTGCCGTCAGGGAGGAGTCCATGGACCTATTGCCCCTCTGTAGGGCAGACATGCCCGATGAGATGCCCTCCATGAACGACACCAGCTGAGTCAACAGAGTGGTGTGTGCATGGAGGACACTCAGCATCGCTGTCTGCCCTACATGGAGCTGGCGAAGGAGGTACACAGACTCCTCACTCAGGGCAGCAGGGGACACAGGGGCAGGGGGTGCGGTGCCTGGCCCGAAGGAGACACGCTCCCAACCATGGGAGCCTCCACAGACCTCGGGAATGGGAGCCGTTGGGTGGGCGGTGGTGGTGGTGGTGGTGGCGGGGACAGCAACACTAGCTGGGGTGTGGTGGCTGCTGACACCCGCCTCCACAAGGGAGTCATCCTCCGAGCTGCTGTGGTCCTCAGCTGAGGTGGATGCTGCTGAGGACTCCTCGGTGTGGCTCCCATCGCCCTCCGTGCCACTGGGTCCCTCCGACCACTCTCGGCTGCTGACCCAGTCTGGCTCTGCGGCTCCTCCTGATCCGTGGAGCTGTCCCCTCCTGTGGCCGTGGATGTATCTGCAAACAATAGGGAAACAGACAGACATCAGTCACCTGCACCGAACGCACACACCACAGTAAGTACAGCACATTACAGAGCAAGCCCTGGCATCCTTAGTTGAACATTGCCAAAAGTGCCCAAACAGAATAGGAGAAGCCAATTGTCAGTCTGATGGTCAACCATGGCACTCACATCCCTCCTGGCCTTGCACCCATCTGTCTGGTGTCTGTTGGATGGCAATACCCCAGTGTGGACACATGCACCACCTACACAGTAGTTGGACAGTGCAGAGAACACGGTGAAACATATGAACATGCACACATCACAACTCTTGCCACTGAGTCAGTACAGGTGTCCGGATGAAAGGGATGCCCAGAGTCAAATATGAAATGCATGTGATGCATACCAGCGACAGACACCATGATGCACCCATGTCCTGATAGTCATTGCCACAATGGTGTGCATGTAGCACATGTCACTCCCCTGCAGGATCACCCATAGTAAGTTTCATGCCATGGCACAGGCATGCCTGCTAAGTCATACATCACTGTCTCCAGTCAAATGGGCAGGGCAGCCAGACAACAACAGTCTGCACTGTGTCACAATAGTAGGTCATGGGGAATGCAAGTCCTGGAGCTGAACAAGTGCACATGTACATCCCCCACACACCACATCATCTGAACCCTTATCTGTCCACGTCATACCAATTGGACATATGGGAGACCTGTAACACAACCCTCTGAACCTGAGCACCTCACAATCTGCTGTGAACGGGAAACAGCTGCCTGAACTTCACATTCGCATACCCCAGTCTGCACGGTCAAGTGATCAAACACCTATATGTCACACAAGTATCGTCTCCTATGGTCACATCTCCGGTGGCATGCTGAGCCCTAACCGACAAACACCCCAGTAGTCCTGACAACGTAGCCACAGCACACTGACACAGAGGCAGACACCTGAGGGGACATATCACTGAGCACAACGTGTCAGCTGATACACGGGAGTGGGAGTACAGAGTGTATTGTATGGCCTGGAGTAGGCATGACTGTCCTGCCCCATGTGAATGAGGGATGAGCCCTGGACAGTAGGCAGGTGGCTAAGTATGTGTGACACACATAATATACACACTCCTGGGGCCCAAACATTGTTCACACCCACAGCATGGGTGTGTGCCAGATACCCCAGGCACATGTGGTGGATCAGCTCAGCAATTGGACAACATATCAAAGTAACACGCAGATTACATGTCAGAACACAGGCATTGTGTAAGCAATGGACCCACCCATGATGCCCACCACAGAGTTAGGGGAACAAATGCTGTCCCCCCACCTTGAGCTAAGCAAAATGCAAGGACACAGTACCCAAGTGACACAATTCCCTGACTGTAAGGGCCACACCTGGGTATCAGATGAGGAGTGGGCAGTGCACAATTGAGGGACATGGGTCCTGGACCACATGACTGATGTACTGTGGACGTTTAACCAGGCCAGAGGAGGGCACATAGCATGGCAGACAAAGTTCACAATGCAGTCATGGACTCACCCCCTCCTTGTTGCTCTCCGGCCTTCAGCTGCCCATCCAGATCAGGGAAGACCACCGCCAGGATCCTGAGCATGTGGGGGGTCAGGGACGGTGTCTGCCCCTCCTGCGAGGAGGCGACAGCTTCAGCTGGACCCGTGCGATCCTCCGGGTCCAGCCCCGAAGGTCCTGCCACCTCTTCTGGCAGTTGCGGATCCGGCGCTTGTAGACCCCCACGGATCTCACTGCCCGGACGATGCTCAGCCAAATCTGCTGCTTCTGGTGGGCATCAACCTGTGAGGATGACAAAGTGAGAATGCCATTACTACACATGCAACATATCCGTGCATTACACAGTTGGATATACATGTCTCAATCACAGGGGCACATGATGTACACAGGCAGTGCAACGATGGCTATGGACAGTTTGCCAGCAGTTACTACATGGTATCATTGCCTGGGAAGTAAAACCTTGTTTAAATGCACTGTCACTGCACTATACCTGTTCAGTGCATGTAACTACACACTATGGGGGTGACAACTACTCAGTGAGCCTGCTAGCCAGTGGCGTGCAGACTGTAAGCCTTGCTAGTCAGACAACATGCACATTTAGTAAGGAAGTGGACAGCACACTCACCTGCTCCCCTGCTTTCCCATACAGCTTGCTGTACTGTGGAAGGAGGCTGTCCAGCAGGGCCTGGTTCTCCTCAGTGCTGAAGGCTGGGGCTCTCTCCACAGTACGTGCCATTGCAGGGTCCAGAGGGTGCAGATACAGCAGCAGTGGTGGTGGCAGATGTCGTCCTGGAGCATGTAGTGCAGGCAAGTGAGCTCTCAGGGGAACAGCCAGCATTATATGTGTGCTGCAGAGGCAGATACTGTCCCATGTGTCCAAAGTGATAGGTCCAAGTCGTTTGCATCTTCTGAATCTGGCCAATTCATGGAATTGCACCACTTACACACGCCCACAGCATCCTTCAAAAGTTCAACTTCATGACACCCATGTATTTGCAACATTGTTGTGGGTGACCAACTGAATTTACAGCATCAGACTCGTTCAAGATTTGAAAACGCGTCCATTGCCAGGCCAGGCCATAGCCAATGTGTGCGCACCGATCGGTCCATTGCTGTCCAACGCGCATCCGGATACAACGCGTACCCGCACACATTGAATGCAATGGGCCGGCCGGGCACACCGATCGGTCCATTGCTGTCCAACGCGCATCCGGGAGACAACGCGTACCCGCACACATTGAATGCAATGGGCCGGCCGGGCACACCGATCGGTCCATTGCTGTCCAACGCGTACCCGGGAGACAACGCGTACCCGCACACATTGAATGCAATGGGCCGGCCGGGCACACCGATCGGTCCATTGCTGTCCAACGCTGCACTGGAGACAACGCGTACCCGCACACATTGAATGCAATGGGCCGGCCGGGCACACCGATCGGTCCATTGCTCTACAACGCGTACCCGGGAGACAACGCGTACCCGCACACATTGAATGCAATGGGCCGGCCGGGCACACCGATCGGTCCATTGCTGTCCAACGCGTACCCGGGAGACAACGTGTACCCGCACACATTGAATGCAATGGGCCGGCCGGGCACACCGATCGGTCCATTGCTGTCCAACGCGCACTCGGGAGACAACGCGTACCCGCACACATTGAATGCAATGGGCCGGCCGGGCACACCGATCGGTCAATTGCTCTACAACGCGTACCCGGAGACAACGCGTACCCGCACACATTGAATGCAATGGGCCGGCCGGGCACACCGATCGGTCCATTGCTGTCCAACGCTGCACTGGAGACAACGCGTACCCGCGACACATTGAATGCAATGGCCCGGCCGGGCACACCGATCGGTCCATTGCTGTCCAACGCGTATCCGGGAGAAAACGCGCACCCGCACACATTGAATGCAATGGGCCGGCCGGGCACACCGATCGGTCCATTGCTCTACAACGCTGCACCCGGGAGACAACGCGTACCCGCACATTGAATGCAATGGGCCGGCCGGGCACACCGATCGGTCCATTGCTCTACAACGCTGCACTCGGAGACAACGCGTACTCGCCACATTGAATGCAATGGCCAATGTGTGCGCACCGATCGGTCCATTGCTGTCCAATGCGCATTACGAATACAACGCGTACTTGCTCACATTGAATGCAATGGCCAATGTGTGCGCACCGATCGGTCCATTGCTGTCCAACGCGTATTGCGAATACAATGCGTACTCCGCTCACATTGAATGCAATGGCCAATGTGTGCGCACCGATCGGTCCATTGCTGTCCAACGCGCATTGCGAATACAACGCGCATCGCTCACATTGAATGCAATGGCCAATGTGTGCGCACCGATCGGTCCATTGCTGTCCAACGCCAGTATATGCGAATACAACGCGTACTGCGCCACATTGAATGCAATGGCCAATGTGTGCGCACCGATCGGTCCATTGCTGTACAACGCTGCATCCGCTCACATTGAATGCAATGGCCAATGTGTGCGCACCGATCGGTCCATTGCTGTCCAACGCGCATTGCGAATACAACGCGTACCCGCTCACATTGAATGCAATGGCCAATGTGTGCGCACCGATCGGTCCATTGCTGTCCAACGCGTATTGCGAATACAACGTGTACCCGCTCACATTGAATGCAATGGCCAATGTGTGCGCACCGATCGGTCCATTGCTGTCCAACGCGTATTGCGAATACAACGCGTACCCGCTCACATTGAATGCAATGGCCAATGTGTGCGCACCGATCGGTCCATTGCTGTCCAATGCGTCCCTGTACAAGTCACAGGCATATGTCACCATGCCTGTCACAGGTGAACATATGCCAGCCACATATACTTCACAGGGAGTGAGGGGCACACCTACAACACCACAGCCTGTCCACACTTTATCCTAAGGCATGTAAGGCTGCTTTACCTATTCCGTGTATGGGGGTGAACATGTTGTTCTGTGGGTGTCACTTGGGGGCAGCCACTCCCAGGCTGTGCACGTGTTCATGTGGACAGAATCCTTGGTGTGTCGTGCACATGACCACTGTGATGTGCAACTGTTCATTTCTGAGCATGTGGCATGGTCACATTTCACGGTTGTGTATGTGTATGTCATGTCACATACCCCCTGAGTCCCATGTGGGACGGTATGTATGTCCCAGGGTGACCCATTGCCACAATAGTGATGGTCCTCCACAGTCTGTGTGCATGTTGTGTTTACAATGTCTCTGATTCCATGTGCACAATGGGAGACAGACTCCACATCCACGTTGTTTGTGCATGGACTTTGATGTTGTGCGTGTGTGTGTCACAGACGTCCATGTCTGTCCTGCCGAGGCAACAGGGACCACTACCTGTGGGGGTCATGGTTGTTTTGCTGTGGTGTATTCATGTAGCACCATGTCATGCCAGTGTCCATGTGGCAATGCAGGGTCCCTGGGAATCTACCTGTCGATGAGCTGTGATGCCTGGGGCACATCTGTCCTCACATGTCACTGTGGGGTGTGTTTGGAACGTGGCAGCAGGTGATGGGAACTGTGACACGGCCTCATGATATCCCATGGCACAACCTGGGACTTGTTGATGCCACTTGTTGAACTGTGATGTTAGATGTTGGCCATGTAGGTGCCATACATGTCCTTACGGAACAGCACACATCATGTACTTGTGCCTCATAATGATGTATCATGTGATATTGAGTATGGTCAATGCCACATATGTGGGGTGACTGACAATGTATCTTCCTTCACCTATGCACTGCAGGGCACCAGCTGTCCATAGACCATTCCCTGACCTTGCAACCATGGTCGAACGGGACTGCATCCGACGGTACCGCTTCACCAGGCCGCTGATTGAGGTCTTGACGGTGCGGTCGGCCCCACATTTGCAACCTGGCCGGACATACCCTACAGCGCTGACCCCCAAGGTGAAGGTGATGGCAGCCCTACACTTCTTTGCCACCGGTACCTTTCAACACACTGTGGCAACTGCTGGTGGGATGTCACAGACCATGTTCAGTCGTGTGCTCCGTGATGTTTTGGAGGCTATGTTGATATACCTGAACCAGTACATCTATTTCCCTAGACTCCAACAACTCACTGACGTGAAGAGTGACTTCTATGCCCTGGGGAGGATGCCGCATGTCATTGGCTCCATTGATGGGACACATGTGGCTTTGATACCACCACAGGCCCAAGAGCAGGCATACAGGAACCGCAAACACTACCACTCGGTCAATGCACTGGTGGTATGTCTTGCAGATATGAGCATCTCACACGTCTGTGCCCGTTTCCCAGGTTCTGCACACGATGCCTACGTGATGAGGAGTAGTCGCATCCCGAGGATGATGTCACAGATGCGGAACCAGCGTGCCTGGCTTGTTGGTGTGTACTGACTTTGTACCATTGCGTGTGTTCTGCAATGTAGTGTTCCACCCTCTTTTCCAACTCAGCTAATGTGCAATTGTCTGTCTGTAGGTGACTCCGGATACCCCAACATGCCATGGTTGCTGACGCCCCTCAGGAACCCTGTGACACCAGCCCAGATGCGCTACAATGAGGCACATGGTCGGACCAGGAGAGTGATCGAGTGGACATTTGGTCTCCTGAAGAGCCGCTTCTGCTGCCTAGATAAGACAGGAGGGGCCCTCCCATATGCCCCAGCAAAGGTGTGCAAGATTGTCATCGTCTGCTGCATGCTACACAACCTGGCAGTGCGGAAGGAGTTGCCTCTCATCCTGGATGACGATGACCAACATCCGCCACCTGTGGAGGATCCTGGCCTGGTCCACGATGCCAGTGATGATGATGATGGTGATGTCCGCACACAGCTCATCACCAACTTCTTCAGCTGAATGTGAGTATCCGGAGATGTCATGTCAATGATGTGAGTATGCATGATATGTGTTGGTGGTGCTCTGGTGCTGTTTGAGTGTGTCCATGTGCTACATGACTGTATGCGTGTAGCGATGTGTCCTTACAGGTAGTCTGTACTCCCCAACAGTGTTGACATGCTAACTTGGTTCTGGGTGGGTATCTTGTGACATGTATTGGGCATGAGTATTGCAGTTCTGTCCTGTTCTTCAGTGCTTTTGACTGTGTGTCATTTCTGTCCTTCACAGGGTACTTTCAGAGTCGTTTGGTCAACTGTGATCCCCCAACACCGTGATTCAACATCCAGGGTGGAAGCTGTCGTTTCCCTACAGGTGATGTGCGCCACACCCCTGGACTTCCTTTCTTCTATACTTGTTGACTGTGTGCCCACTGCCAGGTGGGATTACCTTGCATCTGTAGTGGTTACAACATGTTGCAAATGTGTAATAAACCTGTGCTTCACTTTGTGATGTGCGTTGTCTGTGGTCACACATCTGACTGACATTTGCTTACTGCACCAGTGGGCTAGTTGACAAAGACTGTGAATAGGTGTTGTGTCTGTGCATTGCACCGTATTTCCTGGCAACATCAGTGTAGGCGATGAGTCAGATGGCCTTGGTGTGTATATGTTGTGTAGCCCTGGTGGTGTGTCTCCCTCATATGTGTCACGTTGCCATGACTCACATGCCTGTGTTGTATTTGCTGTAGCAGTTAGCATGCACAGTGTAATTTCGCAGGTCATCATCTCCATGACAGTAAACACGTTGGAATCACAACAGAGGCAGGTATGGTGTATTAGTGTGTTTATTGTCATACATGTGTGTGTGTATAGTGCACAGGATGGTGGGTGCTGTACATTGTGATTGTAATCCAAAGTTCCTAGATGATTTGGAAGTCCTGGTAGCAGAAATGTCCTGAGTAAAGTCCACAGTCATCTGATACATTGGTCCAACTTGTACTCCCCATGTCATGTGGGGGAGTTGTGTTGCATTCAACAGGGTGAACAGTTTGTGCACAAAGGTGATTATCCAGAACAGGTTTTGGCTTCCTGGGAGTAGCGCATGGCCATCGGCCTCTCACTTGCCCTTCCTCGGACGATCCCTCTTCTTTGGGGGGGGACCCTCAAGTGCAGGCTGCTGCGGTGCAGGGGACTCTCCGCCAGAGTCATCCTCCCTCCCTGTGGCAGTTGCAGTTGTTTCAGCACCAGATGTTGTGGGCACACAGGGAGGTGTTGACTGGTTGCTGCTCATCTGGCGGAGGCATTGTAATATGTCCCTATGCACCGCCGTCATCTCTTGCAGTGTGTCCCACTTGGACTCCACACAGGACATGTGTAAGTCCAAGCGGGCATAATGGGCAGCCTGCTGCTGTCGTATGTCCCTGAGGAGCCCCACTACCTGGCTGAGCTCTCCGGTGCTGGACTGGTACGCATCGGCTATGCGTACCAGTTGTGGGTCATCATGCAGTCCAGACCCCTCTGCGATCAGCGACCTATGTCTCCCACCCCTCCCACCACCCCTGGCGACACGTGCAGTACCTGAGGTGGCACGCACAGGTGACCCTGGGCCCCCTTGGGGGTTGTTGGTGGTGTTGGTGTTCATAGCCCCACGTTGGTCCAGGGTCCGTGTGCTGGTGGTGGTGGTGCTCCTTGGTCTGTCCGTGTCGGCAGGGGTGGTTTGTGTGTTGACAGTCGTTGGAGGGGTGGGTGCAGGGGGTGCAGCTGGTGGTCCTGCTGGTGCTGCATGATGACTTGCTCCGGAGGTGCCAGGTAGGTCTTCGTCATCCGAGGAGGGCAGAGGCTGTTCCACACCAGTGAGCTCCGTTTTCCCTTGAGCCTGGGACGGGGACTCCTCAGCGTCTGCTGCTGTGTCCCCATCATCACCTGTTTTTGGGAGACACACACAATGTATGTTATGTTTCTGCAGGCATCAATGGTTGACACACCTGACAGTTGTGACTGTACCTCTGGATGCGGGCCTGTACATTGCATTGTCCTAAGTTGTCACAGTCAGAGGTTGATATTGGTGTAGCACATTGTCCTGCATACTTTGGGCATTTCAATAGGAATGTTGGGGTGTGTACATGTTCTGCATTGGTTGTATTTGGTTGACATCTGGCCCTCCTTCTCCCCCAGCCCAGTTATCCCACCATGAAGCATGCCACCCTTGCAGTGGGTTCAGGTTGACTCTCAGGATGTCAGTGAGTGGTGTCCTGCTGTTGGTTGGTGCCCAGTTCCCAGCAGGGCCTTGTGCTCCCCACAGCAGTACCCAGTGTCAGCCATCTTGTCAGTTCTTTTCCACTCCTGTGATGTGCGCATGGTTCAGGGTGGTGTTGATGGGACAGTTGTGGCGGTGACCAATATCTGTGACTGCCACTCCCATCATGCTATTGCCTCCAACCCCCTTCCCAGCATGCCCATGCTTCCTTCCTTTTGACTCTGCTTCCCTGTGAGGTTGTGTGCCTGTGCTGACAAGATGGCTGACAGTGTTATCCTGGGGTTAGTTTGGCTACAAGTCCCATGTGTGTCCCTGTGCTTCACACAGCATGACCCAGGGTTGTGGTTCTTTGTGGGATATTTGATTAGAGTGTGAGGCAATGCATTATCCCAGGTGAGTTGTGTGGAGTTTGTGTTAGGGGTGTGTGTGAGTGGAGCTGCTGGTAACTATGGTCAGTGCTGTCAGTCCTCCTTCCCACCCAGCCAGATATTCCACCATGGAACATGCTTCCATTGCAGGGAGTGCAAGTTGTCTTTCAGGATGTCAGTCAGTGGTGTCCTGCTGTTGGTTGGTGCACAGTTGCCAGCAGTGCCTTGTGCTCCCCACAGCAGTACCCAGTGTCAGCCATCTTGTCAGTTCTTTTCCACTCCCTGTGATGTGAGCATGGTTCAGGGTGGTGTTGATGGGAGAATTGTGAGGCTGACCAATATCTGTGACGACCACTCCAATCATGCTATTGCCTCCACCCCCCTTCCCAGCATGCCCATACTTCCTTCCTTTTGAGTGGACTTCACTGTGTGTGAGTGTGACAGCAATGGCAAGATGGCTGACAGTGGTGTCCTGCTGTTGGTTGGTGCCCAGTTCCCAGCAGGGCCTTGTGCTCCCCACAACAGAGCACCAGTGTCAGCCATCTTTGAAGTGGCTTTTCACTCCCTGTGAGGTGTGCATGCTTGGGTGTGAGCTTGCTGGGCCACGTGGGTGGGGGATGTTGGGCTGTGACTACCTCTCCCATCATGCAATTGCCTCCACCCCCCTTCCCAGCATGCCCATGCTTCCTTCCTTTTGACTCTGCTTCCCTGTGGAGTTGTGTGCCTGTGCTGACAAGATGGCTGACAGTGTTATCCTGGGGTTAGTTTGGCTACAAGTCCCATGTGTGCCCCTGTGCTTCACACAGCATAACCCAGGGTGGTGGTTCTTTGTGGGATATTTAATTAGAGTGTGTGGCAATGCATTCTCCCAGGTGAGTTGTGTGGAGTTTGTGTTAAGGGTGTGTGTGAGAAAAGCAGCTGGTAACTATGGTCAGTGTTGTCAGTCCTCCTTCCCACCCAGCCAGATATCCCACCATGGAACGTGTTTCCATTGCAGGGAGTGCGAGTTGTCTTTCAGGATGTCAGTCAGTGGTGTCCTGCTGTTGGTTGGTGCACAGTTGCCAGCAGGGCCTTGTGCTCCCCACAGCAGTAGCCAGTGTCAGCCATCTTGTCAGTTGTTTTCCACTCCCTGTGATGTGAGCATGGTTCAGGGTGGTGTTGATGGGAGAATTGTGAGGCTGACCAATATCTGTGACTACCACTCCCATCATGCTATTGCCTCCACCCCCCTTCCCAGCATGCCCATACTTCCTTCCTTTTGAGTGGACTTCACTGTGTGTGAGTGTGACAGCAATGGCAAGATGGCCGACAGTGGTGTCCTGCTGTTGGTTGGTGCCCAGTTCCCAGCAGGGCCTTGTGCTCCCCACAAAGGAGCACCAGTGTCGACATCTTTGAAGTGGCTTTTCACTCCCTGTGATGTGCGCATGGTTCAGGGTGGTGTTGATGGGACAATTGTGAGGCTGACCAATATCTGTGACTACCACTCCCATCATGCTATTGCCTCCACCCCACTTCCCAGCATGCCCATACTTACTTGCTTTTGAGTGGACTTCACTGTGTGTGAGTGTGACAGCAATGGCAAGATGGCTGACAGTGGTGTCCTGCTGTTGGTTGGTGCCCAGTTCCCAGCAGGGCCTTGTGCTCCCCACAACAGAGCACCAGTGTCAGACATCTTTGAAGTGGCTTTTCACTCCCTGTGATGTGCGCATGGTTCAGGGTGGTGTTGATGGGACAATTGTGAGGCTGACCAATATCTGTGACTACCACTCCCATCATGCTATTGCCTCCACCCCACTTCCCAGCATGCCCATACTTACTTGCTTTTGAGTGGACTTCACTGTGTGTGAGTGTGACAGCAATGGCAAGATGGCTGACAGTGGTGTCCTGCTGTTGGTTGGTGCCCAGTTCCCAGCAGGGCCATGTGCTCCCCACTACTGAGCACCAGTGTCAGCCATCTTTGAAGTGGCTTTTCACTCCCTGTGAGGTGTGCATGCTTGGGTGTGAGCTTGCTGGGCCACGTGGGTGGGGGATGTTGGGCTGTGACTACCTCTCCCATCATGCAATTGCCTCCACCCCCCTTCCCAGCATGCCCATACTTCCTTCCTTTTGAGTGGACTTCACTGTGTGTGAGTGTGACAGCAATGGCAAGATGGCTGACAGTGGTGTCCTGCTGTTGGTTGGTGCCCAGTTCCCAGCAGGGCCTTGTGCTCCCCACAACAGAGCACCAGTGTCAGACATCTTTGAAGTGGCTTTTCACTCCCTGTGATGTGCGCATGGTTCAGGGTGGTGTTGATGGGACAATTGTGAGGCTGACCAATATCTGTGACTACCACTCCCATCATGCTATTGCCTCCACCCCACTTCCCAGCATGCCCATACTTACTTGCTTTTGAGTGGACTTCACTGTGTGTGAGTGTGTCTGCAATGGCAAGATGGCTGACAGTGGTGTCCTGCTGTTGGTTGGTGCCCAGTTCCCAGCAGGGCCATGTGCTCCCCACTACTGAGCACCAGTGTCAGCCATCTTTGAAGTGTCTTTTCACTCCCTGTGAGGTGTGCATGCTTGGGTGTGAGCTTGCTGGGCCACGTGGGTGGGGGATGTTGGGCTGTGACTACCTCTCCCATCATGCAATTGCCTCCACCCCCTTCCCAGCATGCCCATACTTCCTTCCTTTTGAGTGGACTTCACTGTGTGTGAGTGTGACAGCAATGGCAAGATGGCTGACAGTGGTGTCCTGCTGTTGGTTGGTGCCCAGTTCCCAGCAGGGCCTTGTGCTCCCCACAACAGAGCACCAGTGTCAGACATCTTTGAAGTGGCTTTTCACTCCCTGTGATGTGCGCATGGTTCAGGGTGGTGTTGATGGGACAATTGTGAGGCTGACCAATATCTGTGACTACCACTCCCATCATGCTATTGCCTCCACCCCACTTCCCAGCATGCCCATACTTACTTGCTTTTGAGTGGACTTCACTGTGTGTGAGTGTGACAGCAATGGCAAGATGGCTGACAGTGGTGTCCTGCTGTTGGTTGGTGCCCAGTTCCCAGCAGGGCCTTGTGCTCCCCACAACAGAGCACCAGTGTCAGACATCTTTGAAGTGGCTTTTCACTCCTGTGATGTGCGCATGGTTCAGGGTGGTGTTGATGGGACAATTGTGAGGCTGACCAATATCTGTGACTACCACTCCCATCATGCTATTGCCTCCACCCCACTTCCCAGCATGCCCATACTTACTTGCTTTTGAGTGGACTTCACTGTGTGTGAGTGTGACAGCAATGGCAAGATGGCTGACAGTGGTGTCCTGCTGTTGGTTGGTGCCCAGTTCCCAGCAGGGCCATGTGCTCCCCACTACTGAGCACCAGTGTCAGCCATCTTTGAAGTGGCTTTTCACTCCCTGTGAGGTGTGCATGCTTGGGTGTGAGCTTGCTGGGCCACGTGGGTGGGGGATGTTGGGCTGTGACTACCTCTCCCATCATGCAATTGCCTCCACCCCCTTCCCAGCATGCCCATACTTCCTTCCTTTTGAGTGGACTTCACTGTGTGTGAGTGTGACAGCAATGGCAAGATGGCTGACAGTGGTGTCCTGCTGTTGGTTGGTGCCCAGTTCCCAGCAGGGCCTTGTGCTCCCACAACAGAGCACCAGTGTCAGACATCTTTGAAGTGGCTTTTCACTCCCTGTGATGTGCGCATGGTTCAGGGTGGTGTTGATGGGACAATTGTGAGGCTGACCAATATCTGTGACTACCACTCCCATCATGCTATTGCCTCCACCCCACTTCCCAGCATGCCCATACTTACTTGCTTTTGAGTGGACTTCACTGTGTGTGAGTGTGTCTGCAATGGCAAGATGGCTGACAGTGGTGTCCTGCTGTTGGTTGGTGCCCAGTTCCCAGCAGGGCCATGTGCTCCCCACTACTGAGCACCAGTGTCAGCCATCTTTGAAGTGTCTTTTCACTCCCTGTGAGGTGTGCATGCTTGGGTGTGAGCTTGCTGGGCCACGTGGGTGGGGGATGTTGGGCTGTGACTACCTCTCCCATCATGCAATTGCCTCCACCCCCTTCCCAGCATGCCCATGCTTCCTTCCTTTGACTCTGCTTCCCTGTGGAGTTGTGTGCCTGTGCTGACAAGATGGCTGACAGTGTTATCCTGGGGTTAGTTTGGCTACAAGTCCCATGTGTGCCCCTGTGCTTCACACAGCATAACCCAGGGTGGTGGTTCTTTGTGGGATATTTAATTAGAGTGTGTGGCAATGCATTCTCCCAGGTGAGTTGTGTGGAGTTTGTGTTAAGGGTGTGTGTGAGAAAAGCAGCTGGTAACTATGGTCAGTGTTGTCAGTCCTCCTTCCCACCCAGCCAGATATCCCACCATGGAACGTGTTTCCATTGCAGGGAGTGCGAGTTGTCTTTTAGGATGTCAGTCAGTGGTGTCCTGCTGTTGGTTGGTGCACAGTTGCCAGCAGGGCCTTGTGCTCCCCACAGCAGTAGCCAGTGTCAGCCATCTTGTCAGTTGTTTTCCACTCCCTGTGATGTGAGCATGGTTCATTGTGGTGTTGATGGGCGTATTGTGAGGGTGGGCAATATCTGTGACTACAAGTCCCATGATGCTATTGGCTACACTGACTTGACCAGCATACACAGAATTCCTTCCTTTCAGTGAGCTTCCCTGTGAGGTGGTGTTGTAGTGGTGGCTACATATCTGACTGTGTTTGTTGGTTAGATTTGTGCCACTGCCTAGCTGTATTTGTACATGTGATGACACAGTTACATATCACTATGAGATGGCATGTATTGTGTTTATCTGACTGACATACACATCTTGGGATGATTATCTTGTGGTTGGTGTGTATTTGCTGAGGGTGCATGGTTTGACTCTCCCCTTGACAGTGATGTTTGTGTATTGTCGCACAATATTGTGTACATTTGTTGTGTACTCACCAGGCTCTGGGATGTTTTCTAGTCCATATACGCTCACTGGTGGTAGGATGGCCCGCACCTTCTCCTCCCAGGGCCTGAGGTATACTGGTTTTGCAGGAGGGCCACTGCCGGTGTGTTGGCTCAAGAGGTAGTCCTTCTTAAGCAGGTCCCTGACCCTCCTGCGCACGTCATACCACCTGTTCTGGATGTCTTCCTTTGTGCGCAAAATTGGTGATTGTGCGTTCACCCTGTCGACGATCCTCTCCCACATCTTGGTTTTCTGTGACATGGGGGTCTGTTGGACCAGTGTACCAAACAGCTGTGCCTCTACCTGGAGGATCTCATCTACCAGGACTTCCAATTCACTATCTAGGAACTTTGGATTCTTCTTTGGGGGCATGGTGATGGGTGGTGGTGGTGAGTGATGTGTGTGTGGGTGTGCAAGTGAGGGTGTGTGAGTGTGTGTTTTGCTGGGTGTATGTGAGGGTGCTATTTGTTGAGGTGCTGATGGTGTGTGGATTCTGTGATGGATGAGCTGTGGGTGGGTGTGTGGTTGCTGTCTGTTGAGTGCTGGCAGGTAATTTGTATTTGCAAAGGATCATGGTAGGGATTTGTGTCCTTTATATGGGTGGAGTTGTGGGTGTGTCTTTGTTCCCTGTTTCCCCCCCCAGTATTTATTGGCTTTGTAATTGCTTGTTTGGCCTTTTTTTGTGTCTTTTTCCCTTTGTACTTTTTGTGCATGTCGGAGACGTTCTTCTGACCGAGTTGGACCCTGCAGTTGTCTCGTGCGAACTTCTCCGATTCGTTTACGCTGTGTTTGTGCTGTTTTCTGTGCTGCGTACGCGTCGGTCGCGGTGTATTGGGTTGCTTCGACTCGCATTTTTGTATGCATGTCGGTCGTACGGCTTGGGCTCCGTGCGACTCGGTCGTGTTTTCCACGCGTTGCATCGTACTTTGCGGGTTGGATTTCGCGGGTACGTTTCGTTCGGGATTCTTCCTGGTGCGTGTCGGTCGGTTCGATTCGCTTGGTTTTCTGGCCGGATAGTTAATTTCCACGCGGTTCGGTCGGTCGTATAGTGTTCCGTACGAGTCGGTCGGATTTTGCACGCTTTTCATCGTACTTTGCGGGTCGGGCTGCACCGGTACGTGTCGGTCGGGATTAATTCCGGCTCCGAGTCGGTCGGTACGTTTTCCGGCCCGAATCGGAATCGGCCCCTTTGTGTCAATACAGACACTATTGCTTCTGAAGTTAAACATGTGCGCAAAGAAATGGCCAGCCTGTCAATGAAAATATCAGATAATTCCATCAAAATACAGGATAATAAGGCCAAAATTGACACTTTTTCTCCACTTGTGGCAAAACTTTCACCTATGTGCTCAGCATTATTGGACATGGAAAATCGTAACAGACAATATAATTTACGCATATTTAATTTGCCTGAAGATGTTGAGGGAAATAACTGTAGATTATATTTGGAGAATTTATTGCCTGGTCTTTTGCAAATTAAATTCTCAGAAACGTTTGAAATTGATAAGGCTCACAGGATTCCCTCACATAGGAACCCTCTGCACACAAAACCGCGACAAATGATCTTTAAAGTTCTTCGACACCACCATTTGGTTTTAATCAGAAAAGCAGCTAGAGAAATTCCTTCATTGATGGTAAATGGAAATAAAATATTTATTCATCAGTATTTCGCCAAAGAAACTGTCTCAATTCGCAAAGAATTCACTGCTCTTTGTCCTCAACTACGAAGTCTAGGCTACAAATATGGTCTTTTTGATCCGTCGACGATGCACATTTGGAAGGATAACTTCTCGAAATCTTTTCAACGTCCAGAAGATTTGAGACATTTTTTGACTCATCAATCACAGCTCTCAATGGATACTAATGACTCTGCTGCTTGACTTTTATCAGTTTTCACTTTTAGCAGTTATGTCCTTTCTGACACAGTACTGAAATCTTTTTGTGGAGGGCTCCAGCGGTTTCGGTCATGCTTGTAATGCGTGTGTGCGTTTCACATTTCACATTTATGTCTTTTGTTTGTCGTTTTTTCCATCCTGTTTCTTTTTTCCTTTCCCTTTTCCCTATTTGGAGCTACCTTGTCCTCATTCTCTTGATCTTCTTTATCTTCCTCTTTTTGATCTCCTTTTCTCCTTTCTTCTATTATGGCTAATACACATAATTTTAAAATAGTTTCATTAAACGTTAAAGGATTGCGCCATCCAGTTAAATGTATATAAATTTTAGATTATCTAAATAGTTGCAAAGCGGATGTTTGTTTTATGCAGGAAACTCATATAGATGATAAAATTCTAGATTATATGAAGAAGAAATGGGTGGATGTGATTGCTTCTTCCCCTGCTAATGGTAAAAAAATGGTGTAGCTATTTTGTTTGCTAAAAACTTCACTGTCAAATTCTGAGTAACATTTCTGATAAGGATGGTAGATACATTCTAGTTAAAATCAAAGTTCATGACTCAGTTCTATTTTTATTAAATGTTTATGGTCCTACTGCAGATGACCCAGTTTTTTGGACAAATCTTACAACCGAGGTTCTAAAGGTCGGTAATGCCCCTTTAATTGTTGGAGGTGATTTTAATGTTATCTCGGACCCTTTATTGGATAGATTATCTCTTACTAAGTTTCACCCTTCTAAAGTTTATTTTGCTTTCAAATCATTTATGCAAGCCACTAAGTTAGTTGATATTTGGAGATTACATTTTCCTACAGAAAAATGTTTCACATTCTTCTCAAATCCTCACAATTCCCACTCCAGAATTGATTGTTTATTGGTTTCTAGGCATCTAATTGGTTCAATAACTGCTCCTGCTATTGGTAACATTGACATCTCAGATCATGCTATGATTTCTTTGGTTTTGAATTTGGATTCATCTTTTAATAAACAATCTAGATGGCGTATGAACACAGGTATAATTTTAAATGAGTTTAACAAGCCTAAACTTTTATCCGCCATTCAAGAATATTTTATACTCAACCCTGAAGGTTCTACTTCTATGATTAATAGATGGGATGCTTTTAAAGCTTATATTAGAGGTGTAACTATATCTATTATGGCCCACGAAAAATAAAACATTTCATGCAAATGCTAAAAATCTTCAAAAACAGATTGCAAAAGTTGAGCGTCTTTTTATTACATCCAACAATCCTCAATATAAATTTGAACTACAAAAATTGCGTTATGAATTTAATTCAATCCTAAGTAAAAGAGCTGGTATTCAAATCTCTAATGCTAAAGCCAGATTTAGTTTTAATACCAATAGATCTGGAAGGCTATTAGCTAATTATTTACGTATAAAAAGGATAAATCTCAAATCAATTCAATTCATGGTGCTCATGGTAAAATTGCTCTCTCTCACAATGAAATCGTTAATGAATTTTTGAATTTTTATTCTAAATTATATAATAAACCTGATTTTCAGGATGCTTCTTTAATCGACTCCTTTTTAAATTCCTGTGAGTTACCCAAGATTCCACAATCAGATAAAATTGGACTTGATACACCTATCACCAAAGATAAAATCTTAACTGCTATAAAATCCCTTAAAAAGAACAAATCTCCTGGTCCTGATGGGATTCCAGCAGAATTCTACAAAGAATTTCAGTCATACCTTTTACCTTTTTTACACCAACTATTTATGTTTTTCGGAGCCACAGGAACTACCTCTGGTTCTTTTACAGAAGCGTTAATTATAGTACTTCCAAAACCAGATAAGGATCCCACTCTTGTGTCTAATTATCGCCCTATATCCCTAATTAATCAAGACTGTAAATTATATGCTAAAATACTTGCTACTAGATTGGGCCCCATATTAGATTCTATTATACACCCGGATCAATCTGGTTTTATGAAGAATAGATATTCTGCTCATAATACAAGAACTTTGCTACATATTATTGAACAAAGTCCTACTTTAACGTTGCCATCTGGAATTTTAGCCTTAGATGCTGAGAAAGCATTCGATAAAATCCATTGGCAATTTTTATTTCATACGTTGTCCTCATTTAATTTTGGAGATACTTTTATACGCATGATTTCAGCTCTATATTGCGCCCCTACTGCTCGTTTATTTATTAATGGACAAGTCTCAAATCAATTTTCGCTTTTAGAGGTACAAGGCAAGGATGTCCTCTTTCCCCTCTTTTATTTTTAATTGGCATTGAACCTTTTCTGATGTGCTTTTATTTGTTTATTTGTTAGTGACCCTATATCTTCGTTCCCCTCATTAATGGATATTATAACAAAATACTCTACAGTCTCGGGCTACACTTTAAATACCAACAAAACTGAATTTTTTCCCCTTAATGTTTATTGCACTCATGATATGCTTCCCATGCGTGAAATTATTTGGCAAAAGAATAAGTTAAAATATCTTGGAATTTTATTTTCTTCATCCATAAAATCAACAATAAATTTAAACTGTGAGTTCATCCTAAATTACATTAAAAATAAAACGTCTAAATGGGCGTCATTACATCTTTCATGGTGGGGCAGAATGGATTCTATCAAAATGACTATTGCTCCCAAAATCTTTTATACCCTGGCCATGATCCCTACTCAATTTCCATTAAAGTTTTATAAAGAGGTTGATACATTTTTGTCAGAGTTTTTATGGAACAACAAATCTCCTCGTATTAGTTATAAAAAGTTAAAAGTGCCTAAACGTAATGCTGGTTTTGGTATCCCAGATTTCTTTCTTTATCATAAAGCTTTTATTTTAAAACAAAGTTCATTATGGTTTAACCACTCCTTTTAAATACTCCTCCTGCTTGGCTATCTATTGAGAAATCTATAGTAAGTCCATTTCCATTACCTACTTTATTGTCTATGCATAATAATACCACATTTTTTCATAAATCAGTTATTATTAAATCTACTAAAATGTTATTTAATGATCTTGACTTAATTTTTCTTTTTCCAATGAATAATACTGATGAGTTATTACTGTGGTATAGTAATGTTATTAAATTAAACAAGAATATTAGTTTTTGGTTTTCATGGATTAGAGCTGGTATTTTTTATCTTAAAGATGTTTATTCCAATAATACCTTTATTGCCTTTGAAACGTTGCAAGCAAGATTTGGTCTACTTAAATCTGACCTTATTAAGTATCAATATTTGTACAATTCAATCTTAGGGGCCCATTACGATGGCGGGCGGAAGCACTACCGCCGTGCTGGCGGATGCAAAAACCACCAGTTACCGCCGGCACGCAGCAGTCCACACGCCCGCCCAATTACGATGCGAAAAGCAGGCCAAACACCGCCGGCAAGCCAGCAACACCGTCCGCCATCAAAGTGCGCCCGCACACGTAGCGGCGCAGCACAACTGACACACACCGTCCGACGAAACACGTCCCGCCCGGCGCATAAATTACGATGCCGCAAACAAACGGCTCCCACGGCCAAGAGATACCGTACGACAAACCGAAGCGGTAACACGGATGCAGAGCACGGACAACGAAGAAGCGGCACCCCGGGCATGAATCCAGCACTGCAGGCCCTTCCCATGCTTCTGCTGATGCACCACCAAGGACGCAACGTACCGCGGAGACGCAGGTAGGCACACACACAACAAGTGCACGCAAACAGCGCACACAGTGCAAGGGCGGAAAAGCGGACAACCCCCCACCAGCGCGTGTACACTACACATCCACCATCGCATCTACATATGACACACAGGCCAAATCGTAACATCGCAGAACACATGTGTACACACCACCTGGGACTAGGAACCAACCACCCCGTCACAGCCACAAAGCGCCGATGACGCCGCCACACATGCGCACAACGCAGAGGCCAACCGCAGCGCCATGCATGCGTCGCACACAGACACAGGGACACAACCAAGCAGCACACACATCAGCCCCACCCCGAACGCACATGACACGTGACAGGCCGGCCACAGACATGTCCCCAACGCCCAATTCACGGACAACACCCAACGCCACACAACCGACGCACACATGTCAGTGAAGACACGCAACAGCAGGACACACCCCAGTGTAACAAACATGGCGTAGCACACAGCGGCGGCAACACCAACTAGGAGAAGCAGGGCTCCCTTCGGGAAGAGGAACGCCAGTACCACACTGAAAAACCCATACCACCCTGCACATATGAACAAGACACATGAAACGGAACACCAAAGAGCCCGGTGACCGACAACAGGTGGCCCAAGAATTACATCCACACACAAGGCCCAACGCAGAGCGGAAAGGCAGCCTGCCGCCCACACAAGGGAGAGCAGACAGCACTGAATGACCTTCCATTCCAACACCGAAACCACAGCCCTACGACAGAAGCCGGTGAATACAGCCATTGTCCAAGAATAGACCAACACAGGCATGCCGAGGAGACCGACCACACGGCAGATAGCGCATATCACAGAAGCACACAACGGACGGGGAGGAAAGAAGAAAACACTCCCCCATGTCGGCCACATGCAAGTTAATTGGAAGGAGTCACACAGCACCGACCTTGAACTGTCTGAGAAGCATGTGGGAAGAGGGCCCGTGTCCTCCAAACAAGCCAACAGAACACAAGTCCTGTCTCCCCACGACTACACAGAGCTCACAGCAACCCCGGAGCGTGCACATTGCAGACTGCACACACAGCCGGAGCACGCCACCTCTACGAACCGCTGCGAAATGGCAACCGCAACACACCTACCCAACTACGCCGAACAGCTCAAGCTGTACCAAACCAGCACGATACATACATTGGGATGCGATCTCCTGTCCCTGCTGAACGTAAGTTACCGACTGACTTACCGCATCACATTGTTCAGCTGCGTCATGCCCGTCTTCTACTGTCGGAGGTGTCCCTACCAGCATCCCGTCGAGATATGCCTCTCCAACCCGGCATGTCTGAAGGCGGACCTGCTACCACTACTCCTCCCTCTGGACGCACACGACAGGGCCTGCTCTGCCTATGGGGGCATGGCGTATGTGGCCAACATCGCACGCGCACTGAAATGGAACCACTGTGCCTCCACACGACGGATCATCGAGAACAGCTACATCGAATGTCACCCAGCATGCCCCATCATGGTCCTCCAAGGGACAACCTACGAACAACACCTTGACAGCCACCATCCGCTTCATTGGCTGGCAAACATGTACACCACCAATGACATGGAAGCCCTGCTGGACGGCATCGCATACCTGTCAACCTGTAAATACGTCGGACCACAACGCAGGTTCCCCGAGTGACCTATGAAGTCCAACCCCGCACCCATGCTCAGCTTCCGCACGGACTGGCCAGTCACCACCACAACAGCCATACCAAACGACCGGCAACTGTAACCACACCATCAACGACATCGCCATGACATCGGATATGACCGGGACATGCACACTGTTCCCCATCACATCCAGGAACACCGCATGCATCGTGGGAGGCAGTGGCATGGGCTCTGTGCATCGCACCCACATGGACGGAACTGCACGAACAACCAGGACACGACATGGATCCAGCGCACATGGACACACACACCGCTCAGTGGACATGAATAGGTCGCCTGGAGTCTGTGGGTGCTGCACCCCTCCCACCCCGCCCCGGGAATCCCATACCAGGACCTTTGCATGGACGACAAGTGCATACAACAACAACACGACCCCAGTGACTGTGACATGTCCAGTAACCACCACAGTGCAACAACAAGTGGCACGCCGCTGCATGCACGCAAGCACATGCCCTGATGTCATCTCACATGCACGCGTGCACGAGGAACAACCGCAGCAAACCTGTCACATGGAACTGAGATGGACTGTGCCCATGATGCCGAGCGGTCTGGTAGGCTACATGTATACCGTCTGTGTCAAAGTCCGCAGCTCCGCAGCTATACGTAAATGTACATTAGCACAGCCTTGGCCAAGCAGATGTAACCCCACACCCTATCCCATTTGTAATCATGCTCAGTATATCCTCAACATGTATTCCGCTGCCAGTAGTGTCCACTATACTGCATCACAGAGGACAGAAGACTCAATATAATGTTTGAAACCAGAACTGTCTCCGCTGACTCATTTCACAAGTACGAATGAGAGAGGATGAGAGTATGTGAAGTACACGGCAGTCGTGACATGACCATGTAGTCCACTGGTATTGGATGTCAACGCAAATGAGTAGCACTACTGTGGAAGACACACATGTGTCGTGTGAAGTCGTATGGACGCAGTGCTCACGTGGGTGGGTGCGACGGGTAGATGCGCACATGCCAAGTTGGAGCACGCCGTGTTGGGAGGGGTCATGAACAGTACACCACCGCTTCCCTGGGCATTGTGAGAGGACACCTGTCGGGGGGAGTGAACACGTGTGTGCACAGCAGCCGGGCACACGTACAAAGCGGTACCAGGCGCACCTCAGCCCACCCTCTGTGGACAAGCTGGATCCTGTTGTGCGCCCGCCATGCCCCTTGACAAGGCACACACAGCCCCAGTCGACCAGGTGTAACCCCAACATAGTCAATCCGCACAGGCGATACAGGGCACGGGATGGCAGTGGAGCATGGTGTGTGAGAGGTCTCCTCGCGCTCCTCCTGGTCATATCACGCAGGCAATAGAACCTCAACGTCCAGCATGGCAAAAAGTCAAATGGAAGTGTAGGGGGACGCACCACAGCACGAGCAGCACTGACGTCACGGGAGGTGGCTCGCACCATCCCATCCATTGCCCATCATACCAACCACGCCACATGCCATTGCGACTAAGTGCAAGCGTGTGCGCCACCACCCCTGAGCCCTCCCCAGAGAGGCCAAAGAGTGAATGTGTGGGCCATCAGCCACAGACGGACGCGGCCTGGCCGCAAGGGCAGCCACAGCCACTGGGTGTCGCAGGTGGCGGATCCGGAAGGCGAAGACTGTGATGCATAGTCCATGCAGGCCGGGTCTCCATTTGGGGCACCACGCAGGTGGACGGCGTCCCGCCACACATCATACCCTGAGACAGCCCACTCGTGCAACTGGACCCACACATACACTCCTTGCCCTCTCTGGTGCGAGCTTGGGGCTGCCTGTGCAAGCGCTAGCCTCGCAGGTGAGCATGCATATTGGGGGGCGAGGGGAGGACATGAGGGCTGGGGCGAAGATGACTGTATCACTGTCAGTTAGTACAAGGGATGACCCAGATGTGGAAAGGAAGAGACGTGTCCCGTGTGTACTGCAACTAGTCGCCAATCCAACTACCCCCCATGTCCGGAATGTGAGCCCGCACCTAGGCCCGCCCATCCGCCACATCGAACATACCACCAGCACGACAACCTTCCCATTCGAAACACTGACTGGGGGTGGCGACCAGTGAACAATCATGTGTAGCCTACCCACGCGTACATGTGGGCCCTCCATGATCCATGTCACCTGCGGCAAAGACATGACATGCGCAATGAGGGAAGTGAGGAGAGCTGTCCGCCCCACGCGCAGAAGGTGCATCAGCTCCACAGACCCAGCAGCGAGTCCAGCAGGGGTCACATGTGCAGGGGCAGCTGTGCCTGGTGTGAAGGCACATGCATATAGACAGCACATCGACCAATGTGTAGTCTGCCCACATCCACAGTCCATCATCATGCGGACATAGGAATTGAACACAGGGCAACACATCTTAGCTGGTGCACCCACCGTGACCAACAATGCGCAATCATCGACGTACCCGCCCTGTGCATGGCCCCCCACCCAACGGAGGCACATCCAGTGCCACCATCCCACACACACAAGCCTTCCACGGAACATGCTGTGTCCAATGGTCAGTACAGAGTCAGCGCCCATCTGGTGGATCCTGAACAGGAGACACATGCACACACATGCCAGCTCCCACTATGTACGACTGCCACCTGGCACGTGCAATGTAACCTCTCACCTGTGACGTGTGACTGCAAGCACACAGCCGTCTTGGCATGGGGCTGTCAATGTGGACACCAGTCAATGTTTCGGGAGCTGTGATCCGTACAGTGCTGTACATAGGGTGCAGTGCTGACACCCACTACTGTCTCATATCCCCTCGTGCCACAGGTCCCACTTGTATTGGCCGCTCAGCCCGTGCCCACATCGTCGTCGTCGTGTGCCATACTCATCCAGCCTCGGAAGCAGTACCATGCTCAGCAGACACTCATGTTGCCGTGGCGTTGCCGCTTGACGAATATGCAGTCAGTCCCCATCAGCACGCCCCGCAAGTCATTGGGGCCTAGATCCCCATGTGCATGCACATGGCAGTGGTATGTCTCACTTGCCATTGCCATTGTTGGGAGACCTGTGTAAGTGTATTGTGGCCGTGCCGTCCCAGCTTGACAGCTGGGCTGTGGCTCATGTGCTTGCTCAGTCATGTCAGTGATGTGTATGCGAAATTGCTATGTGCCGTGTTGCTTTGACATGTGTCCTCTGCCATTTAACCCAGGCGGAGACCGAACATTGACCGCCCATACCAATTGCTGGCGGACATGGACGATACAGAGGTAATCAGGAAGTTTCGGCTGGACAGGCCAACTCTGCATCGACTGTGTGCCATGTTAGAGCCCCATCTCCGTCCCCGCAGGGTGTATCCGACTGCTGTCACCCCCACGGCTAAGGTGATGGCCGCCATGCATTTCTTCGCCACTGGGTCATTCCAGCACACAGTGGGCAGTGGAGGAGGGATGTCCCAGCCCATGTTCAGCAAGGTGCTGAGGGATGTACTGGCAGCCATGATGCTGTACCGGAACAGGTACATCAGATTCCCCAGGGCTCGTGAATTGGCGGCAGTGAAGGGTGCATTCTATGCCCTTGGCAGAATCCCACACGTCGTGGGAGCCATTGACTGCACTCATGTTGGCCTTGTTCCACCACAGGCCACTGAGCACCTGTACCGCAACAGGAAGCACACGCACTCCCTGAATGTGCAAGTGGTGTGCCTTGCGGACATGGTGATCACCCACGTGTGTGCAAAGTTTCCAGGCTCGGCCCATGACGCACACATAATGCGCAACAGCATCTTGCCACGACTGATGGCCAATCTGCAACAGGATCGTGGCTGTATTGTCGGTGAGTATGTGGAGTGGTGTAGCGTGCTGGTTGTGCGATGCTGTCCCCTGTCCAGTTGGAATAGCAACGGTTCTCTGTGTCCCTCACACCCAGGTGACTCTGCGTATCCGAATGGGGCATGGCTGCTCAGTCCATTGAGGAATCCTCGCACCCCAGCAGACGATCGATACAATGAGGCACATGGGAGGACCAGACTTGTGGTCGAGCGTACCTTTGGCCTCCTCAAGTCCAGGTTCAGGTGCCTGGACCGCACCGGGGGTGCACTGGCATACTCCCCACAGAAGGTGTGCCAGATAGTGGTGGCGTGCTGCATGCTGCACAATCTGGCCATTCGGAAGCAGATCCCCCTCATTGTGGATGACGGAGATCAACCAGGGCCCCAGCCCGCAGACCAGGACAGCTCGAGTGAGGTGGACAGCGGAGAGGAGGAAGCTGGGAATGTGCGCCAGCAGCTCATCGCCCGCTACTTCACTTGACGGTGAGTGTCCATGTACGACGGATGATGTGTCTGTATCTATGCAGGTGTGTGTGTGCTGTGTCAGGGTGGCCGTATGTTCACTGCGTGCAGTGTGTCAACGCTCCATGGCCAGGGTAGTATGCCACTGTTGGTGACTGTGGCATTGTGCCCTATTGCTCTGTGCGATGTGTGTACATTGCTTGTAGTTGTTGACATGTACTGTGTGATGGGTGTGTGACACACTCATTGAATGTGCTCCTGTTCTGTCTCCCACCCCTAGGTCCCTACAGGCCCTCCGGATTCCATTGCCATGCCACGCATCAGGTGCCTTTCCGCCCAAGGTGGCCGTAGTATTCCGTACAATAAAGACACAGGGCACAAACAGCAGTTAGTGAAAATGGTGCATTTATTACAAACTGTGACATGTGATTGTGTGTAAGGTGATGACAAAAGTGGTGCGTGCAGTGACAATGAGCTGTCGGTCATGGCTGCGTGATGATCAGGGTGTACCCACTGGTTCTATGTCCATAGTCCAACACACACATGCCATCCAGATGGCTGTGTGGAGTGGGATCGTAGAGCAAGTCAATGCAGTGGCTGGTCAAGGAAGGCTGGCGGAAGGCTGGCTGGCTGCCTCACTTGCGACTGGAGCGTGCGAAGTCCTCCCGGGAGATCTGTTTCCTCTTCGGACGGCCCCTTCCACGTTTGGGAGGGGGGTGTGTGGTGGCAACCTGCTGGTGGTGGGTGAGGTGTGCTCACTGGCTGTGGACGCAGGGGAAGTGGACACTGCTGCCCGAGCCTGCGCCCTAGCAGGTGGTGGCGGAGGTGGTGTTGCTGGCCTTGCCTGTGACCCCACCGCCACCACCAGCTGGCCCATGAGGTCCACGAGTTGGTCCATACGGGACACGAATTGGCCCATATGGGCGTCCATGGACCTCAGCACCCCCAGCACCTCCCGCGTGTCAGTAGCAGACCTGGCCCATTGTCCTTGGGCCTCTTCATAGGCCCCAAGGACTCTGGCCATTTGAGGCAGGGCATGGCTCCCAGGGGAGGCTGGCGTTTCCCTGACCCTGCTCCTCCTACCAGTCCTGCTGCCACCGGCCTGCCCACTAGCCACATTGCTCACCACGGTCCTCGCTGTGGCTCCCAGGGTGGATCCAGTCGGCCGGGCCACCACCTGCGCTGGGGCTGGTGCCAGCGAAGACGTGGTGGTGGTGGAGGCGGTGGTGGTCGGTGCGGCGATGGTGGCGGTTGCGGCAGTGGTAGTGGCCGCAATGACCGTGGGTGTGGCCGCAACGACAGTGGCAGCAGGGGACTGGGACTGTTCAGCATCCCTGGATGATGGGTTGGTGGGTAGGAGGGGTCCTGGGGAGCGGCTGGGCCCTGCCACGCCAGATGGGCCAGCTTGGTGGTCCGTGTCCGAAGAGGTGGACAGATCCTCCAGATCCGTGTGTCCTCGTTGGGGGCTTGTAGGCTGGCTGTGCTGGCTGCTGTCTCCATCCCCAGCGTCCAGCAGTTCGTCACCTGTGGAGAGAATGAGATTTGTTATTGTGTTGCACCTGGCGAAGTATGTATTAGTCGTCTGACATTGGCAGTTCGTGCAATCTCGTACATGGGTTTCCCGGAGGCGAGTGTGTGGCTGTGGCATCTGTAGGTGTGTGTGCTAGGCAATGGGACTGTGTGCTGTGCACATGTGGCATGGGACGGATTGGCCATGCCGATGGGTGTGTTGCTTTGCCCCTACTCATTGTGACTCTGGTGTATGCGGGCTCCTGGCCCATCCTGGGTCTGGTTTGTACTTTGCTTTTGGAGTTCAAATGGAACGCTTAGGAACGCATATGGCAACATGGGGGCCATGCCCCAGATTCGCATTTGGGATGGAATATGCTTTTGGGGTTCAAATGGAACGCTTAGGAACGCATATGGCAACATGGGGGCCATGCCCCAGATTCGCATTTGGGAGGGAATATGCTTTTGGGGTTCAAATGGAACGCTTAGGAACGCATATGGCAACATGGGGGCCATGCCCCAGATTCGCATTTGGGAGGGAATATGCTTTTGGGGTTCAAATGGAACGCTTAGGAACGCATATGGCAACATGGGGGCCATGCCCCAGATTCGCATTTGGGATGGAATATGCTTTTGGGGTTCAAATGGAACGCTTAGGAACGCATATGGCAACATGGGGGCCATGCCCCAGATTCGCATTTGGGAGGGAATATGCTTTTGGGGTTCAAATGGAACGCTTAGGAACGCATATGGCAACATGGGGGCCATGCCCCAGATTCGCATTTGGGAGGGAATATGCTTTTGGGGTTCAAATGGAACGCTTAGGAACGCATATGGCAACATGGGGGCCATGCCCCAGATTCGCATTTGGGATGGAATATGCTTTTGGGGTTCAAATGGAACGCTTAGGAACGCATATGGCAACATGGGGGCCATGCCCCAGATTCGCATTTGGGAGGGGATATGCTTTTGGGGTTCAAATGGAACGCTTAGGAACGCATATGGCAACATGGGGGCCATGCCCCAGATTCGCATTTGGGAGGGGATATGCTTTTGGGGTACATGCTGTGAGCCATGGGTGCCGAACGTGACATGTGTTGTGGCAGCATGACAGTGCATGGTCTGAGGTGTGTGCATGCCTGACATGCCCTGCATATTTGCTGTCTGTTGTGGTTACTGGACATGGCATTGGACGCATCGTTATGAGTGAGTGATAGTTGTGTGCCAGCCAACGTATTGCAGTTGTCCCATCTCCTTGGTGTGCGTGCTGCCCTGTGCCATGTGCATCACTGCAGTGCTCGGGGGGTGTGGCCCATGTTGTGTGTTGTTGCTCACAGTGTGTCGTGCGCTTAATTGACTTCTGGCACATGGTTGGTCATGGGCATGTGTCTTAGCGTGACTGCTGTATGTGTGGCAGCTGTGCGGATGACATGCCTTTCATGTGACTGGGGCTGACGGATGGGATGGATGGTATGTTGTATGTGCATGGTGTGTCTGTGAGTTTGATGGGTTCAGTGGTGTTCGTGTGCATTTCTGTTGTTCCGCTCTGTTGCGTCTAGTGTTGTTTGTCTTACATAGGCGTAGTTGTGGGGTGTGGGGTTGACAGGCAGTGGGGGCTACATGGACAGGACTTCAATGGTGTTTCGGTTGTGTGTGATGAGTTGCACAGTGGCTGCCGTGTGGGACTATATTCAGTGTGGCTTGTGCATGCAGACGTGGCTCCTTGGGTGTTGCTATGTCTGTGATGGGTCATGTGGGGTGTGAGTCTGCTGTTCATGTCCGTGTGCACATTGTTCACTTGTTCGTGACGGTGGGCGGTGCTGCGTGTCCGTGTGCTACGTGACATGTCCCATGTGTTGGTGGTGTTATGGTCCTCATGCCTCCAGTAATCCAGCCCTGTCCAGTTTCCCACCTGCAAGTTGTTCGTGCGTGCACTGTACTGGATGCCACATGGCTCTAAGCGGGGGTGCTCCATGTTGCAGGTCTGTGGGGGTGGGGGGTGTAGTGGGTCGTGGGGGTGGCTGTACACCCACTGACACCGATTGCTGTGGACCGTGATGTCTGCCTTTCGGCTGTCGTTGTGCACTGCGGTGGCTGACACGTGGCTGTGGGGTGTGGGGGATGCTCCTCCTTGCTGTGCTGTGGGACTGGGGCCTGGTGTGTGTTGTACTTGGGCTGTCCCCCTCCGACCCACTGCACTTTGTGTTCCTGCCACTTACCTGTTACTTGTCGGTTGGTGCAGCTGTGCCTGACACATGGGTGTGGGGAGTGCTCCACCTTGCTGGTCTGTGGGAGTGGGGGCCTGGTGGGTGTTGTACTTCAGCTGTCCCCCTCCGACCCACTGCACTTTGTGTTCCTGCCACTTACCTGTTACTTGTCAGTTGGTGCAGCTGTGGCGGACACATGGGTGTGGTGGGTGCTCGTTGTGGCGCTTCTGGCATATTTGGGGACCTGTTGGTGGTTACGTGGCTGGCTTAGTGTACACATGTCCCCACGCATCTTACAGTTGTTCGGTTTGGCCTGTGTGTGGTAGTGTCTGTTGCATGTGCGTGTGATGTGTTGTGTATTGTGTGCTGGACATGGGGGTGTTTGTCCCTGGGAGCTGTGGCATGGTGGTTGCGCATGTGTGTACATAGCGGTGTGCTGGTATACATTAGTTTGTACTTACCAGCCTCCACTCCCCCTGCTAATCCGGCGAGGATCTCCGGATGGATTACGACTCGCACCTTCTCCTCCCACGCTTTGAAGGTCTTAAAGAGCGCGGGATTCCCTCCGCCAGTGACGGCAGCCAGCTCTCTGTTTTTGCCCTCCTTCTTCTTGACCAGGCTCTTTACGTCATTCCAACGTTTGTTTATCTCGGTTCTGTTCCTGGGCAGGGTCCCGACTGCATTGACCTGGTCTACGATCCGGGTCCACATTCTGTTTCTGGTGGCTAGTGGTGTGTGCTGGACCATGTTCCCATAGATTTGTGGGTACACCTTGATGATCTCGTCGACCATGACCGTCAGCTCCATGGGCGTGAACTTGGGCATCCTTTGTGGTGCCATGGTGTTTGTGGTGCTGGTGCGGTGTGTGTTGTGTAATGTGCAGGGGGTTTGTGGTGCCGGTGTTTGGTGGTGGTGGTGGTGGTGGTGGTGGTGGTGGTGTTTGGTGGTGGTGGTGGTTGTGATGTGTGCGTTTCTGTGGTGTGCTGCTGTCCTTGCTGTGTCACTGTGTCCTCTCCTCTCCTCTCTGGTTTGCAATGTAGCAAGGGGTTGTGGTCTGTGGGAGTGCTGCTTTTGTACTCACCTATGTGGGTGTGTCCTCATGGTCTGTTGTTTTCAGGTGTGTTGTGTCTGGGGTTCTGGCCTTTGTATTTTTTGTTTGTCCGGGGGGTGTTTTCGGGATGTGTACTGTGCTTGTGTATTTGTGCGTGCCTTGCTGTGTGGACTTGTTGGCCATGTTGTGTGCTATTGGTTTTGTGTGCGGATGGTTTCTGTGCAGGTACGTGGGCGCCATGGCTTCTGCCGTGTCGATTCTCATCGGCGTTGTTTGCGCTGGCGGGCGGTATTTTTGTTGTTTTTCCGCGCTCATGGCGGTGCGATCGTAATTTCACGTGCGGTGTGTCGGCCGTGTGGGCGGGCGGTTTTGTGTTGTCGTGCGTGTTTCCGTCCGTGGCGGGCGGTTTGACTCCGACTCGGACGATGGCGGGCGGTATTTTGTATGATTTTTCCGCCGATGGCGGTTTTCAGTTTGTGTACTCATAATGGCGTGGTCGGTGTTCAGGCGGTGTGTGCGGGCGGATTTTTGCCGCTTCCATGCCTGGCGGATTTTTTTACGCCGGGTATCGTAATGTGCCCCTTAGACTCCTTTCCCAATGCTATTCCGTCCGATGTTACAGCAGATTTATCAATTTACATTCAAGCAGTCTCTAGATCGTCTCATGGGGTTTCCATTCTATATAAAAAATTATCAGATACTCTAGGTAGCAATTTAGAGATGATTTCATCTTTTTGGAACAATGAACTTTCGCTTTCTTTATCTTTTGACACATGGAAGGATATTTGGCTTGATAGCATATCTGGTTGGCTACCTGTTTCAATATACCAAACCAATTCATATATCCTATACAATTGTTTATGGACTCCATCACGTTTATTTAAGGCTAAACTTCTTCCCTCTGCAGATTGTTGGCATTGTAAATTACATCCTGGTACGTTAAAACATATGCTTTTTGACTGTCCTCTAGTTTTTAAATTTTGGTCTGAAGTTTGGGTTCTTATAAAAAGATTTTTAAATTCCACATTGATGTTTCCTATCAATTAATATTATGTAAATCTGCTATTATTTTACAAAATTTACATGATTTAGAAAGTAAACTTTTTAATTTCCTAATCTCAGCAGCTATAAAATCCATCACTTTTTGCTGGAAAGATGTTTCTATATTATCTGTTAATGCTTGGTGGTCGTGGGTTATCTTTACTAGAAGAGGTGCTCAATTATCCATGAATGGGATTTCACTTAATTCGCTCGCTTATCAATCTTTTTGGTTACCTGTTGATGTATATTTATCCTCTTAAGGTTGTATTTATATCTCCAATTTTGTTTTTAACTTAAAAAGGTTGTATGTATGATATAATATAGCTGCTCTGTGTAAATCTTATGCATTAATTGTTATATTTGTCCCCTTCCCTCCTTTCCTTCCTTCCCCCCTTTTATGTATCTTTTCAATATGTAATGTCTCAGTACCTATTGTAATTTTTAAAATAATTTTTGGTCAATTTGCGAATTGTTAATAGGTATTTTGTTGTTAAATAATAACATTTTATGTAATGTCTTTATTAGTTTATGAACAAAATTAAATAAAATATTTTGAACTCAAAAGAAATAGAAGAAGAAAAGATGAGAGAAGAAAGAAGACAGAGAAAGGATGCTCCAAAGAAAAGAGGAGCATATAAAAAGAAAAACCCCACCAGGGGATGTCTGTAATAGACAAATTGCATGGGGAGAAAAAACGTGGAGGCACAACCACAGAGGCCAACACTACCAGTGCAGACCGCTCGGGAAGAAATAAAGTTGTCATTAAGCAACGGAACTTAAATGCACATGAATCCTACATTACCAACATACTAATAGGCTTAGAGAATAGATATTCCAGAAATTACTAAATCTAATAGTAGAAATAGTATATTCAGGAATCATGGATACCATTAAGAGATATATAAATAACAGGCTAAGGCAAAAATTCGAATAAGGCATCATGAATAACAATAATAAATATTAAATATAACAAGTTTAGGTAATAATCGATTAAGGTATCATAAGTAACCACAATAGATATTATAAATAGCAGGCTAAGATAATTGTTCAATTAAAGCATCATAAATAACAATAATAAATATAGAAAGAACAGATTAAGGCAATATTAAGTTAAGGTATCGGAAAGAACAATAATAGATAATATAGAAACAGCCTAAGGTAGTATTAAGGTAAGGCATCATAAATAGCAATAATAGACATTATAGATAGTCGTCGAAGGCAATATTAAATTAAGGTATCATGAATAACAATCTTATATCTTATGGCTAACAGCCTAAGGAAGTACTAGGTTAAGGCATGAAAAACATAAGAGTAATACATATTATGAATAATAAATTAAGGCATGGAGAATGATCATAAGTAATGCAATAAATATTAACGAGAGGCATTAAAAATAGCAATATAATACACTAAAATTCATAACCCACTAATATGTCCAACACTATATAAATTGATAACAACTGTGAACAAATACTAAAATATATAAAAAGATAATTAATTAGAAGCAATGAACAATAAATAAATCACAAACAATAGAGTAGAGCAAATCTGATGGGTATCTAATATTTTAACATTTTAGAAAACAAAGATAAATATATATACCAACCAGAAATAAATAACATAATCTACCTAAAATACCAAACATGACATAAATACATAAAGAATAAAGGAATTGATGAATATACTCATATTATAAGAAATGTACAAACAAAAAATGCAAATAAAATATAGGAGAGAGAATAAGAGAGGAAAATACAAATGAATCCTAATTACACGAAAAAGAATAAACACCAGGAGAATAACAGGAATAGAATGGAAGAAAAAGTTCAAGCAAAACGGAAAAAGAATATACAAGAGACCTAAAAAGAGTAAGGAAAGATATATAACAAATATCATAAAAAGAGAATGCATGAAAGAAAAGCTCAAAGGAGACCAACCATTTTAGAATTACAGACCAACAAAACTTCATCAAAATAAAATGAAATACAATACGAAACAAAAAGAAAAAAATACACAAGAGGTAGATGAGAGAAAATAGCAACCATAAACAACAACAATAACGACACAGATATACCTCATAAGAGACAAGCATAGAGGTATGCACAACCTTGCGACCTGTAAGTGAAAAGGCGGTTAAAAGAAAGCAACCAATATACAACAATATCAGATGCAATGAAAGTTCATCATTACAAGAAAAAGATAACGGAGAGTCACTATTAACCACGCATAATGCAATAAAGCACCAAGGATATGAGCCAAGCTATCAGAGCAAGATGGACCTTAAGGATGAGAGGTACCAGGAGGGGATTCGGAGTCCATCAGTAACTCAGACTGATTATCCAAAAAAGTAGAAAGCTCTGCAGGCTCATAAAAAATCTGTGGGCGACCTCTAAAAGTTATTCTAAAACGCGAAGGACCAGCAAAGGAAAATGGAATGTTCATGTCTGTAAGACGTCTACGTAAATTCAAGAACCCTTTATGACGAATGACGGTATCTTGAGCAAAGTCCTGTGATATTGATATTCTGTGCCCCTCCCATTGCAATGTTTTAATCTTCCTCATATGTGCTAGGATTTGTTCAGTGTGTTGATGACGCAGAGGTTTAAAAATCACTGGTCTTGGATAAGATAACGTTTTAGGTTTAAAGGTGGGAACTCTATGGGCATGTTCTATTTCAAAGTCCTTTTGAAATGAGATGTTCAGGACAGAAGGAATCCAGGTAAGTAGAAAATCCATCACTGAAGGAGCAGTTTTCTCGCAGTCTTCCGGAAGACCAAAAATTCGAAGGTTACTTCTGCGATTTCTGTCCTCTTGTTCAGTCAGGTCTCTTCTCAAAGAGGCCAAGGAGCGTTCCATACTTTGAGCCTGTTTAGACTGCTTATTTGTAAAGTCTTCAACCGTACTTATTCTTGTTTCTGCATTGGAAACACGTAGTGACAGATATTTGAGCTCATTTTGAATAGCCGCCACCTCGACCTGAAGCAGATCAGTATTTGTTTTAGTGCTTTGCGCTATGTCATGGACTGAATTAAGTTTGAATAAAATGATATCTAATGTTGTAGCAGAGTCCGTACTGCCCTTCGCTGAAATGTCCGGGGTGGGAGAATTCTGTTTAGACCTCTTCAAATTTCCTTTCGAGTCTCTATCTTTGGGGGTGACACCCATGCCTTCTGCCATTAGGATAGCGTGCAAAAAACCACCGAAAATGATATTAAACAGCGTAGGAATTGCAGATAAGCAGAAAAAACTGATGCTAAAAATACTGGAAAGCAACACAAACTGGAGAGTATCCCAGAGGAGAGCAAGCACTGAGGCAGGGTTCTATGTATCCGGTGTGTTACATCCTGAGATAAACGAGTATATGAGCATAGTCAAATGAGCCATTAGACAAAAGCAAGCAACTACTGACTGTAGAAAATAGTGTCGGGTAGAAGCTGCACACTGGCTTTAGATAAAGATGCAAGATACTTTCTGCCAACCCAACCAGGAACAAGATAATCCTTAGAGGGTTCAAAAAGCCAAAGTAATTCTTGGACGATGGATAACCCACCCCCTCTGACTCAAAGCCAACTAGGTTATAGGCCACAGATAATATTTAATAGATTCCGATGAAAACTCAGTCAGCAGCCACCATTTTGAAATCGAATTTATCTCCTCAGAAGTGTGTCCCTCGAGCATGAGCGCGCATATCAATCAGATACATAAAAGATCAAAGAGACAATACCTCATATAGCAGGAGAAAGCACACTGAAACACCATATGCCGATTTTAGCACCTTTGCATATTCAGCCCAAGAAACGGTAAAGTTTCACCTTCCGCCGCCATCTTAGATCCAGCCTGAGGGAAAAATTCTTCGTATAAAAAGACATAGAAGGAACGGGCCAAAATTCCTGGAAGTTGTCCCCTATGTCTTGAAAACTGTTCCGCCGCCTGGAGCTGCTACGTGGTGAAGAAAAAAGTCACCCGTACAGCATGTTGAAGAGCGCTCGCACCGAAGGTCCACCGGAGCTCAAAGACGTGCGGCCATCTTGGATGCGCGTCAAACCACGCCCCAACGGCTTACGGATTTTGTGACATTTGCCTTGAAACTTCCTTTGAAAAGCTTCACAACATTGAGGGGTTTTATGATTTCCCCAAATGGACAAGCAAATTGCGACTCATAACAATGTATGTCACATAAACTTACAGAGAAAGGTCCTCTGCACATTTTACTACTGTCCTTATGGAAACGCTGCAAAATCTGAAATTGAGGAGGCCCCCGCAAACATTAACCATCTTGGCTGGTTTAACTAATTCAGTGGTCTTCCAACACTGGAACGGGGCAAACAGGCAAAAGCATGCAGGAAACTGTGCGGAAACACCGATTCCTGCAGATTATGTCTCAAAAACTAGTCATACCTGTTGGCAGGACCCATGGTAATGATAATTCCAGTGCGGGGAAATATCGGGGATCCTTACAGGCCACTCGTGAGGGCCTCTCTGTCAATTCCGCATGAAAAGTTTGGCTTCTTTTTTTTTTTACAGTGCGTATATTTACTGTGGTCAATTGAAGAGCTTTATTGAATATCACTTGCGTCTACGGCGAAATCAGAAACTTCACAAACTTTGTAAGAGTAAAAAAAAACTTATCACGCCTGTAATTGCAACCCTAATTTTTAATATACGCTCATAACAATTCTTCTAAACTTGCGACTATGATCTAAAAATTGGAGTTACAGGTCAAAAAACAGGTAATTGTATCTGCTGTTGCAAAAGTCAATCAATGCTAAAACCGGCTTTACATTTTTAATTTTATTTTTAAATTGCATTTATTGAGCCTTCACCCCAAAGGGCATGCAAACCCTGGCAACATGAGAGAAAGCACAGCTGGCCTAGGAAGACAGAATCAGCCAATTGTGAATAGGAAGGCTAACAAATTAGGCAGTTTCGATTAATCATTTTTCCTTCATTTATGTCTATGCCTATCTGTCAGTTTACCCCATCCACCCGTCTCTTTCTGTGCCTCTATCTCTGTCTGTCTCAATCGGCCTATGTCTGTCAGTCTGTCTTTATCTGCATCTCTCTATCCACCTCTCTCGCTCAACCTGTATGCCACTATATACCTTCCTCCATCTCTATGTAACTGTCTCTATTCCTGTCTATCCGTCTTTGTCTCTACATGTCTCTATATATCTGTCTCTTTCAGTTCACCTCTCTCTATCTTTTCTACCTGCCTCTATCTGTATCTATCTGTATCTGTTTTCATCTATCAGTTTGTCTTCATCTCTATTTGTCTCTAGTTGTAACTCTCTTTATCTACCCCTATGTATTTGCCTCTAGCTATACACCTTAATCTGTCTCTATCTGCTTTTGTCTCACTCTCTCTGTCTTTCTGTCCCTATCTCTGCCTGCCTCTATTTTCGGTACCTATCTCTATCTATCATTAATTTGCTTTCTCTATCAATCTGCCACGACCTATTTCTCTCCCTCAATCTATTTGCCTCTTGCTTTATTTGTCTTAATGTTTCTCTACATATCTGTATATATGTCTTCATCTTTCTATCTACCTGTCTCTATTTCTGGATTTTTCCATTTCTATCTTTTTACTATTTGTCTCTGTCCTAATTGTTGATCTGAGTCTGTCCTATCTCTTTCAATCTATCTTTTTTATCTACCAGTTGTTATCTATATGTCACTGTTTGTCTCTCAAATACAGGACACTGAGGAGGTCTGTTGAATGCTCTTCTTATTTACTCAAGGAAAGGGCAACTTCTCCCAGTAGCCACAGTACCACCCTGCACAGAACAGAACACGTGAAAGGTAAACGGTGTCAAGTGTCTCCTTTAGAGGTTCCCAGTTAGGAAGAACAACCCACAAAGGGGAAAATACCTCCTTTCATCTGCCTCCATCCATATCTTTCTCGTTATTTCTCTGTCTCGGTTTGTCTCTATGTGCCTCTATCAACCTACCTTTATACATATGTCTCTATCGCTCTGACTTTATCAGTTTATTCAAAATAAATATACATCTTCGTTGCACTCAAAATCAATAGACAATTGCTACAAGTTAAACTATCTTTGGTTCTTTTCCATTTTTCAGAATTTGGCAACCTTTGTAGATTTTTTCTTCCTCCCATTGTTAAGAATGTTCGTTTAGCTTCATATATATTTGAAGAAAGAACAATGGTATAGGTGTATTTTGGATTTTTTGGGCTTATGAAAAAATATTCCTCACCTGGGGCCACATTATGGATATGGAGCATAGACCCACTTAGTGCTGAGGCTCATTGCTAAGTCTGCGTGCCAGGTGCAGACTGGGACGGAATGCCATATCCCATCATTTGCGATTATCCAAGTTCAGGTGATAACCCATGCTTACACTGAGAATAGAGTATTAATGAAAGACTTTCACTGTGCAGCCAGCAACTAGTCTGCACGCGCTGTCTCACCGGTGTCACTCCCACCCAGTAGTAGGTTGTGCACTTTTGGGCTGATGGGTTTGACTTCGATTAACACATGCTCAACCTGTTAAGAATAGAGGTGGTGGTGACAGGTAAGTGATGTTTAATATTTGTTTGCTTAGGGTTAAGGTGACGTTATAGTTGGTCAAGGTAATAAGATCTTCCCTTCTGCTAAAACAACCCAAGAAATTCACTGTAAAAAACACAGAAATTCCCTCAAAAAACCAAAAATGTTAGTTATGTTGTAGTTAGGTGTTGAAATAAGATAAAAGCTAATGTTTTAAAACCAAAGAAAAACACTAACATTCTTCATCAGTTATAGTTTATTGAGCAAATACCTTTCACATTATCATGCACTGCTTATAACCTCACATAATAAATCACTCATGACATGTTAAATGACATCATTGTTGACATCACTGATGACATCTCAAAGAATATCATTGATATCCTCACGGATAACTTCACTGATGGCATCATCCAACGTATTTGGTAGATTGATACACACTTTTCTAACTGGAAGATATTCAGCAAGCTACACCGAGACCTAAATTTCTATCACTTCTGTAGTCTTCATGGGTTCAACCTTTCTCAACATGCAGGACATGAAGCATATCTGTAAAATCACCCACAGTCAGTAGATATTATCTTCTATTTGTAGTGGTATTCACATGCAAAAGAAACATAAGGGCTCTGTACACATTAACATGATTAGCAAATTATTAAACCTTGAAAAACTTGTTAAAAATTGTTTTGTCAGTATTTACCTTAATGAGATGTGTCTCTTAAATACTTCATCTGACAAAGTGTTTAATGTCAATGGATTCACATCTATACATTAATCAATGATAAGACATGCTCATACGAGCCCTATGTATAACACTCAGCCTGTAAAAATACAGTGGGCCTGATTCACAAAGGTAACTTCTACTTTTGAGTACTTTACACTTTTCAGTACGTTTACTACTATTTAGCTGTCCCACAAGATCTGAGTGCAAATTTTCTCCAAATGTGTAAGTAACATGTCTCCACCAAATTGAAGGGCTAGGGAACTATACCATTTTGAGCAATTTACACTCTTGAGTAGGTTTTAACCAAATCCAAATGTAAGTTTACTCCAAAAGTGTAACTTGCACTAGGATTTTGTGAATAGCCAAAAAGTAGTAAACCTATTCAAATGTGTATATTACTCTAAACGTTCATAACCCCCAGGCACTAAAATTTGGTGGAGCCATGTTACATTTTTGTAGTAAATTTACACTCATATGTTGTGAATAGTCAAATAGTGTAATTTACCAATGTGATTGGGCCTAAAATTCATAATCCAAAAATGCGCTGAAAAGCTTACACTACTAGAACAAGGCTTACAATCATTCTGCAAGTTGTACCCTCAGTGAATCACCCTTACATTATACATTCAACGCTGTATATTGTCTCACATTTTTCACTGAACTTATGCAAAAAATATATATTCACTTTATAAATGTCCTCGTTATGTAGAAATTGTTAACACTGCTACATAAAGGCATTTGAATTAACCCAATAACTATTTCAAATGTATGTCTGAAACTCACACTAGTTGTGCTCTCTCTTTACCTTCTTTCAATGAAGTGCTACTTGCACTTAAAACTTCACTGGTAGCTAAAGTGTGCAACATATATCTTTAAATGTACTAACTCACACTTTTCTCCAGTACTACACTGTTTCTATTTTGTACATGTACACATGTACATACAGTCAATGTATGCTTTATGTTTGTGGGCCCTTTACTAGCTACTTTTTTTTTTTTTATAATCTAGACATGGATAGAGTAATTTGAGGAGCAGTAGATTGGGTGATGTCATCAGTGATATCATTTAACATGTCATGGTTGATGTAATATGTGAGGTCATAAGCAGTGCATGGTGTGTGCAAAAGTTATAGCTAGCCCAGTAAATTATAACTGGTGAATTTTGTTTTGTTTCTAAATGTTAGTTTTTGTGCTGTTTCAACATCTAACTATAATGCCATTTTTACATTTGCTTTTTTTTTGTGAATTTCTAGGGAAATTTTAACGTAAGCTAAGATCTTTTTACCATGCCTAACTATAACATGAATTTAATTTCTGTTTTTTTATATATCCACATGCACATATATAGGTGGCAGTCACCACTGTGCAGGTATGGTTCAGTCACACTTTCTATTCAAAAGGCATTTCACGATTTGCCTATATCTCTTGACCCAGGAACAGGTTTGCACCAAATTTGAGAAATCATTAGCTTCGTCAGCTTAGGTGTGGCATGACAAATTTCATGCAATTTAGTGCCGGCTAATAAAAAGTTTGAGGGGTGAAATAAGTTGTATTTTCCCAGCTGAACAGATATACATGAAACTTGTTGTGAAAGCAGAACTTTACCAAACATCTGTGCTTTTGTTTGTGTGGTATAAATTTGTCCAGTGGTTTTTGATAAATATGCATTTAAATATTTACAGTGTGCTCTTTAAAGGGTCAAAGCCTTTGTATATATCTGTTGTTCAAGATCAGTGGATATTTCGCAAAGCCGAAAATTAAAGGATCTATTGTTCCAAAGTTGGAATCACAGATCCGGGGTTTGGATGAAGGTTGGTGACCCCTGTGGTGGGTAGCAGACAAGGCCTCAAAATAGGCCAGGCCTGCAGCCAACCCAAGCTGTGAATAGTTGAAGCCCATTCATAGCGGGCTTTGCCTCACACAGAGTTTTGTTTTGGGCCTGACCAGGGTCTAATTCCATGCATAGCCATGCCTGCCTAGGGCTGGATGTAGGGCATGGCCGGAGGCAAGGAACAGTGGATAAACCCAAAATTTCTATGGCCAGACGATGTGTGCAGCGGGTGGAGGCAGTGCTTAATTTGAGCCGGTGGTTTCTGGTGCTGGGCACCGGCACTTAATTGTCAGCACCGGTGCTTGTGACAGTCTGCCAAAAGGTGGCGCTGTCTGGCCACAACATCAGTTAGGTATTAATTCAATATACATCAAAAATTACTATCACCTGCCTCCCAAATCATTCTAATTGCTTTGGGGGCATGAAAAAGTCCAAATAGTCACACTAGTAGGAGTGTGATGGTTAGTAGCTGTGTTATTACCATCATTTGAAGTGCTGTCAGGGGCAATCTGTGGTGCAAGCTGCGGTAGCCTCCTGACGAGAGCCCTCGCACTTAATGTTTTACAAATTAAGCACTGGGTGGAGGTGCTCCTGAGAGTTGGACACAGGGAATAGTGGGAGACCAGCAGTGCACAGAGGGGTTATCACACACTGCTGGTAGTGAGCATGGCCTGGCCAGAGGGTAGGACCTGCAGCAAATTCCCACAGCCGAAGGCCATGTGCAGTGGCAGTTGACCACCCTATTGGCTATGTGGAGTGTTGGTCGACTTCCTGCTGAATGTTGGGCATATGGCTTGACCAGAGTCCAAGCACTGTGGCAAGCACCCCTTGCTCATAGCAAAGACTGTGCGAAGTGGGGGGTGGCACTTGCAGAGGGTTGGAAATAGTGCCTGGCCTTAGGTCAGGCTCTGCGGCCAACCCTGCTATGCACTACCCTCATTCATTTTGTTACCTTCATGCTTGCTCTCACCTATTCTCTCACTCACTGTTACACTCAGTGGTCTGACTGCTACTCCTCTTACTTATTCTCAATCACATACAAAAGCAATTGCACATATTTTTTATTTCTTAAAACCATTTATGTGTGTTGCAGACAAATATTTGTTCATTTTTTTGTTTTATGTGTTTTAACGTTTTTGTTGAAAACAAAACAAAAATACAAAAAGATAACTCAGGTAAATATTCGGATAACAAATTTTTTACTCATTTTCTGATGAGGAGGCACTGGATTTGTGCATGCTATTCCACTAGGTTCCCCACAAGATATGACTTTTTACAGACAAGAAATGCAAGCCCACTTTTGCAATGCCGGGTCCATCGCTTCTTGTTCCTTCTTCAGGCTGTACTCAGGCAACCTCTCTCAAGGAGGGATGCAATCTTGCATCCCTGAAGAATATATACTCACCTCTTCTGCATCTTTCTTCTTCTCAAAATTGAGCTACTAACAAGCCTTAGACTCTTGTGATTTGAAGATGTTCTGAAGCTGTTTTTTCTCAGTTTGCCATGCTTCACTACTCAGGCTTCTTGTTATACAATGTGTTCATTTTGTACATAGAAGACATATTATTTTTTACCTGTTGGAATTGTGAAAAAAATTCTGACAATTGATTCTGGTGGTGACTTGCAATATCTAGTCTAAACATCTTCCAGTTCTTCTTTTCTATCTTCTACTTGTTGCTTTGAATTTCTCCTCTCATTTTCCTGTCCAGGAGCCATTGCACATGAACATAAACTTTTGGTATAGCACAAAAACTATGAAACATCCTTTGATGCTGAGCTCCTATATGGCAAAGAGCGCAATGATCTATGCAAGAAAGTGACAAACTATTTAAATGTGGAGTACATTCTCTAGAACCAATCCAACTGATGAAATAGTCCATAGGGATTCACAGATCCTACAAAATATACATTGGATTCAAAATACTGGTTCCCACTCCCAGTGCTGCAAATTCCTGAAAGTTTAAAACATGAAAGACTGAAAAGTAATACTATATCTGTGACATATTTATACATTAAAATTGACTAATACCTGACCCCCAAGCCTTTCTCATAGCGTTGGAGGCCTAAATAGTGCAAATTGTGACACGTGTAGGAGTGTCATGGTTAGTAGTTGTGTTGTTACAATCATTGGCAGCATGGCAGGGGCAATGTGTGGTGCAAGCTGCAGTTCCCTCCTGATGAGAGCCCTGGCACTTATTTTATTTTTACAAATTAAGCACTGCAAAAAGGTATTGTGCACTTCTGAGATTGCACAAGAGCCACAAACCTAGCAAAAGATTAGGCATCTGAAATTACTGTGTTTATTGGTTGATCCACTGAGGGTGCACAAAACCTCAAATAACAAAAAGAAAAAAAGAGACATCTGATTGGCTACAAACCCCCAATCTTTGAAAAAAACAAGTCCTTAGCCTCTGGAACAAAGGAACCCACCTTTTGGAGGGAACCAATTTAAAAAAGAAACTCTGCCCAAAGAAGGATATTTAAGACAAAAACCTTTTATGAGTAGGTGCTGCAAAGCAGGTACCCAACATGTACGCCTTTGGGATGACAAGGATGATAAAGCATCTCAGGGCAATAGATCCTAATGAATTCTCCAGAGTGGAAGTACAAGGAAGGAGACAAGAGTAGGGTTAGAAGAAATTGTATTTACACTGCAGAGGTTCATATATATCCCAATTCTGTGCTACCTGAAATTCCACAAATTACTTGAAATTTTGTGTTACATAATTTTGCATAATTTTTGCTTTGCAAGAAACCAGTTTGCACAGAAAATATCTTGCCAATAGACAGTTTGCGCTCACATGAAACAATCACATGAGATATTGGCAAAATGCATTTTGCCTTAAAAGTGTAATTTTATAAAAATTACATGGAACTTCGTGAAATTTTGCCAAAGTCAAGAGTAGTAAGAGGAAGATCTAGCTTGAAATTTGACAGCACAATCTAGAGGAATTTCATCTGTGACTGCAGATTTTGCAAGCATACTGAATTACCTGGAATAAAGTTGTTAGTTTGTGCAAGCAAAACCAACATATCATCTGAATAATGATGAACAACATCTAAAGAAACCCCATAACAACAAAAACAACAGTAGCAACCAACAATAAACATAGCACAAAAATCTCCCCAAAAATGTTATTGATAGTTACTTGTCCACAAGGCTGTTAGGTGTGGGTGTGGCCTCACCACAGCGCATTGGGCATAGGATCTTGATGGAGGCTAGGCCATGTGAGGAACCCTTGCTGTGCACAGTTATAACCCATGATCAGAGGTGGTTGGCTACCCATGTCAGGTAGGGCAGAGCATCTGTTCTCATTCCAGCCAAAGGCCAAGTGCAGCAGTGGTTGGTAGCCTGCAATTGGTAGGGTACAGTACCTGCATCCATTCCCCAAAACACACAGTCGAAGACCAGACACAGCAGGAGGTTTTGGAACTGGGTCTGGTCGGAGGTAATGCCCAGCAGGACTGAAAATTAAGTTTGCCATAAAAACATGGAATTCACAGAATAAAACGGAGTTATCATTCTTACTTAAACATGCCAATCCACTGAAACATGCCAGTTATATAATGCATTGCATACCATAACTCATGACAGCTGCCATGCACAAAACATGTTACTTGTAAATGGCACTCGAAAAAAGTAATATCCATAAGTCTTTTCCCACAGTAGTAGGTAGAGGTAAGTCCTACTAGGAAAGTTTGACTGATTTAGAGTTTGGTGGACGGAATTTACTCCATCAGGTGAGGGAGTAAAGTACTCTATCGTCCAGAGGGAGTACCTGCCCACCAAATTTAGAGACGTCCACCAGCCCAGTAGACATCTCTTGCATTGGCAGGAACAGTTGTCCCCGCAGTTACTGTCAATGCATTGAAAGTTTGACAGACAGCTCCGTCAACATGATGGAACTGTATGGCAAACTTCCAATTTTTTTTTATTTTCAAAAGCAAAATCCCAAATAAAAAAAACAATGATGCCATAACCATTGGAGTTTTCTCCCATGACATGGGGGTCATTTTCCTGTTTTCAGTGTCCCATCCAGGTTTTACATAGTGGTGATGGATAGGCCAAACTTGCCATTTTTTTCACCAGCTCTAAAGAGGACTGGCAGACAAATGGCAAAACCTCCAATGGCCTTTACTCCATCGGGCTGTGAGAAGTGTATGTCAGTGGCAGAGATGGAGTAGGCTCCACCGTCTGCATTCCGAAGACCCCCTTACTCTAAATGAGGTGGGCGGACCTTCAGTTTGGCGTAGGGGGTACTCTGTTGCCATTGCTATGGAGTACTCTCCCCACCAAACTGTAAATCAGACTCTAAGATTTTATTTTCTTCAATAAGACAGACCTGCTGCACATTAAAGTGAAAATAAATTGAGTCTCAGATTTAAGGTTTCAGAAGAATCAAGAGATGCTGGTATGCAGTTAATTGAAGGCCAATCAAGTAACACTCCCAAAGACAAATGGAAGCGCTCATCCAGAATCATCACCCAAACAATAAATATATCCATTTTACCTAAGCCCCCCAATATGTGACATGAGTAATTATTTGGCATTCAATAATTATTGCAAGTTTCCAGTTCCCAGTGTTGTATCTTTCTATGTATGTGTGTGTTTCCCATAGAAGTGACATACAATAGCAGTACAGTCCTTTGAATCTTCACTGACAACCTGGTATGTGCTCTGAAAAAAATCTGAAAACCCTCTGGCAGTGCAGACTTAGTCAATACACCAGCATGAGAACGAGAACCCAGTGGACTGTAACCCATAAACCACCTATGCATTACATGAGGATGGTGGGTTGTGAGCAATGATCAGCCCTGTGATGCTAAAATGAGCACTTCTTGTTAGTCGGATCCATACCTCCTTTCCCCATGAAAAGAAACATTCAAGAATACACACTAAGAAAACACATGCACGACTTTTACTAAAATCTAAGGGGCATATTATCAAGGAAACGCGATAAATATCGCATTTCCCGCTTTGCGCAATTTTGTTCAACGCCGCGTATCGCAGGATTTAATCGCCGAGAGATCGCGTTAACATCAACGCATATCTCCACGGCGATAATAAATCCTGCAATAGCGGCAAATTCCGCGCACATCGCTGGAAATCCAGCGTAAAAACGGCAGCGATAAGCTCATCCTTGGTGATAGGAAGATGTTGCCTCAGCCGTACAATCCACCTGCTATTATAAGTATGGCTAAGTCTGTTTCAAACCAGGCGTTACAAACCTGCGATAGCCGCGGTTAGCGCGGTTTATTTTATCGCATCGCGGGTTTGCTCGAGGCTTGCTAATATTGCGATGCCGTGTCAGCGCGGATTTACATGGAGTAATGGAAGGGAACGCCTACTTTGCATGTCATTAGCGATATTCATCGCTGACATGCAAAATGGAGTAAAAAGGGCTGCTTACTCAAGGAAACATGCGTTAGCGTGTCCTTGAGAATTGAGCGTAAAGAAATTTGCAGCGTTTCAGCCGAAAACGGCAGCTAAAGCGGCAGAATTCGGCTTGATAATATGCCCCTAAATCTAATGCATGTAGTGTGTATAGTTATGACTCTAAAGGCAAACAGTATAGTGGTGATAATATTAACTAACAAACAGAATATAAGTACAAATTGCACCATTTTAACTGTATTTTAGAGTGCTTTTGTTCTCCAAATTCTCCTCCTTGGCCCTATCTAATCTATTCTTAGCATTAAAAGGTGCCTGTGTGGGTTTTTAGGTGGCCTTGCCTTTTCACCTGCATACCTTAATGGTATACTGTTCTGTATGAAGGCAGCCTTTGTCTTGCTCTTTCTATATATGTCTGTGCTCAACAGCTATGGTGTCTCTCTGCAAGCCAATCAGGCTTGCCTGGCAGCTCGGTTGCCTACCTTTGGCATGTGAAAAGGTAAAAATGGCTGCTGCCTGGAAGCAAACATTCCTCCCTCCTAACCTTTTCTATATACAGTTTAACTACTCTTTTCAGCTTGTTGAATTAAAATCAACAATCAATATAAGAGCTTTAACACACTTTCACGTACTTATAATTCTATTGAAAATTAGTTGACTATTTGAATTAGAATGGACTCTGTGTACTGTTGTTCAGTGGAAACCGAAACATATGCTGTTCTTCTGTTCTGCCTATTCAAATCCTGGAACCCGATGTGTTGTTCCCCATTTGTTGGTCGTTAAGGGTATCCAATCGTACCAACGCTTTAAGAATATGCAAATCTGCTGCTAGTATGTATGTTGTCTTTGCTGTGTTAGTCTTTGCATGCAGCATGGCTTACAAGATCTAAAATATTAAACAAGAGTATTCAGTCCATTGCTTTCTGTTTGTATATTTTGTTTATAATCATGTATTACAGTTTTTCTTTTTAAGTCATTGTTGTTTTTATTATTTTTATACTTTTTTATCAATCTTATCAGGATTTTTTTGTTGATTTATTATCCGATCTGACAATAAACATTGATAAATTGAATTACATGTATTAATAGTTTCTAGGGTGCTTGAAAGCAAATATCAAACACTGTGAAACACTGTTGAATATCTAGAAAAACACTTGTTCATTTATCAAAATATTAAATAATACATGCATTTAAACTAAGCTATCATTTTGTTCTGAAACAAACATCAAAAAATATATTCATACAAGCTGAATTATCAACCTGTAGTAAAACAAATATTAAAGAATGCTAAGTGCCATGCATTTGTAATTGAAAAAAGTGTGCTTCAATACATGAATATACAATGTAATGGGTTGAATCTAAGTGAGAAACAAATGAAGATTATGTCAAGCAAAGCATGGGACTGAGTTTAGGCATGGGGTCATTTAGTTTAGTCAGTAAATGGAGGGATCCATTGTAAAGTCTATGGCTCATCCTAAGGTTCTTTGTCACCTCACCACTCAGTTAAATGGTAAAAACGTCAGCATTCTAATTGGCTGGCTGGCTCTGTATTGCACAGTGGTCCAATTAAAGTGATTAAAGTGATTCACATTTTTTGAAATAGCAATTGACAAATAAAAATGAATTTTCTTCACTTTTTCTTTTTGTTACAGCAGATATTTCAATTGAGTTATTAGGGTATTAGGTTTTATTCCAGAAAATAAGAGTTGATCATCATATTCAGGAATGTCATCTGGAGGATCTGTCTTTCTATGTTTCACGGAGAGAGACTTGTCTTTTTGACCACGACAATTACACCAGGCGGACTGAAAATTTGCTCAGAAGGGTCTAGTCACAAACTCAATTTTTAGTACTGTACTACTACCAATGTACTACAAAATGCTGTTCACAAACCTATGAGTGTAAATCTCCACCTACACCTCCCCTATATTTTCTATGTAGAGATCCTCATAAATGTAAACTTCCTACTTTGGGGCCGATTCCGATCGTAAACCGTACTGACCGACTCGGACCTGGAATGGAGACCGACCGACACGGACCTGCACCGTACGACCCGCGCAGTACGATGCCTTGTGTGTGTCAGGGTTGGAAAGAAAGGAGTTCGAAAACTCCAATGCGCCACCACAATCCAGGAAAAGACTATTTGGAAACGATCACCCGCTCGAACTAACTCACGGGTGATCGTTATGCGAAATAAGGCAAATAGTTCTGTTCTTCCAACAGGGAGGAATGCGAGTGAGGTTGGCTGTCTAGTTTCTCGCGCTTGGGTTCGAGCGCGAGGTCTAGCTCAGGTGTGAAGCCCCGCGGTCGAATTTCGAACCGCGCACTTCACCAACGAAATTCCCCAGTGAGGAGCTTATCTCTGAAGCTGCAGTATTAGTCAGTGTTAAGGTTAGTTTTGTGCTAGGCTAAGGTGTAGGTTAGAGCGTTTTGTAGCGGCGGTAGTTAGACAGGAATTAGCTTTAGATAATAGGTAAAAGCAAATAGGCATAGGTAGAATCTTCACTTACCGTAATCCTCAGGTCCTGAGTTTCCCCGAAGGTTTGAGGACAGCGTTTTGCGAGCAGGTTCATCTGCGGAAGAAAAGTACAAAGGAAGTTACAGAAAATCACAAGTAAGACAGAATGCGAGTGTGAGAGCTACAATGTTAAAAGGTGAGAATTGACTAAAAGAAAACTAAGGTTATTGTTATTGTTTAGGAAGTTACTTGTCAGACACCAAAGAAAATAGAAGAGGAGCAAAGGCCCTTGACTAATTGGGTAAGGAGTTTAGGAGAGAGAAAACAAGGAGTGGAAGGGAGGGATTCAAGAGGACTAATTATGTGTGCCTTAAATTGCAGTATCTCCACCATAACCAGAAAATAAGAGAAAGAAATCTGGAAAAGGAAACACCTCCAGAAGAAGGATAGAAGGCAAGTTGGAAGATATCAAGAAGGTCAAAGGCAGTCTCTTCTCTGTCCACTTCCCCTTTCCCCCGACCGGGTTCACGTGACCACCAGTTGATTAGGTGTTCGTGTGGAGGCCTGAGGTGGGAATTGAGAAATACTCAACATTCTGCTCCCGGGAGTACAGGATTTTCAAGTGAGTAAAAGTGCCCCTTGACAGAGTGAAGTGCCCACGATCTTTACTCGCCCAAGCAGAATGGCTGAAGGTTTGGACTTAAAAAATTTGGGAAATGTCCTTAAGGAAATTCAACAGGAATTAATGGCAGTTAGGGAAGAGAATAAGGTTATTAAATTTGAGATGGAGGCTACTAGGCGAGAGACAAAAGTAATGGTAGCCCAGTTGAAGCGAGATGGGTCTGGGGATAAGTTTCCTTCGCTCCCTTCTGGAACTAGTATTTTTAATCAAGGGTCAGCTGCTAGTACTGGGTCCACTACTCAGGTTGTACATTCCTTGGCCCCAGTTATTCCATTGGCACCTCCAGAGCACTTCGGCGGGGATCCCCAAAAGGCTCAAATCTTTTTGACTCAGTGCTCACTACATTTTATGTGCCGACCCACTGTCTTCCCAGACGCACAGTCTCGAATAGCCTTCATCCTGTCTTACCTCAATGGAGACGCCGCCTCGTGGTCAATGCCCTTGGTTACTCAAGATGCACCCATATTGTATAACTTTGAAGAATTTAAGAAGGAATTTTTACGTATATTTGATCGACGGAAGGTCGCACAAGCAACAGATAATGAATTACTGGAATTGAGACAAGGGAATCGCGAATTAGTCACCTACCTGGCACAGTTTAACAAGTTAGTTGTAGAAACTGATTGGCCGCAGTCCAAAAGAGCAGCCTTGTTCTACCGAGGATTGAAGGACGATTAAAAAGATGCCTTGTCGCAAATTCCGAATCGCCCTACTGAGGTGTCAGCTTTGATTGACCTGGTGTTAGAGATTGATTATCGGCAAACTGAGAGGAGAGGAGAAAAGAGACGAGAATTTCGACCAAGTGTTCCGCGCTTTGACCGGGCAAGGTCAGATTTGGGGAGATCTGGAGAAAAAGAAAACAGTGTAGAGCCAATGCAAATTGGAACCATTAGAGGCCCACTCACAAAAGAAGAAAAAGAAAAACGCAGGCAAAATAATCTATGTCTATATTGCGGGACCAACGGGCATTTTGTGAAAGAATGCCCCAAGAAGCCTAAAACCTTCAAGAAGGAAAACTCTCAGCACCACCAGTAGAGGGAGTTGGGCTGGTGGTCGCTAACAAAAATACAACTCCACATTCTCATCAAGTAGCAAACACATTACAGTCCTCCTCTCCACACCTCATCCTGACTATGACTTTGAAGTTCCGCGATTGTGTTCTATCTGGGGTAGTGGTGATGTTGGATTCGGGAGCGACTGGGAACTTCTGTGACCTTAAGTATGCCTCGAGAGTTGGATTGATGGCGATACCCAAGGAGAGAGTTGAAGCAGTAAGGGCAGTTGACGGGACCAACCTATCCTCGGGCCCAATAACCAGTCAAACGGAAATTGTGGAACTCATCTCAACGGAAGGTCACAGGGAGGAGATTCAATTCAATTTAATTGATGCCCCGCAGTTCGGAATCATATTGGGTCTTCCTTGGCTGATGGAACATAACCCGACAATAAACTGGAGTGAAAGAACTGTGAAGTTCGACTCTGGTTATTGTGCTGAACATTGTTTTGGAGAAAGACAGAAAGGACAAAAAGAAAACCCAGCAGCATTACTATGCGAAAGAAAGATGATGGCTTGTGCGATGCAGACAGTGACCTTACCAGTTGAATACCAGGAGTTTGCTTCAGTGTTCAGTGAATCGGAATCGAACAAATTGCCCCCTCATCGATCTTACGATTGCAAGATTGATTTAGAGCCAGGATCCAATCTTCCATGTAGTCGGATTTATGTTCTTACTGAAGCTGAGAATCGACATTTAAAGGATTACATTCAGAAATACCTGGAAAGCGGATTCATACGACCGTCCCGGTCCCCAGTCTCGTCCCCTCTGTTTTTTGTCCCTAGCGGGATGGGGATTTGAGGACGTGTATAGACTATCGTGCCCTAAACAAGATTACCATCAAGAATCGTTATCCGCTCCCCCTGATTTCTGTGCTTCTGGATCAACTAAAAGATGCAAAAATCTTCACGAAGTTAGATTTGCAGGGAGCTTATCATTTAATCCGGGTGAGAAGTGGAGACGAATGGAAGATTGCTTTTAGAACAAAGTACGGATTGTATGAGTACCAAGTCATGCCCTACGGTTTAAGTAACGCCCCCGCAGCCTTTCAGTATTTTATTAATGACATTCTGAAAGAATTCATCGATCAATGTGCTATTGTCTACATCGACGATATTTTGATGTATTCATCTTCAGAAGAACACCAGCATCAGGTTAAAAAGGTCTTGCGCTGCCTGAAGGAAAACGACCTTTATGTGAAATTGGAAAAGTGTGCCTTTGGAGTTACCTCAGTGGATTTCTTGGGATTTGTGATCGCACCAGAAGGACTAACCATGGATATCAAGAAAATTGACGCTGTTCTGAATTGGCCTCCCCCTACTTCTGTGAAAGAAGTTCAGAGCTTCATAGGATTTGCAAATTTCTATCGAAGATTTATTTGAGACTTCTCTTTGAAGGTGGCACCCATTACCAGATTGTTACGTAAGGGGGTTCCATTTCAATGGACTGCAGAGGCTGAAGGAGCCTTCCAGTTTCTAAAGAAAAGTTTCACTTCTGCGCCCATTTTGCTACATGCCGACCCTACTCAACGTTTTTACCTGGAGACTGATGCTTCTGAGCAAGCTATCGGAGGGGTGCTTTCACAAAGACACAAGGAAACTGGCCAGTTACACCCGGTAGCGTACCATTCTAGGAAACTACAACCTGCAGAGATAAACTATACCATTTCTGATAAGGAGCTCTTAGCTATCAAAGACGCCTTCCAAGAGTGGCGCATTACCTTCTCGGAGCCAGACATGTGGTCACAGTATTCACGGATCACAGGAATCTTCAGTTCCTAAAGTCAGCCAGAACTCTCCCTCCACGTCAGCTGAGATGGTCCCTGTACTTTGCCGACTATGATTTTGTAATAACCTATCGGCCCGGGAAGAACAATGGGAAGGCCGATGCCTTGTCACGAATTGACACAGATGGAAAAAAAAACTCTTATTTGTGAACAAAAGATCATTCCTGAGACAAAAATCGTTGGAGCTACAATTGAGAAAACTCTGGAAGACAAGGTCAAAGAAGCATTGACGCCTGAAGAAAAGCTGAAGTGGGCTCAAGAGAATCCAGCTCATGAGATTCACGATGGGTTACCGTTTCATTCCAAGGCCTTGTTTATACCAACTCAAGAACTCCAACAACAAGTGCTAACTGAGTGCCATAATAGTCCAATGGCTGGACATCCTGGAATCCATCGAACTGAGGAATTACTGAAAAGACAATTCTGGTGGCCTGGGCTATCTAAGGACGTTCGAGTTCATGTTGAAGGTTGTGAGACTTGTGCTATAGGAAAGACGGATAAACAGGCACCTCAAGGGCTGTTGAGACCTTTGCCCAATCCTCCATACCCCTGGCACACGGTTACACTCGAGCTAATTGTAGATCTACCCTCTAGTCAGGGATTCCATTCAATCTTAGTAATGGTAGACGCCTTCTCTAAGATGGCGCACTTTGCCGCCCTGAAGGGAGACACATCAGCAAAACAAATAGCCACACCGCTTAACCAAAGTTTGATTAAAATACATGGTGTCCCTAAGGTTTTAATCACAGACAGAGGATCTCAGTTTTTGTCCCATTTCTGGAAGGCCTACACTAAAAAATTGGGCATAGAGACACGATATTCCACTAGTTTTCATCCCCAGACAGATGGGCAAACTGAAAGGGCAAATCAGGAGCTTGAGAAATATCTTCGATTGTTCCTGATAGATCAAGAGGGTGAGTGGCCTGATCTTCTTTGGACTGCAGAATTTGCGCATAATAATGCTAAGAATGTCTCCACGGGGTATTCACCTTTTTACTTGAACTACGGAAGACATCCAAATTCTGCGATTTCCACCCAAGAAGTGTTGGTGCCTGAAGCACAAGATTTAGTCCAACACCTTAGTGAGGTACATCTGTCTGCCACCAAGAATCTAGTCTTAGCTAAGGAACGTTATAAGCAAAATGCTGACAGGAAAAGAAGACCAGAACTGGATTTGCGTAGAGGAGACAGAGTCTGGTTGAACACAAGAAATCTAAGGTTGAAGGGAAACAGGAAGTTTCAACCACGTTTTGTAGGTCCTTTTCCTGTGGAACTGGTTGTGAATCCGGTTACCTTTAAGTTGACGCTTCCCCCACAGTTAAAAATACATCCAGTATTTCATGTCTCTCTGCTCAAAAGGGTTTCACCACATCTAAAGGAATTAAAGCATAGAAAACCCCTTTTAATTGAAGGAAAGGAAGAATTTGAAGTTAAAAGAATCTTGGACTCAAAATCAGTTCGAGGTAAAATCTTTTATCTCGTGGACTGGAAAGGCTATGGTCCTGAGGATAGGTCCTGGGTGGAACAATCTGATGTCCATGCACCCCGATTAATTAAGATTTTTCACTTGCAATTTCCACACAAACCTCCGCCTGGAGGCTTGATCTTGCGAGGGGGTACTGTCAGGGTTGGAAAGAAAGGAGTTCGAAAACTCCAATGTGCCACCACAATCCAGGAAAAGACTATTTGTAAACGATCACCCGCTCGAACTAACTCGCGGGTGATCGTTATGCGAAATAAGGCAAATAGTTCTGATCTTCCAACAGGGAGGAATGCGAGTGAGGTTGGCTGTCTAGTTTCTCGCGCTTGGGTTCGAGCGCGAGGTCTAGCTCAGGTGTGAAGCCCCGCGGTCGAATTTCGAACCACGCACTTCACCAACGAAATTCCCCAGTGAGGAGCTTATCTCTGAAGCTGCAGTATTAGTCAGTGTTAAGGTTAGTTTTGTGCTAGGCTAAGGCGTAGGTTAGAGCGTTTCGTAGCGGCGGTAGTTAGACAGGAATTAGCTTTAGATAATAGGTAAAAGCAAATAGGCATAGGTAGAATCTTCACTTACCGTAATCCTCAGGTCCTGAGTTTCCCCGAAGGTTGGAGGACAGCGTTTTGCGAGCAGGTTCATCTGCGGAAGAAAAGTACAAAGGAAGTTACAGAAAATCACAAGTAAGACAGAATGCGAGTGTGAGAGCTACAATGTTAAAAGGTGAGAATTGACTAAAAGAAAACTAAGGTTATTGTTATTGTTTAGGAAGTTACTTGTCAGACACCAAAGAAAATAGAAGAGGAGCAAAGGCCCTTGACTAATTGGGTAAGGAGTTTAGGAGAGAGAAAACAAGGAGTGGAAGGGAGGGATTCAAGAGGACTAATTATGTGTGCCTTAAATTGCAGTATCTCCACCATAACCAGAAAATAAGAGAGAGAAAGCTGGAAAAGGAAACACCTCCAGAAGAAGGATAGAAGGCAAGTTGGAAGATATCAAGAAGGTCAAAGGCAGTCTCTTCTCTGTCCACTTCCCCTTTCCCCCGACCGGGTTCACGCGACCACCAGTTGATTAGGTGTTCGTGTGGAGGCCTGAGGTGGGAATTGAGAAATACTCAACATTCTGCTACCGGGAGTACAGGATTTTCAAGTGAGTAAAAGTGCCCCTGACAGTGTGTGAATTACAACCCACCCGCACGGAACACAAGCCGCACGACCGAACCGTTCGGAAATCATTGATTCGCCCGTAAATTGACCAGGAATCGTACCGACCGACACGCATTAGGAATTGACGCGAGCGAAACGTACCCGCGATGCACGAGCCGCGTAGTACGATGCAATACGTGTGAAACGCGACCGACTCGCACGGAGCACGAGCATGAAAACCGAGACGTACAGCAAATAGTGACTAGCAAACAATAGAGCCCTTTGCGTCCGAGGCGTACACCAACGTCGAAACACAGCAGATTGTCAGTGTGACAGACTCGGATCACCCCGCGTGAGCCACAGGCAGCGTCCGACCCGGTCAAACGAACGTCTCCATCATGCACAACAAAAGCAAAGGAAATAAGACAAATTTTTTTTTTGAAAAAGCAATGACACAGCCAATTTATAAATAAAAAAAAAAAGGAACAAAGACACACCCACAACTCCAACTATATAAAGGCCAGAAATCCCTACCATGATCCTTTGCAAACTACAGGCATAGGACAGCAGACAACCCCACCACACTGCAGAGACACACCACAACTCACACAACACACAACAACTACACCATTTGCACCACTCAAAACCAAATCACATATTCACTGACAAACTCACACCCACCACACTGACTTACACCCTCACACACACATCAATCACCACAACCACCCAGCACCATGCCCCCAAGAAGAATCCAAAGTTCACAGATAGTGAGTTGGAAGTCATGATAGACGAAATACTCAGGGTAGAGCCACAGTTGTTTGGCACATTGGTCCAACAGACCCCCATGTCACAGAAAACCAAGATGTGGGAGAGGATTGTCGACAAGGTTAACGCACAAGCTCCTTATCGGCGCACAAAGGACGACATACAGAACAGGTACTATGATGTGCGCAGGAGGGTCAAGAAGCTCATCAACAGGGAGCGCGCCTTGAGCACAGACACTGGAGGTGGCCCTCCTGCCAGACCAACGCACTTCAGGACCTGGGAGGAGAAGGTGCGGGCCATCCTACCACCGGAGAGCATCCATGGATTAACAGGAATACCAGAGCCTGGTGAGTACACAAACAATATACTCAATTTTGTGCGGCAATACACATATATCACTCTCAAGGGGACTGTTAAACCAATTCCTGCCAGCAAAGCCATAGCAACATAAAGGCAAGTATCCTGTGATGTGTATGCCAGTTACCCAAACACAATACCTGCCATCCCACAGTAAAATGGAACTACGACATAACATGTACAAACCTAACAACAAATACTGCAAGGCATTAGCATAATCACAACAAACACAGTCATCCATTACGCCAACAACGTCACACCACCTCACAGGAAAGCTGAGTCAAAATGAAGGAAGGTTGGGCTGCTGGGAATGTGCATGTAGCAGAAAGCAGGATGGGAGTTGCAGTCACAGCCAACAGTCCCCCCCCTGTCCCAGCAAGCTCACACTGAACCATGCTCACCTCACAGGGAGTGCAAAAGCACTGCCAAGATGGCTGACACTAGGCCCTGCTGTGGGGAGCACAAGGCCCTGCTGGGACTTGGGCTCAAACAAACAACAGGACACCAATGCCTGACAGCCTGAAAGGTAACTCACACTCCCTGCAATGGAAGCATGCTGCATGGTGGGATAACTGGACTGGGTGAGGAGTACTGCCTGCTCTGACCACATCTACCAGCAGGTACTTGCACACACACCCCCCTTAACACAAACGCAACACAACCCACCTGGTATAATGCATTCCCTCAGAATCCATTTAAATATCCCACAAAGATTAAACACACTGGGTTCTGCAGTGTGAAGCACATGGGCTTGTTGGTACTTTTGTGCAAACAAACACCAGGACAACACTGCCTGCCAACTTGTCAGCACAGGCACACCACCACATAGGGAAAAAGCTTCACAGAAAGTAAGGTCAGGTATTGTGGGAAGGTGGGTGTAGCCAAAAGCATGATGGTAGTTGAAGTCACAGCCAACAGTCCCCACCCACATATCCCAGCAAGCTCCCACTGAACCATGCTCACCTCACAGGGAGTGCAAAAGCACTGCCAAGATGGCTGACACTAGGCCCTGCTGTGGGGAGCACAAGGCCCTGCTGGGACTTGGGCTCAAACAAACAACAGGACACCAATGCCTGACAGCCAAAGGTAACTCACACTCCCTGCAATGGAAGCATGCTGCATGGTAGGATAACTGGACTTGGGGAGGAGTACTGCCTGCTCTGACCACATCTACCAGCAGGTACTTGCACACACACCCCCCTTAACACAAACGCAACACAACCCACCTGGTATAATGCAGTCCCTCAGAATCCATTTAAATATCCCACAAAGATTAAACACACTGGGTTCTGCAGTGTGAAGCACATGGGCTTGTTGGTACTTTTGTGCAAACAAACTCCAGGACAACACTGCCTGCCAACTTGTCAGCACAGGCACACCACCACATAGGGAAAAAGCTTCACAGGAAGTAAGGTCAGGTATTGTGAGAAGGTGGGTGTAGCCAAAAGCATGATGGGAGTTGAAGTCACAGCCAACAGTCCCCAACCACATGTCCCAGCAAGCTCCCACTGAACCATGCTCACCTCACAGGGAGTACAAAAGCACTGCCAAGATGGCTGACACTAGGCCCTGCTGTGGGGAGCACAAGGCCTTGCTGGGACTTGGGCTCAAACAAACAACAGGACACCAATGCCTGACAGCCTGAAAGGTAACTTACACTCCCTGCAATGGAAGCATGCTGCATGATGGGATACCTGGACTGGGGAGGAGTACTGCCTGCTCTGACCACATCTACCAGCAGGTACTTGCACACACACACCCCTCCCACCAACACCAAAATACACACCTAGAATTATGCTCCACAAGAGAGTGAGTGAAAAGTCTCTACCAAGAACACAGACAATGGCCTCTGCTGTGGGGAGCACAAGGCCCTGCTGGGACTTGTGCTCAAACAAACAACAGGAAACTACTGACTGACAGCCTGAACGTAAATTGTGACTCCCTGCAATGGAAGCATGCCACATGGGGGATTACCTGGCCACTGTGGGTGAAGGAGGTCCTGCAATGACTCCAAATGCCATCAATGCCGCATCAAAACACACCTTCTCTGCTCGAACAAATTGCACCCTGGGACCAGTCACTCCAAAAGTAAATGCCTTGGCAAGATGTCTGACACATGGTCCTGATGTATGAATTGGCTGCAAGTCACACCTACGCACTGGCCAACTCAAACACATTTACACTCACAGCCATTGGAACTGTAGGTATCCTCCCACTGTCTGGAGATTCAGTGTCCCTGGGGTGTCCCCTGACCTGCCTGTGAAGGTGTGTTTCGTAGATGACAATTGGGGAGATGCAGACATAGTACATAGCACCAAGCACACACAATGTCACATATACATCATTGACAGTGGACACCTGACAGTGACTAGAATGGACACACACATATAGCTGACACTGTAGCATGGTGTCATACACAAAATGTGCATTTGTGAGCTGCATGTCAATACCACATCGGTCTGCGTTGTACGCATCATTCACACAACACATCACTCACTGTCATGGACAATCCAAACACAATGACTATCCTGGACTGCATCGGATGACGCATGCAACTCACAGCAGCAGAACTGTAACACACACACCTCTGCCCATCACTGTCATGAGCATGGAAAAGAAAGAGTGCTGCTGCGCCCAATCCCTCTCACTCTGGAGGAAATAGACAAGATAAAAGACGTTAGCACTGACAAAACTCTGCACCAACATCAGTAGGCACGGTAACACCATGACTTGTTTGTAATGAGATGTGAACTAGGAACACAGATAACCAGAAAGTATCTCACATTGGATCACAGGCATACCGGACTGTGACCATGTTGCACAGACACACCAATGTGACGCACAGAGCAACGCAACAAATTCCACCACACATGCACCAAGCTTGAGTACATACCCTAAGTGTAATTGTACGTATGTCATCGTTATAGCACAAATGTGGACAGGGATGATACAGCTGTGTCAGGCATGTGATGGAACCTGAGTAGCAATGGACATGTACAGACAATTGATCAATACATGAGCTGGTCATGCACACAGCTTGACGTGCACATCGAAATGCTTCAGGTTGCCATGACAAAGTGCTCCAACAATATCAACCTCAGTCTGTCACAACTTTTGACAATGCAATGTACAGACTCTCATTATGATGTCCAGTGGCAAATGTCATGTGTGTGAAACGTTGATGTTGGTAGAAACATAACATACATTTTGTGTCTCCTCCAAACACAGGGGATGCTGGGGACACAGCACAACCTGAAGAAGAGTCCCAGTCCCAGACTCTGGCGGACCCTGAGCTCACCGGTGTGGATCAGTCCCTGTCCTCTTCGGACGACGACCCTGAACAACCTGGCACCTCCGGTGTGACTCATCATGCAGCCCCAGCAGCAGTAACATCAGCACCCCCTGCAACCACACCTGCCACATCTGATACCACACCGAGTAGCCCTGCCGACACGGACAGGCCGAGGCCACTGAACAACAACGGAACAGGTACACAGGGCACCCTGGAGTCAAGGGACAACACCACCGTCGCAAACACTCAAGTGGTTCCAGTGTTGCCTGTGCCGGCCACAGCAGGTCCTGCCTGTGTGGGTAGGGGCGGTGGGAGGGTGGGCAGGCAGAGGACACGGCCTGCAGAGGGGGCTGGACTGCATGATGAGCCACACCTGGGACGCATCATAGATGCGTACCAGGAAAGCACCGGAGGATTTGGACAGGTAGTGGGGATCCTCAAGGACATCAAAGAACAGCAGGCTGCACATCATGCCCGCTTGGACTCCCACATGTCCCGGATGGAGTCCAAGTGGGACAAATTGGATGAACTAACAGCGGTGCATAGGGACATACTGACATGCCTCCGCCAGATCAGCACCAACATGTCCACACCTCCCTGTGCGCCCACAACATCTGTTGCCACAACATCCGCAACTGCCACAGGGAGGGAGGAGGACTCTGGTGGAGAGTCCTCTGCACCGCAGCTGCCTGCACATGAGGGTCCCCCGAGAAAGAAGAGGGGTCGTCCAAAGAAGGGGAATTGAGACGCTGATGGCCATGCATATCCCCCAGGAACTCAACACCTGTTCTGTATGTCGTCCCTTGTGTGCAAACCAATTAACCTTGTCGACTGACACACAAATCTCCCACTTGACATGGAGGGTCAAAGCTGTGACAATGCAGCAAATGACTGTGGATTCTACTCTGGACATTTCATCTCTTAAGACTACCAACTCACCTGTGAACTTTGGATTACCATCACATTGTACAGCACTTCAAATTCCGTTCACCATCCTTACACATGTCTGTAAATAAAATCACATTCACACAATACTTGCCTCTGTCGTGATTTATACTTTGTCTGTGTCATGGCGATGATGATCTGATAAGGAACACTGTGCATGCAAACTACCACAGCAATGTGAACACCGTTATGTGAGTCATGGTAATGTGACACATATGAGGGAGACACACCACTAGGGCAACACAAGACATACTCACCATGTCCAGCTAACTCATCCTCATAAGTGATGTCAACAGGAAATACAGTGGAATGCACATACACCACACCCATCCTGGGTCAGTGGCAAGCATTCCACAGGTACAGGATGCTAATGACTGTCTGATGTGTAGATACACACGGAGCACATCCCAAAGTGAAGCACAGGTTTATTAAAGATTCACAACGTGAAAATTCCACAACTGATGCAAGTTAACCTCACGTAACAGTGAGCAAACATTAAACAAGTTGTAAACAAGGAAAGTCCAGGGGTGTGTGGCACATCATTGGTTGGGACAACGACTACTTGCACTCTGGAACAAGGATCTGGGTTTTGGGGTTCAGACCTCACCATACAGCAGCCAAAGTACCCTGTGAAGGACAGACAGAAAACACAATCACAAACCTTGAATTACAGCATACAACAACAACATACATGCCCACAAATGTAACAAAACTATGTAAACACAACATATCAATCAGCTAAACACTGTTTGGGGGTACAGACTACCTGAAAGGATACATCACAGCAAGCATCCTGACAAGTAGCACACAGTCACACTCAAGCAGCACAAGTGCACCACCAACAGATATCAGGCAAACACAATACTTTGAAGACACATCAGTGTATACTCACATTAATGTGAAGAAGTTGAGGATCAGCTGGCTACGAACATCATCCTCACCCTCATCATCACTGGCATCATGCCCCAGGGCAGGATCCTCCACAGCTGGCGGAGGTTGGTCATCGTCATCTTGGATGAGAGGCAACTTCTTCATCACTGCCAGGTTGTGTAGCATGCAGCACACTATGATGATTCTGCACACCTTAGCAGGTGCATAAGGGAGGGCCCCTCCTGTCTTGTCCAGGCAGCGGAATCTGCTTTTCAGGAGTCCAAATGTCCGCTCGATCACTCTCCTGCTCCGACCATGTGCCTCATTGTAGCGCATCTCCGCCGGTGTCACAGGGTTCCTGAGGGGTGTCAGCAACCACGGCATGTTGGGGTATCTGGAGTCCCCTACATAAAGACAATAGCACATTAGATGAGTCTTAAAAGAGGGTGTAAATAAACTTTAGCAAAATCACACAATAGTAAACAGTCAGTACACACCGACAAGCCAGGCACGCTGGTGCTGCATCTGTGACATAATCGTTGGGATGCGACTACTCCGCATGATGTAAGCGTCGTGCGCTGAACCTGGGAAACGTGCACAAACATGTGAAATGGTCATGTCGGCCAGACATACCACCAGAGCATTGATTGAGTGGAAATGTTTCCTATTCCGGTATGTCTGCTCATGTGCCTGTGGTGGTACCAAAGCCACATGTGTCCCATCAATGGAGCCAATGACATGTGGTATCCTTCCCAGGGCATAGAAGTCACCCTTGATGTCAGAGAGTCGTCGTGGTGTTGTGAAATGGATGTAGTGGTTGAGGAAATGCAACATCGCCTCCAACACATCTCGTAGCACACGGCTGAACATGGTCTGTGACATCCCACCAGCAGTAGCAACTGTGTGTTGGAAGGTACCGGTGGCAAAGAAGTGTAGGGTTGCCATCACCTTCACCTTGGGGGTCAGCGCAGTAGGGTATGTCCGGCCAGGTTGCAAGTGTGGTGCCAACTGCTCCACCAAATCTTCAATCAGTGGCCTAGTGAAGCGGTACCATCGCATGCAGTCACGTTCAACCATGGTGGCAAGGTCAGGGAACGGTCTGTGGACAGCTGGTCTCCTGCAGTAGATAGATGAGCAAAGACAGTTTGTCAGCTCCCCTATCTAGGTGCCAGTGTACATGCTAAATAGCACATGAAACAACAGGACACAAAGACATGATGTATGTGCTGTAGTGTATGTGCACACATGTCAGATACATGCCCATCATCTGAAATCTCAGCTCTACAGGTCCACACAACAAGGTCCATGTTGTGCTGTGACCAATCTATGGGCTCTGCCACAGTACATCAGTATGAGTGTCACATACCAGACACACACCACAGTCACTAGTGAGGACAGATGTCTACCACACATCACAGGTTTTTGACAGACACACACAGGGACCTTGTGTCGCCACAAGGACACCATCATGATGTAGCGTCTCATATACACACCACAACGCACACATGACACACACATGAAGTGCCACAACGTTTTTTTGCATCTCACACATGGTGCCTGTGACACACAGACACCACATCAACTCACATTGACAATACACATGGATGTGGTGACCGTTTGACATTGAGCACATGAAATCAGAGTAATCTCCGTAGCGAAATGCACACATACTGTGGATGAACATCACAATTGTGGCACTGGGACACCCTGTGACACACATCCCATTCCACCTAAGAGTCAGGGCGTATGTCACATGTCATACACAATGTACCCCGGGAACTGTGTACATGCCTCATGCCCTGAACTGTACAGTCGTCAATCACAGTGGTTATGTGTCCAACACACAGAGGTATCTGTCCCCATGAAACCTTGCCCTGTCTGGGAGTGGGTGCCACTAAGTGACACATACCAAATCACATGTTTACCCACATATGCACACACAGGTAATGCAGCCTGACATGCCCCTTGATATACTGTGTCACAGGCTGTATTGTTGTTGGTGTGCCCATGTGTCCATGGAAAGCTATTGTGGGTGGAATACTTAGCACATTGCCTGCAATGGGGACTGACGCGGGTGACCAATTCAAAAGACGCGTCGGACACCTAGGGAACGAGGCGAGCGCACGCCTTGCACACACGCCTTGCACATTGCCTACAATGGGGACTGACGTGGGTGACCAATTCAAAAGACGCGTCGGACACCTAGGGAACGAGGTGAGCGCACGCCTTGCACACACGCCTTGCACATTGCCTGCAATGGGGACTGACGCGGGTGACCAATTCAAAAGACGCGTCGGACACCTAGGGAACGAGGTGAGCGCACGCCTTGCACACACGCCTTGCACATTGCCTGCAATGGGGACTGACGCGGGTGACCAATTCAAAGGACGCGTCGGACACCTAGGGAACAAGGCGAGTGCACGCCTTGCACACACGCCTTGCACATTGCCTGCAATGGGGACTGACGCGGGTGACCAATTCAAAAGATGCGTCGGACACCTAGGGAACGAGGCGAGCGCACGCCTTGCACACACGCCTTGCACATTGCCTGCAATGGGGACTGACGCTGGTGACCAATTCAAAAGACACGTCGGACACCTAGGGAATGAGGCGAGCGCACGCCTTGCACACACGCCTTGCACATTGCCTGCAATGGGGACTGACGCGGATTTGGCCCTTGTACGATTTGTGTTGTGAAAAATCAGTTGGCTCCCTACAACAATGTATCAGACTCGTTGGTGTAATGGGTTTGAAATATTTGAACGATGCGGAAGGCGTGTACGAGCCGTGCAATGCGATGGATTGGCCAGATTCATAGGATGCAAACGTGTTCGACCTATCGCTTTGGACGCATGGGACAGAATCTGCCTCTGCAGCACAGATATAAGGCTGTCTGTTCCCCTGAGAGCTCACTTGCCTGCACTACATGCTCCAGATTGACATCTCTGCTACCACTGCTGCTGTCTCTGCATCCTCTGGTTCCAAGAATGGCACGTACTGTGGATAGGGCCCCATCCTTCACAGAGGAGGAGAACAAGGCCCTGCTGGACAGCCTACTTCCACAGTACAGCAAGCTGTATGGGACACCAGGGGAGCAGGTGAGTGTGCAGTCCACATCCCTTTTTCATTGTGCATGTTGTCTGACTGGCACTAATGGCATTGTGTACACCAGTGGCTAGCATGCTCTCTGAGTAGTTGTTACCCCCAAAGTGTGTATGTACCTGTAGTGGACAGGTACTGTGCATGAGTGCATTTTAACACAGTTATTATACTCAGGCAATGTTTCAATTTTGTAAATGCAGGACAACTGTCAATCACCATAGTTGCACTACCTGTGTACATCATATGCCCTTGTGATGAAGACATGTATATCCAACTGTGTGTTGCACAAACATGTTGCATGTCTGGTAATGGACTTTTATCCTTGTCATCCTCACAGGTTGATGCCCATCAGAAGCAGGAGATGTGGCTGACCATTGCACGGGCTGTTCGTTCTGTGGGGGTCTACAGACGCCGCATCCGCAACTGCCAGAAGAGATGGCAGGACCTTCGTGGCTGGACCCGGAGGATCGCCAGAGTCCAGCTGAAGCTGTCGCCTCCTCGCAGAAGGGGCGGATGATGGACACTAACCCCCCACATTCACCGGATTCTGGCGGTGGTCTTCCCTGACCTGGATGGGCAGTTAAAGGCCAGACAGCAGCAAGGAGGGGGTAAGTGCATGCCTTTTCTGTGAACTATGTCTCACATGCTCTTTGCACTCCTTCATCCTGGTTACACTCCCACAGATATCCTGTATGCTTGAACAGGAGTCATGTTCCTAAATTAGTTCATGGCCCATCCTCATCTGATACACAGGTGTGGCCCTTTCAGTCTGTGACTTGTGTCACTTGTGTTGTGTGTCCCTGCTGTTGTCCAAAATTAAAGGTTGTAAACAGCATCTGCTACCGGTGCATGGTTTTGTCCTCATGAGTGAGGCAATTGATTGCCATGTGTCCGCACATTGCCAGAAATCAGACATGTACTCTATGTGGGCACATGATATGTGTTCCAATTGATGCTTTGGCTCACCATATGTGTCTGGGGTATTTACCACACAGCCATGCAGCAGGTAAGACAATGTTGGGGCCTCATAATAATGTACATCATGTGTGTCACACATGCATGAACACATGCCTAGTGTTCAGGGTAATCCCATGTTGCACATGGAACTGGACAGGTATGCCTACTCCGGACATGAGGAACACTCTGTGCTCCTACTCCTCTGTGTCAGCCTACATTTAGTTCATTGTCAAATATGCAATGTGGTGTCTGCCTTGGTGTCATTCTGGAGTGGCCTAGCTTCTTAGACTCCTGTGGTGTTGAGCATTTTGGTTTTGGCAGCTAGCTGAGGTGTGGCTAATGGATCATCACAATGGGGAAAAACATAGGTGTGTGATCACTTGACGGTGCATAATGATGTATTATACATAATAGTGCAGGCAGCCTCAAATCGTTCTCATCAGACTGTGATGTTATCATGTTCACAGATTGGTGCTTGCAGTCACTCAACTGTCGCATTTGTATTACGTGGGATCATCATATGCCTTAAGATGTGTGTAGCAGTAGTGGAACATGTGCACTTGACAGCTGCAGGGCTTACATTCCCCAAAATGATAATGATTGTGACAAAGTGCAGACTTTTTTATTTATGGATGCACTGCCCCTGTGACGTTATCCAGTGATGACTGATTAGCCAGACTGGCCCGTAGCATGGTATCCCACTTGCTAATGTGTATCCTGCCGTTATGTCAGTTGTACGGCATACATTCTATTGTGGCATTGACCATCAATACATGGGCACATCATGGTGTCTTGTAAAGGAAGCATGTCCATTTTACTGACAATGAGTTTGGCATGTCCATGTACTGACACATTTCATTCACAATTTAAGATGTTCTGAGATATGTCTATGCGGTGCATGTGTGCACATATAAGTAGTGGCATACTACATGCACCAGACAGATGGGTCCATGGAGGGGAAGTGTATGAGTGGCATGGTTGACTGGCAGAATGACAGGTGTCTTTTTTAATATGTGCCAGCACTTCCAGCAATATTTAGCAAATGCGGCAAATGCGTCATCTGTAATGTGCTGTAATGACTGTGATGTCTCAGGTGAAACAAGTGACTGATGTGTATCTGTTTATCCTGATTGTTTGCAGAAACATCTTCGGCTACTGGAGGAGACAGCTCCACGGACCAAGAGGAGCTGCAGAGCCAGACTGGGTCTGCTGGAGAGGAGTTGGAGGGACCCAGTGGCACAGAGGGTGAGGGGAGCCACTCTGAGGATATCTCAGCTACAACCACCTCGGCTGAGGAACACAGCATCTCCAGTGAGGACTCCCTTGTGGAGAGGGTGTCAGCAGACCCCAGACAACACCGAGCGAGTCTGTCCCGCCACCACCACCATCTCCACCCTACCATCTGCTCCCATCCCAGAGGTCCGTGGAGGCCCCCGTGTAAGGGAGCATGTCTCCTTTGTGCCAGGCACCGCACCCCCTGCCCCTGTCTCCCCTGCTGCCCTGAGGGACGAGTCTGTGGACTTGCTGAAGCAGCTCCATGTAGGGCAGACAGCGATGCTGAGTGTCCTCCATTCCCACACCAGTCTGTTGACACAACTGGTGTCCTTCATGGAGGGCATCTCATCAAACATGTCTGCCCTACATCGGACTATTCCGGCCATGGCCTCCACACAGACGTCAGCAGTGTCCCTCCTCCAACAGTCACTCACCCCTCCTACCTCTGCCACATCCAAAATCCCCACTGCCCTACCTGTCCAACGCACACACACACCAGCACCGGCACGCACCACAACAGACACAAGCAGCACACAGCCACGCAAGCCAAAATCCAGAGCCACGCACACTCTGGGGACTGATGGCACACACACAGGGGATGGGTCACAGACGCACAGACAGACATCCACAAGCACTCCGCAGTCCTCAGATGCCTCTCCCTCCAAAACCCCTTCCCTTGCCTCAACAGCAACCCCCCCTTCCCAGCAGCTCTTCCTCTGTGACCTTGGCCTCTTCCCCACCGATCCATCTGCTCCAACTCACAAGGGGAAGAGGAAGTCACCACGCACAGGGGGAGTTCCCCTGCCACACGGACGCCCTCCCCCAGGCGCACGGACACTGAGGCCCCCATCCGCAAGTCCCCCCGGACTAGGAAGAGCAAGACCCCATCTCAATCCCGAAGGTCCACCACACAGTCTCCATCCTGCAGCCCTCCAGGCCACCACTCCACAGGTCCCCCAGCCACACCATGCCCCTGGTTCACCCACACACCGATACCGCATCCCCAAAATGATTAGGCCCTCCCCCCCTACCACATGCACCTCCACCCCACCTCACATGCTCAGCCTGTTCCTGCCACTGGTGTGGAGTCCGTGTCTCCCCCCTCTGTCCTGCCCACCTCACCTGGACCCCATGACACTACTTTGGAGGTTGGCACTGCAGTGGAGAGCTCATCCACCCCGTCTGACTTTGGCACTGCAGTGGAGACCACGTCCACACCATCTGACCTGCCCACTGCTGTGGTGCCGGCAACCACCCCATCTGACTTCATCCCTGCAGTTGTGACGGTGCCCACTGAGTCAGACAACTCCACTGCAGTTGCCAGTGACACTCCAGCAGCCACCACCCCTCCCCTGCCCCATTCTGCTGTCCCCTGATTCTGACCCTGCGGTGCCTGGCCTGCCCCATGTATGCCCCTCCAAGGGGAGATGTCCCCTGGTCGTAGCAGTGCAGACAAGCAATGGGTGAGAACTTGTCACATGTCACCCTGGTTGAATTGAGAAATGGACTGGCCATTGGCCTTTTGACATTGTGGATTCGAATTACCAGTTTTGAGGAGTTTTATTTTTTAATAAAGCAAATTGTTGTTATCCATTGTTGCATCTAATGTACATGATGTTGATGATGAGTATCATGGACTTGATGTTGTACTTGTGTTTTGAAGGTGCAACAGGATGATTTGTTGATGTGATGGACTCCATGTGGTCCATGGGATATGTGTACTTTTCTGCTATGTATCCATGACATCCTTTGCTGCAATTACAGGGTGTAATGATTGCAAAATGTTGTAACCAGGATTATCTCTTTGGGTTTGCTACTTCACATCTTTGGCATACACTGTTGCACATATGTTGTACTTACATTTGGGCACATGGTGAGATTCCCTGACTGGGCCCATCTACACTGGACAGGCAGGTTTGTGCATCCATGGTACACAAGTCATCTGTGTCATCAGTGCAACTATCTCTACATGTGTATTGCGTATGTGCAGATGACTGAAGGGACACTCCCGTACACATGTTGCTGTGACCAGAGCTTTCATTGTGTTGTAATTGTTGGCTCACTGTGCAAGTGGTGTGCTGGCATGACAGGACCCTGCACAAACAACGTTTTTCACAGCTGACATTCCCCAGGAGTGGAGACCCCTCATGGCATTGTGTCATTCCGTGGCATTGCCTGTGCACATGGTGTGTGTTGTGTGAGCATGTCTGTGTGTGTTGCCTTCCCTTTTTCGACTCAGCCTGTGTTCCATGCAGATGTTCCTGTTATGTGCACTTGCTGAGTTGTCCTGTATTCATCAGACTTCTTTTCCCTGGGTTTACTGGGATGTAGGTGCATGGCAGACTACTGGTCATTAGGTTGTCATCAATGGCTGTTTTAGTTGTAATTTCAGGGGATGTTGTCAAACGCACATGGGACACATTCAGGATTCCCATTGGCACTTATGTGTTTCCAACATCATGTTGTTTTCCCTATGTGGTATCTGTCAGTGTGAGGCTCACTCGTATGTGTGTGTGACTACTCCCACTCATCAGGGTCATTGCTGCAATGTTGGAAGGTGTCAACATGTGTTCTTTGTGGGTCTCCTTTGGTTCCTCATTGGTGTAGGTGTGTGGCAGGGTTCCCAATGAATCGTGTTGTCTTCACATGATGCCCATGTTCCGCATACTGTGCAGTGTGGCAGACATTCACAGGTGTTGTTGACAGGCCATGTGTGTTGATTTTTGTGTACCTTAGATCCCCCACCACCCCTGGGATTGTAATGGGTGCTTGAGCAATGTCAACAGTCCCTGTGTGCCTAGCTGATGCACAGTGTTGCAGATCAGGGTGTGTGGTGTTGAGGGTGGCCACATGTGAGTTGTTTCATTTCTAGGCCCCTACCTACATTTTGCACATTGGTTGCAGGACATGGCCAGTGATTTGTGTTTATGGAGGTGTGATGTGAGTTTGTTGTTCTGGACACATGACCCAGTATGCACAGCTGACTGTGCTCCACAGTATAGGCAAAACAGACCTTTGTCATCACAGTGGGATTGGCGTACAGGCTACTGTCACCACAAATTAGGGTACTAGAGGGTAGTGCTGTAGTGGGTCTGTCTCTTGCTGTGTTGGTTGCTGTTCCACCCAGCTTGTGTCACATGAATACGTTGCTATACCACTCATCTGACAATGTATGCTTGACCACAAAGGGGTGCCCAGTTCATTAGTTACTTTTTGTATGCCACTGTGGACACATCTGTGTGATTGGAGTTCATCCCACCGTCATGTGTTGTGTACTAGCCTGGGGACACTGAGACACACACGTGTTGTGTATGATATGCAGTGTGGGTCTGCCTGTCTGTGTTTGTGCATCTGCACCTCTGCATTGGTATTGCTTTTGCGTTCCATTGTGTGGATGTAGTTTGGAGGTTTTTCCCTAATGTCCATGCATCTTGTAGCTCATCATCGTGCACATTGCTCATGTTTGGTATGTCCCATTGCTGCCATGGTATGGGACTTTGTCACCTAACATCGACAGTCTCCACAGGATTCCTCAGTTTGTGTGTCTGTTCTTAGAGATATGTGTGTATGCATCATGATGCTCACTTTTCACATAGTCTAATTGTACACTGTGGGCATTGTCAGGGCTCATGGCCAATGCTTGTCTGCACATGGCAGTGGGAGTTCTTGTGATACACAGCAATCTTTGCCTCTCAAATCTATGTTTGTATGTGACACAACCACCACATTACCACTACATTGGTTGTGGATTTGGGACCAGTGAGCACAAATGCTGGTCTGGTGATGCTGCTATTATTTTGTCCACACTAACCTTCTGGTCACTGTAGTGATGTGGGCTTTGGAACCCATTACCACAATGTTCCTGAGATGCTGGAGTTTTGAACCCCACAGTCATCTTTTGGGCACACATGTGATGGGAGTCACATTGTATGTTCACTATCAGAATCAGTGTTGTGGGCATTTGGCACACACATACATAGAATCTTGCAAAGATGGTAGGGGTAGGGGTTTGCTTAGTGACCCTATGCATGTGAATGCTGGTGGTGCAGGGCATCCAGCCCCCTATGAGTGGGGATGTTAGTGGTGCAGGGCATCGAGCCCCCTATGAGTGGGGATGGTAGTGGTGCAGGGCATCCAGCCCCCTATGAGTGGGGATGGTAGTGGTGCAGGGCATCCAGCCCCCTATGAGTGGGGGTACTGGTATTGATGGGCATCCAGCCCCTATGAGTGGGGGTACTGGTATTGATGGGCATCCAGCCCCCTATGAGTGGGGGTACTGGTATTGATGGGCATCCAGCCCCTATGAGTGGGGACGGTAGTGGTGCAGGGCATCCAGCCACCTATGAGTGGGGATGGTAGTGGTGCAGGGCATCCAGCCCCTATGAGTGGGGATGGTAGTGGTGCAGGGCATCCAGCCCCCTATGAGTGGGGATGGTAGTGGTGCAGGGCATCCAGCCCCCTATGAGTGGGGGTACTGGTATTGATGGGCATCCAGCCCCCTATGAGTGGGGGTACTGGTATTGATGGGCATCCAGCTCCCTATGAGTGGGGATGGTAGTGGTGCAGGGCATCCAGCCCCTATAAGTGGGGATGGTAGTGGTGCAGGGCATCCAGCCCCCTATGAGTGGGGGTACTGGTATTGATGGGCATCCAGCCCCTATGAGTGGGGGTACTTGTATTGATGGGCATCCAGCCCCCTATGAGTGGGGGGTACTGGTATTGATGGGCATCCAGCCCCCTATGAGTGGGGACGGTAGTGGTGCAGGGCATCCAGCCACCTATGAGTGGGGATGGTAGTGGTGCAGGGCATCCAGCCCCCTATGAGTGGGGATGGTAGTGGTGCAGGGCATCCAGCCCCCTATGAGTGGGGATGGTAGTGGTGCAGGGCATCCAGCCCCCTATGAGTGGGGGGTACTGGTATTGATGGGCATCCAGCCCCCTATGAGTGGGGGGTACTGGTATTGATGGGCATCCAGCCCCCTATGAGTGGGGGGTACTGGTATTGATGGGCATCCAGCCCTCTATGAGTGGGGATGGTAGTGGTGCAGGGCATCCAGCCCCCTATGAGTGGGGATGGCAGTGGTGCAGGGCATCCATCCCCCTATGAGTGGGGATGGTAGTTGTGCAGGGCATCCAGCCCCCTATGAGTGGGGGTACTGGTATTGATGGGCATCCAGCCCCCTATGAGTGGGGGGTACTGATATTGATGGGCATCCAGCCCCCTATGAGTGGGGATGGTAGTGGTGCAGGGCATCCAGCCCCCTATGAGTGGGGATGGTAGTGGTGCAGGGCATCCAGCCCCCTATGAGTGGGGATGGTAGTGGTGCAGGGCATCTAGCTCCCTATGAGTGAGGATGGTAGTGGTGCAGGGCATCCAGCCCCCTATGAGTGGGGGGTACTGGTACTGATGGGCATCCAGCCCCCTATGAGTGGGGGGTACTGGTTTTGATGGGCATCCAGCCCCCTATGAGTGGGGATGTTAGTGGTGCAGGGCATCCAGCCCCCTATGAGTGGGGATGGTAGTGGTGCAGGGCATCCAGCCCCCTATGAGTGGGGATGGTAGTGGTGCAGGGCATCCAGCCCCCTCTGAGTGGGGGTACTGGTATTGATGGGCATCCAGCCCCCTATGAGTGGGGGTACTGGTATTGATGGGCATCCAGCCCCCTATGAGTGGGGGTACTGGTATTGATGTGCATCCAGCCCCCTATGAGTGGGGATGGTAGTGGTGCAGGGCATCCAGCCCCCTATGAGTGGGGGTACTGGTATTGATGGGCATCCAGCCCCCTATGAGTGGGGTTGTTAGTGGTGCAGGGCATCCAGCCCCCTATGAGTGGGGATGGTAGTGGTGCAGGGCAGCCAGCCCCCTATGAGTGGGGGGTAGTGGTGATGGGCATCCAGCCCCCTATGAGTGGGGGGTACTGGTATTGATGGGCATCCAGCCCCCTATGAGTGGGGATGGTAGTGGTGCAGGGCATCCAGCCCCCTATGAGTGGGGATGGTAGTGGTGCAGGGCATCCAGCCCCCTATGAGTGGGGATGGTAGTGGTGCAGGGCATCCAGCCCCCTATGAGTGGGGGTACTGGTATTGATGGGCATCCAGCCCCCTATGAGTGGGGGTACTGGTATTGATGGGCATCCAGCCCCCTATGAGTGGGGATGTTAGTGGTGCAGGGCATCCAGCCCCCTATGAGTGGGGATGGTAGTGGTGTAGGGCATCCAGCCCCCTATGAGTGGGGATGGTAGTGGTGCAGGGCATCCAGCCCCCTATGAGTGGGGGGTACTGGTATTGATGGGCATCCAGACCCCTATGAGTGGGGGGTACTGGTATTGATGTGCATCCAGCCCTCTATGAGTGGGGATGGTAGTGGTGCAGGGCATCCAGCCCCCTATGAGTGGGGATGGTAGTGGTGCAGGGCATCCAGCCCCCTATGAGTGGGGGGTACTGGTATTGATGGGCATCCAGCCCCCTATGAGTGGGGATGTTAGTGGTGCAGGGCATCCAGCCCCCTATGAGTGGGGATGGTAGTGGTGCAGGGCATCCAGCCCCCTATGAGTGGGGGTACTGGTTTTGATGGGCATCCAGCCCCCTATGAGTGGGGATGTTAGTGGTGCAGGGCATCCAGCCCCCTATGAGTGGGGATGGTAGTGGTGCAGGGCATCCAGCCCCCTATGAGTGGGGATGGTAGTGGTGCAGGGCATCCAGCCCCTCTGAGTGGGGGGTACTGGTATTGATGGGCATCCAGCCCCCTATGAGTGGGGGGTACTGGTATTGATGGGCATCCAGCCCCCTATGAGTGGGGGGTACTGGTATTGATGTGCATCCAGCCCCCTATGAGTGGGGATGGTAGTGGTGCAGGGCATCCAGCCCCCTATGAGTGGGGGGTACTGGTATTGATGGGCATCCAGCCCCCTATGAGTGGGGTTGTTAGTGGTGCAGGGCATCCAGCCCCCTATGAGTGGGGATGGTAGTGGTGCAGGGCAGCCAGCCCCCTATGAGTGGGGGGTAGTGGTGATGGGCATCCAGCCCCCTATGAGTGGGGGGTACTGGTATTGATGGGCATCCAGCCCCCTATGAGTGGGGATGGTAGTGGTGCAGGGCATCCAGCCCCCTATAATTGGGGATGGTAGTGGTGCAGGGCATCCAGCCCATAATGAGTGGGGATGGTAGTGGTGCAGGGGCATCCAGCCCCCTATGAGTGGGGGTACTGGTATTGATGGGCATCCAGCCCCCTATGAGTGGGGGTACTGGTATTGATGGGCATCCAGCCCCCTATGAGTGGGGATGTTAGTGGTGCAGGGCATCCAGCCCCTATGAGTGGGGATGGTAGTGGTGTAGGGCATCCAGCCCCTATGAGTGGGGATGGTAGTGGTGCAGGGCATCCAGCCCCTATGAGTGGGGGTACTGGTATTGATGGGCATCCAGACCCCTATGAGTGGGGGGTACTGGTATTGATGTGCATCCAGCCCTCTATGAGTGGGGATGGTAGTGGTGCAGGGCATCCAGCCCCCTATGAGTGGGGATGGTAGTGGTGCAGGGCATCCAGCCCCCTATGAGTGGGGGGTACTGGTATTGATGGGCATCCAGCCCCCTATGAGTGGGGATGTTAGTGGTGCAGGGCATCCAGCCCCCTATGAGTGGGGATGGTAGTGGTGCAGGGCATCCAGCCCCCTATGAGTGGGGGGTAGTGGTGATGGGCATCCAGCCCCCTATGAGTGGGGGGTACTGGTATTGATGGGCATCCAGCCCCCTATGAGTGGGGATGGTAGTGGTGCAGGGCATCCAGCCCCCTATGAGTGGGGATGGTAGTGGTGCAGGGCATCCAGCCCCCTATGAGTGGGGATGGTAGTGGTGCAGGGCATCCAGCCCCCTATGAGTGGGGGATACTGGTATTGATGGGCATCCAGCCCCCTATGAGTGGGGGGTACTGGTATTGATGGGCATCCAGCCCCCTATGAGTTGGGGGTACTGGTATTGATGGGCATCCAGCCCCCTATGAGTGGGGATGGTAGTAGTGCAGGGCATCCAGCCCCCTATGAGTGGGGATGGTAGTGGTGCAGGGCATCCATCCCCCTATGAGTGGGGATGGTAGTGGTGCAGGGCATCCAGCCCCCTATGAGTGGGGGTACTGGTATTGATGGGCATCCAGCCCCTATGAGTGGGGGTACTGGTATTGATGGGCATCCAGCCCCCTATGAGTGGGGATGGTAGTGGTGCAGGGCATCCAGCCCCCTATGAGTGGGGATGGTAGTGTTGCAGGGCATCCAGCCCCCTATGAGTGGGGATGGTAGTGGTGCAGGGCATCCAGCCCCCTATGAGTGGGGGGTACTGGTATTGATGGGCATCCAGCCCCCTATGAGTGGGGGTACTTGTATTGATGGGCATCCAGCCCCCTATGAGTGGGGATGTTAGTGGTGCAGGGCATCCAGCCCCCTATGAGTGGGGATGTTAGTGGTGCAGGGCATCCAGCCCCCTATGAGTGGGGATGGTAGTGGTGCAGGGCATCCAGCCCCCTATGAGTGGGGATGGTAGTGGTGCAGGGCATCCAGCCCCCTATGAGTGGGGATGTTAGTAGTGCTGGGCACCCCCCCTAGGTGTGGGCACTGCTGGTGGTGTGGACCATGCTACCCCTGTGGTTTTGCTTTTGCTGTTGGACGGCATGTCCCCCCCCTATGTGTGTGTAGCATTTCGCGTGTTCGTGACGTTTGTTTGTGTGGGTGTCTGACTTACCGTCTGCGATGTACGCGTCTGTTCATGATCCGGTCATAGATATACAGTACTGGGATGACCTGCGCGATGGGATTCATCATTGGTTCGTCTCGTACTTGCGATTGTTGCTCCGTCTCGTACACATTGTGAGTTGGTCCGTTTCGTAGCAGTGGATCGTGTTGTGGCGCGAATCGGACCTGCTATTCATTTCTCCCGGATGCTGTGACGTGCTGCTAGTGGCGACCCGTTCGGCGCGTAGGATTTGCGCATCGTACTTGTCCGGCCGGAAACTATTGTGGAAACTGCTTCCGGGCGACTCGGATGGGCGTTTAGGATAAGCGGCTCGTACGGGAAATGTTGCGGGAATCGAAGCCTATGTGTCGTTCGGAATTGTGGCACTTTTGCGCATCGTACTTCATCGCCTGGACAGACCGGCTCCCAGTACGAGTCGGTCGCAAGGTAAGGCTACGGACAGCTCTCGGAGGGCTGTCCGAGCGAGATCGTCCCCTTTGTGGTAAATGTGGAAGTGACCAGAGGGAGTGGGTGTAAAAAGTTGCATACTTACTTCTAACTGGGCAGGGTTTAGGGAAGAGTGAGGAGGGGATTAGGGAGGAGTTTAGGGAGTGATACGCACCCACTCACAAAAGCCCATTGCAGTGAACAAATTGCACTTCTAAGGTTACTACAGCCAAAAAAGTACCCAAAACATTAGTAAATTGCTCCAGGTCAGAGCTTGAGTAAGTTCAGCAGGACATATGACCAACCACTGGCACTGCATTGCCCTCCCATAGAAAATAACGGAGTTTGGCACTTAAAATAAAGCCCCAAAGCAAATTATGTTAAATTAAATTCAATAATTTAAAATAGTCAGACATGTAAATAAATATAATTTAATGTTTAAAAAATCTAAAAATGAAGCACATTTATTATTTTGATTATAAAATATGTTTGCTACCTATTTTGAATTGATAAATTCATTTAAAATACATTGTATTAAAATATAAGTAAATTACTTTTAAATAATTGTATACATTACATAATTTTTAAAGCAGAATGTTTTTACTTCTTTACTGGTGGAAATTTATTTTTAATTTAAACTTCCGGAAAATATTTTTCATGCAATTTAATATTTTTAAAATAACATTTAATTAACAATTAAGGTATTAGTGGTGTAGCATTTTTTTTATTTTGTCCTACATTTAAAATAAATAGCTAAAATGTATTTATATTAAAATTTAACAAAAATATGTTTCATATAAATATTATTTTTGGACCATCTTCTATTGTCATAGTTATTGGCATTTGTTTTTCCAATTTGTCTGCACCATTATGCTTGATTTAAGTCCTGTTACTAAACCAGCCTGTCAGTGAGGTTGGTTGAAGTGATGCTCCTGTTGTTGTTGATTTAGTAGCAGGTGTGTGTTGGAATGGTATTTGTTGTAGCACTTGTGGGTGTTGCTGCTACATTTGCAACATGCTTCTGGAATCTGAGCCACTACTGTGCTCCCTGAGTTTGATGAAGAGTGCACTTCAGTTATTCTTGACCTCAAAGTTGCAACTTTTCATCTTCCAGTTCAATTACTATCAATTCTTATTAACTGAGACATCCAGTTCTGAAAAGGGAATAAAAGTGTAAGCCCTTGCTTGTACAGTGGATCCTGCATATCATCACAGATGTACTACTTGAAGGACACAATTCCTTTTTGGAGCCCGAGAATTGTATTCTGATGAAGGATTATACTGTTGATCAAACCAAATACTATCTCATTGATATTGATATATGATTTTCACATTACAAACTGGGCATGCAGCAGGTGCAACAATGGGATGGCTTGGCTCATGGTACAAACCTCCTTGCAGAATTCCCATGCCAAAATGTCAAAAAGCATTCGGCATTGGATCAGGCACCACTCAATTAGGCCCAATTTGCCAACCTCCGTTATCATGGCTTTGGCAGTTGAAACTCACCCCCTTTGTATCACATAATCTTCTAAAGACCTGTCCTGCACCAACAGGTGTTGCAGCATGTAGAAGGTGGAATTCTAATGGTTTGGGGCCTTCTGTATAAGGATGTTTACTGGGAATGGTTGAAAGGTATGCAAATTCTGGAACAGGGTACTGGTATGGTGTTGACCATGTCTTCTTTTTTGAGGAATTCTGGCAAGATTAGGCAATAATATAACCATAGTACTCTGACGTTTTCTCCATTTGCTGTGGCTTAGACAATAATACTCCTAGGTCAAGGTACCTTCTACACAAAGGGACTCCTTTTTTGCACAAACCAATGGGGGAAAAGCCACATTTCTACAAAGATTAGTGTGACAACCTAAGCGGAATGGGTATACCCAGATGTGGGTCCTGTGCACAATGTGTCATTGGAGCCAAGCTTTACCCAGCTGATGAGCCCTAATAAGGGCAAACCGGTCCTGGGTTGATTGTGTTCCAGTTCAGGGAGTACCTGGTCAGGCAGGTCAGGCTGGACTCTTCCTATTGGAGCAGAGGCAAGACTGATTTGCAAATGACTGAGTCCAAACTGAGATGGCATGGTGTGCAAAATAACGAAGGACTGGAATGCAGCCCCATGTAATTGCCAGTGTCTGACATTATTTCAAGAATTCCAGCCATAATTTTTAGTATACTTCAGTGTGACACCCTAAGTGGGGCGGTCATGAGCAGCCATGGTTCCCGTGCACCCTGTGCCACTGGAGCCAAGCTATACCTGGCTGATGAGCCCTAATAAGGGCAAAATCAGTCCTGGGTTACTTGTGTTCCAGTTCAGAGAGGTTCATTCTGGAATGTTCCAATGGGTGCAGAGTCAAGACAGGTTTGCATATGGCTGGGTCCAAATTGAGGTGGCATGGTGTGCAAAATAACAATACACTGAGATGTGGCCCGAGTAGTTACCACTGGCTGAGTTCAATTCAAGCATTCCATCCATCACGTTTTTGTATACATTATAATTCAAATTTGGGCAGTGAAAGCCAGCCCGTAACCATACTAGTGTGCATAAATTAAGGAACATTATATGAAATCTATTATTTAACAGTACTTAGAAATGGTAAACTTGAGGTATTAAGTGGAATATACAAACAGGTTATTATTATAATAATGGGGTAAAAACATTCTGAAGCACCATAGAAATAGACCAAAACTGATCCCTGTTTATGAATGTTATTGATGGCGAATGCAGGTCAGGATTTTGGATTATGCCAAATTTCAATATAAATTAATAATGCCAGAGATGGAGTAGAATCTGAACACAACAGGAAGCTCAAGTGCAAAAAAATTAGAAGCCCAAGACAAAATTATATGTTCTTGTTTTGGTGCATACCTTTCTATAACAACAAGGAATTTTGAGTAATTGTTTGCAATCTGAATCCATTTTGTGACAGTGTGCATTGGCACTGTAAGGCTGTTGCCTTCAATAGTTCTATTGCAGCATTGGCTCTGACTAAAGGGTCTTACCAATGCTTGTGTACCCACATGGACATGTGTTGTGACTCCTCTCTCTTCATATACAGAACTCAGTCGCCCATTCAGTAATTGCAATGTCAGTCATGTTGAGTGATCACATTATGCTTCATTATATCTATGTGTGAACTGGAAGGGGAGAGCTCTGAGCAGCAAATGAGTCTAGTCTGAGCACATTTATCCCCAAAAATTTCAGTTGCTTTTTAATACTGTCATTTTCTTTAATTATTGAAACAATTTGTTTTGTTACTTTCGTTACATAAATATTTACTCCAAGTTTATCAATTAATGCCACCTATGCAGCAACAGCTGGGATGGTACCAGAATACAGTTAACTAAACTTTTCCAATGAGTGGATATTTTTGTAACCAATATGTAGGACACTGTGACAAATTGCCTCTTTTTGCATGGCCACCTCCATTTTTGTGTTGACTTGTATGGCTGATTTTTGAACTCTGCACACTGGGGCATTGCTGTCCATTATGAAGTCTATGTACTCTAACACCTAAAACATGGCAAAATTGGCTACTCTCCAAATGACATATTTAACTTTACACTAAGAACATAGTATATGCTGTATCAAAATACATCAATGACATAGAATGTTAAATGTCACCCGAGGACTGCAGCACTTGTTGTGCCATCTACTAGACTGACACAGAAAGCATTGTTTCAGGCCTACCCATGCAGCCTGACTACTGCAGCTTTTACACCTGAAAGGTAGGGTGCCTAGTTTTTAAAAGTGATACATGTAAAAATTTACTGTTAGCATCTACCTATAATGACTAGCTCCAAAACGTTATTTCTACTCTAAAGGGCTGTGGCTGTCCTAAGAGAAAACTAGAGTTCATAATAAAATCATAACCCTGCTATCTTGGGGCACGCTACTCAAATATTTCAAACACTTTTTAATGTTTATTAAAAATCTAATTCAATGGTGAAGTTGGATTTTTAATAAATATTTGGGCAAAATTACTTAGTAATCTAACTAGCATTAGCCTGCTGGCAGATGGCCCTGCCAGTGCTTTCTATAGATCAGGTATGAAAACTGTTCCCAGAACAGAAACAATAGCTTAGGCCTTCTCACAAGACCAGAATGTGGGTTATAGTAAAGATATCAGCCCAGGTAGGTAGAATGGTCTAGGACTTTCATTAACTGGAAAAGGACCAAGGTGAGGTCTGCTCATTCATACATTAAGTATAAAATAAAACCTGAGGGACAGAAGCATTTTGTTCCTTAAGCTATATGTCACCAGTTTGGCACCAGCCCGGTAGGAGGGGTGGCTACATCCAAACCCAGTTTGGTATAGCTAGGAGGAGGGGAATGTTTATTTCCCAATACACACCCTGACTGGCCTACAAGCTGCTACCAGGGGAAAAAGATACTGCTTTTATAGATTTACTTCAGAATAGTGTAATGTGAGATAGTTTGCAGTAAGACAAACAGGATGTGCTGTACAATTGGAAGGGTTAGAATTGGGAACTATTTTATTATTGCTTAGGAAGAGTCCAGGAGTCACTCCCAAGCACTACCTAGTGATTTCCACAAAAGTGGTACCTCGCCAACTCTCTGGACCTGAAGAAGAACAGAAGATGACTGGACCTGCTGTTTGAGACCAGTGTGGAGACCTGAAGGGCTGGACCTTCTCTAATATGTAACCAGGGCTAAGAAGTGAACCCCAAGGGTCGGTTAATTGACCACCAGTTGTGTTCAACTAAAAAAAGAGGCCTTTTTCATGAAGGTACTGGCAGACCAGTACCAACTGGAACTGGACTGGATCCTGCTGCTGGCCTCTGCTGGAGTGAGTCCTGGTTCGTAAGCCCTCAAAGTCCTAGAAGTGACGAAGAGGGTCCAAAAGTATCCTCAAGTTGCAAAGACTTCATTGACTGTGAAATGTGATTTTCTCTTGCTCTGCCTTTGAGAGGACTTCAGCAGATGTAGCCTACAACATTTCCCAGCTGGAGGTTTTCAATTTCCATTTCAGATACTAAGTCAAAAGGTAAAAGCTATAACTGGGATGAACCGTCTTGGTGTATCTGACCCTCACCCCATCAAAGTTGCCTCGAATTAATGCCTAGGTCCTGGTCACCTGAAAATATTGACTACTGATTTTTGTTTTACCTTTTTGTATACCTTATGCCTTTAAAAATTCATATCTCCTGTTCCCCTTATTGGTTTTTGTCGGTTGGTTGTCACATTAATCATTAACTTTTTCTCTACTTTTTCTAAATTTGTTGTGGGATTTCTGTTATGTTGTGGTTTGACTGCTTAACAGTTTTTTTTTTACTGTTAAATAGTTTACGGATTTTCCTAATTTAAGCCAGTTTGCTCTGTGCCATAGCTAACAAGGGTTTGATCCCAGATTTAAATTATTGAACCTGTGTTTTACCTTGACAAGTTTGTGGACTTCTCTTAATTCCTGGGGTCAAACCTATATACATATATATACCTTTGTTTTTTTCAGTGAATATATAAATATATCAATTCACTGAAAAAAACAAAGGTTACAGGGACATTATAGTTAGGCTCAGATTTCACTTGTGCAAAACCAGTGAAATTCAGCAGTTATACCTACTTGAGTGAGCTATAACGTATGCCCCCAACACACTGCTTTGGACCCCACATATTACATCACTCACATATATGGTCAGTGACATCCTTGATGACATAACTGATGACATCATCCAGTGATTGTGAGTGTTTTCTATAAGGTTATGAGAGTTAAACAAATATACTAAGGTATTACAAAAGTTAAATTAGTATGATTTGTGTACTACGAATGAGTGATACTATTTCTAATATATTTTATGTGAGTGGTTGGGTGACTGTGTGTATTTGTGTGTGAGTAAATGTGTTAGTGACTGGGTGTGTGAGTGGCTATATTGGTGAATTGGTAAGTGTGCGAGTAGATGTGTGGGTGAGTAAGTCACTATGTGAGTAGCTGTATTAGTGAGTGAGTGGGTGTCAATGGCTCTATGGGTCAGTGAGTGGCTGTATGGGTGATGTGTGAGTGACCGTATGGGTGAGTGTCTGGGTGTCTGAATGGCTGTATGAGTGAGTGACTGAGTGTGTGTCTGTATGGGTGAATGAGTGGCTGTTTGAATGGCTGTATGGGTGAGTGAGTGGACGTGCAGGTGCTTGTATGGATGTGTGAATGGGTATACAAGTGGTTTAGTGGGTGTGTGAGTGAGTGTGTGAGTTCTTGTATAGATGAGTCTTTGGCTATGTTGAGAGTCTATGGGTAAGTGAGTGGGTATGAGAGTAGCTGTATGGGTGAGTGTGTGGCTGTATGAGTAAGTGACTGAGTGAATATGTAGCTTTATTGTCAGTGAGTGGTTGTCTCAGTTCCTGTAAATATGAGTGAGTGGGTCAGTTAGTGGCTATATGTGTGAGTGTGTGTGTGTGTGTGAGTGCCTTTATGGGTAAGTGACTGCATGTGTGAGTGACTGTATGGATGAGTGAGTGAAAATTCTACTTGAGCAGCAGCTTCCTCGAAGCGAACGGAAGGTATCTTAACGCAAGCAGTAGCGACCATCCACGACTCACTGGGAAGTGGTCTGAGTCGATGCATGAGTCTCTAAGTGGGTCTGTGAGTGGGTGTGTGATTCTATAAGTGGGTGCATGAGTGTCTGACTGGGTCTGTGAGTGAGAGAACGAGTGTCTAAATGGGTCTGTGAGTGGCTGAAAGTGTCTCAGTTGTTCTGTGAGTGGGTGCAGGAGTGCCTGAGTGGGTTCTGCTCATTTTCTGTTTTTTTGTCCTCACTTCTGACCTTTATTTTGCCTCTTTCTGCTCATTTCTCACCTCTAATTTGTATTTTTCTGCTTGTTTCTGACCTCTATTTTACCTCTTTCTGCTCGTTGCTGATCTCTATTTTGCCGCTTTCTGATCATTTCTGACCTTTATTTTCCCTCTTTCTGCTAGTTTATTTCCTTTTTCTTTGCCTCTTTCTGCTCGTTTCTGACCTTTATTCTGCCTACTTCTGCTCGTTTCTGACCTTTATTCTGCTACTTGCTGCTCGTTTCTGACCGATTTTTTGCATCTTTCTGCTTGTTTCTGACCTTTAATTTGCCTCTTTCTGCTCACTGCTGGCCTTTATTCTACCTCCATCTGCTTGTTTCTTACCTTTATTCTGCCTATTTATGCTGTTTCTCACGTTTATCTTGCCTCTTTCTGCTCATTGCTGACCTTTATTCTACCTCTCTCTGCTCATTTCTGACCTTTATTCTGCCTCTTTCAGCTCGTTGCTGACTTTTATTCTGCTCTTTCTGCTCATTTCTGACTTTTATTCTGCCTCTTTCTGTTCCTTTCTACCAATTTAATAAAGAACTAAAACAGGAATTGTTCAAAACAACCAATCAGGTGAAGTGTCAAAGCACAATTTTAAAACACGCGATGGCTGATGATATTAGGCACCAGGCAGCTACTCTTCCAAATACTTGAGGCACTGCACCTTTGTGGCAATAAGCTGCACATGCGCCTCCTGGCATGTTGTCGAATGCGGAAGTCAGTCCCCCAAGGTACTGACAGTGCAGAGGGACAGTACACCACCAAGTGAGCCTCCAAAGTTTCCCGCTGCATGCTTGCAGAGAGCTATTAGGTGCGTTGACCAGAGGCCTCTCCCCCTTGAGGCAAGGAGCTGCACTTGCGCCTCCTGGTGTGTTGTTGAATGTGAGAGTGAGCCCCCAGAGGTCCTGACAGTCCAAAGGGACAGTACATCACCAAGGGACCTGGCTTACCCGGAGGCTAAACAGTATAGAAGTGCGGGAGGCTGCGCTTCTTTTTTTTTTTTTTTTCAGGTGCAGTTGAGGCTCCAGCACTGCTCCTGCCTAAAAATCATTTTTTAACTTTTTTTTGCCCTGACGGTGCCCACCTGAGACCTTTCCCCCCAAAAGGCCTAGGGTCTGAGGGTATTCCTATCCTGCCCCCTTCTCTTTTTTAACATTTTTTGTGGGACTCAGCTCAAGCCAAGTCCCAGGATGGCTGGCAACACTTCCTCTCTTGAAGTGTTGGCAACCAATCAGATTTGAGCATGGGTAATGTCGGATCCTAGGTGGATCTGCAACTCTAAAAATATAAATATCGATTTTCCTTAATATTTCCAAAACTAGTGAATGGATTTATGCCAATTTACAAAAATGTCACTTTCTTGACCAATAGCTATATTTCTGCAAAATTTGGTGTAATTCTGTTCAGCAGTTTGGGCTGTAGGCATGTCTAAAATCTCTATGGGAATTGATGTGGAAAATGCATTTTGGGACCCCCTTTTCTATAGGCCTCCGCTTGACGGATCAGCACAAAACTTTCAAGACAGCAGCTGAAGTAAGCGTCCTACTAGTTTTGAAAATGTTAGGATGATTCGTCAAACAATGCCAAAGTTATTGGCAAATGAAAAAATGCTATTCCTATGGAAACTAGGTCCTAACTATAACTACATACTGGTTACCTCCTGCTGGTAACATACATAAGTATTAACTACTGGCAGAAGTCAAAGTCAAAGTGTTGGCAGCCATCTTAGGACCCAGCTTGAGCAAAGTCCCAGAAAAAAAACATTTACAAAAAGGTAAAGGGGGAAGGGTAGGAATACAATGACCCCCTAGGCCTCTTGTGGGGGGGGGACCCAGCAGGGTGAAAAAAAAAATTGTTTATTTTTTGCCTGGAGCCGCATTGGATCTGCAGCTCCCACTGAAAATTGAAACAAAAAAGAATCACTGGCTCCCACGCTTCTTTACCAATAGGCCCCCAGGTGGGCCAGGTACTGGGAGCATGTGGAAAATAAAGGATTGAGGGTGTACGGGCCCCCCAATGGGGCTTATAAGTGCCCTGGGGACCACCACCAGCCCAGGGCTTTTTCACAAGTAAAGTGGGGCCTCTTGGACCCCCCTGGGCCCTGTGGACCACCACCTCCTCGAGGCCTCATTCAAAAAATAAATAGGGGGGGCTTGTTGACTCCCCCGTTCCCCAGGGACCACCACCTACCTGGGGCTTTTAAATTTGTAATGGGGGCCTCAGGGACCCCCCAGGCCCCGGGGACCACTACCTCTTGGGGCAAACGTCTTTTTTTTAAATGGGAGGGGGGTGCACAGCCCCCCTCCTGGGCCGTTCTCACCCCGGAGACCAGCATCTCCCCCGGGGCAGGCCCTACAACAAGAAAGGAGGAGGGAAACGCAGCCCACCACCTGGAGCCATAGATGGCCCTGGGGACCGCCACCCCCCAGGGCTGGATCCTGCTATGTCCCATGGTGCCCACTCCTGGAACATAGCTGTTTGCTGTGGTTTGGTGGGAGCTTTACCACCTGCCAAGCCACAGCAAATGCCCGCTTCCAGGATGTGACTGAGCGAGAGCTCAGAAATGCTCAAAATTGCTGGACTTGGACCAGAATTGCTTTCAGACACAGGGAGCTGCATGTTTAGCATCTCCCTATGTCTGAAAGCAGTGGGATCCCTGGGACCAAATTCGGCTCAGGAAGGGGGGCTGCACTACCCCTCCCCCATTTGTAAATAGCAGGGCCACAGGGGATGAAGTTTCTCGGGCCGAAATCGGCGTGGGGCTGTGCAGCCCCCCATTTTATCCCTAAAAAGGGTGGGCCCCAGGGGACGGGGTCCCCAGGGATGAAATCGGCCGAGGGCAGAGCCCTGTGACCCCCCTCCACCTTTGCAAAAAGGCCTGGCACCAGGGGATGGGGTCCCCGGGGCCACAATTAGCCCAGGAAAGTGGGGCCACGAGGCCCCTCCCCTAATATATATTTTTTAAATGGCCAGCTGGGGGGAAGTCGCCAGAGGACCCACCCCCTTTATTAACCACTCTGCAAAGGGGCCTCCTGGTGCACAACATGTTGGGAGAGGATGTCCCCTTCGCTGGTGAGGGCCCTTGGGAGCCAACAAGCCCTACTGTTACCTCCAGTAAGTCCCACACAGTGGGATTGCTGAGAGATCACCGGAGGCCCCACCCCCTTTCACCACCACTCTGAAAACACATCTCCTGGTGCTCTACTGGTTGGGGGATGAAGTCCCCTTGGATACTGGGGGTCCTTGAGGGCCAGGAACCCCTCCTGTTACCTCCAGTACGTCCTACACCGCAGGATTGCTGAGAACTGGTCAGAGGCCCCTCCCCCTTTCTCCACCATTCTGCAAAGGCACCTCCTGGTGTACTCCTAGTTGGGGGATTAAGTCTCTTTGGATGCTGAAGGTCCTTGGGGGCCAAGAAGCCCTCCTGTTACCAGCAGTAAATACCACACAACAGGATTGCTGCGAGCTGGTCAGAGGTCCCGTCCCCTTTCTCCACCACTCTGCAAACGCGCCTAGTAGTTAAAAAAACAAAGAAATTCCCTCAAAAAACCAAAGGTTACAGGGACGTTATAGTTTGGAAATAGTATTTTTTTAAAGTAGAAATTCACTGAAAAAATCAAAGGTTACAGGGACATTATAGTTATAGTTATAAAAACCATAGAAATTCACTGAAAATAGCAAATGTTATAGGGACGCTATAGTTAGGTTCAGATTTCACTCATACAAAACCATTAAAATTCAGCAGTTATAGGTACCTGAGTTAACTATAAATTATGTCCCTGCAATGCACTGCTTATGACCTCACATATTACACAACAGTGCATTGCGGAGGCACAAGTTATATTTAGCTCAGCTAACTATAACTGCTGAATTTCACTGGTTTTGTACGAGTGGAATCTGAGCCTAACTATAATGTCTCTGTAACCTTTGGTTTTTTCAGTGAATATATATATATATATATATATATATATATATATATATTCACACGAGAACGCATCCGCCACCTTCCATGACGCAAAACAGGCCCACCAGTCAGTGCGTAGTTTAAAGTTCTTTTATTAGGCACCACAACAGCATAACACGTTTCAACTCTAGACGAGTCTTAATCATATGCTCCTACAGGGGTGGTTACTTGTTAGGTATTTAAATGTGTTTTCAACAACAGTGAGGAAGGACAACAGGTAAGGTATATTACCTTCGATATTTGAAAAAGAATTCAGTTTAACATGTTTTTACTGAATTTACAATGAAAACAGTGATATTTTCAAACAATTTGATGCTCTGTTAAATCAGTTCAAGTTCGTTTTTACTTGCATCCTAATTTATGAGTCACTGTTTGTAGTTCATAGAATTCAAAGGACCACATTGTCCATAATGCCATGTTGTTCTTAATGTAAAACATGTCCTTTCAGAATCACTGATTTTTCATTTATGTGACCTTTGGTGCACTGCCTGGGCAAAAAGATGTTTTTTAAAAATATTTTTGCCGTTCATGCTTGACAGTACCGCAAATCCATGGTAAAATTAAACATTTTATTATAGTGTCCGGGTGGGCCAGGATTCGGGGTATACTATAGAAATAGGAAAGGGTGTGCATGGGCCCCCCCTTCCTAGGGCTTATGAAAGCCCTGGGGACCGCCACCTCCCCGGGGCAAATATGTATAAATCAAAGTGGGGGCCTGCATGGTCCCCCTGCAGCCACAGGGAATACTGCCTAACCAGGACACTTCAAAATGTGTATGGGGGTGGGCTTGCTCGGCCAGCCTATGCCCAGGGGACTGCCACCTCCACAGGGCAAATCTGTTCAAATAAATGCGGGAAGGCCCCCACAGCCTCCCATAGCCCGGGGACCGCCAATTCCCCAAGGCACTTGAAAATATGCATGCGGTTGGGTCTACCCACATGCCAGGGACTGGCACCAACCTAGGGCAAATTAACGGTAAAGAAATGCTAGGGCCGGCACGGCCCCCCTCTGTAGCCCCAGGGATTGCCACCTCCTGGGGCAAATCTGTTCAAATAAATGCAGGAAGGCCCACACGGCCCCCCAGCATCCACAGGGACCTCCACCTCCCTGGGGCTGAAATTTATTAATGTAGGGGTTCCATCGAGGATCCCCAGTGACCACCACCACATGGGACTAAATACTAGAATGGAGGTGGACCGCGCAGCCTCCCCTCGTGGAGCCATGGATGGACCTGGGAACTGCCACTCCCAGGGCCGACTCATCTACCTCCTGAGGTGCTCACCCATGGGAGATAGCTGTTTGCTTTGGCTTGGTGGGAGCTGACAGCTCCCACTAAGCACAAGCAAAAATAACTCCACTTTCTGCAAGTGCAAGCTATCAAACAGCTCCTGCTTGCAGAAAGCGAGGTTTTTATCTGTTTCCTTGCATGCAAATATGCATGCAGGAAAACAGAAGAAAACACTGCTCCTGCAAGCAGGCAGCTGCTATTTAACACAGCTCCCTGCTTGTGGCAGCAATGCTGGCTCCCGCAGGAGGCAGGTAGCTGGCTGGGACTGTGGGGGCCTTGGGGCTCCCCATGTAGTCCCATTGCACACTAGGTGCCCTTGGGGCACCCAGGAGACATGACGGGGCTCCCTCTACCCTATTCAATAAATGGCAGTGAAATCATTAATTCAGTGATGGTCCGATGTGCGTGAATTAATGGATCAATGAAAACTGAGAAACACATTGGAGGAAACCAAATCATGGAAAACCAAGTTTAAGTAAAGACAATGTTAAGGATATACAAATAAATCAAGAACGAATAAACAATTTTAAAGGAAAGATAATTTTAAGGAAAAAAAACAAAATTACATTCAACTTTGGTGGAGTTCAGGGGAAGTGAGTGTTTTGGATTCTGGGCTGGGTGATATTTAAAGGTTAAGAGCCAAATTTAGGGGTCAGGGATGGGTGGAGCTCAGGCATAAAAAAGGGTTTTTAAGGTTTAGGAATGAGGGTAATGTAGGGATCAGAAATAGGTGGAGTTCAGGTGGGTACACTAATAAAATATCAACAGCCAAAATATCCCCATAGAAAAATATTGTAGTAATAACGAAGTCAAAAATATCGAGAGAAAAATTACGGTCATAAATATAGTTGTAAAAATATTGATGTCATAAATATAGTTGTAAACAATATTGTTTTATATATATATATATATATATATATATATATATATATATATAATAAATTAATAAATATTAAGTATATTAAAGAATGAATTTTTTTTTTTAAATAATTAGATTTAATATACATTTTAACAAATATACCAAATAAACTAAATTTAACAAAGTTAAACACAAATATATAATAAATAATATAATATATATATATATATATATATATATATATATAATTCAACAAAATGCCCGAAGCATTTGAGAGGCACTCGACAGTCCTCTGCCCTCCGGGCTTCCAGCTCAGCATGCCTTTCCGCTTCACAAATCTTTAAAATGTCCAACGAGTTTCAGGGAACCACCCCCTTCCTCATGGGCTGCTATGAAAGACACTCGATGCTGCACCCTTTATGTTGCTGACCTTTTATTAAAACAAGCCCCCCAGTGGGCGTGTGCTGAGTGCACCGTCAAGCAAGGTTCGCTGGGACTTGTGGTCCAATGTGATGCAGATAAAATATCCCCTTTTAGTAAGGTCGAGTGTTCAAACATAAGTATTGCATTGTCCTTAATTGCCTTTAGTAGGCTGTGTTGCGGTCAGGAACACAAGTCCCAGCGAACCTTGCTTGACGGTGCACTCAGCACACGCCCACTGGGGGCTTGTTTTAATAAAAGGTCAGAAATATAAATGGTGCAGCATCGAGTGTCTTTCATAGCAGCCCATGAGGAAGGGGGTGGTTCCCCGAAACGCGTCGGGCGTTTTAAAGATTTGTGAAGCAGAAAGGCATGCTGAGCTGGAAGCCCGGAGGGCAGAGGACTGTCGAGTGCCTCTCAAATGCTTCGGGCATTTTGTTGAATTACATTGCTACTCGGCGGCCCGGCCGTGGAGAAGGCACCATTGCCTGCTGATACAAGGATGGTTTTGTCAGCAGAACGAGGCTTTAATTTCTGAACAGTTTGGGACTTTTGGAGCACAGGACTCTACATTTAATACAGCGTGCCTGACCGCAACACAGCCTACTAAAGGCAATTAAGGACAATGCACTACTTATGTTTGAACACTCGACCTTACTAAAAGGGGATATTTTATCTGCATCATATTGGACCACAAGTCCCAGCGAACCTTGCTTGACGGTGCACTCAGCACACGCCCACTGGGGGGCTTGTTTTAATAAAAGGACAGAAATATAAATGGTGCAGCATCGAGTGTCTTTCATAGCAGCCCATGAGGAAGGGGGTGGTTCCCCGAAACGCGTCAGGCGTTTTAAAGATTTGTGAAGCGGAAAGGCATGCTGAGCTGGAAGCCCGGAGGGCAGAGGACTGTCGAGTGCCTCTCAAATGCTTCGGGCATTTTGTTGAATTATATATATTTATATATATATATATATATATATCAATCAACAAGCTGCACCCTTTAACTTTCACTCCGACGAGGAAAAAGAGAACACGAACTCCACTTGCTGTAGTGCGATTTCCATTTTATTCAACTCACAGGCTTATCCTTCATGTCATGACGCGTTTCGGTCAACAAGTGACCTTGTTCACATATATATATATATATATATTCAAACACTCAAAATTCCTCTCTGTAAAAGAAGAAATCTGCACTCCGGGCACAAGTCATCTTGAACTTTATTGATAGAATATCATAGCAGCTTGGATACAGGAACGGGTTTCAGCTGCCTCATGCAGCCTTTGTCAACCTTTCAGAATGCCGGTTAGTTCATTTGAATAAATAAAGTCTGCACGTGAGTCCAATTAGACTACCATAGTGGAAATACTTTCCTCCCTGCACCTCACACAGTTCATTCGGTAAGTATTAGATCAGTGTCTTTTTAAATAAAGTGTTAGTCATTGTCTGTGAAGTGTGAGAAGAGTAAAAACTCACATGTGCAAAATAAGCATTAATTTCTCATAACCAGATTTCTTTTCCGAATTTGCTGCTGTTGTTGTAACTTAAAATCAATTTCAGCCACACTGACTTGCTGATGTTTGTAGCCTTGCACCTCACCACTGGGCATTTGCCTTTTGTAGCCCCAGCTCCGAATGTACCTCTGTCATCAGGGCGAAGTTACACTCCATTCCTTCCATCACGCAATACTCCGGGGCCTCCCAGGTTTCACACATCGTGACCCATAGCATTTTGCCGTTTTCCTGAGTGCTCCAAACCGCTCGGGGTGCAGATAAAGACGTCACCGCTGGCGTCTATTAAACACTCAAAATTCCTCTCTCTAAAAGAAGAAATCTGCACTCGGGGCACAAGTCGTCTTTACTTTAAAACAATTATTAAACTAATAATTTTAATGCATTTTATAATTTTAAAATGATATAAAAATTAAACAAATATATATATATATATATATATATATACCAATAACATAAATTCTATTTAAAAAACCCATTCTATTATAAATTTAAACAAACTATTTAAAAATCTTTCAACTTAAATTTCCCACTGCAGGCAGCGCAACAGTAGGGAAAGTGTCGGCTAGCGGAGGGGTCGAAATTACTATTACCATTCCAATGAGTGCAACAGTAGGGAAAGTGTTGGTTAGCGGAGGGGTAAAAATTACTATTCCCACTCCAATGGGTGCAACAGTAGGGAAAGTGTTGGATAGCGGAGTGGTGAAATTTCCTATTCCCACTCCAATGAATACAACAGTAGGGAAAGTGTTGGATAGCGGGGGGGTAAAAATTACTATTCTCACTCCAGTCAGTACAACAGTAGGGAAAGTGTTTGATAGCGGAGGGATACAATTTACTATTCCCACTCTAGTGAGTGCAACAGTAGGGAAAGTGTTGGATAGTGGAGGGGTAAAAATTACTATTCCCACTCCAATGAGTGCAACAGTAGGGAAAGTGTTGGATAGCGGAGGGGTAAAAGTTACTATTCCCACTCTAGTCAGTGCAAACGTAGGGAAAGTGTTGGATAGCAGAGGGGTAAAAATGTCTATTTCCACTCCAATGAGTGCAACAATAGGGAAAGTGTTGGATAGTGGAGTGGTAAAAACTACGATTCCCACTCCAGTGAGTGCAACGGTAGGGAAAGTGTTGGATAGCGGAGGGACAAAATTTACTGTTCCCACTCCAGTCAGTGCATCAAAAGGAAAAGTATTGGATTGAAGAGGGGTAAAATGTATTATTCTCACTCCAGTAAGTTCAAAATTAAAAACAAAAAGAATATCATCAACAAAAGAAAAATATTTTTTTTTAAAAGTAAATAAAAATATATAAATATGTTAAAAAGAGAAATAAAAATATATTTATTAAAAATAAAAAATAATAGAAACATAATATAATGTTAAATACATATCACAAATACCTACAAATATTATATTAAATAAAATGTCAAAAAATTCAAACAGATATATATTTTTATTTAGAAAATATTTATTAACAAAAACATTAATTATTAGATAAATGTCTATTTACTTCCTACCCTATAACACCACACAACCCACATCGAAAATAAAAAAATGTATTTGCATAATTAACATAGTTAATTATCAAATAAACAAATATTATTAATTAAAAAACAAATTAAAACACATAAAATGTAATTAACTTCTCACCCTTTACACCTATAATCCCCACAACCCACACCTAAAATTAAACTGTAAAATAATTAATTACAAAATTAAAAACTTTTTCAACTAAATTTATTTATTTTATTTTATTTGTGCAATTTATAAAGCACGCAAATACCCGGGGGTGTCTCGGCGCTGCGGACTCGAAGGAAGCAGCTGAGTTGGAAGACTACTGGTTGAAGAGCCAGGTTTTCACTTGTTTCCTAAATATCAGGAGGGTGGGACTGGTTTTAATGTGGAGGGGGAGAGTGTTCCACAGTCTGGCCGTGGCAACTGTGAAACGTCTATCTCCCCAGGATGTTTTCTTTGTGCGAGGGGTAATCAATAAGTGGGCTGAGGCGGAACGCAGGGATCTAAGTGGGTTGTAAGGATTAAGTTCATTTTGTAAAAACTTAGGTCCCATCTTGTTAATTGCTTTATAAGCAATGCACAATGCCTTAAATTTAGTTCGACTTCTGATGGGCAGCCAGTGAAGCTGCCGAATAACTCCAGAGATTGATTTAAACTTGGAGGAGCCGGACAGAATTCTGGCAGCTGAGTTCTGAACTAATTGCAGTTTATTAAGGACTTTCTCCTGGGCATTTAAAAAAGTCCATTGCAATAGTCAACCTTTGACATCACTAATGCACACATAAGGGTCTTACCGGCACTAGGGGGAGGAATGGTAGAAGTTTCCTTATCATTTTTAGGGTGTAGAAAGATGAGGAAACGACCGCGTTTGCCTGATGGATGAAAGACAACTTGTCGTCAAACATTACACCCAAGTTCCTGACCTTGGTGACAGGTACAGGAGGGGGTCCCAGATCCCTTGGCCACCAGGTGGGGGACCAACCTGGGGCTAGGTTGCCAAAGATCATTACTTCCGTTTTGTCGGAGTTAAGCTTTAAGCAATTGCTTGCCATCCAGGAGCTGATGGCTAGCATTCCCTCCTGGAAACTGGCAGCAACTGTTTCTCCATCGTTATGTACTGCCAGCACTAATTGAGTGTCATCGGCGTAAGATGTTAATCTCATCCCGTGTGCTTTGATGACCCTGGCCAAGTCCGACACATAGATGTTAAATAAGGTCGGACTTAGGGAGGATCCTTGGGGCACACCACATGGAGGAGTAAATGCAGGGGAATAAAATCGCCAAGTTTAACTGAGTGAGAGCGGTTGGAGAGAAAGGAGGTCAAAAGAGCTTTAGCCAGATGATGAATACCGATGGTGGAGACACGGTCGATCAAGATGGCGTGATCGACCGTGTCAAAGGCAGCTGACAAATCCAGTAGTATCAGGACTGCCGCGCCGCCCTGGTCCATAATCATCCTGATTTCATCAGAAGCTTTAATAAGGGCCGTCTCTGTTCCATGGCTCTTCCTAAATCCGAATTGAGTGTCATCAAGAAGATTATTGTGGTCGATAAAATGTGACAATTGAATGTTCATAATTTTTTCAAAATTTTTTGATGGAAATGGAAGGCATGCGATAGGTCTATAATTTTTAGATTCTGCGGGATCAAGATTGGATTTCTTCAGTAGGGGTTTAATAATAGCCTTTTTCCAAACTGAGGGGAGGGAGCCTGTACGGAAAATTGAATTGCAGATGTTAGTGAGAGTGGGGGCTATCAAATCCGGGATAAGTTTTAGGATGGAAGGGGGACATGGGTCAAGGGGGGATCCAGATTTAATGGAGAGGATTAAATTTAATGGTAAATAACCAATAGTATTTAACAATTAATTCTAAAGTAAGTAAAATTAATTTACTCCCCACCCCTCAGCCCTATATACCCAAAACCCACACACAAAAAAATAAACAATTGCACTAATTAATTATCAATTAATTAATTAATGTTAATTATCATCTAATCATTATTTAATTAAAAACAAATTACTTCGCACCCTTAACCCCTAAAAACCCCACAACCCGCAACTAAAATTAATTACACAATTACCATAATTAATTGTCAATTAATTAATTAATATTAATTAACAACTACTTATTAATTAATTAAAAATAAATTACTTCCACCCTTTACTCCTATAAGACCCACAACCTGCACCTAAAATGTACCCCCAAAAATTAAAAACACAATTAACATTATGAAGCCTCAATTAAAAAAATATTAATAAATAATTATATTTTTAATTTATTATCATTAAATTACTTCCCAACCTATTCCCCTATAAACCCACAATCCGCTACAGAGCTAAAACGCAAAATTTTATTAAAATAAAATTAATAACTACTAAATATGCAACACATATATTAAAAAACATAAACAATGCTTATACAAAAAGACATCACATACATTTAAAATATATACTAAAATACGTAACATTTGCAAATGATATTAATAACTTCTATATTTTAAAAATCAATATTTCTTACCTTATAGTCAATATTCTTGACCACTATACTCTTGCTGTCAATATTTCTGTGTCACGATAATTAAAACTCGATATTAGTGTAAGTCGACATTTAAAACTCTATATTTTGACTGAATACCGTTTAGATGTGGTTGAAGAGCTTTTAATGTTCAGGGATGAGTGGTTTGGGGTGGTGAGTTGATTTTAGGGTTAAGGGATGGTAGAGTGTTGTCGTGTTGTTGTGTTTTTAGGGTTCACAATGAGTAGGCTATTGGGTTGGTGAGGGTTGTTATGGCTGATAGGTAGAGTTTAAGAGTGTTTAAAGATTTTTAGGCTTTTGAAATGAATAGAATTTAGGGGTGGGGAGTGGATATTAGGGGCCAAGGATGGTTGGAGTTTAAGGGCAGAAAGAGTTTTAGGGTGAAGGGTGGAGTTTAGGGTTATGCTGGATTTTAAAGGTTCAGGAATGGGGTGAATTTAGGCCAGGGGTCTCCAACCTTTTCTGTACTGAGAGCTACTTATGTTCAATGAAAAGCATTGAGAGCTACTCATATTATTAGTGTTGTATAATTTACATTTTTTTTATATATATGGAAACTCAACCAAGCAAAAGCTTTCCAATTTAATAAGATGGGTGCTGCACACAGGCGAGCTACTTGGAGGTAGCTGGAGAGATACCGTAGCTCATGAGCTACTGGTTGGAAACCCCTGGTTTAGATGTAGAAAGGATTTTTAGTGTTCAGGGAAAAGTACAGTTTAGGAGTGGCAAGGGTTTTTCTGTGCTGAGGGATGGGTGCTGTATAGGGGTGATGAGCTTATTTCAGGGTTTAGGGATGTGAGGAGTTTAGGGGTGGAAAGGGCTTCTAGGGTTCAGGGAAGGGTGAAGTTTAAAGGTCAGGGATGGGTGTAGTTTACGGGTGGTGAGGGCATTTTATGATTCAGGGGTGGGTAGATTTAGAGGCTCTTAGGTCTTCAGGGTTGGTTGGTGTTTAGGGTTGTTGATGGGTCAACAAATTAAATGCATTTGAAGTAATTGTTTGACAATGTAAAAGATATAAATCTGAGATGATGTCCCCTGAAGTAAAGCATTGAAATAAAATTCTCTGACAAAAATGTTTCTGTAAGACCTGTAGCCATTGCATTTACTCCTTACAAATAAGCCTACAAATGCAAACATAAAAAAAGACAATGTAAAAATTGGTTTCTATGAAATGGTAAATGTGACTCTTCCTGCAAAGTTCCATTAACCAGTTTAGGTGAAATGGCTTCTTAGTACTCGTATTCTATGGAATCCTTTTTCTATTAAACCACATACAACCATGGTAAGCATCTATTATGGTGTAGGCATTTCCATGATAGATGCCCATGCATACTTGTGCAAAGTGTTTGTGAGAGGCTACGCTGTTCTGGCCTTGGTGTAGCAGATGCACACAAGCTATACAATGAAAGGATACTGCATACTAATCAACAGTGTGTACTATCTCCCACTAACATGGCCATCAATATCAGTGAGCAAAGTTTTAAGTTACAATCCAGTAAGGTCTTAACTATCATGGTACAGACAAAATCAGTCGGCATGTACTAAATTCAAACTGCAGCACATGCATACAATCAGCCTAACAAAGATCTATTAATATCATAAGGCAATAGTTAATTAGTTAGATATGTCATGTGACCATCCTTGCACTCCCCGGTGTGATGACACAATCATTTGGAGACTAAACTCTTGCTGCTCATTCACCCATTTATCTATATTTTACTTAGATTTACTCAACAATCATTTATCCACAATCACTCACGTCAACCCACTCAAACAAATTCTGTATTCAGTGACTCACTCATTCATAAAGCCCATTGCAAAAACACAAAGTTCTGAACCAAATTCAAAGCACAATCAGTAATAAAAAGTCAGACCTTTGTCTTATGAGTTTACGGGGGGCTACTCTCCTTCTATTTGCCCCAGATCATTTGTATCAGTAAGGAGTTGATCTCATTGAAGAGCTTTATAGCTAGCAACTCTGATAGGCTCCCAAAAAAATAAAGCGTGTGCTGAAGGAGTAGCATTTTTGCGATTGCCATCTGCCCCATGGGAGACAGGGGGAGATTACAGTGACTGCTTGGTGATCTTCTGGACCCGACTGACATTGCCAGATGAGACGTATCATGTTTCGATATACTTAGACGCCCAGATACTGGAACATGTCAGCCTTCGACATCTCAGGCGAGTTCTGAGCCATCAACAAGTCGGACCTAGCAACTGTCCACAATGGGAATAAGAAGGACTTTTTCCAGTTGACCTAAAGACCTAACATGCAACCAAAGGCCATTATCAGTGCAATCACTTCTGGCAATGTATTTTCGGGGTCCTGCAGGTGCAGTAGGGTGTAGTGGAGAGGTGTGGTGCAGCGGCCAGGGCAGCTGACTTCGGAGCACAGGGTTCACGGTTCGATCCCCGACTCCGGCGGCAGCTCAGCTCAGCACCATGTGACTCTGGGCAATAGCTCACTTAATTTCCACGATGGCCCCCAGCGCCTTGAGACCCGTAAGGGTGAGTAGTTCGCGCTTTACAACTACGGATTTAGATGAGTATACAAAGACACAATGTGATGCCTGTGAGTTAGGGCGATCCCCCACTCCATGGCCAGGGCGAACAGCAAGTGAACAGCAAGACTGACAATGGAGACCCCTTTCTCATACCTTGTTGGATGGACCATTGTTGGCACACAGGACCACACATGCTTGATATTAAACCATGTTGCTGTAGAATCAATGTAATGTATACCAGATACACCCACATGTTTTCAGCATGTGTTGCTCATCTCCAGTGCATTAAGTAAGCCATGTTCAGACATGGTTGCTTCTCCTTTGATAACATTTATAGATATGCTCTCGCCTACAAAAGTCGCATGAGATATCAGCAAACCACGCATTGCATAATGTCACATATTTTCATGAAATTCCACAAAAAAGATAACAATTTCACCCATCCATACGTAAGACAAATAATGACATCACCCTATTCATATCTTTGACATTGCATTCACTGTAAAGGTGGGATGGATTCACACCTTAAGAACTGTATCCCCTTTCCTTACATTACAAAGCACATGATTGGCTAGAATGAATTGAACTTTGAAATTCAGACTAACATAAAGTTGTAAGGAAACAGGCTTTTTGCAGGCTTCACACCAAGTTTTGCCTCATTATGACTACTAGGTACCAATGTAATAGCTCTGAAATGCTCCGAGCCCTACTAAACAGGACTCAGTCATGGGCTCTAACCCTTAAAATGGTATATTGTTAATTGGCCTGTCTCCAATTGGCGTAGCCCAACTTACGTGTAAGTCTCTAGTATATGGTACCATGGGTATGTAGGGCCTGTAGGTCGAAGTGTCTCTCATGGATTGCAGCACTAGTTGTGCCACCACAAGTACAACAAAGTAAAACATGGCTCCCAATCTGCAGCTGAAAACTGGAAGTGCAGTTAAAACTGCTAAGTCGTCTTTGCCATTTAAAGTATTGACCAAACCCAACCCTCCCTTTTCGATATATGTAAATCAGTCCTCAGGTAGGCCTATCGAACCCTAAGGCAGGGTGCTGTATGTTAAAAAGTGGAACATGTACTTTATCATGATCCAACAGTAAAAACCCTAAATTGTCGTTTTTACTGTGGATAGGTTAGTATCCCCATTGGCAAGTACAGAGTTAGCAGAGTTACAGTCTCACATTCCAACCCTGCTTTCTTGCGCATAGGACTACTAGAGATGGCACTGCAATGTCTCAAAGAATCAGTGCATCAAATCCAATTTCCTGACATATAAATGACTCCCAAGGATGGATACAATGGATGCCTGCATGTATGGGGAGAGGTGTTGCTTTCCTCTGGCAGGAAGGCAGGAAGTCACCCAAGTGTTATTCCAAAAGCTGATCTACAGAGGTGAAGCTGCCTTTGAAGGGCAAATGAGTAACACTTGGGAGAGGGGCTGCTTTATTGTTTAGGCAAACAGGCTGGTTCATGGAAAGGAGAAACGAGCTGCCAAACCGGTCTCCAAGTGAATGTAGTCCCCTAAGTAGCCACACCTCTGGGTTGGCCTAGGGAGCTCTGGACACCGAGAGAGCTATTCTGCAATGTTGGAAGTGGGCAGAATGGTGCATGCTGGGAAAGCCAGATAGAAGTGGTCATCAGGAGAGAGGGAACCTGGTAGCCCTTTGGCTACCAACCACATCCTACCCTGAATGTTTTCTCAGAGCATAAATAGGGCACCCCTGGCACCCAGAACTCTGATTTTGAATGGACTGGAAGAAGGACTGAATGAGGACTGCTCAGTTTCACCAAAGAACAGGCAAAGAGAGGCTGCACCCTCATGGACTGAACCTGGTGGGTAGCAAAGGAGAAGGGTCTGTGTCCTGCTCATGGGAAAGTAGTCTCTAGAGCCCAGCCGAAGCAGAAGACTCCAGGGATCAGTTGGCTGACCTCCTGTTCACAGCACAGAGCCACAATATATGAAGAAGCCTGCTGGGACAAGTTGGTAGCCCAGAATCTTCACACCTCTGCCAACCGCTGCCATGCAGCACCAAAGATCAGGAATCGACGCTCAAAGTTGTACCCAGTTCGCTGGACTTGGGAAAGTCATCAGAGTGCAGCTTGGTAATCCAGAAGACAAGTTCTTGCCCCAGCAAAGATTTGGCTGTAACCACAATATCAGGTGACAGGTAGTCTAGTGGCAGTGATGCCAGGACCAAGAAGATTTCGAGGGACATCGACTCCTGTGGCCTGGACCGCATCACCGAGTACATGGATTGAAGAGTAGCCGCAGTAAGACCCCTGTCGACCGCATCATATCTATAGCATCCTTGAACCTCTTTAGCATCCTCTATCCCTTGCATCAGGACCACTCTATAGAAACCTATGGTAAAGGGATAAAAACACCTGGAACTGACTAAATTCTGCTCCTAGGTAACTGTTTCTGCGGCCTTGCTGCTCCTCCTGACTGGGACCCCACCAGAGTTGGTCACCTAAACTAGCTCTGGACACATGCCCAAGTTTTCTTGAAAAAGTTTCTAAGTGTCAAAATTGTTAAATTTGCCAATGCTTGTTCGCTGTTAAGTGAAAACATGCATATACCTTGTAAATTCGATATCTCTGGAACCCTCCAGTGGATCTTTCTTGTTGCAGTGTCTAAGAATACATAAAAATACAAACTATTTTTAGAAATTGGTGTTGGGTTTCTTGAGTATCTCTTGTATTTCTTTTTCAATTGTTTTGGTGGTGTTGAAAACACTTGTTCCTTTTCGTAAGCATGAATACTCAGGGCCACACTACCCAAGGTTGAGGTAAAGGTTTCACAAACAAAACCTACTGGTCCTAAAGGGGTTGGTAAATATATTACACAGTGAGGGCCACACAACCACACCATATAATACACCACACTTCCTCACACTTGGCATTTCACACTACAGAGGATGTGATGAGATGATTTGAGGGTTGAGATCAAGAACGTAAATGTTGATGGGCATGCTTTAACCTGTTGGTAAGAGATGTCTCAAAACCATACCCCTAATAGGCTGGCCTCAGCTGTTTCTGATTGCCAAGAGAACCTGAATTACAAATAAACCTTTATCCTTCTAAACATGGCAATGTGGACCAGCTTACTTCTTTATCCTTATATGAAAGCATCCCCCAACTTCGCATAAGCGAGGTGGGATGACTGGAAAACAAAGATTAATGGTAATGGCTTTGGTCACTCATATTACACTTAAATTGAGGGCTGCTTATTTACGTCTTGATAGCCCACAATCTCATACTATATTTGAGGTGAGGGGGGCAATGATGATTTCACAATAACGTTGACAGTCACATTTATTGTGGATTTACCATTGCATTATATATTACAGACTCATCCAGTACATATAATCCTGGCCAATATCTCCATTCTCTTCTGAGCACATTACATTAGATGTGGTGGAGTGGTCTTAGCCCGTGCTAGAGAGTGATGCTGCCTTGTTACTCACATTACTTTTAAAATGACAGGAATGCTCACCGATGCACGAAAGACAATCTGGTATCATTCAGGAACTGTCTCTTTAGGAAAATTGGCATTGCCATGAATCAAGTAACATCATCAGTGGGAAGATATGCAGACAATGTTTTTCTGGATTGATGTTCTAAAGAAATGAGTTCAAGAGCATGAAGATTAGTTCTTAACAAGCAAAGTAATTGTCAGAAGGGTCAATTGTCGAAGCCACACTTTCAAGATCTTCTATTTCCACTGTTGAATTGAATCCTTATCTTACTCTCAGGGTCAAGATATTTTACAATCAGACTTCAAGGACTGATCAATTGACATTGATGCAGAGTGTTCAAGAATTTCAACAGTAGTCTCAGCGGAAGGCACAATAGTGCTGTAGTGTTGATGAGCTCAAAGATAAAATTACAAGTCTGTACTGATCATGTCTTCTTTCTTCCAGTCTCCACCTGCTCTGTCCATGGAACCAAATAATCAGACAATGGAGTTCATTCTCCTGGGATTCACAGACCAGCAGCAGAAGTCCATAGGCATGTTCTTGCTCTTTCTCATCATCTATGTCGTAACCCTGATAGGAAATATTATCATCATGATGGTGATTCGATGTGAACCCGAACTGGATACTCCTATGTATTTTTTTATTTCCAATCTGTCCTTTGTTGACATCTGTTTCACCACTGTCACTGTCCCCAGACTGCTAGCAAACTTCTTGATGGAGGTGAGGTCCATTTCATTCACAGCATGCTTCACACAGATGTACTTCTTTGTGACTCTGGGTATCACAGAGAGCTTCATTCTTGCTGAGATGGCTTACGACCGCTGGGTGGCCATCTGTAAGCCCCTTCACTACACTGAGGTGATGAACCCCCGACTGTGCAAAGGTTTGGTCGCTGGATCCTGGCTCACTGCCTCATTGCACTCCCTGCTGCACAGCATCACCATCTCCAAATTGTCTTACTGTGCAGACAACCACATCCACCACTTCTTCTGTGACATGACATCACTGCTCAAGCTTTCCTGCAGCGACACCTCCAACAATGAGCTTCTTATATTCACAGAAGGTTCCCTGGTCATTATGAGCCCTTTTGTGTTCATACTTGTGTCCTATGTAATTATTGTTTCCTCTATTCTGAGGCTCTATTCTGGGGAAGGGAGATGGCGGACATTCTCCACATGCTCATCCCACCTGACTGTAGTTTCCTTGTTTTATGGCACAATCATTTTCATTTATTTTCGACCTACATTAAGCTACTCATTACAATATGATAGGATTGTGAGTGTTGTGTACTCTATAATAACCCCCATGTTAAATCCCTTTATATATAGTCTTAGGAACAAGGAAGTCAGAGAAGCACTGAGGAAAATAACACAGAGAATTATTTCCTCTAAAGATAAGTGACAATTATTTGTTCCTGATTGGAGTGGGCATGCCAGTGGCCTTTAAAAGTGATTTGTTACGCGTTAACGATAGACAGATGCAATTTAATTTGGAGAAACATGTTAAAGACATCTGGGTTGTTCTTAGAACACTCTCCTAAGCTGGATTATCAGTTTTTCCCAGACAATCATTTTCAATGTTAGTGAAAGAAGTTGCTATCCACTCATACATTGACATAGTTCAATAATATCCTATATCTACAGTCACCCACTATCATTTGCCTTCAGTGCTGCTGCTGTCTAATCATCACATGGCAAAGGAAGCTTCACCTCATTTGATACAGGACCCTTCACTCCTCACCGTCAGAAAATAATTCAAAACCTCCGTGATTGACACTCATCTTCCTACCTCTTGGTATTTTGTTCCACCTGTAGTCAGACTACAACCTGAAATGTGTATTCGGGAAATGTGACTATATCTCCTATTTAATATGCCTTTTCTTGTTTTTGTATTTATCCCTTCAAACTGGTGTAACTTTGCAGCACATAGTCCCACATTCTTCATTAAGAGCTGAGTTTCCCCTAAGTGCTAGGTACTCTCAATGTAGCTGCACCCACAATAAAACAGCAGAAAACAATTAGACAACTAATACAGTATTCACATTTCCAAGTATTTGAGCAATTTGCCCGAAACTGCAAGTTTTTTTTATTATGGAAATTGATTCCATGAATGCTTGATATTGTATGCCTATTTGTGCAGTAAATGCCCCTGACACATGTACTGAAGTTGTTGGATGATCGTCAAGTAGCTAGGGCAGCAGTGATTCAAGAAGATATTGAGCAACATGTCGCACATGTGCTCACCCTCCTGCTCTGAACTCTGGGCTCCAGACCAGAGATAGAGGTTGGAAACAATTGAAGAAATTTGAATGGTCCTAAGACAGACAAAAAGATTTTCAAAACATGATTTCGAACACAACCACCATAACTAAATAGATACTCAGATAATATATTCAAAAAGGGGTGTGAGACAGGGAAATGGATTCTTAGGTATTAATTGGTTCACTCTAAATTTTTCTGAAAAAGGTACATGACATTTAAAAGCGGGACATGTAGAAATTCAATGTTACCATGTCCCTACAGTGACACATCTCCAAAACCCATTTTCACTGTTGCAGGTCAGTGTTGTCCTACGAGTAAAACTAGAGTACATATTCAAATATTAATTTTGTATCTTGAGTTTGGGACCGGCTAGAAAAGCAGTTCAACCACTCTTTTTAATATTTACTAAGAGCCCAATTAAATAGTGAAGTTGAATTTGTAATAAATATTTAGGAATAGCCACTTTTAGAACTGTATCTTTTTCCTGAAGAAAGATCCTTGAGGCTACGTTACTAAGCTCCAAAACAGCTTTCAGTCAATTGCTTGACCTTAATGAGGTGTGAAAACTGCTCTCAGAGCAGGGGTAATGGCTTTGGAGAGGGGAGGTGTTTTCTTCCCTGGCAGGAAGACAAGCTAGGTGGGCTCGGGAACTTCAATTACTTCAAAGGGACCTACCTGTCATAAGCAAAGGAGACACTTGGGAAGGCCCAGATTTTGACCTCATAGTCAGTCTGACACCAACCCCAGTGGGAGGATAGCTACATCCAGAACCAGGTTTGAGAGACCACAGTGGAGGGGACTACTCATTAACCTGGCCACAACTTTGGGTGGGCACACAGGCTCTGCATGAGGGGAAAAGGGTTACCCCATCTTCAATTTATGAGAATGAACAATAGTATAGGATTGTTTGAAGTAGAGCAAACAGGAACAGGTGCAAAAGTGGGCATTGTTGCCCCTCAGAACTTTTATCTCATTGGTTAGGGAAGAGCCAGGAGTCACCCCCATCCACTAGCTGGTGTCAGACATAAATCTGGCACCTCAAAGCACCATCCTTAGAACTCTTTCTGGACCTGTGGTAGATCGGAAGAGGAAGGACTGGACCTGCTGTCAGTGACCTGAGTGGTGCCTTGAAGTAATGGTCCTGCTCACTCTTGCACAAGGACAAACAAATGGACTCCAAATTTCAGTTGGCTGGCCTCCTATGTGGCTACAGGGTCACAACAAGCAACAAGAGGACATTTGGTGCAAGTGCCCACCTGATCAATGGCAGTTGGACCTAGACTGGACTTTGCTGTTGACCTCTTCCAGACACCCTGATAATCTCTAAGTACTTCGCTTGAGGTCTGGGGGCCTTAGAAGTGTACCCCTGTGGTTGTTTGGCCACCAGAAGAAAGTTTGGGAACTTCTGAAAATGTTTCCTCCAGAGCACCAGAGGGACCCACAGCAAAAAATATCTGATTGGCAGTTCCACTGAGTAAGACTGAGGTTTGTAATTCTCAAGCCTCTCAGCACCTCAAAAAACTGACTAAGTCCCATTGTGCTTCGGCACCTAAAAAGTTTCAGCAAGAAATTTCCAATGCTCCAGAGGGGCCAAGTTCCGTCAAGTATCCAGCCTCCAGTTCCACAGCTCATTGGCGTCCCACTTAGGGGGGATTGTTCATCTCAAAAAGTGACAAACCCCTTTCTGAATTGGGACTTAATATAAATTGCAATGCTTTTCTTGAAAAAAGGGACACTGTTCTTTTCTGTAGTGGGATTTAGGAACTTTTTCCAACTTTTTGACTTCCAGGCTTTTCAACAGAACCAATCCATTTGGTGTATGCGACCAGGGCTCCATCACTGTCAGTCTCAAAATCAGTCCAAGTCTCAGTCTACCATTTCAATAGACTGTCATTGGTGCTTAGTGCTTTTTGGCTTTATTTTGACTTACTTTTTAAAAATTCATGCCTCTGGTTCCCCTTATTAGAGTTTTGTTGTTTTAGTCTTAGTATGCTCATTACATTTTTCTCTTTATTTTAAAATTGTTTGTGAAGTTTTATTGCATTCTGTGTGACTTTTTCTACTGTGTATACACTGCTTAAATACTATTCACATTGCCTATGATTTAAGCCTGACTGCTTTGTGTCACAAGAGATTGAGCTCAAGTTTAATTTAATTAAATTGTGTGACACCTAGCAGGTGGTGACCTTATCCTTTGAGGTGAATGTGTGTCCACCCCAAATAATTATCCACTTTCCTAAAATAGTACACTGCATTACCAAATTTCATGACACTTGGGATTTTATTCGTGCAATTACAAGTCCCACAATTAATTTCTCAATTGTTGCCAACCACAAGCAAGGAGTTATTTGTTTCTGTGGTTCACATGATTAATATTCTTCAGCTGCACAATCGCCTATGATTTATGCACAGCGGGTCTACTTGTCAGGTTTAAGCTTGGGTACAGGGACATGGTGCTGACTATAGCCATACTAGATTGTGGTGTCAAAGATACAATCTCCTCTCAGTGCTTCAGGCTAGAAGGTTGATTAACTTTGCTCGTCCCAAGGAGGTGCATTGTGGTTCGGCGGGAGAGCCTCCTGCTGTGCCAACAATGTCTCTCCTTTTACTGGTGGCTTTTGCTTTTATCCATGGATGCAGGTCATGACTTCACTTGCTTATCTCATTAATGATTCAGTGAGAGCCTCCAACAGTTGTAAACATTCCTGAACCCTGGACCACTTTTTTGTGGTTGCCTCCGGTATTGGCAGAGAGAATATCTCACAAGAGCTAGCCATTTTGAGCAACACATTTTTCCATAAGGATCTCCTGATTTCTTGGCATCAGCATCATCGTGGGCACGATCCCTGCAGGCTTCTTTCCTGCATTGGTGATGATAAAGCATGTTTATGGTGTGAGCACCCACAATGCCACTCTGCACAGGCAGTAATTCATCATTTTGACTAATCTCAAAAATGAAGAACGTCAGCCTGACAAAACAGCCTGACAAAGCATCATTTTAGACTAAAGGAAAAATGACAAAATACTTTCTCTACGAAAAAGGTTTAGTGGAAAAGGTAAATGGTGATTTTAAAGGACAGTATGACCAAAAGTTAAGAAGGGAAAGAGGGTGGATATACAGCATGGGGAGTCGTGGGTGGGAAAGAGGAGACATTAAGGGGTATTTAAAAAAGGTAGTAATGTGAGAGGGGAAATAGGAGTTTGTAAAAAAAGAGTAAAGCGAGAGAGGGCATAAAAGGTTTCAAGAAAAGGGAGTAATGTAAGGGGCAGTAAGGGGTTTGTAAAAAACAAAAGTAAAGCAGGAAAATAGTTTAATAACAGGAGTAAAGTGGGTGAGGGAGTAAGGGCTTGTTAAAAAAGGGAGTAAAACAATATACGCCACAAATGTCACTAAGCAAGATACATTGCCTAAAATTGACCCACATTAATTTTGCAAAATCACACATTATTCCTATGGTACAAATATTTATTTAATGATTCTTTCCCGTTGTATTTGCACAACCTATGCAAATGGGACATTTTGGTACTCTATTATAAGCTTTATCTAAGCTTAGGCCGTTCAGCTATAGGTTAAATGTGTAGGTAAATATAGGAAATGTAATACAAAATATTTTTAAAAGCTTACAGTTATATTGTGGTTTTGTTACTATCCTAGGAATGCCAGATGGACTAAACATTACAATTACTAGTGCTATTGTGCACATGGACACATACACAATATGCAGGTTAAATCTAGTTACAGGCCCATATATTTTACCCTTTGAAAATCAGGTGTAAATCAAGCATGCAAACATTTTTTTTTTTAGAAATGCTTCACATTTGGAGAAACTTTTGTGAACTTTCTTGCTTACTACAAGTAAAGGAGGCACACAGTATATGCTGCCTCCTTCTAATTGTAAACATCAGGTTTTCTCTACACAGTGCTTGTAAAGTTATCATCATTTGCCACTATCTACTTTACATTTTATGATCCTGTCAAGTTGACCAGTGTACCTGAAATAACTATGTGCCATCTTCTTTACCAGTCTTATATGGAAACTGTATCTAGAGAGACTGATACTAATGCAGGCACTAATGCAGGCACTTTTTCTCAGTTTAGGAGTAGTAAAGTTAGGACTTTACTACTCCTAAACTGAGAAAAATCCTAACTTTAAGACTTTCGGTATTCACAGAAGGCATTTAGGAGTCCTAAAGTTAGGACTACTAACTTCTGTGAATACCGAAATGAGTAAGTTCATTCTGTGAATACCAAAATGAGTAAGTGTATTCTGTGAATACCAAAAGTACTAACTTTACGTTTTTGACGTAAGTTAATTCTGTGAATCAGGCCCTTTAAGTGTAAACAATTTTAGTTGGATTTTTATCAATAACACCTATTTTAAGTACTTGTACATTTTTTGATGAGAGGAGAAATTCAAGTGGCACTCCCTTCAGAGGACCCTAAGATCCTCTAGGGCAAACAATGTCTCTATCTCAGGATTTAAGTTAGCATCCTGAGGAGGAAGAAGCTTTGCCGACAGTGCCTCCAAAACGTGGAATGCCCTACCTCTCTGTCTAAAAATCATCAACAATCTACTCTTCTTCAGAAAAACTCTTAAAAATTTTCCCTTTAAACATTAGTTTTTTCATTGGTTGGACGTTATTAGGTTTCAGTTGAGCTAGCGCCAAGACATCTTTGGGTTATACGTGCGCTCAAGAAATTAACATAACGTAACATAAATGTATTTTCTTTTATTTTTTAGGTATATGTTATAACCACTGTCATGTTGCATCTTCCCATATTATAATGGATGAAGTATGTGTTGTGGAACTTCATATGATGTCACCTACGTTGTCACCATCTCTTCTATATTGAGGAGTCAAATGATATGTGATGTCACTTTCGTTATCCCTATGACTGTGGTGAAATGACAGCAATGGTTAGGGCCTCATGACACCAGGTGAGAGAAAGATCAGTACACAGCATTGCTTTTCACACATCATGCAGGGTTGAGTTACTACTAGGGCCATCATCATGTGGGAGGGCAGTTAATAACTAGTGGTTGTAAAAAAGGACTCTTGGGTTGCCTTCTCTGCATAAACTAAGCAACATTCTTTATTTTCTGTTCAGTGTTTATGTAGTGGGGATTTGCTGTAAAATGGACGTTTCTCCAAGGATCATCAGAGTCCTTCATGAGAACAATATTATTGTAGCAGGACCATCTAAAACATGAGATGCGGTATATAGAACGCAGTGGTGGAAACATGTAATTAGGATAGCACCAGGTAAACACTGCACCTTTTTTGCCTATTTATTTTACACATATTTACAAATGGAGGCTTGTGGAGATAAAGTTACTTAACCTAGATCACACTTTTTTGGTCAAGTGCAGAACCTGGAATGAGAAAATTAGTTTGGCCATTTCTTATAGAAAAAGAGAGGCTCTGAGGGCTTCCTCTGCTTACATTAAGCATACCATTATTAGTCAGAACACAATGCATCAACAGCAATAACTCCTTAACTGCTGAGGCTACACCTCCCTGCACCCCCTGTGCTGAGCCCTTTTCTTTGGCTCTTTGGGGTAGTTTGCGCTTAGGGCTGCATAATGTTTTTCTAACTATGGCATCCACATCAAATTTACATCCTTTTTTTAACATCCCGGGGATTCCAAATATACCCAGGGTTTGTGGATTCCCCTGGAGGGGACCAAGAAAATGGCCAAAACATAACTACATTTTGAGTTTTTGGGGAAAAAGGTGCTCTGCAAAAAAGTGTCGAGTGTTTTTCAAAAAATTTCATCAATGAAAGGTTTGCTGCGCAACATTCAGGTACATGCAGAGCTGAATTAAAAAAAAACTATATTTTTTACCACAGTTTTAACATTTTTCAAAGAGGTAGCCAATTTTTCTATTTTGGTGTTTTCAACCTACTTCCAGTTTGTGGTGGATAATGGTGTGAAAATCACAGGTGATACAGGAAAGCTATACATTTCTGAAAAGTAGAAACAATAATGAACTCAGCAAGGGGGGTCAATTGTATAGATCCCTCAAGGTTTTCTAGGGTGAGAGACTAGCTGTTGAAATAAATAAAATAATGAAAATGGGTAGAAAAAAATTGACTTTTTTGACCAAGTTTTCCTCCGTAGCGTTTTTGATTAGGATGGCCGATTTACAAAATCAATATACCATTACATCCACTATATACTTCTGGTTGCAGAGATATATAGGGTTTGTAGGTTGCCCAGCATCACAAAGCACCCATAGCCAACAACTGAGCTACACCTGACATTGGGTTTTCATTGTTTACCAAGCACAGACCAATTCATATTGTGAAATATGAAGAGTGAAAGATGGATATCAAGAAAACCTATGTATTTCTGAAATGAGTACCAGATATGGAGTTTAGGAGCAGTGGTTATTTGTACATCTATGAATTTGTGGGTACCCATACTAGCATGTGATTCAGAGGACATTTTTCAAATTGTATTCTTTCTTACACACTGGCTTACATTTGGAAGGCACAAATGCAGTGAAATTCAATTGGTAATAACAGATGTTCTACCATCCTATGTTCCCACATATCCTCTGATAAAAATGTCACCTAATTTCTTATGTTAAATGCACAAAATACTTCTAATCTAGATGACGTTTTTCAAGTGAGACACACATTTCAGACAGTTTATTAGAGATGATTTTTTAATTTGCACATATAAACCTGTCAGTTATGTAGCATATGTAAAAAGACCAGATAATATGTATGCTTGCTGGGTCAAACAGTACAAATTTTTGACCTGTTCATAAATCTGTTCTTTTTTGCCTTTGTTACTGAAATGTCATGTTGATCGTGTCTTAGCACGCCAGGCACCTCATATGCTTAGTGACATATCTGTTTTTAAGTCAGATCTTAAGACTTTTAAAAGATTTGTATTTTTGGCACTCATTGTCACCCACTATTAAGTGAGAGGCTCAGCCCAGCACCTTGCCAGTCAAAGTGCAGTGGGTTGTGTGACATTGTCAATTGCCACATTTAATATGGAATGTTGTTTTTTCTTTTACAAGACGTTTTAAATATATGAATTCATTATTTTTTTATATCTTCCTTTTCAGTGAGTAGCTGTGGACAAAGCAGGACCACACAAGTCTGGGTCAAAGAAGAAGGAGGAACTCATCCACTAGGTAGACACAGGATGAAAGCACTAGCTCAAGCAGAGAGGAAGAGGGAGCATCAGCAAGAAAGGTGCACCCGGCATCCTTTAGGCTCTTATCACAGCCTGTATGCATGGTTGTAATCAAGACCTGGAGGCCAGAATGTATGAACTTGTTTTGGGAATATGGAGAAATAAAAGCCTTTTGATAATTCACCCAGCAGAGTGCAGCCGGTTCTTTCAGTGTGATATGGGCATAAGAAGCAGTGATATTTTTATGGAGGCAGGGGGACATTGCTCCAAGGAAACTAAATTTCTTAAAATATCTTTAAAGCACATTTTGTCTCAAAATATATATTTAAGAGATATTAATGTCAGTGTGGTGAAACAACAAGGACATACAGTTCTCTATTGTGCAGAAGTAGCAGTGATATGAGTGGTGGGGGTGTGTGAAGCTGCGTGGCCTGGTTGTTAGTCTGCCACAGTAGAGGCTGCTTCTACTCCAGCTGCTGCTACCAATGCACCTTATATTGGGACTGTATTTAAAGAAGATAGAGTGCAACAAGAATAATACAATAATTATAGCCTTTAGAGGGAATGTTAAAGCAGGCTAAAGAGAATTTGTGAGATGTGTGGCTATCTTTGGGGTGAAGGAGAGAGTGACATGAGTAAGGAGCATAAATATAGTGGATATGTAGAATGATTTACTGTGATTACTTTGGGATTCGGGGAACAGGCATGCCACATAGCATGGTAGACTGAAGTATACAAAAAAGTAATGGATGGAATGCCATTCCTATTAGAGCAGGGTCGAGACTGATTTGCATATGTCTGGGCCTAATCTGAGGTGGCATTGTGGGCAAAAGAACAATGGGTTTCAATGCTACTCTGAGAGATTGCCAGTAGTTAGACATAATGCAAACATCCTCCCATCACCTTTTGTGTTTTTGATATAACACCCAAGCGGCCAAGAGTATGACAGACTTGGGTCCCTTGCTCACTATCCCACTGGAACCAAGCTACACCTACCTGAAGAGCCCCAACCAGGGCGTAACTGGCACTGGGTTGCTTGTGGTCCGGTTCAGAGAGGACCTAGCTTTGCAGTTTTGGCTGGACTGTTCCTATAGGAGCAGGGTAACGACTGATTTGCATATGTTCGGGTCTAATCTGAGGTAACATCATGGGCAAAAGAATGATGGGCTGGGATAGTGCACCAAGCAATTGTCAGTGGTAAGACTTAATACAAGTATCCTCTCATCATCTTTTGTGTATTTGATATGACGCCGTAAGTAGCCAAGGGTATGCCCCGATGTGGGTCTCTTGCTCACAGGGCCACTGGACCCAAGCTACACTCGACTGAAGGGAACAGTCAGGGTGAAACAATCTTGGCTTGCTTGGGATCCAGTTCAGAGAGGACCTGACTTGGCAGTTTGGGCTGGACTGTTCCTATAGGATCAGGGCCAAGACTGAATTGCATATAGCTGGATCTAATTTGAGGTGCATGCTGTGCAAAAGAATGATGCTTTGGAATGCTTCCCAGAGTGATTGCCAGTGTAAAACGTAATGCAAGCATCCTACCATCACCTTTTGTGTGATTGACATAGCAGCTAGTCTACAGGCAGATTGTAGGAAATGAGCTTCTCTGATGTGATTTCCCCTCAATCTTTACCTTATCTGTTCAGCTGGACATAGGTCTCTGTGCATTTTAAGCCTGCTAAACCGGAGTAAAGTGACAGTGCTCCCCTTTTAAACCTGGTTATATTGGTTTACCCCAGACTTACATATTTAATTTGTCTACAAGCCCCTGCTAATTGTGTAGAAGATCCATTGAGGGCCTGGAATTTAAATGTCACCTGGCATCTAATGAGCCTTCCTCAGAGTGGGCCTTTAAAACCTAGCTTCAGGCTACCATGTGTAGCTTGGCTCAGCAGCCTAAAAATATTCTGTCAAACCTATCACAATAACCCTTTCTGACAGGCTGGACACCCTGCCTTATGTATTAATAAGTCACTCCTAAATACACATTGTTGCTCACAAGGTAGGGTGCCTGATATTTAAAAAGGTAACATGTGTCAAATTTCAGTTGGCATGTTCAGTGACTAGCCCCCAGAAGCTATTTTCATTGGCAGGGCTCTGACTGGATTAAGGAAAATGTATAGGTTATAACTTTCACCTTTAATGTTTGACATGAAACAGCTAAAATAGTCACTCAGTTAAGGGATAATGATAGTAAAAGAGCCAACATGGGGTGGTAGCTCACTTCCCAAATTGAAGCTGTCCCCAAGATACAGCTTTCTGCTTGTGACTGGTTGGTGGTGGTGTCGGGTGAGCATACAGTGGTCCTAGGGGCCATTATATGCATCACACAATGTAATTGTCTGAATGCTCAGCCCTGTCCCAAGTAAGGATGCTTTTTTTATACAAAAATAAATGTTGGCATTCAGGGAATGCACATGCAAGGATGTAGGTACTACTGTCCATAGCCTTTATCCCTCCATTTGCAGGGGGGTCACCAACAGAACCAATCTTTATGAAAAAGATGAGGCAAGGGGTTTTGTGACCACCCTGTCCCCACCCAAGTGAGAATGGTAATTTTGTGCTGCAGCTGACTAAGTACATCTGTCACAGCACAAAACAAAGGTAAATTAAAAAAAAAGTCAGCTTGTAAAAAACACCAACTGGTTTGTGAGTTCACTTACGCACCCTGAGTACATATGTGCTATAAAATGAACAATTGTAGAGCTGTTCACTGTGTTCACTATTTCCACAGTGCACCTGCATTACCTAATACTTTACACATCCTACATGGAAAGAACAAGACTGTTTGCTCTAACAGTGATGCAGATGACATTGATGTTTCAGTTGCATTACATTAGTCTTCTGAATACAGTTTGATGCTGTCACTGTAAACTCTCTGGATGGAGGAGGTCGCATGCCATCATTGCTCAAGTCACTGGATCTCTTACCTGATTGGTATGGCCATATGGGATGACATAACCTGAAATATGTAATGGTGTTGTACTCTCTTTGTCTCGGTACAGCCTTCAAAAAGTAAGACGGACAAATGTTCATGGTGCTGAAAAATTACACCGTCCAGTTAAGAAAAACAGGCATTCAGAAAAAGTGGAAATGTATCTTCTGTGAATCTGGTATTTTGTTTATTGATCACAAAGTGGTCTGGGAAGGAAATAGCAGCCTGCCTTCGGTCCCATACATCCTAGTTTTGGCACTAAATTATTTCAAACATCTGGATTTTCTTACATTTTTTTAATATATGTGGAGTATTTCAGGGGATACATTTGTATTATGCCTGGAACATTGTTATTTGGAACATTTGAATTTCTCTCTCTGCTCCTTAGCATTCTGTGACTGTCTAGCATGGCAAATGACAAGTGCACAGCGAGAGCTTTAATCAGCAGTCGAAGTGCATTGAAAAAAGTAAGGGAACTGTGATGCTGTGCACAATGGGGATGGGGCAAGTAAGCGTGGGAGTGGGGTCAAAGGCATGGCCCAAAAAAACTAAATATACCATAACTTTTTCATCTTCAGGTATGTACAAATAAAATAACACGCAGCTTAAATGTAAATTAAATGCAAGTTAAGTTAATCAGTGGAAATGCACTATCGTACTTTATGAAACCTCTATTAGTTAATGCACTGCAGAGGTCTGTGTTTGAACCCAGACAGTGACAGAATTGAATCCTGGTTGAAGCAGTGAAGAATAGTTAGAGTCTAACACAGGCCCCTGTGATGCAGAGGCCCTTGGTATCCCCCTTTAAAAAGAACACACTTCACTGCTCACCTGGTAACTCCTTTCCAATTCTACTCAAAAAGAATAAATCTGTGTCACCAGGAACTTTTAAGTGATTCAATTAATCAAAGCTAATACTGACCCGCTGTCTACATTTACATTTCTTTCAGATAAGCAGGCACCCTGGCAAGAAGGCTTGTTTAGCTGTCTGCCCGCCTTCGGTATCACAGCACAGGAGACTCCCTACCTTACACTGCAGCTGACGCTTTTCAGCTCTCTGAGTTAACCGTCCCAGGACGGTTATCTTTTCACAGAAAGTAGGGAAACTGTTGTCCTTCAATTAAAAATGTATGGTCATGTCATGCCCTTACTATCACGCCCACTTCGACCTCTGGCTTTAACACAAACTGAAGAATAGAAGTGATGTTTGAAACACAGAGGCAGAGTTCGGAGCTTTCCTAGATGGCCGCTCCCTCCTACAGCTCAGTGGAAAAACTGTTTTACCCCAACCCGGCCTGCCTTATTGGAGCCAATGAGCCCATACATCCAGATGCCTTAGGCTGATTCCATTTGCAGTAGCTGGAGGAACCATGATTTTTAAACAAAGACTTGTTTGGAGCCACACCTACCAGGCTGCATGGTGCAGGGCTCGGCCTACAGAACTTCACCCCCTATTGCTCCTTGAATAGCCTCACATTGAGACAGAACTCCACCCGCTTGAGGGTGCTTTTCATGTGGTGGGATTGGGACAATGCCTATGCGGCAGGTGTAGAGATGCCAAAGACCTGAGCACAGATGTCTCTGCATGACAGAAATAGTGATGCCCCCTTTTCCACAATGATTGTGATACCGCCCCCTTGCTGAAGTCTGCTGTGGCCTGCCACTGCCTGGCTGCCATGACCAGCTATTGCATGAGTAGATAATTTCCCCCTCTCTTTGTTTGGACACCACAGGGGCACTGTGGTAAGGATGGAAGGTCCCCCTCCCCCCTGTATGGGGGGCCCCTCATTGCCTGCATGCACTCTACCTGCCTAAGTTTAACTCCTGAACTCTCTGTATAGCAGATTGGAGGCGCTACGTCTGTCTGGTTCTGGGCCACTTCCCGAGCATTTTAGCCCATGAGGGGGTGGACTTGGACGAATTTGACCTGATATCTTGCCCACCAATTAATTGTGCATCTCCATGGTGCACATTTGCTGCCCCCATGCAGTTTGTGAGTTGCTGTGCCATGCGATTTCTGATTGACACAGGGGGCTGATGTTTATTTTGCAGGCCCATGCTACACTATACAAAAGGAGTTGTTCACCTACATCACATTTCAGCGCTTTCTGACTGCTGAGATGCTTTTGACCACTGCATAGCACAGGGGCTATCATACTGGCCTGGAGGAGCTGTAATTTACCATTACCTCACGTGATGTTGAGCAAATCTACGGCCCATTAGCTGCTTTATTCATATGTTGTCAACCGCTCTAAACCAGCCCTGATGACAGATACCCTGAAGGCTTTAGACACAGACCTGGATGCACTTCTAAAAAAATACCGTCCCTTGGCTTGACCTTGACCACCACGGACTCTAAGATGTCTGACCCCACATAAGATGTTAAATCACTGTGACAGGAGGTCTTCATCTTCCAAACCAGATTAGATAATGTAGACAAGAGGCTGGACTTGGTGGAAGCGCAGTATGAGAGTCTTCCATATTGGGGCGAGACATAGAATTCCTGTCACTCAGGGTTACCCACTTGGAGGACAGGGCTCAACGTGATAACCTTCGTATTTACAGCATTCCTGAGAAAGAGAATATGCTGACCTAGGCTCCAAAAGCTTCTCAGCATATCATTCACTGAACCATTGGAACTTCAGAGGACCCACTGCATGCGAGCACCATCAGATTGCTGTACCACGCCCAATAATTGCTTGCACTTTGGGCCATCAACATACTCGATCCAACTTACAGGCAGCAAATTGCTTCAAAGAACCATTGGTTTTCGAAGGGCAACATATCTCCTTCGCTAAGGATTACTCAATGATCATGAGAGTCAAATGCAAGGAATTCCTCGCACTTTGACCCAGACTAAAAATTGTAGCTTAAATATGGTCTCCTGGACCCTGCTTGCATGCTTGTGACCATGGATGGAAGGACCAGGGAGATTTTTCACTCTGGAGATGGAAAATCCTTTCTGAGCTTCTTAAATGATTCTACAATGGACACCTCTCCATGGGAGATTGACATGCTCTTCCTGTTGATGCCTCCATTCCCTGGTAACCATCTGATGAATCACCCAATGACTGACTGGCACCAACCAACAAGAGTCTGATCAGGCCAGCCTTAACCAGGCCCTGCATTGAGAAAGAGACAGGGACAAATCTAGATTGCCACTTAAATCGGTGTTAGAAAGGAGACAAGACAGAGATATTGAGTGACTATGCTGATATTTTGGTTCTCCCCTCTGTCTGCAGCAGCTGATCTGGCCACTTCTTTCCCCCTCCTGAGCCACTGAGTAGCCTTCTCATCCTTACCCATGAAATTCACTATAAGCAATCCTTGTGCAGTATTTATTTATTTTTTTATAGAGTTTTATATAGCGCAAACTAGACCCGAATCGGGTATCAGAGTGTTTTACATGAGCACCAGTTTCGTTACAGAAGGACACATTCATTCATATCTACTCTCTAGACATGAACCACTGCTGCAGTTATGATGGGGGCTGCTCTGGGCCACCAGCCTTATGTCTTTCTTGGTGTAAGACATGGGACCATTTGGTATCCTGACTGGTCAGCTATTGTTTATTGGTTTGAAGACACCTCTACCAGAGCCATAGATTTCCCTTCATGGGTGCTTCAAGAAATGTGGTGTGTTGATCCTTGCTGGGAAGGAAGTGACTCCCATGTAAGTTCCTCCGAACATGGTTCGATGATTGTGACAGTTGTTGTGGGATCCATTTATGCCCTCGACATGGATAGTATCCCTTCCTGCACATAAACAATCACCTCTGCAGTGCAGGCACCCTTGCAACATGGCGCAAGGGTACCTGTACTGGCGCTAGGCAGCTTTTTTAGCGCCAGCACTAGAGCAAACGCAGGGGTTTGCCATATTTTTGTAAATACAGCACATTCTTGGGTTTCCAAAATGTTGGAGCGTGGCTTTACCAATTTTGGAGTAATACCACGCTCAGACATTTTATTGTAAATATCCCCTCATGTCCCTCAACACCCATTTTCCACCTCCTCAATGGAATTTACAGCATTTGTGGTGGAGGTCGCTACCCACAAAATTGAGTTTAGGCCTGCCTGGGATCCCTTTATGAATTCTTAGCAGGCTTAAAAAGGAAAATTTTGTTATTTACAACTGAATTTGTCTTTTTGTAAGGGGGCCTATTTTTTAGCATGGCTAAAATGACTGTGGGTGGTCAGTGGGTGTCAGACAGTTATCTGCAACCCACAAAATACTCCTCGATGAAAAAGATGTTCAGTGCTCCTTCTGTCTCAGAAGAAACTGAAGACCATCTGATCATCACACTGTTTATTGATGCCTAACAAGTAGCATTCCTGTTCCTGGTGATCCATAATGTAATTGTAGGAAACCTTTCCTTGGTTTAGTATAATCTGAGATCCATCTAACATTTTCATTCCAGGGAAACCACTAAATCCTGCATGAAGATATTTTGGAGAATATATCTACCCTGTTCATTTTGTGATGGTATATTTGTTTGTTGTTAGTTCAGCCTTAAAGTCCATTTGAGAAGCTCACACTTTGCTTGGTGCAGGATGATGCAAAAGCAGCTTGGTCTTGAGGAGTGGGCCAGCCATAGTTATCTACCCCAAGAAATATATGTGGGTATCTCCAAAAAGGCTGGGGTGTCCCCTGAACTAGGGCACAGAAAGCCAGAGGAAGAGATGTCAGTGTCTCACCTGTAAATGTATTTCCCAACCCTACCGGACTTTCAGATGCAACTTTGTTGTCAGGAAATAACCTAGCTTCATTTCTGGTGAGTCACTCTCTGCCCATTTACCACTATGTATATTTTGGAAAATATTTGAGCTTGTAGCTATGATATTGTACATACTTTGAATTCTATCATTAGAAAATCATTGAGACTAACAAATCGCCAATTACATGTCAAACCTTTGAGCAGATTTAACTTTGGACAAAGTTAATCAAAGTTAGAGAGAAGGTTCACCGCTGCTTCAATGTGCACAATAATAAAAAGCATAGAAGAGAAAACACTGCTCACTTCAGTGCCCTAGAGCCCAGCCTATCCGAACTCAGCCAGGTGGGAAATCCCTCCTCACCGAGGGCAGGCTTGGCAATGGTGGAGTCATCTCCCCAGTGCTGCCCATGTGTGTCCCTGCTGGACCAGTGTTCTGGAGCCTTGCACATTTAAGGGATCCCGCCTTCCTAGGCTATGGCCTCTTGCACTGCCCAGAACATGCATCAGGTTGTAATTCAGCACCAGAGGACATTATAGGCAACTCTCACCCTTACTGCCAATGTGAGACCGACAAGAAGGACAACTGCAGGTGTTACATCCATCACAGCTGAGTTCACATTTCTTTCTTCCAAAGAGGACCTCTTTCTGAATTGCAGAATTAACAACTACAGACTTTAAAACATTTGTTTTCATTACAAGTACTTTTTGCGCACAGCACATGAAAAGAGAAGAGTATTTTTGGTGAAGTCCCTTTCAGGCAGAAGGGGGTCTCTTACAAACAGCACACTTTCTGCTTCTCCTCAATAAAGACCCCTCGGTTCCACTGGTAGCCGCTTCATCTCAAACCAAGAAGGTGAGACATCTCTTTGCATTCCTACCCAGTCCAAGGCGGTAGTAGGTGCTTCGGCAGATGCCTATAAGTGGCATCCTTATTCTAGATGTATCTGTGAAGGGAGATGTATGGATGCATGGATGCAGGTAGAAGAATACAAGGCACTCTGTGATTGATGCAACACCACACACCCCTCTTATTCTATAGCTCTTCCCTGGCCCTCACTCTCTGTCTGTCCTTCTGTCTTCACTGATCGCTTTGAAACCTTCATTGGTACAAACAGTTTCATTCACCAGTCACACCTTCTGTAGAGTATATTAAGCCGCCTCCCCACGAGTCTTATCTCTTGACTTCTTCTTGAGGGGGGCCATGTGCTCGAAGCGTTGACTACTTTCATCCCTCAATGCTGTGTTTATGTCCCGAGCTTCTGTCCGCTCATACAGACTGGGGTCATTTAAGCCCTTGCATCTCTCTGGTTCAGACATTGAACTGTCTTCTTATCTCTCCTCTACCCTTTTTGATGCTCACTCCTCTGGAATTATGGGTGCACGAATTTGGTACCTCACTCAGGGTGATCGCTCACCAATTATTTGTATGGCCCTACCAAAACGCCACGGTCGATTGTATCTTTTGCTAGGTGTGGCAACGCACTCCCAAAAAAACTGTTTCACTGTATACATTTTCCAGGTGCTGTAAGGAGGTAGAAATGTATGTGGTAAAGGGCCCAGAATCGGGGAGCTGCATGGGGTGATGGACCCTAGAATCCTGTGTCCTGCATGTTTTTGTCCCAAATCCGGACCCTTGTGATGACTGGAGAAAGGGTTGGAGATACTTTCTGGCACTGATAGCGCCAAGACTCGATGCCTCCCTCTCCAGCCACCAGACAACTTGTGACTGACCCTTTATGCTGTTCAAACCTTTCAGAGCCAAACTGGACATTTTCAGCCTGGCCGCATTGCTTGGCAATGGTTATGTCTTTTAATGTGATAATCACAGAATCTCTCTGTCTAATTTGATTGTAATTATTAACAGAGCCACCATCCAGTAATGCCACCAGCCCCAGATGGCTGTGCCCACTCCTAGCCAGACTGGATGCCATTGTCACCACAATGCCCCCAACTCTTTGGATCCTCTTGAACCTCTCATACGTCTTTCAGTTTTTATAGCAGAGATGCCCAATGGTGGCCCATGCAGAACCAAACAGCAGATATCCACTCTGGGCCCTGTCACCAATGGGTGTCAATGACTCTCCCACAAACCTCCAATTGTGTGGGATCTGAAACTGACAGATGCACCATTTGTGCACAATTGTGCATGAACGAGCCAAAGATCACACACTATTAGCCTGTTTTGTTCCCTGTCTCAGCCTCAGCAAAGCGCACACATCCGCTGTTGCTCATGCAATATAGCACCAGATTTCACCAGCTGCAAATCGCAGGAGCAAGTACCTGCAAGCTACCCACATGGCTTTACAACTTTTTGGGCACAAACTGGAGGTTTCATCCAAAATGGAGGCGATTATTATCTGGGCCTCGATATGCCATCTAGAATAATTTTCATTTTGTTAAGTTCTTTATTTATAAAAAGAAGCCAGCTGGTCCTGTTATGGTTGTGTGCTTGTCACCAGTGCAAAAACACTTTTACATTTAATTTATTGGCCTTCACACCAGACGATTTCCAGACAAGATTGCGAGAAAATACAACTGGCTGTTGAGAGACAGGATCAGTCCATTTCTGACCTACGGGCGACTCAGATCAAAGGAATCCCTGCCAGTTTCAATTGTTTGCTTTTGGTTTTCTGCAAGAAGACAGATTTACCATGTAGTGATAGGCACATTTTGGTGTCTTTTTAATTTGTAAATAATATTAATAATTTGTAACAGAGACGCAGAGAAGACGATCTCCTTTTTATGTTAATGTTAGGCGAAAGCGTTTTTTTACGACTGAAAAATAATTTTTTTCCTTTCTCAAAAGTCGGTTTTCACTCGTAAAAATGATTAACACACTCAGATTTTCGTGTTAGTAAATCTGTAAGTAGAAGAGTGTTGTAACATTTAGGAACACTCAAAATTACATATTTGTGGGTATTCTCAAACTCCCCTCCAACCCATCTCCCCCCTTCTGTGCCGGGAATATGTTTAAAAAATCAAAGAAGTCAGCGGGTGCACTTGCGCTAGCGCTAGTGATTTTCTCATATTAAAATGTGTAGGTGAATATTTTGGTGAGAATCATTTAGAGATCAGTGTATGTAAGCAGGCCTGGGCTGGCTGGGCACTGGGAGTTTTCCCGGTGGGCTGGCAGGGTGGGGGCGGTTTTTCTGCTAGTTTGGCTGGTTTTGTTGCTGGGAGCCAGGTTGGCTGTGTTTCCTGGCTGCAGCGCTTCGACCTTTAAAACAAACACTGCAATACAAAGGGTTTTAAAGTGTGCTGGTCAGGCAAGACTTACCTCAAAAACATTCGTTTTTACAATTGTTAGGTCGAGCCTGGGCAGCACATGCGCTGCGAGGAATGCTGTATTGGAGTATGGACTTGAAGCCCCGCCCACTCTCCGCCCGTATTTGTCACTGGCTTGTGCCATTGTCTTTCGTAAATGCTGGCTTCTGATTCGTTAATAAGCTTGTTAGTCCCTCCTTAGTGCCACCTTTTCTTCATTTGTAACCTCTCATGAGGACTGGCCCTTCTACTTCGGTTGTTACACGGTATGTCTTATTTAGTCGTAAAGCACTATTTTGTTTAATGAATTTCTCCTACTGCAGGCAGGACATGCTTTCCTGCAACATTCAGTGTGCCAGGCTCGCTTTCACTTTCCAAGCAGCCCGGAACAATGGCGGCCGCTTCTTTGCAAAGAAATAGGTCTCGCATTTACAAGAGTTTGAGCTATTGGCATTGTAAATGACAATGCTTTTTATATATGTGTTAATTTTCAAAACAGATAAATAAAAGGTATTGTCATTTACAGTGCCAATAGCTTAAACTCTTGCAAATGCGAGACCTATTGCATTGCAAATGCTTGTTTGCTTATTGTCCTCTGCAGGCTCACCGCATGCTGAGCTGATATTCAGGGGAAGGGAGGTGACGGGTCTGCGGTTGCTAAGCTCAGAGAGACCAGTACATATATGATTAAGACAATTTAACATTCAACACAGTGCATTTCTTTATAATGTGACTCATTTCAATTTAGTATATTAAATTATACCATTACATTGAGTGGCAATTGATAGAAGTGATTCTAATCATGAACTTAGAAACCTCCTGCCCCTTCACCACTGCCCTGACAACGATGCTATTAGTGAACCAAGAAGGGAGTCAGTTGTCTTTTGCCCTCTGTACCCTGGAGCGTTATTACAATTAGGGTAACATTATAGCCTTTTAATTTTGAGCAGCGCACACTTCGAACTGGTGTATTTCAAGGTGCTTTCATGTGATGGTTAAGTAAAGGAAGGCACTGTGAAAAAAGCAATTGCCTAGGATCGCACGATGTGGTCAAGTGGAAGCCGGGATTGATGCATTTTTCTGGTATCACATTGTGCAATTCATCCTTTACATGGGCATCTCTTTCTATCTCCTATTTTAGATCAACAGTTAATGCTTTGTGTTTTATTCCTTCAGGCTCTAGATCAATGCACTGTGTTAAATACATCCAGGCTCTGGATGTTTTACAAGGATTGGTGGTAGTAGGGTTTGGTGGTGGTGTTTTATTGCAGAAGCTAAAGTGAAACCTAGAGCATCCTCCCTTTGCTCCAAAAAGTTAAACACATCCACACAGTCCTTGTCCATTTAATTATTCTTTATTCATTGCGCCATTTCTCCATTCAAGTATTGGACAACGTTCTAAAATGAAAAATTAGTTGCAAAACACACTATATTTGCATTGCTTTAGAAAAGAGTCTTGTAGGGAAAACTCCCATAGAAGCACTTGCAGTGGTCAAGCTCGCTCACTGTGCTCACTCGCTATGTGCAGAATGAGGGCTGGTCTACCAAAATGTGCTGCTTTTGGTACCCGTCTGACGCTATATGCAAGTTTTCCTATAACAAGCAGCCACGACGCAAAAACCATGTTGGAATTTGCCAAGCAAGCAAATCAAGATTTATGTAGCTTTGTCTGTGATTTTACCACAAAAGTAACGCCAAGAACTGATTACCTTGCCTCTGAGAGGCTTAAATGAGTGGCGCTTGGGTGTTCCGGTGCATCTACCCATGTACATTGACACAAACCCATATTTTCTAAACATAGGTTTGCACCAAAATGGTGTGACTACCCAAGACTGGTGTAACAAGGAGAAATATCAATATTTCTCCTTGTTACTTCCTTTTTGCATGTTTGCTGCATTCTGTAGCACTCATACAGAGAAAAATAAACCTCCAAGAATAGTTTTTGTGCAGGAAGGTATCCATTCCTGCACAAAAACTATTCTGACCACAATGCAGGCACCCTTGTATCATGACATACAGCTGCCTGCGTTGGCTCTAGGCAGACATAAGTGGGCCAGCTCCTCGAGATAACAGACCGGCACCATCTCGTGGTAGACATGGCACATTTGTGCTCTCTCCCATTGATGTAATGCAGCGCAGCAGCCTACCTTGCTGGGTAGCTTTGCATCAAATTTGATTCGATTCGTGCATTGAGTACTAACTGGTCATGGAGGCTGGAGTGACAACAAGTACATTGAGTTTTGGGGCTGTTTATTGTGGTAGCGAGCTGAGAGAGTCCACAACTGTAAAATGATCCCATTTTACATGGGACATGCTCAGCTAGTTCTCATTTTGTCCAAGATAATGCAAAATCGTGTTTCCTGACTTTAAGCTTTGTATGCATGACGTAAAAAAAGCACAAATTGAGACACTAGAATGCAAAGTGGTGTAACTAAAACACAAGAGGTATCTGAAGGTATATCATGACTTAAGAGTGTATTTTGTGCTAACACTGACCATTTTGTGGTTTGGCATCAGCACCACTTTTAAACATAAATGCCTGGTGCAGGACAAAAGAAGTACTTTTACTCCCAGAGATACTTACCCAACAGTTGCCGTTGAATGGAGTTGGTTGGGGAATATGAGAGCTCTTTACTTGAGCACATTCCTGTACGTTCCCACATCTCTGGCAGCATCTGCACCTGCACTGACAGGCATGGCTTCTCCTGCACAGTCCCACTCCTGACCGGGTGTGCAATTTTAAATCCAGTTTACAGAAAGGCTTTGCATTTAGCCCCTGTCATGTGAATGTTATCAGAGTTATGTTTATCAGCTAAGGTTTACCACCCTATTTTAGCATCTTTATAATGTATCTCTGGCTACTGTAAATGCACGAGGAAATGAAAGGAGAAATGTGACTCCCTGTTTAAAAAGTCCACAAAGTACAGTCTAGATATTGGGTACTCGCAAACATTTTCCAGGGGGCCAAAAAGTTTGGCCTGTCGTGTGATCGAGGGCCACATTGATGCCAGTAGGGTGGTAGGTGGGGGGATGTAAGGTGGGCATAGGGGAAGTGAAGCATGTACATGTAAAGGATGAATTGCACTTTGTCAACCCAGAAACCTGGGATAAATCCCAGCTTTCCCACTTGACCAAATTGTGTGATCCTAGACAATTGCTTTATTTCACTTCGCCTCCCTTTTCTTCAATATCACATATAAGAGGGCCTCGAAATACATGACTTCAGGATACACACTGTACAAACCCTTCTCATGTGTTTCATTTGATAAACTATAATGTTGTTCATGTATATTAGCTTCCTTGGCCTCTTAGAGGCAGAACATAACAACTGACTTGCCTCTTAGTTCACTATTTTCATTTTGGCCAGGGTGGGGATGTATGAATGTTTCTAAATTCATGTTTGCAAACTATCACTTTCAAGAAATACTCCTCAACGCACTAATATAATTAGATGTATTAAGGCAAAACGCTTCTGCATGTTAATAAAATACACTTTTTGAATTTTGAGGAGGCTTTATCATATTGTTACACGTTTGTTGCAAGATGTCTTTAAAAATGAAGATGTTCCTGAAGTTAAGTAGTACAGGGTACCTTAGTTACGTCCTTTGTTTACCTTCAGTTAAGCAGTAAATAAATGTTTTCCCATTTATTTAACATATTTCTCAGTGTTAGTGCTGAGTCAAGAATCAGCAGCCCAGTGCTGCTGTTGACCGGGGGGCCGCATGTAAAGGTCCAGAGGGCGACATACGGCCCCAATGCAGTACTTTGAGTATCACTGGCCTAGATCCACTTGGTTGTGGCCCATTCACTCTTTTACAATATTGACATGCAATTAGCTATAAATCTTGGAGACTACAGTCAGTCCTCATTTTTCTATACCGCCTGCTACTGAACGCTTACTGAGTTTTGCAAATATTGGTGTCTGGTTGCAGCAGTGTGCCAGTCCTGATCTTGCTGGATTATCAGTGAGTTTTGAAAATGTTTAGCATTCTTTGTTGCTCAGCTGACTCCAAAAAACTTGCCTAATGGTTGTTGCCCTTGCTTTGTTTCACTCATTATTGACTGAGTGGTTCCAAAATATGTTTTACCAACTTTTTAGATAGTTACCTCAAAATTGGGAGCAGGTGCTGCACAGTGATAGCTGTTTCATGCTGTATATGGGCTCATGTTTTTCACCATTGATAATAACACAATACTCTTAGATTAGAAAGGTTATATGGGGGCTAAAGACTCGATGGACAATAGCTGATTGCAGCTAAATGTTGAAAACGTCAAAGATTTGATCATAGTCTGAAACAAGATTTTTGGGGAATCCATTTTCCGGTCTTCTATAAAGGGTACATGTCCTAGTATAGTATTTCTTGAATAATCTCAGATCAAGGTATTGACTTCTCTCTGCTTCTTTTACCCCAAAGTGTAACATGAATTTAGGTCTTGTCAATAACTCATTTTAAGGGACTGCTGGTGATCCAAATATGACTTGTCCTTTGGCTCTCTTGGCTCAAGATTTAGGTAAATACAGTCTGATCTCAATGGTACATACAGAGAGTATTATGGGGATTAGAGGTTTGGGAGGCTATTCTTTTACTCATTCACCCTGATTGTTAGGGAGCATGTTTTATCAACTTCTAAGACAGATACGCTCTTAATATCCCATCAAACATGTTCAACATTCTTGAAATCTCTTAGGACCTTATTAGTTTCGGATCAATTTATAGAAAAGTCCCGCTCTTAGGAGTCCAGCACACTACACAACAACTGTTGCCTGTGCTACCCAAATTCACTATAAAACACACATTACGGTTTTAGAGTGACCCTTTTTCAGATCAACGTAACACAGCTGCACTCTGTTCACCCCTAGCGCTTCCCGTGATGGAGACACCAGATATAGAACAAGCCTCAAACACACCTGGAAAATCACATATGGCCCCAGAATGTAATACCTAAAAAACAAGTCAGATGCACATACTCCTAAACACAAATAAATTCACAGCAGAGGGCCTGCATTTGGCCCAAGGACACAGTGCCAGAGCCGCGGGTCAGTTGCATTCAATAGATAAAGCCCAATCAATACCTAGTAGTAAGCGTCACCCTAGATAACACACATAGCATACCTGGCCACATGGACCACCTCAGAATGTGACCTCCAGTTGGTATTTATGGCCCCTTTTATCAGATTGGGATCAAGCATCTAAACACACAATTTTTGACCCACTGCGCCAGTATTTCCTGCCCAAAGGGGGACAAGCTTCACTCTATTGCACCCACTGTGCAGTATAAAGCATGCCATGTACCTAATGCATATTCAATTCCAGTGCGCAACTGTAGGAGATGTGGCTGCTATTCATTAAACTTATAAAAGGAGGAGACTCTTGATTATTTAGCCGATAAACGGGGACACCAGTTGGTGCTCATCTTTTTTAGTGTTTTTATTGTTCTTATAAATATCTTAATATGTTTATAGTAGTGTTTTATAACTTTGCGGTGTCCTGACTGGCCTGTAATATATATGATGATCAAAGTACTGTAACGTTGTATTGTTGAGTGTGTATCTTTTATGGTCATATTTTTTTATGCCGAATAAAGATTATTATCTATCTATCTATTCATTAAACTTAAACTGTTCCTGATTGCCAAGCCTTGCTGTTCTCCTTTTTGATAATCAGAATCTGCTTCAACATTTGGCAAGCCAGTGTAGGAGCTGATCACGGCAGATACCCAGACTGCAGCATGGGGACAGGAGGATCCAGCCGCCTGAGCCCAGTCTGCGTGCATTTTGGAAGTAAGAGGTGTGGCAGGCACCTCTCTTTACTGCAAGCCTGCCGGCTCATGGCAGGCTGGATCCGTCCACTGGCAGCCGTCGGAAAGGGTAAGATGCTGCGAATAGCTTTTCTTTTTAAATAATACGAACAGCATAATATGGCAAAGCATTAAGCGTAGAAACCAATTCACCCAGCATTCATAGATACGAGTGGCCTGGAGTTATTATATATATATATCATGAATATCCCGTGAGTGCTCCGTGCCTGTTTTTTGAGCTTTAATACTTTCACGTGATTCACCCTCACGTTACCAGGACAAAGCACCCGTCCAGAGTTCGGCAGCTGGGTGAAACCTTGGAGCTTTAAATATATATATATATATATATATATATATATATATATATATATATATATATATATATATATATATATATATATATATATATATATATATATATACATATACATATATATATATATATACATATATATATATATATATATATATATACATATAAATATATATATATACATATATATATATATATATACATATATATATATATATATATATATATATATATATATATATATATATATATATATATATATATATATATATATATATATATATATATATTATCTTCTGGCGGTCGCCAGTAGATAGTTATAGTTAGGACCTATTTTCCATAGGAAATCCGCAACATTCTATTTGAAATAACTCTTGCGTCGGTTGACGAATCTTCGCAAAATTTTCAGACTTTATGGCCCGCTCCGGTCCGCTCCTACACTGAAAGTTTCGGGGTGATTCGTCAAGCGGGGGCCGAGAAAAAAGGGGGGTCCCAAAACGTGTTTTCCCCATTCATTTTCCCATAGGAAACTTTAGCCACGGCTACAGCCCGAACTGCTGAACGGAATTACACCAAATTTGGCAAAGAGGTAGTTCTTGGTTCAGAAAGAACCCTTTTTGTTAAATGGTGTAAATCCGTTCAGTAGTTGCTGAGAAAATCAAAAGTAAAAACACATATATATCTGGGCGGAGCCTAACCACACATGTCATCGTGAGATCTGATTGGCTGTCAGCACTTCATCCTGGAATTGCTGGCAGCCATCTTGGGACCAATATAAATGATAGTACCCCATTGAAATGCATTGTAGTGAATCGAAGATTTTGAGGGTTACCAAAAGGAGAACTATAAAGGGTGATAACAGACTTTAGTTACATTAGAATTCATTTGTTGATGGTACCATACTAATTTCAGGAATTGTGGTGTGTTGTAAGGTGATTTTACCCTGTGAAAAACCTTCTGCTGGGATATCATGAATCATGTTTGAGAGAAAACTATTTTCACATGCTTGTCCCATACAGTTTTGGAAGGTGCTCCAGAAGCTAAAATGAGAGCATATTTTCTGTAAATTCACATTATCTTTCTCAGTCATGTGAGAATGAAGTCTGACATTCTCAGTAAAACATGTACATCCAACAATGGCAGAGACTGTCAGTTGATTCCTTTGTGTTCTACTGCAGCTTCCCAGAGTGTTCTAAAGAACAACTAGAGTGCTAACAGCCTTACTTATGACAAAAGTATGGCACACCTGAAGCCATCTTGATTGGAATAAACTGGTAGCACTTAAAACATTTAATTTAAAAAGGAACAAAATGATGGGGTTCATTTTGTCATAGAAATTATGGTTAGTGCTGTAGAAAGAAAAATTAGGACATGTTTCAAGTGTGATCTCAAATATCTTCCTGTTATATTTCAACAGGAGCAGCCTGTCAGTTGATGCCTTTGTGTTCTACTGCAGCTTCCCAGAGTGTTCTAAAGAACAACTAGAGCGCTAACAGTCTTACTTATGACAAAAGTATGGCACACCTGAAGCCATCTTGATTGGAATAAACTGGTAACACTTAAAACATTTAATTTAAAAAGGAACAAAATGAGGGGGTTCATTTTGCCATAGAAATTATGGTTAGTGCTGTAGAAAGAAAAATTAGGACATGTTTTAAGTGAGATCTCAAATATCTTCCTGTTATATTTCAACAGGAGCAGCCTGTCAGTTGATGCCTTTGTGTTCTACTGCAGCTTCCCAGAGTGTTCTAAAGAACAACTAGAGTGCTAACAGCCTTACTTATGACAAAAGTATGGCACACCTGAAGCCATCTTGATTGGAATAAACTGGTAACACTTAAAACATTTAATTTAAAAAGGAACAAAATGAGGGGGTTCATTTTGCCAAAGAAATTATGGTTAGTGCTGCAAAAGAAAATTTAGGGCATGTTTTAAGTGAGATCTCAAATCCTCTTCTATTTCATTAGAAAATTCTGACATGCAGACTGAAACAATCATTTTCAATACCAGCAGTAGACTTCCAGTTAACTCCTTGGTGAGCAATAGCTTTACTACAGTGATCTAATGAACAACTAGAGTGCTAACATTCTGAATTTATGGCAAATGTGTGACACATCTGAATGCCTTCTTGATGGAATCAAAGTAAAAAACTGAAAGCATTTCCTACTGAGGAGACTGTAGTAAATGAGGAAATTAGGAAACTTCATAACAAATAAGTCTCCCAAGATGGCCACCAGAGAAAAAAGAGCCCAAATGTAGCACAAATATCACCCAGAGGTAGCCCACGTATAGCCCAATGACAGAAGTGTGCAAAACACTTTTTATTTTTTGTTTTTTTGCAGTTATATATAGTGCAGACTGGTCAGGTATTGGAGTGCTTTACATGAGCATTGGTTACATCACACAAGGACAAATTCATGTTGGTTGACCCCTACACTACCCAAACACCACTGCACTACCCTAAACCCTAAAACACTACCCCCAGCACGACCCTCTTCACTACCCAAACACAACTGCACTACCCTAAACTCAAAAACACTACCCCCAGCACGACCCCCTACACTACCCAAACACCACTGCACTACCCTAAACCCTAAATCTACCCCCTACACTACACAAATACCACTGCACTACCCTAAACCCTAAAACACTAGAACCCAGCATGACCCCCTACAGTACACAAACACCACTGCACTACCCTAAACCCTAAAACACTACCCCCTACACTACACAAACACCATTGCACTACCCTAAACCCTAAAACACTACCCCCAGCATGACCCCCTACACTACACAAACACCACTGCACTACCCTAAACCCTAAAACACTACCCCAGCACGACCCCCTACACTACCCAAACACCACTGCACTACCCTAAACCCTAAAACACTACCCCAAGCACGACTCCCTACACTACACAAACACCACTGGACTACCCTAAAACACTACCCCCAGCACGACTCCCTATACTACCTAAACACCACTGCACTACACTAAACCCTAAATCTACCCCCAGCATGACCTCCCACACTACACAAACACCACTGCACTACCCTAAACCCTAAAACACTACCCCCAGCACAACCCCCTACACTACCCAAACACCACTGCACTACCCTAAACCCTAAAACACTACCCCCAGCATGACCCCCTACACTACCCAAACACCACTGCACTACCCTATACCCTAAAACACGACCCCGTACACTACACAAACACAACTGCACTACCCTAAACCCTAAAACACTACCCACAGCATGACCCCCTACACTACACAAACACCACTGCACTACCCTAAACCCTAAAACTCTACCCCCTACACTACACAAACACCACTGCCCTACCCTAAACCCTAAAACACAACCCCCAGCATGACCCCCTACACTACACAAACACCACTGCACTACCCTAAACCCCCTACACTATACAAACACCACTGCATTACCCTAAACCCTAAAACACAACCCCCAGCATGACCCCCTACACTACACAAACACCACTGCACTACCCTAAACCCCCTACACTATACAAACACCACTGCATTACCCTAAACCCTAAAACACTACCCCCAGCATGAACCCCTACACTACCCATACACCACTGCACTACCCTAAACCTTAAAACACTACCCCCAGCACTACCCCCTACACTACACAAACACCACTGCAATACCCTAAACCCTAAAACACTACCCCAGCACTACCCCCTACACTACCCGAACACCACTGCACTAACATAAACCCTAAAACACTACCCCCAGCACAACCCCCTACACTACACAAACACCACTGCACTACCCTAAACCCTAAAACACTACCCCCAGCATGACTCCCTACACTACCCAAACACCACTGTACTACCCTAAACCCTAAATCTACCCCCAGCACGACCCCCTACACTACCCAAACACCACTGCACTACCCTACACCATAAAACACTACCCCCAGCATGACCCCCTATACTACACCCACACCACTGCACTACCCTAAACCCTAAAACACTACCACCAGCATGACCCCCTACACTACTCAAACACCACTGCACTACCCTAAACCCTAAAACACTAACCCAGCATGACCCCCTACACTACCCATACACCGCTGCACTACCCTAAAGCCTAAAACACTACCCCCAGCACGACCCCCTACACTACTGCACTACCCTAAACCCTAAAACACTACCCCCAGCACGACCCCCTACACTACCCAAACACCACTGCACTACCCTAAACCCTAAAACACTACCCCCAGCACGACCCCCTACACCACCCAAACACCACTGCACTACCCTAAACCCTAGAAAAGAAACCCCCACCCCATGCCCAATCCCCCTTACCTCTCACTCCTCGTGGTTCCTCTCTCCTCGTGGTTCCTGCTTCACGTTGTCTCTGAGTGGCGGTGCACGTCGTTGTGAGGAAACGGAACAGCCTCTGTTTCCTTACAACGACATGGATCGATCTACATGTTTTAGAACGCATGGTCATTTACCATACATACCTTTACAACAAAATTTGTTGTAAAGGCATGCGTGGTAAATGACCATGCGTTCTAAAAATGCGTAGTAATGACTTTGTGATGTACAACGCATGCGTGGTAATGCATGCATTGTAATGGTATCGCAAAGTAAAAAGTTGTTGTAACGGCTGTTTACCGATCGAAGCTGGCCCCTGTTCTTCAGTGAGACGTTTATTTGATTAATTAGGAGGAAGGAATGTGTTTTTTTTACCGAAAAGTGCATTCCCGGCTGTTGTATTGTGAAAGTGTCCGCGTGGCCTGGTTTCACTTCCGGTGAGAGAGTGGAAGAGTCTGTTTGGATCTAAAGGAGTTCTGTTGTTGGACGGGGCCGGCGCGACATGTCATCAGAAAACATAGCTAATGGAAAGCGTCCTCCCTGAAGTGTGGAGCAGTGCTATGAGAGGTCAACGAGTGTGCATCCCACCGCAGTATGACCGTACCGCGTGACCCATGTGCCACCTCCAGGGTACGGGAGGCAGAAGCGGCATCGCAGGTCCTCTTGAAGACCGTTGTAGCACTAATTCTACATTTTGGTACTAGGGCATTTTAACTTCGTTGTTCCTGCCAGATACAAAGAGAAGATCCTGTGTTATTCAGTGCCCTCGTTACCTTTTTTGTGGGTTGTGGTGCTTGTCACTTCGCTGCCCCGCCGGTACACACGACTGGGCACCCCACCTTGTGTGCCATCTGCAGGGCCTCTGCCCTCGGATCACTGGTTTCGGTTTCTGGAGTGGCAACATAAACAGTTGCTCCCAAAGGACTAGCCTGACCACTTAGGTGAATATCCCCTGCACCAGCATTCCACGGAAATTCTTTCCTAGCTTTCCCACGTCAACGAGGACGTCATAATAGCACGGCTCCGCTCGCGACACCGTATGACGTCATCGGAGCCATAAGAGAACCTCGTCGGCGTGCTGACGTCAGTTCCACCCATTTTTTCCGTGCCACCGAGGCAAACAGGGGACCGAGACATTTTCACATGTATACATAGTATAATAAATATATATATATTCACTGAAAAAACCATAGGTTTCAGGCACGTTATAGTTAGAAATTAGCATTTAAAAAACCTTAGAAATTCACTGAAAAAAACGTAGGTTTCAGGCACGTTATAATTAGAAATTAGCATTTAAAAAACCTTAGAAATTCACTGAAAAAACCATAGGTTTCAGGGGCGTTATAGTTAGTTGGACATTTCACTCGTACAAAACCATAGAAATTCCCCGTTATAGTTAGTTCAGCTAACTATAACTCGCGTGCCCGCAATGCACTGCTGATGACGTCACATATTACATCACTCATGACATGGTCAGTGACATCACTCATGACATCACTGATGACATCTCAAATGACATCACTGATGACATCATCCAGCGAATGTGTGTTTTTCTGAAAATTAAATATGTTTTATATATGTATATCTCAAGGTCGATGGAAGAATAAATGGGTATATAAGTGTCTAAATGGATGATTTTGTTTTGTAAAATTGATTGTATAACTGACTAAGTGTATCTTAGTGAATACATGGGTTAGTGAGTAATGTTTAAATATGAAAATATCTGTATCAGTCTCTCACTTTGTGTATAAGTGGCTGCATGGGTTGGTGAGTAGCTACATGAGTGTCTATATGGGTTATTAGTTGGTTTTTTGAGTATCAGTATGAGTGTCTGAGTGTCTGTATGGTTCGGTGGGGGGTATTACTTAGTGCATAGATGCATGAATGAGTGACTCACTGTTTGTATGTGTTGAAGACAGCATGTGTGCAGGACTGTATAGGTGGATGAGTATGTGTATGGGTGTGTTAGTGAGTGAATGACTGTCTCAATAGTGTCTTTATGAGTAACTACATATGTTTTAAACTAGTATATGTGAGTATTGGTGTATATAAGTGAGTATATGTGAGAGTGAGAGATTGGAAGAGTTCCTGTACAAATAAGTAGGTGTTTCTATAAGTGATTGTTTAAGAGAGTAAGTATGTGTAAGTTTCTGTAGAAGTAAGTGTGGTAGTGTGTGTATAACTGTATATGCAAGTAAATGGATGTTTGATACTTTGTTTGCATGTGTGACTATGTGTGTGAGTAACTCTATGGATGAGTGGTGGTGTGTAACAGGATGTATAGGTGTATGAGTACATATGATGAGTGAGTACATGTATGAGTGACTGTATAGGGACTGTTGGTGAATGAGTGGATGTGTGTGTAGATCTTGGAATTACTGAATAGGTGTGTTGTAACTGGTATTGGTATGTCCATTGTTTTGAAAATGTTAGTTTGTATTTTTGAGTGTGTGTATCAAAGGTTATATTAGGGTGAGAGGAGCTCTGCCACTCTATCACAAGGATGATGTCATCAGTGATGTCATCAGTGATGTCATTTGAGATGTCATCAGTGATGTCATGAGTGATGTCACTGACCATGTCATAAGTGATGTAATATGTGACGTCATCAGCAGTGCATTGCGGGCGCGACGAGTTATAGTTAGCTGAACTAACTATAACGGGGGAATTTCTATGGTTTTGTACGAGTGAAATGTCCAACTAACTATAACGCCCCTGAAACCTATGGTTTTTTCAGTGAATTTCTAAGGTTTTTTAAATGCTAATTTCTAACTATAACGTGCCTGAAACCTATGGTTTTTTCAGTGAATATATATATGATAAGCACCACAATCCTGTCAACTCTAAATCTTCGGATGCAGGTACAGACCACAGCGTGCCAAAAAGTAATTATGCAGTGTTCTTTATTATGTGCACACCAGCATGATGCTTTTCGGCCGTGTTGCCACGGCCTTGATCACATGACACGCTAGAACCAATGATGTCTTTTTATAGTGTCAATAATTACATGAAAAAAAACCCTTGTTAGCCTTTCATCCATTACCATAGACCTAGACAAAATACTCTGCAGGACATGGAGAACGTAACATCCTAAGGAGAACAGACTGACAAATAAATAATCAATCATTACATATTCTTATAAATTAACTACTTCAGTCCAAATAATTACCACAAGTGAACTCTCAATATTGTATACGATCTCCTTAGTCCTAAAAAAATTACAATTATATCAATTTTTGTTCACAGCAGAATGGTAATTAGGATAGGCTAATATTACACAAATACATAAAACCAGATAGTGCAAAATACAATGTGCAAAATGTTTGTGAAAATAATAAAATTTGTCAATTCATTCTTGAGGTCGCTATTCCTTTCATAGTTAGACCGTGGGTTTTAAAATACATGCGAACAATTCAGACAGGTTGCAGCGGATAAAGCCTGATATATATAATTGTTAGAGCGTATCTGAGATTGGAACCAAAAAGCGTCTTAACCTAAGGAGTATATTTTTGTAGTAGCACAACCTACATGTACGAAACACAATTTTAACTTGTGAGTCTCGTCACGTACGAGTGATGGACACTGCCTTACAATTCACAGTAAATAAACGTTGCACGATGATGCATCAAGCTCCACCTTTCATGTAATGATTACCCGGTCATAGTCAAATCCTTTGTAAAAATGGCTTGGGTTTAATTCCCTACTTCAAGGATAAATCCTTTATTAGTAATTGCTCATGAATAGTGAAAAAGGGACAATGTATACTCTTTATAGCGTACAAGGGCAGTGACCTTGTGATAAGACTATCGAATATATGTAATCACCCAAAGGCTGGAGCAGCGATATCACCTACGTTTTAAAGTGCAAGTGCACAAGTGCAAATACGCAAGGTAGCAAGAAATTCCATTCTCTACAAGTACGTGTGATATGTAAAGTGCTAGTGCTAAAACAGAAAAACTATCCATAAAACCTGACATGTATATATATATATATCACAAAACAATGCCCTTGCAGGCATAGAGTGACATAAATTATGCAAAAAGAAGCAGAGAACTCTGGGTAGTTCCCAAGTTTAGGTGGAAGGCAGCTCCTGTATAGAGCACCCTCAACACCAGCGACACTCTAAATTTTCTCACCTCAAATGTCTGCTTTTCTATCAAAGTTTTTAAGCATAGGTATTTTATCAATCCAAAACTCCTGATTAGAGTGGTTTGGAGATACTCTTAAGTATAAAAATAGTTTCACCCAGCTCTCCTGATCAGAGTGGCCTGGAGGTACTTTAAGCGTTAAAATTGTTTTACTTAGCACTTTTGATTGAGTGGCCTGGAGGTACGTGAGCCTCAACTTCATATTATTTAGTTAACTGCAAGCTTAATCCAGGAGGGTTTCTAAACACCCCCTGTATCTGAAAGGAGTGTTGAGAGAGGGAAAAAATGGAGTCAGACGTTTTCAATTCAGACCAGGGACAGTGCACCTAGAAGATTAGGCCTAACTCTAGAAGAGCCCAGGAGGGGCTTACAACAATTGTGCCCTTGAGTTAAGGTTATTATGAACATAGATGCCATATGAATGAGTTATGAGTTTTGTCTGAGTGAGGGAAGCCTGCACTGCAGGTATGCATTGATATTGTTTGCATTGTTCTGGTCTGAGTGAGAGAAACATGCGCTTCCGAAGCGCATTTTCATTGGTTGTATTATCATTGCCTGTGGTCAAGAAGAGCCTGTTTAGCAAAATCACATTACCGTTGTGTCTCACGTTGTTATCGTAATCATCCGTTTACATTGCCACATGTGCACCCGACTAGCACACCACACCCTTTGCAGACCATTTCTTCTTATGTGCTAGCTGCTCTCCACGCCCGTGCATGTACTTTTAAAGGGCACAACCCAGCTGACATACACACTCTACAAATGGTTCTGCTGTGCACCCTGCTCTCAAAAAGTGAATTTTCTTGTGTGCATGTTAGTCTTTGGTGGTGCTTCACATGCAAATTCTGGTCATACGGCATTCTTTGTTTCCATGCACGTATTGACTACTTGTTCATAATTTGATTGTTGTTCTGTGCACCCCGCTCTCAAACACACACATTTTCCTGTGTGTGCTTTAGTCTTTGGGGTGCTTCACATGAGAATTCTGGTCATAGACGCACTCTGTTTCCCAGCGCGTATTGACTACTTGTTCATATTTTGATTGTTGTTCTACTGTGCACCCCGCTCTCAAAACGCACATTTTTTTGTGTGCGTGTTAATCTTTGGGGGTGCTTCATGTGAATTCTGGTCATACGCACACCCTCTGCTCTTGTGTGCGTATTGACTTCATGTCCCAAATTTAATTTTCATCACACGCGCCCATCTTGGGTCATACAAGATGAGCACTCTCTTGTGTGCACATGATTTCTCAAGGGTTGCTTCAGATGTCCATCTGATATGTGCACTCTACATTCTCATGCACACCTTCTTTCATTATATCCCTCGCCTTTCTGTCCTGTCACCAGCCTCTGCCCACTGTCCTTACTAACATAAAGCAAAGAAAGTTTTTTACTGTCTTGAAATGTGTTTGATTGTATTTATGTAAAAAGTACTTTTTGGTTGCCATTGTATTGCCTCAAGTTAAAAAACAAAATGCTTTTTTCCACACAAGTTTTAGCTGCTAGCTCCCAACAAGACACACCCCAGTTGACCTGCCCACTCTAGGCCCTGCCCATTCGGACCACCAGGGCCCACTGAATGCCCACACCATCACCAACCAGGGTCAAGCCCACGCCCCTCTCATGGCCCCTCAAACCACCAAAGTGTGCACTCCTCTGGAGCACATACAGGGAGTCTTCCCCACCAAAAAGGGAGAAATGAGTAAACATTGCCAATAGTGGCACTTGCAAACAAAAGCACACACGCACCCACGGTCTAAGGAGGGAACATTTGACCCCAAAATAATTGAGCACACCAAAACACACATAATTTTCAAGCACAAAGGACATAAGAGGGAAAGGAGGGAGGCAACCCTTTACCTCTGGACTCTGTTAGAAAAAAGGGCAATAAAGGACCTCGCAGATCAGCCCATTGTGGAGGCTTCAGCACCTCCGCCTCCACACACATGTGCTTGGTAATCCCTGCAACACCAGCCTTGGGGTACTGTAATTTTCATACAGTAAAGCAGAGGAACCACCTACAAAATAGGTATCCCACGCAAATTGAGTTGCCACAGACATAAGGGGATCCCAATCACCCTAACCACTCCACATAGCCTAGGCCTACCCCAGTCCAAGGCCACCCAACTTTGGAAACCAACTCGCAGTGCACGATAGTGGAGACGGACCTCAGCCCCTCCAGGGTCAGATGAGGCAGGGTGGCTATCTGAGTGGTTCTTAGCCATCCTAGATAGTGATCCTGTGAGCTCAGTGACAAAGGAAGCTGTGGCTCCCCGGGGTCAGAAGGCAGAGATGTAGGGGGCATAAGAGTGATAGAAGAAAAGACACCCAGTGGGGGAACCACAGTGAGGTCCCGGACAAGGATAGACAAAGCCAAATCTAGGGACGATGGGCCCGATTAACAAAAGTAATCTGAGACAAAATCCTAACTTTACGACTTTCGGTATTCACAAAGGGCATTTAGGAGTAGTAAAGTTAGGATTTTGTCTCAGTTAAACTTAAGTTATGGTCTTAAGTTAAACTTAAGAACAAAAATTAAGTTTTAAGGAGATTGCAGGACCCTAATGTACCACAAGCAACAGAGATCCAGGTGGGAGGCAAGGAACACATACAACACCCAGCCCCAGCACTAAAGCAACCCACAACACCCTCAGACGCGGAACACTTATGCCCCCCAGTGGGCCCCACACCAAAGAGGGCATCAAGGAACCCCCTCCTCACCACAAACACGGATAGACAGGCTACACCTATGGCAGGATTAGCAAACAGCAGGGAACCAATCCTAAACATTAGTAAAGGGCCCAGGGTTCCCCGCTGCACAAGGAGGAGCAATAGTATAAAGAGGGAGCTCACTGTTCCAGCCCAAAAGCCGTACTGGGTCCAACGAAGGTGCCCAGGCAATTTTATGTGTCCTTTATTGTCAGCCATGCACAAGTCAGATGAGGAACCCACTGTTACGGTGGCTATCAATGACATACTTTACACCATACTATTGGACACTGAGGCTACAAGATCTTGGTTCAAGGAAGGGAATGTTCCACTATCACAGAACACCAAGGACACGCAGGGGTTTACAGGGACTTTGAAAAGGGTTCCCTTCACTGAAATACTTGACTTGGAGATAGGTGGAAACCAACTCCAAGGGAAACTACTGCATCACCCTTCATCCCTTACTAACCTTCTGGCGAGAGATCTAATGGTCAAACTAAACCTGACCATCCACTTTTCAGAAGATGGAACCATAATTTGCTCAACCCACAGGATATCCACCTTGCTACTTATGACCCTAAGACCCAACTCTCGTAAAGAGGACACAGTCCAGGCCTCACCAATAGACCGGGATGCATTCTCCAAGGCAGTCCTGATCCTCATCAACAACTCCCCAGTGCTATTAGGGAGACAAGTACAGCTGCCCAAGGAATTCTTGTTCCGTACAAAATGGCACCAAAAGCGGTAGCCCCAGGAGGAGGAACTAGTGACAGTTGAAGCAGTCGAGATCAGACCCACTTACAGGGTTTTAAGGGCCTCTGATGACAATCAAGTCACATGTGAATGCGTCCTTTTCTTATACCCAGGTCTCCAAGTACTGGACATATTAGATGAACAACTGTTCACTGACTACCCAGAAGCCTCAACAATAGTCTTTGAAGATCCCATAGACATCAGAGTAAAACTGCTGCTCAGGGCTGCAGCGCCTGTCACCACGGCAACATCCCTCAGGGAGCAAGATTTCACACAGGTACCCCCACAGCTATGGGCAACTGGTCCACATGATATGGGGCTCATCAACACTGACAAGCCAGTTAGGATCACACTCAGGGAAGAAGCCATCCTGCCTAGAGTGCAACAGTACCCACTGTCCTGGGAAGCAGAGGAAGGCATAGCCCCATGATACAGGCCCTAATCAATCAGGTGCGGGAGTGTCACCCTGTAATACCCCCATACACCCCATGAAGAAAGCAAAGGGGGAACTTGGCACCTAGTACAGGACCAACGCCCCCTAAATGATATAATGGTTCCATAGCACCCAGTGGTAGCAGACCCCACCATCATACAGACCAACATCACAACCGACTGTCTGCTTCTCAGTCATAGATGTTAAAAATGCATTTTTCAGCATTTTGCTTCATCCGCACAGCCAGTACCTAATGGCATTCACATTTAGAAGAGCCCAACTGCTCTTTCAGAGGTTACCTAAAGGGTACTGTGAGTCACCAAGTATCTGTTATAGGATCCTGAGGCGTGACCTGTCCAATTTCCAATGTAACTGCACCCTGTTACAATATGCTGATGATATTCTGATATGCAGCCCCACTGAACTGATATGCAGACAAGACACTATAGCCCTCCTCACTACATTAGCTGAGAGAGGCTACAAAGTGGACAAAGAGAAAGTACAATATGTACTACAGGAGGTCAGCCATTTGGGTCAACTGATCTCAGCCTCAGGAGACAGGTCACACTCGAGCGAACACACATCATTAAAGCAATGACACCACCCCATACAAAGAAGGAGATGCAAAAATTCCTTCGGGTCTGCATCTACGTCAGGCAATGCGTCTTCTACTAAAGCACCCTCGTATCCACCTTGATGGACACATGTAATAATGCTAAGTCCAGTGATACCCAACTGACATGGACCCCTGAGATGCAGGATGCCTTCACCCTATTAAAAGAAGAAATTGCAAACACAACCTGTCTGCCGCATCCTTCATGGTGGACAAAACCACCTCCATTGACATTGGGGCGCCCCTCACACTGCACACCGAACAGACAGTGTTCACAATCAGGCAGAAAGGGAAAGGCACCCTGACCACCCAATGACTCTCAGGATATCAGCTTCTGCTATCCAGACCAGTGCTCAATATAGTGCAGTGCCATATCATCAACCCAGCCACCTTCATTGCGCATGAAGTACAATAAGGACAGAAAGTCCATGACTGCCTGGTGCAGGTACCAGACAAATCTGCTAGGGCAGAAGAAGACCCAATCCCCAATAGTAAAGTTATATTCATAGATGGTTCCTCTGTCATAGATCAAGAAACCGGTGTTAGGCACACAGGGGCAGCAGTGGTCACAGAAGATATTCAGACACCCTCGGATTCCCTGAAAATCACAGTACAGCTGACATTGTTCCTGCTCCTCTTTGCACAAGCATCCATATTGGTGGAACTCATTGAGGCCCTCACACAAGGCATCATCACTGTATATTCTGACTATGTTACAACTACCGTACATTCCAGTATTAATACATGGACGAGAAGGGGCTTCCTCAAATCTGATTGCACACCAGTAATGCACAGGGATCTGTTAGAGCTCCTCATCAACACATTGACACTGTCAAAACGAGTAGCGGTCATCAAGTGACCCGCACATACAGGAGGCCAGGACTTTATCTCCCGGGCAATGCACTCACTGACAGGGCCACAAAGGAAGTGGCCTATGGAGCCACTGGAGCAATCCACGAGTTCCCAGTACAGGAGGCTGAGAAGCAACCTCCAGAGAACCCTCACCAACTTCCGAACAACCGTACACTGAGACATCAAGATTATACCTCAGGGAAATACAGGAAGCAGCTCTCCCACATGAGTGAGAACTCTGAGAATCTAGGGATGCACACAGACCCCCCCACAATCTTATCTACAGGGACATTTTTACAGGTAGATGTGTCATACCCCAAAGCCTACTCTAATCCTCCCTGAACCAGCTCCACCTCTCGACACACACCCCTAAAGAGAGCATGCCCACCCACCTACAGCTAGACTGGTTTATTGCCTGCGTGGCAGAAATGATCTCAATGTACCTGAATGAGTGCATAGTATGCCAGTTGCACTCACCTAAACCCACATTGAAGGTCATAGCCTCATCTATTCTGAGACACTCTGGGCCATTTCAGGCACTACACATAGATTTCATTTACATGATCGACAGGTATGTCATTTACCGATATTTAATAGTGGTGGTCTGCCCCTTCTCTAGGTGGATAGAAGTGGGCCTCTGCACACACTGCGACCCTAAAACCGCAGCTACATTTCAAGTTCGAGAAGTCATACCCAGGTTGGGGGGTAGCAGAGGTTGTCTGATCAGACAACAGGCAACATTCCCTAAATGAAAAGTTCAAAAAACATCTGTACCCAGATGGGCATAACCCACAAGCTGGTCTCAGCATGCCACCCCCAAAGTATTAATAGCATAGTGGAACGCCTCAACAGCCTTCTAAAAAACAAGCTCAGCAAACTGCACCACTGTGCGTAAGAAATGGCTGCATTGCCTGCCCGTAGGCGTGTTCGCTCTAAGGAACACCCTAAGCAGTGAACACCACCTGACCCCCCCATCAGCTAATCACTTTTAGAACAATTTAGACACTAAACACTCAGAGCAGAACCAAACTAAGCGCAGAGCCACCTTCTAGGCCTTAGGTAATGAAATGTATATATCTCTCTCTGAACTGACCAAAACTTGCAGACTCCTCTCTAAACAGGTACCCCAAAGGAAGCTGTGCACACGTTTGTGGATCTACCCTACACCATTCTTCAGACCGGCGACCGAGTCCTGATCCACAACTTTCATCATCAGTGGAAAGACAGCAGGTTTGAAGGACCCTTCAAAGTAGTCTTTTCAACTTGTGAGATATTCCCTTGAACCCACCACTACCAACACCAACAAAAAAGGAGTTAGCATCACAGACTTTTCCAATATGAACTATGAACACTTTGGGGACAGAAGCTCCCTTAGGGCTAACCCTGGACTATGCAATCACTTTGCAGATAGGAGTGCCCATAGGGCTCCACCCGGACTTTACATCGCCTCTTTCATACCCCCACTAAAGATTTTCACCTGTATATTGTCTTTTGCCCTATGTACTTTGATGTTTTTTCAGCTATGTGTCACCGTACAGGAACAGGTCAAGTTTCAGCCAAGGTCACCAGTTAAAGTGGTCCAGCGTGAGTCCCGCGATCTAACCCATTTAACATACAACTTCACCACACATAATGACGGCATTCCACATGCATTACATAGCACACTATTGCACAACACCTGGTATCAGCACCTAACCTCAGTGGGGAACCAAGTTTCTACCAACTCCTGCTATGTTTGCTCATTGATACCCCATGTAGAAGGTTTAGATAGACTATACCTGTCCCAGGAGGTACCGCCCAACAAAACCTCATGCCTCATACACTTATACCTATGTCGATTAAAAGCTAAACTCCAGCCCAACACTATAGCTCCAAAGGAAGTCACAGTGAACCTAACCAAGTACGATATCATTCCTGAAATCCTTTACATCCTGACAGAACAGGATGAGATCCAGTCCGAGTTAGACAAACTCAAGAAAAAGGGGCAGACACAGTATTGGAACACAAGGCTTAAAACCAGCCCCCACAAGAGTTTCTTGGATCTCACCAAGTCCTCAGCCCAGTGCATGTCCGCACAAATACCAACCTGTGGACCAAGGCTAGCCCGCAGTGTAACTGGAGCCGTATTTATGAACAACAAGTGGAACCCTAATGTTCAGTTCACCTTCAGAGCCATTAATTTGCGGAACAAAGGTGACAACAGGTCTCACGGGGGGAGGTTGAATGACACTCTACTGATGCAATGCCAAGACACCTGGAACTCAGAGGCAGGAGGGTACACATGGATAGAGGGTAAGGAGAAAACCATAGTAGTCAGGAAGCTACCAATATATTCCTTGTGTTTTAGGGGGAAGGGGACAATATCTGTCAGGGTGAACAGCAATTGCAAGAGTATAACCTATAAAAATGATATGCAGTGGGGCACCTCCACCTTGATGGACTACTACTGGCAATGTGGTGAGCACTCCTACACCCAGGTTGTCCCTGACTTTAGAGGGGTCTGCTCACTGGTCACCCTATACACGCCCACATTGGTCATACCTCAAGAAGATCTTTCTGCACTGCATCACCAACCCATGAGCAAAGGCACCACGCTTCTACACCAAGTACGCAAAAGAAGGTCAGCTGAGTACTTTGGTTGGGACAGATTCAAGGACATTCCAGAAGAGTTCCAGCTCTTCACCAATGCGCGAATAGGTTTAGGAGGTTCAATCCCCTTCATCACCATGCAAACCAAGGCCAATGCTCGGTGGCTGCAGATCACCAGGTGGGAACTGCTGAAAATGATGAACTCCACCGAAGATGGCCTCAACGCAATCAAAGAAGAAATGAGTGCCATCCGCTTCATGGTAATGCAGCACCGGTACATGTTGGACTTAATGACGGCAATGGAAAGGGGCGTATGCGCCCAAATAGGTACTGCATGCTGTACCGTCATCCCCATGAACGACCTGGACAATGGCATACTGTCAATCGCCATCCAAGCACTGCACAACCTACAGCAGGTCCTGGTTAAAGAAGGAGGTGCCCCAAACATTGAATGGTTCACAGGTTTGTTTGCCTGGGTACCAAGGTGGATTGCACGCCTATGCAAGACTTTGTTACCAGTGGTTGTAATCTTGTTCTTGCTGTGCTGCACCCTACAACTAATATGTGCATGTGTGAAGAAGGCTACCTTGAAAATAGGTGGAATACGCCTGGTTAGGACACCCAATGCCCAGGGAATCACGCACACCGCAAGCCAGAAACAGGAAACCCTCATATTTAAGACATGGACACAAACAGCCAGGGTAGTAGTTGATAAGTCAACTAGAAGGGGGAATGTTAGCATGGGATCAATTTATAGAAAGGCCCCACTCTTAGGAGTCCAGCACACCACAGAACAACTGTTGCCTGCGCTACCCAAATTCACCATAAAACACGTGTTATGGTTTCAGAGTGACCCATTATCAGACCAACATAACACAGATGCCCTCTGTTCACCCCTAGTGCTTTCCGTGATGGAGACACCAGATATGGAACAAGCCTCAAACACACCTGAGGCCCTATTATGTATAGGGCACACTTTCCCTGTTTGCACTCGGCGCACCTTAAAACAGGTGCTCTGGGGGCAAAGAGGGAAACACTTGAATGTGCTGCCCGCAGGGCAGCCACAAACTCGTGCTTCCCTGGGGGAGGGGCAGCAAATTCAAGTAAAAAATGGAGTGGCTTTGAATCAGCCGCTCCGTGTTTTACTGTGCAGGCAGCAACCCACCTGAATTTTTAAGAGGGAGAGAGATCCCCTTGCAGGCGGGTGCAGTGAGTGACTGCACTTGCCTGAAAGGGGTTGTCTGAGAGGTCCATAGGACCCCCTTTTCCCTCTCCAGAGGGCTTCCATCATGGGACCCACTGACAGTGCACCACCTTTTAGGTTGCGCACTGTCAGTGCGCTTCCTGACAGCTTCTTTGCCTCTGCGCCCACATCCACAAACCGAGCAGGCGCAGAGGCAGAAGGATTCCCTCATTTGCACAGGGCCACACCACCATGCAAATGAGGGAACACCCTCTGGGGATAGCGCTGGCGCTGTATGTGCGACAGCACTATCTGTATTCTAGAAAGGGCTGCACAAGTGTCTGCAGCCCTTTCTTTAATACCAAAGTGCCCCAGTTGCACGCAAAGTGGGTGCACATGCCCATTGTGCCCCCACAGAAATACAGCCCTGGAAGATTGCAGCAGTAAATCACATATGGCCCCAGGATGTAACACCTAAAGAAATGAATTAGAAGCTTAAATTGAATTCATTCTGACTCTACTTGGTCAATATTTCGTGGCACTGTGATCAGGGACATCCTTCTGGGGTGAATCTTGGTCAGGCTGAAGATGATCACCTAGTTAAAATGAAGCCTCAGCAGCTAGGCTTTTCTCTCTTATCCTCCCAGCTACTTTTTGTTTCACAAAGGTGAACAAGAATTTTTAAGAAGGCTTTATTTATAACCAAGAAAATTATACTGCTCCATTGGAAAACAAGGCTTAAGCCAAATTTGGATAAGTGGCTGGAGAATTTGTCACCACTTTCATCAATAAAAGAATATACCTGTTAGTTGCAAAAAATATTTGATTTGTAAAGGGTTTGAATACATTTATGCTTAATTCAGTACCAGTTTTTTTTATCACCTTGGATTATGATTTGTGAGATCTTGCTTGTGTCTTGGTTTTGTCTTGTCTATGATGAAAATAGCACAATGTGTAACCCTGGGCAAAGCACTACGCTACGCTCGCGTAGTTTGCTAAGTTTGCGCTACTTCGCACAACGCGAATTGCACGTAGCACAGTGCAAACACGCGTAGCGTAGTGCAGCGGTCATTTTTTGCTTGCTCGCGGTCCTCAACGTCAAGTTGGCGACCGCAAGCAAGCAAAATGACATCCCGGCGAGACTTTTTCCTCGTTCGCGATCAGCAACATCAAGTTGCCGATCGCGAGCGTGGAAAATAAACCTCCCGGCGAGATTATCAACGCGGGGAGGTCAGGTTTCTCATTGCGAGTGGTCGCGTATGCTCGCGACCGCTCGCGATGAGAAACTACCAGTCCGCGTTGAGAAAGCTGCCGCTCGAGTAAAAATCTACTCGAGCGGCAGTAAATACAGCTCGCACTGTGCAAGATGCCGTTTTCAATGATTGCACAGTGCGGACAAGCATCCGGCACTGTGCAATCATTGCGAACAGTGCACTACGCAGTTCGCGAAGTGCTACGCGTAGCTCGCGTAGTGCGAAGCACTTTGCGTAGCTTCGCGTAGCGCTACTTCGCGAACTACGCCCAGGCTTAACAATGTGTAATCTTGAACTTAAGATGCTCGATTGGGTATGTGTTATTGATTATAGTTTAGATTATAGTTTAGAAACTTCACATATGATGTGCTTCCACAATAGGATATCACAACACGAGTTGAGGATCTTGTCTTCAAGTCATCTTGTACTGGGTTTTTGGCTTTGTTTTTTTAAGCAAAGCATACAAAAATAGCACTATTTACTTTACGCACCATGGTCAAAAGTCACCTGTGCACCAATTACAAAAACCTCTACCTGGACCTCCTTAAACATCTTCTGGTAAGGTTGAAATTAGTTCATAATGTAGTAGCACACCTGGTCTTGGCATGGGCAAGGTTGGCCCTACCTTCCTAAATTGACTGGCTGCCACATTCAGGGTCCTCAGGATCCTTGGTGTCTGGCCGATCCACTTCATGGCACTTCACTTCTGTCCAGATGAAAATACAGAAAGTTTAACTGCTTATTACTCACTCTGCGCTGTTCTCGTGGCTTCAAACAGAACTGAGATACTTGCAAGAAAGACTCTTCATCAAGCCCTTTCCTTTCTAGGACCCTGTCCTAGTCTCACCATGGTTATATGTCTTGATCTGTATCTACTTGTTTTAGGAAGAATCTTAACACTTTGTCATTGTCTCCTTTGTAATTCTTTTACATTGGGGTCTTTTGCTCCCCCTTTGTCAGCACCAAGTAACCAATTGGTGGCAGTGTGCTTTCTAAATTACATAAAAAATTGTTGATGGGAGATATGAATTTTGTGATGCTATCCTCCTGCTTCTCCTATTTGCACTTAAGAAATGCAAGAATCTCGATGTTGTCAGAAAACATTCCCTGGCACTAAATGTGTCCTTTTTGTTTATGCAGGGCAGTAAAACAGAAAAAGTGAGGGATTGGATTATTGAGAAACAATACAGTCTACTACTCTCTTGTAGGAGTTTGACATACTTTATTCTGAATTGTTGTTTATGCTGTTGTATGGCTGAATTCCTTCTATCGGGACTGGTGTTCTATTAGGTGGTCAAAATGCACTTTTACCATTTATGTTCCAAACTGCTCTTTAAGACTTTAAAACGTACCACTTATCTATTACATATTGTTAGAACTGGGGGTCTCTAGTTGGCAGAGGTAGGTACCTTTGTCCAAATAGGGACCCTTGCTTCTAGTCAGGTTAAGGGGGATACACTACTAAAATAACCCCTGCTCACCCCCTTGGTAGCTTGGCACGAGCAGACAGGCTTATCTCAGAGGCAGTGTGTTAAGCATTTGTGAACACATACAGTAATACAGTGAAAACACTACAGATGGACACCACACAGGTTTTATAAAAATAAGTATTCTTTATATAGGCTTAACACAAGACCACAAACGACAAAAATCCACAATACTGTACTCAAAATAGACTTAAAGATGGTAGAAGTAACTTAGCTCAAGTTGATGATAAATGCGACACGTTTCTCACAAAAGTACCTTGGATGCGTAACGCAAAACAAACAAAGGGTCCGCAGGGAGGACGATGCGGCGAGCAGGGGCCTCGATGCGGTGCGACGATCCGGTGCGATGCGATGAGAGTGCGCCCTTGATGCGATGCGACGATGCGCAGATGATGCGTGCACGCCCGACGGCCGTGCGGCGAACTCTGTACCTTTGGAGCCGCGACAGGCCCTGCGACACGCCTCTCCGGTGATGCGACGGCAGGCAGCTGCGACGGCGACACGCTTCTGCGGTGATGCGACGGCGACCCTTGCGGTGGTGACACGCTTCTCCAGTGATGCGACGGCAGGCAGCGGCGACAAAGACACGCTTCTCCGGTGATGCGACGGCAGGCAGCTGCGACGAAGACACGCTTCTCTGGTGATGCAGCGGCGGCCTCTGCAGCGGCGACACGCTTCTCCGGCGATGCAACGGCAACAGCTGCGACAGCGACACGCATCTTCTCGTTGAGTCGTGCTTCCAGCTCCCAGTGACACGCAGGCTTCTGCAGACAGAATCCCCAGCAAGGGAATTCAGGAGGGAGCTGGTGGTGAAGTCTTGAAGCCCTGAGACTTCAGCAGGAGGCAAGCTCTAGTTCAAGCCCTTGGAGAAATATTCTGCAAGATGATGAAAGTTCTTTGAAAGTTCCTTCTCCTTTTCTTGGCAATGAAGACCACTGCAGGCCAACCCAGCAAACAGCACACTGGAAGAGGGGCAGTCCAAACTCCTGCAGCTTCCTTGGTTCTTCTCCTTGGCAAAGGTTCGTCTTGTTGTTCCAGAAGTGATCTAAAGTCTTGGGGTCTGGGCCCCAATATTTATACCAGTAAATCCTTTGTCCTCTGAAGGCAGAGGGTCCTGTACCTAGTCCAAACCAGTTCTGGGTGCATTCTGCAGGTGCACACCTTCTTCCTTTTTCAGTGTGGGCCAGGGTCATCAGACGCACCCCAGGAGGTGGAGCCAGCATTGTGGAAGGCAGGCACAGCCCTATTCAGGCCCAGGTGCTACTCCTCCCACCACTCCTCATGCAGATAGGTCTATTCAGCCTAGTGCTGACTCACCCTGTCTCCTGGAGCCCCCCAGCCCCTGTCACTCACAAAACCAGACATACAATACACAAGCTAGCAGAGGCAGGCTGGATGGTTAGGCAAGAAAATACCTACTTTCTAAAAGTGGTATTTTCAAACACAGAATGTTAAAACCAACTTTACTAAAATATATATTTTATCATCCTGAGTTCAGGCATACTAAACTCGAATTTCTACCATGTTCCCTGGGTCAGTTAGGATTATAAGATGTTATAATCAAACTGCCCATTCTGGCCTATGGAGACAGGTAGCCTTGCAATAGTGAAAAACGAAATAGGCTGTAATTCACTATCAGGTCATGCCACACACATCAGGGCATGACCTACCTTTTACATACAATGCACCCTGCCCTAGGGCCTACCTTAGGGGTGTCAGATATGCAGAAAAGGAAAGGTTTAGGGACTGGCAAGTGGGTGCACTTGCCAAGTCGACATGGCAGTCCCAGACTGCACACAGGCTCTGCAATGGCAGGCCTGAGCTACACTTTACAAGCTGCTTCCGTGGGTGGCACAACCAGTGCTGCAAGCCCACCAGCAGCATTTGATTTACAGGCCCTGGGCACCCATGGTGCACTATACTAGGGTCTGACAAGTAAATCAAATAATCCAATCATGGAGTCACTAATCCATACATCAATTTACAATAGGGAGCACTTGCACTGTGGCACTGAATAGCAGTGCCCAAAGCATCTACACCAGCAACACATATCAAAAAACAGAGGAGGCAATCAGTAAAAAATGGAAGGGAGACTCACGCCAATGGTACCAGGTCTAACACGTGTCCCCTCCAGCTGAAATGTGGGGAGAACTACCCAACCCCTTGGGAGTTCTCTTCACTAAGGCGGAAAAATCTGGACAGACCATCAGCATTGGCGTGTTCTGTACCAGGGCGGTGTTCCACCGTGAAGTCCATCCCCTGTAGGGAAATGGACCACCTCAACAGCTTTGGATTCTCACCCCTCATCTGCATCAACCATCTGAGGGGCCTGTGGTCTGTCTGAACCCGGAAGTGAGTCCCAAACAGGTATGGTCTCAACTTCTTCAGTGCCCAGGCCACAGCAAATGCCTCACGCTCAATTGCACTCCACCTCTGTTCCCGTGGAAGTAACCTCCTACTGATGAAGGCTACAGGTTGGTCTAGGCCCTCCTCATTAATCTGTGATAGAACAGCCCCCACACCATGCTCTGACGTGTCTGTTTGGACAATGAATTCCCTTGAGAAGTTGGGCGCCTGAAGCACGGGTGCTGTGCACATGGCAGTCTTCAGGGCCTCAAAAGCCTTCTGACAGGTGTCAGTCCAGTTCACTTTCGTGGGCTGCTTCCTGGAAGTCAGCTCAGTCAAGGGTGCAACAATGTTGCAATACCCCTTGACAAACCTCCTGTAGTACCCTGTGAGTCCTAAAAAGGCTCTCACCTGTGTCTGGGTCTTGGGGGGTTCCCATGCAAGGATGGTATCAATCTTGGGTTGTAGGGGCGCCACCTGGCCGCTCCCTACCTGGTGCCCCAAGTACACCACCGAACCCTGCCCGATCTGGCACTTACTTGCCTTGATCGTGAGGCCTGTCTTTCGCAGTGCCATCAACACTTCCCAGAGGTGGCGCAGATGTTCTTCCCAACTGGCGCTGAACACTGCAATGTCATCCAGGTAGGCGGCACTGAAATCCTCCAGTCCAGCCAACACCTGGTTGACCAACCTCTGAAAGGTGACAGGGGCATTCTTCATCCCAAAGGGCATAACCCGGAATTGGTAGTGCCCATCTGGTGTGGAGAATGCTGACCTCTCTTTGGCCCCATCAGTTAAGGCGATCTGCCAGTACCCAGACGTTAAGTCAAATGTGCTGAGGTACCGGGCAGCCCCCAACCGATCAATGAGCACATCAGCTCTGGGGATGGGGTGCGCGTCAGTCCTGGTGACTGAATTGAGTCCTCGGTAGTCCACACAGAACCGGAGTTCGGGGGTGGCACCAGGCGCGGCAGCCTTTGGGACCAAGACCACTGGGCTGGCCCAAGGGCTGTTAGAGGACTCAATCACCCCTAAGGCATACATCTTGGAGACCTCCTCCTTGATGTGAGCTATGACCCTGTCAGTCACTCTGTAAGCCTTGTGCTTCACAGGAGGACTGTCCCCAGTATCCACATCATGGACGCACCACTCAGTGACACCAGGAACCAGGGAGAACAAATCAGAGAATTGTCCCAACAAATGGCGACAATCTTGCTGCTGCTCAGGGGTCAGTGTGGCAGAGAGGCTGACACCATCCACTGACCCATCTTGCTCTGTTGCAGACAAGAGGTCAGGAAGAGGCTCGGTCTCCTCCTCCATTCCATCATCTGTCGCTAGGAGCATGCCCACTTCGGAACTTTCTAAGTGGGGCTTCAGGCGGTTGACATGCAGGACCCGCAAGGGTTCCTAGGAGACCGCAAGTTCACCAGGTAGGTGACATCACTCTTGAGCTCCACCACCTCAAATGGTCCGGTCCACCTGTCCTGGAGCGCACAGGGCTCTACAGGGGCCATGACCCAAACTTTCTGACCAGGTTGAAGCTCAATCAGAGTGGCATTCTGATCGTACCACCGCTTCATTTCCTCCTGGCTGGCTTCCAGATTCGCCTGAGCGAGTGGTCTGAATCGCCTAGTCTGATTCCTGAAGGCCAGCATGTAACTGTATACATCCGTTTACATTGCCACATGTGCGCCCGACTAGCACACCACACCCTTTGCAGACCATTTCTTCTTATGTGCTAGCTGCTCTCCACGCCCTTGCATGTACTTTTAAAGGGCACAACCCAGCTGACATACACACTCTACAAATGGTTTTGCTGTGCACCCTGCTCTCAAAAAGTGCATTTTGTTGTGTGCATGTTAGTCTTTGGTGGTGCTTCACATGCAAATTCTGGTCATACGGCACTCTTTGTTTCCATGCACGTATTGACTACTTGTTCATAATTTGATTGTTGTTCTGTGCACCCCGCTCTCAAACACACACATTTTCCTGTGTGTGCGTTAGTCTTTGGGGTGCTTCACATGAGAATACTGGTCATAGACACACTCTGTTTCCCAGCGCGTATTGACTACTTGTTCATATTTTGATTGTTGTTCTACTGTGCACCCCGCTTTCAAAACGCACATTTTTTTGTGTGCGTGTTAATCTTTGGGGGTGCTTCATGTGAATTCTGGTCATAAACACACCCTCTGCTCTTGTCTTGTGTGCGTATTGACTTCATGTCCCAAATTTAATTTTCATCACACGCGCCCATCTTGTGTCATACAAGATGAGCACTCTCTTGTGTGCACATGATTTCTCAAGGGTTGCTTCAGATGTCCATCTGATATGCGCACTCTACATTCTCATGCACACCTTCTTTCATTATATCCCTCGCCTTTCTGTCCTGTCACCAGCCTCTGCCCACTGTCCTTACTAACATAAAGCCACACTTATGATAAACACCTCATGTCACCAATGTATCAACCACAAACAGGGGAATAGAAAAATCAAATGGCAAATTCAAATAAAAATGATACAAATTTTAATAAGCAAACATATCAGTGTACAATGTTTACTAATAATAAAAATTACATTGAACAATCATCATAAAACAGTTTTTTTGTAAAAACAGACCAAAAGTGATCCAATATAATTGATACAGTTAAAAAGCATACATACCAATAACACCAATACATATAAAAGTTGGGAGAACAAACAGGAAGATAATTCCTATACACAGAAGGATCTACCAAATATCACATAGATCAATTTGTCATTAGAAGAAATAGTCAATCATAACAGTTGTCTACATAGATTTATAGTAGGCCTTCATTATAGCATCGACGCGTTTCGGTGGGCACTTTATTCTGACCATCACCTTCTTCAGGAAAGGACAATAACTCCCCAGACGTACAAAATAATTCTGTAACAGATACAAAAAATTATATACTAATAAAATACAGTTATTTAAACCACTAGAAGTTCTAACCCCTGTTAAGGCTACATAAAAACACTACTAGCGACATTGAGGTTACCATGTTCATTCCACACCAACATTCATATCAGTATTTATCAAATCATAATGCTTAATAGTCACCTCGAGATAAAAAGGTAAATACCTTAATATTGTTCAAGAACTAGACAGAATCTGCCTCAATAAAAACCCAAAAAGAGACAAGCGAATTCCTCTTTTTCTTACGCCTACACGTATCTGTAATACAATTTCCAAGCATATTTTGTCAAACTCAAAAAATTATTATTAGGGTGTCACACTTGTAGTACCATCAAAGTGGCATCTATCACCGATTACCTTGGATATATCAGCACGAATACCAGAGCATGACTCACTCGAGTATCCACATATATTAAAACACGGTCCAGGTCAATGTAAAAATAGATGGCCAATACCTATTAACAGAAAAGTAATCATCACTTTTCATATCCAAATGGATTTTAACTTTCATTCCTCATAAAGCTATGGTAATCAGTTTACCTCAGATAGTATGGCCCAAATAAAAGAAATAGATGGCTCGTATCTTCACTAAAATCAAAGATTCCTAGTAAAAAAGAGAAAAAGAAAAATCAATACTGTAACATTACATAAGCCTAGCCTGCTGCTTAGCCAACAAGAATAGTATTTGAATAGAATTACCTATAAGGACTAAAAAAGTCTCATTTGTGATGTTCACATCCACTAGTGCAATCCCATCTATTTATCAAAATTGGCAGTCCACTTCCAATTTCTAAAAGAAGCCAATCGTGACAGTTTGAGTACTGGATAATGAGGCATTAAATAGTTACACAAAAGTGTTACACAAAATAATCACAAGAGTACTATATTTCTGTAAACATCAATATTCCTGGATATAAAATATGACTCACATCTTTCCTATCAGAAACGAGCAAGGACTAACTATCGCCAATATTTACAAATGCGCTAAGGATGAAGAGATAAAACAACATCCTGCTACTAATGTGGCAGAAAAGATTCCATCGTCAGAGTTCAAGTGCGCTAAAGCTGGAGGGATTAAACAAGCATCCCGCTAATAATATAGCAGAAAATGATCCCATCATCAGGCGACAAAGGCCTATGTTTCAGCAGCCCGTAAAGAAAGAGAGATAGGGAGGCCTACGATTTATCTGTGTCTTATCGAGCAGCATACGGGGTATCCACCTCCGTCGGTATTCAGACTCGGTTTGCCAGAGTGGGCTCTTTATAAACCCTTTCAATACGTCGTCACACACCTCAAAAATTAACCAGTCTCAGCTGTCTACATCACATGACCAGCAACTACAAAGCCGCCGCCATCTTATAGTGGATAATAGAACACGGAAACGCAATAACACTCCCTGTATTAGTCTACCGATAAAGACCACTCCCCTCAATACTCAGTACAATAACAATTCCTATTAGGAAAGTAGTATCAACTTCCTCTGTCACACACTCACCATATACAAAACGGCCGAAATCTTGTACTGGAAAGTGTAAAAGGACAACTAAATCACAATCCATAAGGACTCCTAACAATGTTAACTCATATATTTCTACTGTCGTGTTTTGTTAAATAAACGAGACACAGACCCTCTTCTATAGATTAAAATTAAATTCGAAGGTTCCCAAATAGAAAGGTTCCCAAGATAAAATTTGGAGAATTGCTCCACTATAGATGGCGGCGGCTTTGTAGTTGCTGGTCATGTGATGTAGACAGCTGAGACTGGTTAATTTTTGAGGTGTGTGACGTCGTATTGAAAGGGTTTATAAAGAGCCCACTCTGGCAAACCGAGTCTGAATACCGACGGAGGTGGATACCCCGTATGCTGCTCGATAAGACACAGGTAAATCGTAGGCCTCCCTATCTATCTTTCTTTACGGGCTGCTGTAACATAGGCCTTTGTCGCCTGATGATGGGATCATTTTCTGCTATATTATTAGCGGGATGCTTGTTTAATCCCTCCAGCTTTAGCGCACTTGTACTCTGACGATGGAATCTTTTCTGCCACATTAGTAGCAGGATGTTGTTTTATCTCTTCATCCTTAGCGCATTTGTAAATATTGGCGATAGTTAGTCCTTGCTCGTTTCTGATAGGAAAGATGTGAGTCATATTTTATATCCAGGAATATTGATGTTTACAGAAATATAGTACTCTTGTGATTATTTTGTGTAACACTTTTGTGTAACTATTTTATGCCTCATTATCCAGTACTCAAACTGTCATGATTGGCTTCTATTAGAAATTGGAAGTGGACTGCCAATTTTGATAAATAGATGGGATTGCACTAGTGGATGTGAACATCACAAATGAGACTTTTTAGTCCTTATAGGTAATTCTATTCAAATACTATTCTTGTTGGCTAAGCAGCAGGCTAGGCTTATGTAATGTTACAGTATTGATTTTTCTTTTTCTCTTTTCTTTACTAGGAATCTTTGATTTTAGTGAAGATACGAGCCATCTATTTCTTTTTTTGGGCCATACTATCTGAGGTAAACTGATTACCATAGCTTTATGAGGAATGAAAGTTAAAATCCATTTGGATATGAAAAGTGATGATTACTTTTCTGTTAATAGGTATTGGCCATCTATTTTTACATTGACCTGGACCGTGTTTTAATATATGTGGATACTCGAAGTGAGTCATGCTCTGGTATTCGTGCTGATATATCCAAGGTAATCGGTGATAGATGCCACTTTGATGGTACTACAAGCGTGACACCCTAATAATAATTTTTTGAGTTTGACAAAATATGCTTGGAAATTGTATTACAGATACGTGTAGGCGTAAGAAAAAGAGGAATTCGCTTGTCTCTTTTTGGGTTTTTATTGAGGCAGATTCTGTCTAGTTCTTGAACAATATTAAGGTATTTACCTTTTTATCTCGAGGTGACTATTAAGCATTATGATTTGATAAATACTGATATGAATGTTGGTGTGGAATGAACATGGTAACCTCAATGTCGCTAGTAGTGTTTTTATGTAGCCTTAACAGGGGTTAGAACTTCTAGTGGTTTAAATAACTGTATTTTATTAGTATATAATTTTTTGTATCTGTTACAGAATTATTTTGTACGTCTGGGAGTTATTGTCCTTTCCTGAAGAAGGTGATGGTCAGAATAAAGTGCCCACCGAAACGCGTCGATGCTATAATGAAGGCCTACTATAAATCTATGTAGGCAACTGTTATGATTGACTATTTCTTCTAATGACAAATTGATCTATGTGATATTTGGTAGATCCTTCTGTGTATAGGAATTATCTTCCTGTTTGTTCTCCCAACTTTTATATGTATTGGTGTTATTGGTATGTATGCTTTTTAACTGTATCAATTATATTGGATCACTTTTTGGTCTGTTTTTACAAAAAACTGTTTTATGATGATTGTTCAATGTAATTTTTATTATTAGTAAACATTGTACACTGATATGTTTGCTTATTAAAATTTGTATCATTTTTATTTGAATTTGCCATTTGATTTTTCTAGTCCCCTGTTTGTGGTTGATACATTGGTGACATGAGGTGTTTATCATAAGTGTGGTTTTATGTGTGTGTATTTACCCAAAGGGGGTTCTTTCTGACTAAGGTCTTATTTGGCACCCTTCTCCTTTGGTTGTTGGGTCCCTCTCTTTTTTCTTGAGATGACTTACTGACATAAAGCAAAGAAAGTTTTTTACTGTCTTGAAATGTGTTTGATTGTATTTATGTAAAAAGTACTTTTTGGTTGCCATTGTATTGCCTCAAGTTAAAAAACAAAATGCTTTTTTCCACAGAAGTTTTAGCTGCTAGCTCCCGACAAGACACACCCCAGTTGACCTGCCCACTCTAGGCCCTGCCTATTCAGACCACCAGGGCACCACTGAATGCCCTCACCATCACCAACCAGGGTCAAGCCCACGCCCCTCTCATGGCCCCTCAAACCACCAAAGTGTGCACTCCTCTGGAGCACATACAGGGAGTCTTCCCCACCAAAAAGGGAAAAATGAGTAAACATTGCCAATAGTGGCACTTGCAAACAAAAGCACACATGCACCCACGGTCTAAGGAGGGAACATTTGACCCCAACATAATTGAGCACACCAAAACACACATAATTTTCAAGCACAAAGGACATAAGAGGGAAAGGAGGGAGGCAACCCTTTACCTCTGGACTCTGTTAGAAGAAAGGGCAATAAAGGACCCCGCAGATCAGCCCATTGTTGAGGCTTCAGCACTTCCGCCTCCACACACCGGCATGTTCTTGGTAATCCCTGCAACACCAGCCTTGGGGTACTGTAATTTTCATACAGTAAAGCAGAGGAACCACCTACAAAATAGGGATCCCACGCAAATTGAGTTGCCACAGACATACGGGATCCCAATCACCCTAACCACTCCACATAGCCTAGGCCTACCCCAGTCCAAGGCCACCCAACTTTGGAAACCAACTCGCAGTGCACAACAGTGGAGACGGACCTCAGCCCCTCCAGGGTCAGATGAGGCAGGGTGGCTATCTGAGTGGTTCTTAGCCATCCTAGATAGTGATCCTGTGAGCTCAGTGACGAAGGAAGCTGTGGCTCCCCGGGGTCAGAAGGCAGAGATGTAGGGGGCATAAGAGTGATAGAAGAAAAGACACCCAGTGGGGGAACCACAGTGAGGTCCCGGACAAGGATAGACAAATCCAAATGTAGGGACGATGGGCCCGATTAACAAAAGTAATCTGAGACAAAATCCTAACTTTACGACTTTCGGTATTCACAAAGGGCATTTAGGAGTAGTAAAGTTAGGATTTTGTCTCAGTTAAACTTAAGTTATGGTCTTAAGTTAAACTTAAGAACAAAAATTAAGTTTTAAGGAGATTGCAGGACACTAATGTACCACAAGCAACAGAGATCCAGGTGGGAGGCAAGGAACACATACAACACCCAGCCCCAGCACTAAAGCAACCCACAACACCCTCAGACGCGGAACACTTATGCCCCCCAGTGGGCCCCACACCAATGAGGTCATCAAGGAACCCCCTCCTCACCACAAACACGGATAGACAGGCTACACCTATGGCAGGATTAGCAAACAGCAGGGAACCAATCCTAAACATTAGTAAAGGGCCCAGGGTTCCCCACTGCACAAGGAGGAGCAATAGTATAAAGAGGGAGCTCACTGTTCCAGCCCAAAAGCCGTACTGGGTCCAACGAAGGTGCCCAGGCAATTTTATGTGTCCTTTATTGTCAGCCATGCACAAGTCAGATGAGGAACCCACTGTGACAGTGGCTATCAATGACATACTTTACACCATCCTATTGGACACTGAGGCTACAAGATCTTGGTTCAAGGAAGGGAATGTTCCATTATCACAGAACACCAAGGACACGCAGGGGTTTTCAGGGACTTTGAAAAGGGTTCCCTTCACTGAAATACTTGACTTGGAGATAGGTGGAAACCAACTCCAAGGGAAACTACTGCATCACCCTTCATCCCTTACTAACCTTCTGGCGAGAGATCTAATGGTCAAACTAAACCTGACCATCCACTTTTCAGAAGATGGAACCATAATTTGTTCAACCCACAGGATATCCCCCTTGCTACTTATGACCCTAAGACCCAACTCTCGTAAAGAGGACACAGTCCAGGCCTCACCAATAGACCGGGCTACATTCTCCAAGTCAGTCCTGATCCTCATCAACAACTCCCCAGTACTATTAGGGAGACAAGTACAGCTGCCCAAGGAATTCTTGTTCCGTACAAAATGGCACCAAAAGCGGTAGCCCCAGGAGGAGGAACTAGTAACAGTTGAAGCAGTCGAGATCAGACCCACTTACAGGGTTTTAAGGGCCTCTGATGACAATCAAGTCACAAGTGAATGCGTCCTTTTCTTATACCCAGGTCTCCAAGTACTGGACATATTAGATGAACAACTGTTCACTGACTACCCAGAAGCCTCAACAATAGTCTTTGAAGATCCCATAGACATCAGAGTCAAACTGCTGCTCAGGGCTGCAGCGCCTGTCACCACGGCAACATCCCTCAGGGAGCAAGATTTCACACAGGTACCCCCACAGCTATGGGCAACTGGTCCACATGATATGGGGCTCATCAACACTGACAAGCCAGTTAGGATCACAATCAGGGAAGAAGCCATCCTGCCTAGAGTGAAACAGTACCCACTGTCCTGGGAAGCAGAGGAAGGCATAGCCCCATGATACAGGCCCTAATCAATCAGGTGCGGGAGTGTCACCCTGTAATACCCCCATATACCCCATGAAGAAAGCAAAGGGGGAACTTGGCACCTAGTACAGGACCTACGCCCCCTAAATGATATAATGGTTCCATAGCACCCAGTGGTAGCAGACCCCACCATCATACAGACCAACATCACAACCGACTGTCTGCTTCTCAGTCATAGAGATTTTTGCTTCATCCGCACAGCCAGTACCTAATGGCATTCACATTTAGAGGAGCCCAACTGCTCTTTCAGAGGTTACCTAAAGGGTACTGTGAGTCACCAAGTATCTGTTATAGGATCCTGAGGCGTGACCTGTCCAATTTCCAATGTAACTGCACCCTGTTACAATATGCTGATGATATTCTGATATGCAGCCCCACTGAACTGATATGCAGACAAGACACTATAGCCCTCCTCACTACATTAGCTGAGAGAGGCTACAAAGTGGACAAAGAGAAAGTACAATATGTACTACAGGAGGTCAGCCATTTGGGTCAACTGATCTCAGCCTCAGGAGACAGGTCACACTCGAGCGAACACACACCATTAAAGCAATGACACCACCCCAAACAAAGAAGGAGATGCAAAAATTCCTTCGGTTCTGCAACTACGTCAGGCAATGCGTCTTCTACTAAAGCACCCTCGTATCCACCTTGATGGCCTAATATAAGAATGCTAAGGCCAGTGGTACCCAACTGACATGGACCCCTGAGGTGCAGGATGCCTTCACCCGATTAAAAGAAGACATTGCAAACACACCCTGTCTGCCGCATCCTTCATGGTGGACAAAAGCACCTCTATTGACATTGGGGCACCCCTCACTCTGCACACCAAACAGGCAGTGTTCACAATCAGACAGAAGGGGAAAGGCACCCTGACCACCCAACGACTCTCAGGATATCAGCTTCTGCTATCCAGACCAGTGCTCAATATAGTGCAGTGCCATATCGTCAACCCAGCCACCTTCATTGCCCATGAAGTACAAGAAGGACAGAAAGTCCATGACTGCCTGGTGCAGGTACCAGACAAATCTGCTAGGGCAGAAGAAGACCCAATCCCCAATAGTAAAGTCATATTCATAGATGGTTCCTCTGTCATAGATCAAGAAACTGGTGTTAGGCACACAGGGGCAGCAGTGGTCACAGAAGATATTCAGACATCCTCAGATTCCCTGAAAATCACAGTACAGCTGACATTGTTCCTGCTCCTCTTTGCACAAGCATCCATATTGGTGGAACTCATTGAGGCCCTCACACAAGGCATCATCACTGTATATTCTGACTATGTTACAACTACCGTACATTCCAGTATTAATACATGGACGAAAAGGGGCTTCCTCAAATCTGATTGCACACCAGTAATGCACAGGGATCTGTTAGAGCTCCTCATCAACACATTGACACTGTCAAAACGAGTAGCGGTCATCAAGTGACCCGCACATACAGGAGGCCAGGACTTTATCTCCCTGGCAATGCACTGACCGACAGGGCCACAAAGGAAGTGGCCTACGGAGCCACTGGAGCAATCCACGAGTTCCCGGTACAGGAGGCTGAGAAGCAACCTCCAGAGAACCCTCACCAACTTCCGAACAACCGCACACCGAGACATCTAGATTATACCTCAGGGAAATACAGGAAGCAGCTCTCCCACATGAGTGAGAATTCTGAGAATCTAGGAATGCACACAGACCCCCCCACAATCTTATCTACAGGGACATTTTTACAGGTATATGTGTCATACCGCAAAGCCTACTCTACACCTCCCTGAACCAGCTCCACCTCTCGACACACACCCCTAAAGAGAGCATGCCCACCCACCTACAGCTAGACTGGTTTATTGCCTGCGTGGCAGAAATTATCTCAATGTACCTGAATGAGTGCATAGTATGCCAGTTGCACTCACCTAAACCCACATTGAAGGTCATAGCCTCATCTATTCTGAGACACTCTGGGCCATTTCAGGCACTACACATAGATTTCATTTACATGATCGACAGGTATGTCATTTACCGATATCTAATAGTGGTGGTCTGCCCCTTCTCTAGGTGGATAGAAGTGGGCCCCTGCACACACTGCGACCCTAAAACCGCAGCTACATTTCTATTTTGAGAAGTCATACCCAGGTTGGGGGGTAGCAGAGGTTGTCTGATCAGACAACAGGCAACATTCCCTAAACGAAAAGTTCAAAAAACATCTGTACCCAGATGGGCATAACCCACAAGCTGGTCTCAGCATGCCACCCCCAAAGTAATATTAGCATAGTGGAACACCTCAACGGCCTTCTAAAAACCAAGCTGAGCAAACTGCACCACTGTGGGTAAGAAATGGATGCATTGCCTGCCCCTAGGCCTGTTCGCTATAAGGAACACCCTAAGCAGTGAACACCACCTGACCCCCCATCAGCTAATCACTTTTAGAACAATTTAGACACCAAACACTCAGAGCGGAACCAAACTAAGCACAGAGCCACCTTCTAGGCCTTAGGTAATGAAATGTATATATCTCTCTCTCCTGTGCCACGCAACAAGAAGAGACACCTCAGTACTTGCAGCAGGTAGAACTGGCATGGCTTAGCAATCGGCAGAGGGAATTCTTAGCGGCCGACTTCGAATTAGACGAGATCCGGGAAGCCATAATGCAAATAAATAGCAGTAAGGCATCGGGGCCGGATGGCCTTAGTATAGAGTTTTATAAGAGCTACATAGACACTCTAGCCCCCTTTCTGAAGGCAGTTAATGAGGAGGCTGCCCAAACGGGCATACTTCCACCCACCATGCGGGAAGCAATGCTGGTCTCACTGCTGAAGCCTGGAAAACCCCCCGAATCCACAGACTCATACAGACCACTGTCAATGATAAACTGCGATGCCAAGATCTTGGCAAAGGTTCTGGCCAATCGGCTTACCCTCTTAATGGATAGACTTATTCGACCTGACCAAGCGGGTTTCATACCTGGTCGCTCAACCTCACACAATTTGAGGACCCTTTTCTCTGTTTTGCATGGCATCGACCAGGAGGACCAGGCGGTGGCGGTCTTTCTGGACGCCACCAAGGCGTTCGACTCGCTGGAGTGGGGGTACTTACTCGCGGTATTGACACACATGGGATTTCCTCTGGGAATTCTCATATGGATTAAATTGTTATACAATCAGCCATGCGCCTCACTGCAACTGAACGGTGCAAGATCTCCAGCCTTCCGCATCACTAGGGGCACGCGACAGGGGTGTCCACTTTCACCCCTGCTATTCGCGATAGCCATGGAACCGTTGGCATCCATGTTGCGCCAGCACCATAAACAGTATGCGCTCGACTATCCCACGAGGCCTGTTCTCATTTCGCTATACGCGGATGACATTACACTATACGTGCGGGACCCTGCTGAAGGATTAAATGCCATGATACGAGAAATAATAAAGTTTGGGGCCTTCTCGGGAATCACTATCAACTGGGGAAAGTCCCAAGTCATGCCGCTCACGATGGGTACCCACCAGTTCCAAATGGACTACCCGCTGCAGTGGTGCGAAGATGAGGTCCGGTATTTGGGAATCACTATCACCAGAGACAGGGAAGAACTAATGCGAGCTAATTATGGGGTGGCTCTCGCCAGGGTAGAAGACCTGGTTAATAGGTGGATAGCTCTCCCTCTTTCGTTAGCAGGCCGAATAGCCTTAATGAAGATGGTCATCATGCCCAAATTTCTATACCTGTTCACAAATATCCCTTTCTCCCCCGGACGCTCCTTCTTCACTAGGCTGAAAAGTCAACTCATCCGTCTTGCATGGGGTGGGAAACAACCCCGGATTAAATGGTGCACCCTCACATTGCCGTTCGCCCAGGGCGGGTTTGAAGCTCCCGATCCGGAACTTTACTATCTCAGCGCTCAGGCGCACTTTGCTGCCTACTGGCTCGAACCTCCGCCCTTTATGACGCATTTGGCGGTGGAGCAGGGGCTCATGGAGCCACTACCTCTTGTGGGATTCCTAGGTGTAGATGACAAAACAGCAGGGGGAAAGGGATCCACTGTGGCTTGCACAAACGCTGCGTGGCGCGCCATTGCAAAGCGGTCCCAAGTCCCCATGTTATATTCCCCACTACTCCCCCTATCTGATCAACATAACCTACCTGTCACGCGCGAAGGGATTTGCAAGCGCATGCTTCTCAAACTGGGCATAAATACCTAGGGAGATATGTACCACGAGGGACAGTTCAAAAACGCGGCTGAATTCTTAGGCGGCACAGCCCTCACTACCATGGACAGTTTTTTATATATACGCTTGCGACAAGCTGTTAAGGCTGCTACTCCTGCATTCCCAGTGGAACCTCCCACACTGCTCCCATTGCAACAAACGTTACGGGCAGGGGCACCACACGCCGTATCCCGAATATATAAAACGTCGGTGGGGGCGGGGACACATAATACTCTGAAAGCAAAACAGGGGTGGGAAGCGGAACTGGGACATCCCATTACGGAGGAGGCCTGGGGGTACATCTGTCAACAAACTGAACGCATCACCGCTAACAGCCGGTTTAGAATTATTCACTTCAAATTTCTCCACAGAATGTATTATACCCCGGTCAGGTTTCACAGACTCCAACTGCGAGACAATGACAGTGTTGACCGCTGCAAACAGGAGGGAGCGGGTTTTCTGCACGTAGCATGGGAATGTAGATACATAGCGCCATATTGGTCTGACGTGGGAGAAGCACTGGGAGACATGATGGAAGAGCAGCTTGATCTCACACCGGAAATGGGTCTCCTGGGATACCTCCCAGGACACAAAGGTCGAGTCAAAAAAATTCTGGCGATTGGCCTACTTGTGACCAAGCGCAAAATTGCCTGTAGATGAGGGAGGGGCAGAGCGCCCAAATTCAAAGAATGGTTGGCTGACCTAACTTATTGTCAGGAACAAAACAACATTTATGCTGAGTTACTACCCCCCCCCCCGTTCACGGCCCTGTGATGTCTGGGAACCACTTACTAGATATCTGCTCAGAGAAACCGCAGCTGACACAGAGGATAATGCCGCTTCACCGCAAACCAATCACCGAATTGAGAATAACGGGCCGCAAGCTCAAGAGACTGACCACTAGTGGGGCCACTGCACCGTTCCGTTCGCCACTCTTGCCCATATCGACTGTTGGAATGTCTAAATTCAATCTATGTACTATACTACTGTAAATATGTGCTGCCACGGAAATGCCTGCTGCACACTGTAATTGTATCAAAAAATGGCAATAAACAAAGTTTTCAACAAAAAAAAAAAAATGTATATCTCTCTCTCTGGTTGGTTGGTTGGTTAATAACTTTATTCGACCTTAATTGATAAGATCATAAAAGTATACAAATCATACATCACAGGCAGTATAGTTAAAAATGACATAAATGTACAGACAATTAAAAAACCAGATAGGAACCATTTAAAATAATAATACCATCCATTATGTTTTTCAAACTGAATCATCAGTAAAGTGCATAGTGCTTAAAGTGCTCACAGTGCCTCTTATGAACAATACCATTTAGTTAATAAAATACATTACAATAACAAATATCTAAAATCTAAAAATATTTTAAATTCTTATCAGAATAAACTCCACCCAAACAATTATTTTAAAGTGCTAATTAGTGCAGTTTTAAAATTACGGCCAGTCTAATACCTCGCTAACCTCCTTTTTGATAAAGCCGAACATAAGTACGATGCTACACAATAATTAACATGTGGATTGGGGAGCATTTGAAGGAAAAACAGGGCAGGTCGACATTGGATAAAATGATATTTTAACAACAGCGGGCGAATATACTTTTTCCGAATACATGAATAAAATTTGCAGAAAAATAACAGATGTAATGTAGATTGTATAGATATTTTATCACAGGGACAAACTGAAAGTTCATTTACTGAATAAGTCCCTGATGGATAACCTAGCAAACAGGGAATACAATTTAATCTAAATCTTAACAGTATGAATCTATGTCGAGGATTTGTTACAGTTGTCAAATATGAATTCATTTCTCCTAAAATACACGGTAGGGTTAGATATAGTGCTACTGTAGGTTTGGCCCCATTTAAATTATATCTTTCTTTTTCTCTAAGTTCTTTAGCTCGTACTTTGATTATGCTTTTTGGTGTACCCCTACAGGCTGATGGATTTAAATACAGGGCCTCTAAACCCAACTTCGTCAGTGTGTTTTTAACATAACACAGCCAAGGGACTAGATTTGCTTTATCAAGCTGCATACAATCATAGATAATGCCTTGTGTAAGCCCCACTGAATCTCTCTTCCAAATCGAATACCAAAAGTAAAACTGGGGCTAAAAACGTCAAGTCGGAAATGAAAGAGACTTGTAATTCTTGGTGCACAATATAGTTAGAACACCCTTTGGGGATAGCAAATAACTTTTTAAAGAACAAATCTTCCTTTTTTTGTAATAAGTCAGTATTAGCTACACCCCAAATGCCTGCGCCATAGGTGGCAGAAGCAACAGCTCTGAGCTATAAATTTTTTTGATGGGTTCTACAGGCTTAGTGCCCAATTTCCTTGTAAAAGAACAAATAGCCATAGTATTTTTTTCCAAGGCATTACATCTATTCAAAACCATGTCCTTCCAGGTCCCTTCACTATTAAAAAGTACCCCCAGATATGAAAAGGTTTTAGTTATTTCAATTTTCCGTGAGGCAATATAAAAAATTGGTAATTTCTTTGGCTGTTTCCCTACTACTAAAACAAATGTTTTAGTTTCGTTTACTTGTAAATCTAAGCCCGACATATAAGATACATAATTATTTATTAATTTTTGTAAGGCTATTCCAGTTCTTGCCACCAGAACGGCATCATCTGCGTAAAGTAGTATGGGTAGCTGTTTTTATTTACTCTAGGTACATCGATAACATTTGCATTTACTGCTAACTCTACCCCATTTGTGTACATAGAAAATAAAAGGGGGCTAAGACACAGCCTTGCCTAACCCCCGGTGAATTGGAAAGGCCCTTGTGCATTCTCCCTGGGATCCATATCTTACACAAGCTGTGGACTGGGAATATAACTGTCTAATAAAGGAGATAATGTTTGCCTCCACACCCATTTCTTTTAAAATAAACCATAATTTCCCATGTGAAACTGAATCAAAAGCGGCGGAGAGATCCATAAACGCCATGAATATGTTACCCTCTTTTGCTTTAGTATATTTTGCCGCAATTAGGTTTAAATTTAGACATTGATCTAATGTCCCCATCCCTTTTTTAAAACCATATTGAGTGTAAATTAAAATATTTTTGTCTGCTGCCCATTCCTCAATTCTATTTAAAGCCAGACGGCCCATTAATTTGCAGGTGCCGTCTATTAGTGAAATAGGCCGATAGTTCTTTGGCAATGCTTTATCTCCTTTCTTAAAAATGGGTACAATTACCGTTGTTTTCCACGAAGCCGGTATTGGACCTTTTGCAATAGCATTTAAAACATTTGTTAAAAAAGGAATCCAGAGTTCCAATGGTTCAAAGAAAAAATCAATTGGGGCGCCGTCGGGACCCGGAGCCTTGGCGCTACTACACTGTTTTATTCCCTTTTCCACCTCTATCATTGAGAAAATAATCGGTGTATTTATTTTAGAGCTAGATGAATACTCATCATTCGGATTTACCGAATCAAATATTGCAGTATAATGATCCACCCAGGCTTCCTCTCCCACGTGCGTACTTATAGAAAAATCTGAGTCTTCACACAAGAATGGGAGTTAACTATCCCCCAAAACTCTTTAGAACTTTTTAGGAGGGAAGCTACCCGCAATTTTTCCCATGCCTCTTCTTTTAGGGCCGCTAGTCTTACCTGTCTACATTTTTTATATTCGCCTGCAAGAAGCTCACCAAAGCTTTATTTCTTGGCTTTTCCTTTAATGCATTAAGGAGTCTACTCAAAGATTTTGTGCAGGTCCTATCAAACCAACGTGGAGTTTTTCCTACACTTGCCTTTAGGTTAGATTTTAAGTTATCCTCCACCACATTCAGCAAAGTAGCAAAAGCTTTCACTATACCTTGTGGTTCTCCCTGCAGATCAAGGCATGTATCAATTTCTTCTTGGGTAAGACAAATTACTTTAGGGATTAGTGTATCTTTATTTATTTTAGCCCATTTAAGCACTATACCATTTTTCCTAACTATTCTTGGTGTCACAACTTTTTTGATATTGCTACTAAAACAGCCCTTCCATTCCAATATAAAAGTCAAAGCGACATGATCACTAAGATTTGAAACAAAGGTCCCCACCTGATATAAAAATTTCTTAAAAGGAGTTTCCACTAAAAGATAGTCAAGCGTTGAGCCGTTCCTGGGATCCCCAAAGGTTTTTATCAAAGTGCCCGTTTCTTCCTCTACAGGGTTACAAATCTCCAAATTCCTAGTTACCATAAGCCTATTTAATTCCTCCCCATATTCATGATGTATAAAATGATATGGTGTAACCCCGTCCTCACCAACTATTCCACAAACTGGCCTTAGAATTTTTGGGCAGCTGTGGCAATTAAAATCACCCACCCATAATATGTGCAAATGTTTGCGGTGGTTGCCTATAGCTTTTTCTATTTCATATTCAAGAGAACGTATTACATCTGCCATATTGCCTTCAAAAAAATTATTATAAAAATTTACGAACAAAACATCTACTTGACTAACCCCACTAAAAACTAATAGATGATAATATGGTGACTGCACATTTAAGTCAATTATTTTTATAGCTAAAGTGTTCTTTATCAACGTTACTATACCACCTCTCGCTCTTCCAGACCGAGATGGAATTGCGGGGGTGTTGAATGTACGGAACCCATCGTAGAAAGAGCTGCCCCTCTCTTGAACCCCTCAGACAGCAAGCTGCTGCTGAGGCTGCTGGGAAAGCTAGTGGTCCCCATACTGTGTATTGGGATGATGGACTCTTGTACTCAGAGTGTAGAGACCCCAAGCCTGGTGCTACCAGGAGGTTGGTTATACCTTTGAAGTTCAGGGGCTTCCTATTGACCCTAGCCCATGATATTCCCTTAGCAGGTCACCTGGGCCAGAACAAGACTTGGGACAGAATTGTCCATCACTTTCACTGGCCCCACATGTCTGAAGACACCAAGGAGTTTTGTCGCTCCTGTGTAACCTGCCAGGCCAGTGGCAAGGCAGGTGGCACTACAAAGGCCCCCTGATACCACTACCTGTGGTGGGGGTTCCCTTTGAAAGGGTGGGGATTGACATTGTTGGTCCCATGGATCCCCAAACAGCATCTGGGCACAGGTATATCCTGGTGGTAGTGGATCATGCCACCAGGTACCCAGAGGCTATTCCCCTTAGGACCACTACAGCACCTGTGGTGGCAAGGGCCCTCCTGGGAATTTTCTCAAGAGTGGGCTTCCTAAGGAGGTTGTATCAGACAGGGTTGCAAACTTTATGTCTGGATACTTAAAAGCAATGTGGAAGGAGTGTGGAGTGACTTACAAGTTCACCACACCCTATCACCCACAATGCAATGGTTTAGTTGAGAGATTCAACAAAACCTTGAAGGGCATGATTAAAGGACTCCCAGAAAAGCTTAGGCGAAGATGGGACATACTCTTGCCCTGCCTTTTATTTGCATACAGGGAGGTGCCTCAAAAGGGGGTTGGCTACAGCCCTTTTGAACTTTTGTTTGGTCACCCTGTCAGGGTTCCACTGCGCTTGGTGAAGGAAGGATGGGAGTTACCTCTCAAACCCCCAAAGCAAGACATAGTGGACTATGTACTTGGTCTCCGCTCCCGGATGGCTGAGTATATGAAAAAGGCAACTAAAAACCTTGAGGCTAGCCAGGAACTTCAAAAGGCCTGGCATGACCAAAAGGCTGTACTGATTGTTTATCAGCCAGGACAGAAGGTGTGGGTGTTGGAGCCAGTGGCCCCAGCCGCTCTCCAAGACAAATGGAGTGGACCCCATACCATTGTTGAGCAGAAGGGTGAGGTTACCTACTTAGTAGACCTAGGAACACCCAGGAGTCCCCACAGGGTTATCCATGTCAACAGGTTAAAACCATATGTGGACAGGGCAGACATGGGCTTGCTCATGGCTACTGATGAGGGACAGGAGGAAGAGAGTGACCCACTCCCTGACCTGCTCTCACAGAACCCTGGTGATGGGTCAGTGGATGGTGTAGCCTTGCAGGCAGCCTCACTACCCAGCAGCAGACTGATTGCAGACAGGTGCTCAATCAGTTCAGACACATATTCTCACTGACACCCAGTCAGACTACCTGGTGCACTCATGAAGTGGACACTGGGGACAGTCTGCCTATTAAAAATAAGATTTATAGGCAACCTGACCATGTCAGGGACTGTATCAGGACAGAAGTCCAGAAGATGTTGGATTTGGGAGTTATTGAACCCTCAGATAGCCCTTGGGCTAGTCCAGTGGTCCTTGTGCCAAAACCTCACACCAATGGTGGGAAAAGAGAGATGAGGTTGTGTGTGGACTACAGGGGTCTCAATGCAGTCACTAGGACTGATGCCCATCCAATACCAAGGGCAGATGAGCTAATAGACACTTTGGCCTCAGCCAAGTATCTAAGCACATTTGACCTGACAGCTGGCTACTGGCAGATCAGACTAGCTGATGATGCAAAGCCAAAGACAGCATTCTCAACCCCTAGTGGGCATTACCAATTTGTGGTGATGCCCTTTGGTCTGAAGAACGCACCTGCCACTTTTCAGAGGCTGGTGAATACAGTCCTTACAGGTCTGGAAAACTATAGTGCAGCATATCTAGATGATATTGCTGTCTTTAGCTCCATCTGGGAGGATCACCTGGTCCACCTCAGAAATGTTTTACAGGCCCTGCAGAAAGCAGGCCTGACTATCAAGGCCACCAAGTGCCAGATAGGGCAGAGTCAGGTTGTGTACCTGGGCCACCTTGTGGGTGGAGGCCAGGTTCAACCACTGCAGAGCAAGATCCAGACCATCATGGACTGGACTGCTCCAACTACCCAGACTCAGGTGAGAGCCTTCTTAGGCCTGACTGGGTACTATAGGAGATTTGTCAAGGGGTATGGATCAATAGTGACACCCCTGAATGACTTAACTTCCAAGAAAATGCCCAAAAAGGTTCAGTGGACAGTTAGCTGTCAAAAGGCATTTGATGACCTGAAGCAGGCCATGTGCACTGCTCCCATTCTACAGAGTCCTGATTACTCCAAGAAGTTCATTGTTCAAACTGATGCATCTGAATTGGGGGTAGGGGCTGTACTGTCACAATTGAATGATGAAGGTCAGGATCAGCCAGTAGCTTTCATTAGCAGAAGGCTGACCCCTAGAGAGAAGCGTTGGTCAGTCATTGAGAGGGAGGCCTTTGCTGTGGTCTGGGCTCTGAAGAAGTTGAGGCCATACTTGTTTGGTACTCACTTCCTTGTTCAAACAGACCATAAGCCCCTCTTATGGCTAAAACAAATGAAGGGTGAAAACCACAAACTGCTTAGGTGGTCCATTTCCCTACACGGGATGGACTTCACAGTGGAACATAGACCTGGGAGTAACCATGCCAATGCAGATGGACTCTCTAGGTACTTCCACTTAGAACATGAAGACTTAACTGGGCAAGGTTAGTTTAATGTCCCTACGTTTGGGGGGGTTGTGTAGGAGAGTAGGATCTGCTTCACATGGGTACCCCCACTTTTTGCTGATGCTTCACTGTTTTTCGACCTTAGTCTGGCTGGGGCCCTGCTAATCAGAACCCCAGCCTAGCTGCTTCCTCTCTAAAATGGTTTCCATGTGCCTTAGGCACAGCTCTGATTGGAATCTGGAGTGCCCTTATAAGTCCCTAGTATATGGTATACTATGTACCCAGGGCATAGGTACCTCAGAGGCCTACCAGGGGCTGCAGCATGTATTGTGCCACCCCTGGAAGGCCATCCAAACTGACACCACAGGTCTGCTACTGCAGCCTGGGTAAGGTGGTGCATGCACCCCTTACTGTGATATAGGCTACCTATATCACTATATACATACACACATATAAACCTATAAGTCACTCCTATGGCAGGCCTTGTCAATCCTGAAGGCAGAGTGCGTGGTTCCTATGTGAGAGGGTGCCCCTGCATGAGCAGGGCCCCTCTGCAGCATTCGGAGACCCTTCTCTGATGCTGTTAGTAGTGCAGCCTGACCATATACTCTTAAGCGCATTATAACCTCGCGTTAAATGCTAACTTTGGGATGGCTGCACGGAAACATGTCGTGTTTGGTGTCAAACATCTTGGAATACTACCCCCCGCCAGTTCTGGCGGCGGAGGTAGCATTCCACCCTTCTAGAGGGAAAGACATGTACACACCGGTATGCCCGGTACTGACTTTCCAGAGCCCTGGCATCACAAAATGGATGCCGCTGCCACAGACACGAGTCTGGCCTCCTGCTGCTGACCGAAACTCCGGCAGGGGAGGCCTGGACAATAGGTTTCCTGTCCCAGGGAGGTGTGACCACCTCCCCAGACAGGATAGTGTGTATTGGGGCTGGGCGGGAGCACTCTCTGGTGCTTTGAAGTCCTGCACTGGGGGCACATTTGGTGTCCCTGTGCATACCCCAGTTCAAACCGGCTCAGGGGCTTCCAGCCCCTGCTCAGGCGTGAAACTGGACAAAGGGAAAGGGGTGTAACCACCCCTCTGCCCTGGCCCTCCCATAGGTGGGGCCACAGAGTATGTCCAACCCCCTACCTTAGTATAAGTAGGGGACCCCAGTCCTTAGGACTTTAGATTTACCTGGACGAAACTCTGACACAGAATCCTGGACCTTCGATGCTCTACTTTAAGATTAGAGGACTGAAGAATCTCCCTTGGGGTCAAGGAGGGACTCCCCTGCTTGGCAGGCACCAAAGAAGCAATTGTCCGGTCTGCATCGCTGAAGCTCCCGTTGGACGCCGAAGTCTTTGCATCACCAGAGGTAGATTTCCAGACTTCCCGGAGGCTGCCCTGAGTCCCCAGCAAAGCTGAGGCCCGTAGCTGTCGTGCGTAACGTGGAACCGTGACCCCTGGACACCAAACGCATTTGCAAGTGCATCCACTTCTGGGTCTCCCACGAAGTCGTGCTTTGGGCTCCGAGTAGCCCCATCCTCCAGCACCAACTGCACCAAAGATCACTGGCCTCCACTCCACGAGTGTCCTGTGAGCCAGCTCCACGTGCACCGTCTTGAGGCTCCTTCGCGGTCGCTAGTCTGTTGGCTAGTAGGCCCTCACGAAGGCCAATCTTTTTCTGCTTGGGCTCCCTGGTTGCTCCAGGTGTGCCCTGACTTATCCTCGCTGAGTGAGTCTCCAAGACCTTTCTGGTCTGCAACATCGTCCTTCTTCTATTTCCACGAGACTTGCCGTTGCCAAGGCTTGTTGGGTCCAATACGGTCGCCAACACGCCTGCAATCGACAGACGTCATGGGACAGCTCGAATCCAGCTCCTGGTTGTCGTCGACGCCTCCTGGACCTCGTGGCTGAAGAGTCAAGACAACCGTCAACCTACCTGAAGCACTCGACATCAGTGGGCATCTGCTCATCGCCTTCCTGGTCACTGGCTAGTGACCCAGACTCTGTCCCCTCTGCTTTCAGGTTCTTCAGATCTTCGATCCACCTTTGGATCCACCCGAACACTTTCGACTTGGCCGCCAGCAGCACTTTGCAGCAGATCGCCATTGAAAGCGACGACGAAACCCGACCCCGAAAGACACCTATGCACCTGGCTTCCCTGGGTGAGGTAACTCGAGTACTCCGGTGCTCCCGTGGGTAGTGACACTAGAACAGCCTAGTTCTCAAAGGGTTTGCTCCAAGTCCTCCTCTAAGTGTCCCTTTTCTTTTAAATTCTAATCGCGACTTTCCCCATAGAAGTTAACGGTGGTTCGCGGCTGTCTTCATATATTGCACGCGTCCCCCGTGGGTCCCCTGTGTCACTGCCTTGGGTGGTTCCTTGTGGTCCAAGCACTTCTACAGGCTCTAGGCCTTGTGTCTAGCTCAGTCGTGGTTCTTATACCACTTTATTGGTATATGGTTTGGTACGCCCCTGGGGCTCAAACGTGTATTTGTGCTATTACTGTAGATAACTAACTCATAACGTATGTACTTCGAACTCTAGCCTCATAAAGAGACTAGAGGGCGTGTTTAGTAATAAATACATATATTTTGAATATATACCTGGTGTGGTCCTCTTTCATTTGGTCACTCAAGAGATTATAGACTGGTAAAACAAGCTGCTTTACATTCCTTCAAGACTTAGCCTGAAGGCTGCTCTCCATAGCTACCACTAGGATAGCTTGCAATAAAGGTTGTCTTTAACCTATCTCTAATAAGGGGTTGTTTGGACTGGTGCAAGGTGCCCACTATAATTAGTGGACAGCATATGCCAGGCCAACTTCTCACACCCGTTGCCTCTTTCTGCACCTCACTTGCCTCTTTCCGCACCTCTCCTGCTTCTTTCTGCACTTCTCTTCCTTTTTTCTGTTCCTTTCTTGTTTCTTTTTGCAACTCTCTTGTCTGTTTTATCACTTTTCTTGCTTCTTTCTGCACCTCTGTTGCTTCTTTCAGCACTTCTCTTCCCTCTTTCTGCACTTCTCTGTAGGAGAGTAGGATCTGCTTCACATGGGTACCCCCACTTTTTGCTGATGCTTCACTGTTTTTCGACCTTAGTCTGGCTGGGGCCCTGCTAATCAGAACCCCAGCCTAGCTGCTTCCTCTTTAAAATGGTTTCCATGTGCCTTAGGCACATCTCTGATTGGAATCTGGAGTGCCCTTATAAGTCCCTAGTATATGGTATACTATGTACCCAACCTCAGAGGCCTACCAGGGGCTGCAGCATGTATTGTGCCACCCCTGGAAGGCCATCCAAACTGACACCACAGGTCTGCTACTGCAGCCTGGGTAAGGTGGTGCATGCACCCCTTACTGTGATATAGGCTACCTATATCCCTATGTACATACACACATATAAACCTATACGTCACTCCTATGGCAGGCCTTATCAATCCTGAAGGCAGAGTGCGTGGTTCCTATGTGAGAGGGTGCCCCTGCATGAGCAAGGCCCCTCTGCAGCGTTTGGAGACCCTTCTCTGATGCTGTTTGTAGTGCAGCCTGACCATATACTCTTAAGCGCATTATAACCTCGCGTTAAATGCTAACTTTGGGATGGCTGCACGGAAACATGTCGTGTTTGGTGTCAAACATCTTGGAATACTACCCCCTGCCAGTTCTGGCGGCGGGGTAGCATTCCACCCTTCTAGAGGGAAAGACATGTACACACCGGTATGCCCGGTACTTACTTTCCAGAGCCCTGGCATCACAAAATGGATGCCGCTGCCACAGACACGAGTCTGGCCTCCTGCTGCTGACCAAAACTCCGGCAGGGGAGGCCTGGACAATAGGTTTCCTGTCCCAGGGAGGTGTGACCACCTCCCCAGACAGGATAGTGTGTATTGGGGCTGGGCGGGAGCACTCTCGGGTGCTTTGAAATCCTGCACTGGGGGCACACTTGGTGTCCCTGTGCATACCCCAGTTCAAACCGGCTCAGGGGCTTCCAGCCCCTGCTCTGGCGCGAAACTGGAGAAAGGGAAAGGGGTGTAACCAACCCTCTGCCCTGTCCCTCCCATAGGTGGGGCCACAGAGTATGTCCAACCCCCTACCTTAGTATAAGTAGGGGACCCCAGTCCTTAGGACTTTAGATTTACCTGGACGAAACTCTGACACAGAATCCTGGACCTTCGATGCTCTACTTCAAGATTAGAGGACTGAAGAATCTCCCTTGGGGTCAAGGAGTGACTCGCCTGCTTGGCAGGCACCAAAGAAGCAATTGTCCGGTCTGCATCGCTGAAGCTCCCGTCGGACGCCGAAGTCTTTGCATCACCAGAGGTGGATTTCCAGACTTCCCCGAGGCTGCCCTGAGTCTCCAGCAAAGCTGAGGCCCGTAGCTGTTGTGGGTAACGTGGAACCGTGACCCCTGGACACCGATTGCATTTGCAAGTACATCCTCTCCTGGGTCTCCCACGAAGTTGTGCTTTGGGCTCCGAGTAGCCCCAGCCTCCAGCACGAACTGCACCGAAGATCACTGGCCTCCACTCCACGAGTGTCCTGTGAGCCAGCTCCACGTGCATCGTCTTGAGGCTCCTTCACGGTCACTAGTCCGTTGGCTAGTAGGCCCTCCCGAAGGCCAATCTTTTTCTGCTTGGGCTCCCTGGTTGCTCCAGGTGTGCCCTGACTTATCCTCGCTGGGTGAGTCCCCCAAACCTTGCTGGTCTGCAACATCGTCCTTCTTCTATTTCCACGAGACTTGCCGTTGCCAAGGCTTGTTGGGTCCAATCCGGTCGCCGACACCCCTGCAATCGACAGACGTCATGGCACAGCTCGAATCCAGCTCCTGGTTGTCGTTGACGCTTCCTGGACCTCGTGGCTGAAGAGTCAAGACGACCGTCAACCTACCTGAAGCACTCGACATCGGTGGGCATCTGCTCATCGCCTTCCTGGTCACTGGCTAGTGACCCAGACTCTGTCCCCTCTGCTTTCAGGTTCTTCAGATCTTCGATCCACCTTTGGATCCACCCGAACACTTTCGACTTGGCCGCCAGCAGCACTTTGCAGCAGATCGCCATTGAAAGCGACGACGAAACCCGACCCCGAAAGACACCTATGCACCCGGCTCCCCTGGGTGAGGTAACTCGAGTACTCCGGTGCTCCCGTGGGTATTGACACTAGAACAGCCTGTGAGAAGTTGGCCTGGCATATGCTGTCCACTAATTATAGTGGGCACCTTGCACCAGTCCAAACAACCCCTTATTGGAGATAGGTTAAAGACAACCTTATTGAAAGCTATCCTAGTGGTAGCTATGGAGAGCAGCCTTCAGGCTAAGTCTTGAAGGAATGTAAAGCAGCTTGTTTTACCAGTCTATAATCTCTTGAGTGATCAAATGAAAGAGCACCACACCAGGTATATATTCAAAATATATGTATTTATTGCTAAACACACCCCTCTAGTCTCTTTATGAGGCTAGAGTTCGAAGTACACAAGTTATAAGTTATTTAAACACAGTAATAGCACAAATACACGTTTGGGCCCTAGGGCGTACCAAACCATATACCAATAAAGTGGTATAAGAACCACGACTGAACTAGACACTAGGCCTAGAGCCTCTAGAAGTGCTTGGACCACAAGGAACCACCCAAGGTAGTGACACAGGGGACCCACGGGGGACGCGTGCAGTGTAAATACACAACCGCGATACGCCGTTAACTTCTATGGAGAAAGTCGCGATCAGGAAATTAAAGAAAAGGGACACTTAAAGGAGGACTTGGAGCAAACCCTTTGAGAACTAGGTCGTTCTAGAGTCTCTACCCACGGGAGCACCGGAGTACTCGTGTTACCTCACCCAGGGAAGCCGGGTGCATAGGTGCCTTTCGGGTCGGGTTTCGTCGTCGATTTGAATGGCGATCTGCTGCAAAGTGCTGCTGGCGACCAAGTGGAAAGTGTCCGGGTGGATCCAAGAGTGGATCGGAGATCTGAAGAACCTGAAAGCAGAGGGGACAGAGTCTGGGTCACTAGCCAGTGACCAGGAAGGCGATGGACAGATGCCCACCGATGTCGAGTGCTTCAGGTGCATTGATGGTCGTCTTGACTCTTCAGCCACGAGGTCCAGGAGGCGTTGTTGGCAACCAGGAGCAGGATTCTGGCTGGTACACGATGTCTGTCGAGTGTTGAGGTGTCGGCGACCGGATTGGACCCAACAAGCCTTGGAAACGGCAAGTCTCGGTGAAGATGAAGATCGTCGATGGTGCAGACCAGCAAGGTCTGAGGAAATCACCCAGCGAGGGTAAGTGAGGGCAGGCCTGGAGCAACCAGGGTGCCCAAGAAGAAAAGGATTGGCCTTCGTGAAGGGCTACTAGCCAACAGGCTAGCGACCGCGAAGGAGCCTCGAGATGTCGCACGTGGATCTGGCTCACAGGACACTCGTGGAGTGGAGGCCAGTGATCTTCAGTGCAGTTGGTGCTGGAGGCTAGGGCTACTAGGAGCCCAAAGCACGACTTCGTGGGAGACCCAAAAGAGGATGCACTAGCAAATGCGTGCAGTGTCCAGGGGTCACGGTTCCACGTTACCCACGACAGCTACGGGCCTCAGCTTTGCTGGGGACTCAGGGCAGCCTCTGGGAAGTCTGGAAATCCACCTCTGGTGATGCAAAGACTTCGGCGTCTGACGGGAGCTTAGGCGATGCAGACCGGACAATTGCTTCTTTGGTGCCTGCCAAGCAGGGGAGTCACTCCTTGACCCCAAGGGAGATTCTTCTGTCCTCTAGTCTTTAGTAGAGCGTCGAAGGTCCAGGATTCTGTTTCAGAGTTTCGTGCAGCGATAATCTAAAGTCCTAAGGACTGGGTTCCTATACTTATACCAAGTTTAGGGGTTGGACTACTCTGTGGCCCCACCTATGGGTGGGTCAGGGCAGAGGGGTGGCTACACCCCTTTCCCTTTGTCCAGTTCACGCCAGAGCAAGGGCTGTAAGCCCCTGATCCGGTTTGAACTGGGGTATGCACAGGGACACCAAATGTGCCCCCAGTGCAGGACTTCAAAGCACCCGAAAGTGCTCCCGCCCAGCCCCAATACACATTATCCTGTCTAGGGAGGTGGTCACACCTCCCTGGGACAGGAAACCTATTGTCCAGGCCTCCCCTGCCGGAGTTTCGTCCAGCAGCAGGAGGCCAGACTCGTGTCTGTGGCAGCAGCATCCATTTTGTGATGCCAGGGCTTTAGAAAGAAGTTACCGGGCTAGCCAGAGTTAACATGTCTTTCCCTCTAGAAGGGTGGAATGCTACCCCCGCTGCCAGAATTGGCGGGTGGGTAGTATTTCAAGATGTTTGACACCAAACACGACATGTTTAGGTGCAGCCATTCCAAAGTTAGCATTTAACGCGAGGTTATAATGCGCTTAAGAGTATATGGTCAGGCTGCACTACAAACAGCATCAGAGAAGGGTCTCCGAACGCTGCAGAGGGGCCCTGCTCATGCAGGGGCACCCTCTCACATAGGAACCACGCACTCTGCCTTCAGGATTGATAAGGCCTGCCTTAGGAGTGACTTATAGGTTTATATGTGTGTATGTATTTTGTGATATAGGTAACCTATATCACAGTAAGGGGTGCATGCACCACCTTACCCAGGCTGCAGTAGCAGACCTGTGGTGTCAGTTGGGATGGCCTTCCAGGGGTGGCATAATACATGCTGCAGCCCCTGGTAGGCCTCTGAGGTACCTATGCCCTTGGTACATAGTATACCATATACTAAGGACTTATAAGGGCACTCCAGATTCCAATCAGTGATGTGCCTAAGGCACATGGAAACCATTTTAGAGAGGAAGCAGCTAGGCTGGGGTTCTGATTAGCAGGGCCCCAGCCAGACTAATGTCGAAAAACAGTGAAGCATCAGCAAAAAGTGGGGGTACCCATGTGAAGCAGATCCTACTCTCCTACACAACCCCCCAAACGTAGGGACATTAAACTAACCTTGCCCAGTTAAGTCTTCATGTTCTAAGTGGAAGTACCTAGAGAGTCCATCTGCATTGGCATGGTTACTCCCAGGTCTATGTTCCACTGTGAAGTCCATCCCCTGTAGGGAAATGGACCACCTAAGCAGTTTGGGGTTTTCACCCTTCATTTGTTTTAGCCATAAGAGGGGCTTATGGTCTGTCTGAACCAGGAAGTGGGTACCAAACAAGTATGGCCTCAACTTCTTCAGAGCCCAGACCACAGCAAAGGCCTCCCTCTCTATGGCTGACCAACGTTTCTCTCTAGGGGTCAGCCTTCTGCTAATGAAAGCTACTGGCTAATCCTGACCTTCTTCATTCAATTGTGACAGTACAGCCCCTACCCCCAATTCAGATGCATCAGTTTGAACAATGAACTTCTTGGAGTAATCAGGACTCTGTAGAATGGGAGCAGTGCACATGGCCTGCTTCAGGTCATCAAATGCCTTTTGACAGCTAGCTGTCCACTGAACCTTTTGGGCATTTTCTTAGAAGTTAAGTCATTCAGGGGTGTCACTATTGATCCATACCCCTTGACAAATCTCCTATAGTACCCAGTCAGGCCTAAGAAGGCTCTCACCTGAGTCTGGGTAGTTGGAGCAGTCCAGTCCATGATAGTATGGATCTTGCTCTGCAAAGGTTGAACCTGGCCTCCACCCACAAGGTGGCCAAGGTACACAACCTGACTCTGCCCTATCTGGCACTTAGTGGCCTTGATAGTCAGGCCTGCCTTTTGCAGGGCCTGTAAAACATTCCTGAGGTGGACCAGGTGATCCTCCCAGGTGGAGCTAAAGACAGCAATATCATCTAGATATGCTGCACTATAGGCTTCCAGACCTGTGAGAACTGTATTCACCAACCTCTGGAAAGTGGCAGGTGCATTCTTCAGACCAAAGGGCATCACCACAAATTGATAATGCCCACTAGGGGTTGAGAATGCTGTTTTGGGCTTTGCAGTATCAGCTAGTCTGATCTGCCAGTAGCCAGCTGTCAAGTCAAATGTGCTGAGATATTTGGCTGAGGCCAAAGTATCTATGAGCTCATCTGCCCTTGGTATTGGATGGGCATCAGTCCTAGTGACTGCATTGAGACCCCTGTAGTCCACACAAAACCTCATCTCTCTTTTTCCACCACTGGTGTGAGGTTTTGGTACAAGGACCACAGGACTAGCCCAACGGCTATCTGAGGGTTCAATAACTCCCAACTCCAACATTTTCTGGACTTCAGTCCTGATACAGTCCCTGACATGGTCAGGTTGCCTATAAATCTTATTTTTAATAGGCAGACTGTCCCCAGTGTCCACTTCATGAGTGCACCAGGTGGTCTGACTGGGTGTCAGTGAAAACATGTGTCTAAACTGATTGAGCACCTGTCTACAATCAGTTTGTTGCTGGGTAGTGAGGCTGCCTGCCAAGGCTACACCATCTACTGACCCATCGTCAGGGTTCTGTGAGAGCAGGTCAGGGAGTGGGTCACTCTCTTCCTCTTGCCCTTCATCAGTAGCCATGAGCAAGCCCATGTCTGCCCTGTCCACCTACGGTTTTAACCTGTTGACATGGAGAACCCTGTGGGGACTCCTGGGTGTTCCTAGGTCTACTAAGTAGGTAACCTCACACTTCTGCTCAACAATAGTGTGGGGTCCACTCCATTTGTCTTGGAGAGCTGCTGGGGCCACTGGCTCCAACACCCACACCTTCTGTCCTGGCTGGTAAACAGTCAGAACAGCCTTTGGTCATGCCAGGCCTTTTGAAGTTCCTGGCTAGCCTCAAGGTTTTTGGTTGCCTTTTTCATATACTCAGCCATCCGGGAGCGGAGACCAAGTACATAGTCCACTATGTCTTGCTTTGGGGGCTTGAGAGGTAACTCCCATCCTTCCTTCACCAAGCACAGTGGACCCCTGACAGGGTGGCCAAACAGAAGTTCAAAAGGGCTGTAACCAACCCCCTTCTGAGGCACCTCCCTATATGCAAATAAAAGGCAGGGCAAGAGTATGTCCCATCTTCGCCTAAGCTTTTCTGGGAGCCCTTTAATCATGCCCTTCAAGGTTTTGTTGAATCTCTCAACTAAACCATTGCATTGTGGGTGATAGGGTGTGGTGAACTTATAAGTCACTCCACACTCCTTCCACATTGCTTTTAAGTACCCAGACATGAAGTTTGCACCCCTGTCTGATACTACCTCCTTAGGAAAGCCCACTCTTGAGAAAATTCCCAGGTGGGCCCTTGCCACCACAGGTGCTGTAGTGGTCCTGAGGGGAATAGCTTCTGGGTACCTGGTGGCATGATCCACTACCACCAGGATAAACCTGTGCCCAGATGCTGTTTGGGGATCCATGGGACCAACAATGTCAATCCCTACCCTTTCAAAGGGCACCCCCACCACAGGTAGTGGAGTCAGGGGGGCCTTTGTAGTGCCACCTGCCTTGCCACTGGCCTGGCAGGTTACACAGGAGCGACAAAACTCCTTGGTGTCTTCAGACATGTGGGGCCAGTGAAAGTGAGGGACAATTCTGTCCCAAGTCTTGTTCTGGCCCAGGTGACCTGCCAAGGGAATATCATGGGCTAGGGTCAATAGGAAGCCCCTGAACTTCAGAGGTATAACCAACCTCCTGGTAGCACCAGGCTTGGGGTCTCTACACTCTGAGTACAAGAGTCCATCATCCCAATACACAGTATGGGGACCACTAGCTTTCCCAGCAGCCTCAGCAGCAGCTTGCTGTCTGAGGGGTTCAAGGGAGGGGCAGCTCTGCTGCTCCTGGCTCAGATCTGCCCTGGAAGGTCCCCCTGTCCCCAAGAACTCAACCTGGTCAGGTTCAAGTTCCTCTGGGACAGTTCCTTCTTCAGGACTGAGATCATCCCCCTCAAGGGACTGATCTTCTTCCTGAGCCAAGGGGAAGGCACTGCCTTAACCCTACTACTCCTCCTCTTGGAAGGCACTTGGTCCATTATTCCAGAATCCAAGGCCTGTTCAGTGCTAGAAATTTTGGCTTGTGACCTGGTCACAGCAAACACATCTGCAGGGATCCCCAGCATTTCTGCATGGGTCCTGAGCTCCACTTCTGCCCAAGCAGAAGTCTCTAAGTCATTGCCAAGCAAGCATTCGACTGGTAGGTTTGCACTAACCACAACCTTCTTAAGGCCAGTTACCCCTCCCCAGGAGAAGTTAACAACTGCCAGAGTATGGTCTGTTCTGACGTTGCTAGCATTGGTCACTTGGTACATCTCACCAAGTATAACTTGCCCAGGATTCACAAGGTCTTGTGTCACCATTGTGACACTTGCCCCTGTGTCCCTAAATGCCAAAGCCTCTCATCCATTGATTAAAGGCTGTTGTCTGTACTTGCCCAGATTACTGGGACTCATAGAGGAGGGCACATCCATGCCTCCATCACAGACTAGGACAGCCTGAGTTAGTTCTCTGACTAGGTCAGAGCCCAACTCAGTACCCAGGGTGAACCCTACTAAACCCTTGGCTGGAGCACTCCCACCAACTGTGACTGTACTAGGGGGAACAGGTGCCTTAGGGGCATTGGTGGGTGCTGGACTTGAGTCTTTGGACTTGGTGCAATCACTGGTCCAGTGGGTCTTTTGCTTACAGACCTTGCACCATGGTTTTCTTTGGCCTTTCCCTTTGGTAGACTGTGAATCCCCACCTGAAGAAGATTTTTGGGGGCCTGATGAAGACTTTTGATCTTTACCCTTCTCCCCACCCTTTTCAGAGTTCTTAGCATCTTGCTTCTTAGGGTCCCCACCTTGGTTCTGTACCTTCTGCTTCACCCTGGTTCTGACCCATTTGTCTGCCTTCTTTCCCAATTCTTGGGGAGAGGTCAGATCAGAGTCCACCAGGTATTGATGCAACAGCTGATTTTGACAGTTATTAAGAATCTGCTCCCTCATTATCAGATTATACAATCCTGAGAAGTCACACACCTTACTGCCCATCAACCAGCCTTCCAGAGCCTTGGCAGAACAATCCACATAGTCTACCCAGTCTTGAGTCTGTGCTTTTTGGGTATCTCTGAACTTCAACCTGTACTGTTCAGTGGTTAGGCCAAACCCATCAATAAGAGCACTCTTCAAGACCTTGTAATTATCAGCATCCTCCTCTCTAACAGTGAGGAGCTTATCTCTACCTTTGTCTGCAAAGGAGAGCCACAAGATTGCTGCCCACTGCTCCTGAGGGACCTTCTGTACTTTACAGGCCCTCTCTAGAGCAGTTATCCACTTGTGGATGTCATCCCCACTCTGGTAGGGAGGGACAATCTTGCTCAGGTTCCTATGGTCATAGGACCTTTCCCTATCTCTAGGGACATGGCTGCCACCATGGGACTCTAGTCCCAACCTTCTTCTCTCTTTGAAGAGATCTAGGGACTCCCTGTCTACAGCCAGTTGCTGCTTTCTGATTTCAAGCTGAGCTTCCTCATATTGAACCAGCCTCTTTCTCCTCTCATGAGAGGATTCCCTCCTATGAGATGAGACAGAGGTCCCTATGGAGGTGCCAGAGTGGTTAGACTCCTGAGAAGGAGATCTAGACTTTCTGGGCACACTCATAATCCTTCCTGGGGGACAAAGTGGGGATCATCCAGATCTTCCTCTTCATCGTCCACAGGAGGGATTGGGTTATCCAGGTCAGGGTCATTGTCACCCTCCTAGCCAGTTTCAGGGGGGGGCTGGGGGTATTGCTACCCCTGGCCCCACCCTCATCTTCTGCCCGACCCTCAGCTCCTACCCCTTCAGTCCCCAAGGGCTTACTGAGATCATAAGCTACCAACAACTCTTTAAGGTGTTGGGTGGTGGGACTTTGGCCTGTCCTCAATTTCCTCAAGTTACATAATGCTCTCAATTCCAAGAATGGGAGTGTATCATACTTGGAGGGAAGAAGCCCAGTGGCTTCTGGCAAGGATTCTTTAGGTCCTTCCTTTAAAGACATTACTAGTGTGGTGTGGTGTATGCACTACCTACTCTAGTGTGGCCTACTAAACTCTCTTGAGTTGTAGAAAGGGTGTGCTATCCCTTAACACACAACTCTAAGTTCAGTAGAACTTACTGTATTCTAAGCTTAAATTATATGTACCTTAGGTACCTTTAGTGGTTTTCAGTTGATCAATTCAATTGAGATTATCTGGTAAAACAATAGCAAGCTGGAATCCCACACGCTGCACACCAATGTGAGAAGTTGGCCTGGCATATGCTGTCCACTAATTATAGTGGGCACCTTGCACCAGTCCAAACAACCCCTTATTGGAGATAGGTTAAAGACAACCTTATTGAAAGCTATCCTAGTGGTAGCTATGGAGAGCAGCCTTCAGGCTAAGTCTTGAAGGAATGTAAAGCAGCTTGTTTTACCAGTATATAATCTCTTGAGTGATCAAATGAAAGAGCACCACACCAGGTATATATTCAATATATATGTATTTATTGCTAAACACACCCCTCTAGTCTCTTTATGAGGCTAGAGTTCGAAGTACACAAGTTATAAGTTATTTAAACACAGTAATAGCACAAATACACGTTTGGGCCCTAGGGGCGTACCAAACCATATACCAATAAAGTGGTATAAGAACCACGACTGAACTAGACACTAGGCCTAGAGCCTCTAGAAGTGCTTGGACCACAAGGAACCACCCAAGGTAGTGACACAGGGGACCCACGGGGACGCGTGCAGTGTAAATACACAACCGCGATACGCCGTTAACTTCTATGGAGAAAGTCGCGATCAGGAAATTAAAGAAAAGGGACACTTAAAGGAGGACTTGGAGCAAACCCTTTGAGAACTAGGTCGTTCTAGAGTCTCTACCCACGGGAGCACCGGAGTACTCGTGTTACCTCACCCAGGGAAGCCGGGTGCATAGGTGCCTTTCGGGGTCGGGTTTCATCGTCGATTTGAATGGCGATCTGCTGCAAAGTGCTGCTGGCGACCAAGTGGAAAGTGTCCGGGTGGATCCAAGAGTGGATCGGAGATCTGAAGAACCTGAAAGCAGAGGGGACAGAGTCTGGGTCACTAGCCAGTGACCAGGAAGGCGATGGACAGATGCCCACCGATGTTGAGTGCTTCAGGTGTGTTGATGGTCGTCTTGACTCTTCAGCCACGAGGTCCAGGAGGCGTTGTCGGCGACCAGGAGCAGGATTCGGGCTGTTACACAATGTCTGTCGAGTGCTGAGGTATCGGCGACCGGATTGGACCCAACAAGCCTTGGCAACGGCAAGTCTCGGTGAAGATGAAGATCGTCAATGGTGCAGACCAGCAAGGTCTGAGGAACTCACCCAGTGAGGGTAAGTGAGGGCAGGCCTAGAGCAACCAGGGTGCCCAAGAAGAAAAGGATTGGCCTTCGGGAAGGGCTACTAGCCAACGGGCTAGCGACTGCAAAGGAGCCTCGAGACGTCGCACGTGGATCTGGCTCACAGGACACTCGTGGAGTGGAGGCCAGTGATCTTTGGTGCAGTTGGTGCTGGAGGCTAGGGCTAATGGGAGCCCAAAGCACGACTTCGTGGGAGTCCCAGAAGAGGATGCACTAGCAAATGCATGTGGTGTCCAGGGGTCACGGTTCCACGTTACCCACGACAGCTACGGGCCTCAGCTTTGCTGGGGACTCAGGGCAGCCTCGGCGAAGTCTGGAAATCCACCTCTGGTGATGCAAAGACTTCGGCGTCCGACAGGAGCTTAGGCGATGCAGACCGGACAATTGCTTCTTTGGTGCCTGCCAAGCAGGGGAGTCACTCCTTGACCCCAAGGGAGATTCTTCTGTCCTCTAGTCTTTAGTAGAGCGTCGAAGGTCCAGGATTCTGTTTCAGAGTTTCGTCCAGGGATAATCTAAAGTCCTAAGGACTGGGTTCCTATACTTATACCAAGTTTAGGGGTTGGACTACTCTGTGGCCCCACCTATGGGTGGGTCAGGGCAGAGGGGTGGCTACACCCCTTTCCCTTTGTCCAGTTCGCGCCAAAGCAGGGGCTGCAAGCCCCTGATTCGGTTTGAACTGGGGTATGCACAGGGACACCAAATGTGCCCCCAGTGCAGGACTTCAAAGCACCCGAAAGTGCTCCCGCCCAGCCCCAATACACATTATCCTGTCTGGGGAGGTGGTCACACCTCCCTGGGACAGGAAACCTATTGTCCAGGCCTCCCCTGCCGGAGTTTCGTCCAGCAGCAGGAGGCCAGACTCGTGTCTGTGGCAGCAGCATCCATTTTGTGATGCCAGGGCTTTAGAAAGAAGTTACCGGGCTAGCCAGAGTTAACATGTCTTTCCCTCTAGAAGGGTGGAATGCTACCCCCGCCGCCAGAATTGGCGGGGGGTTAGTATTCCAAGATGTTTGACACCAAACACGACATGTTTAGGTGCAGCCATTCCAAAGTTAGCATTTAACGCAAGGTTATAATGCGCTTAAGAGTATATGGTCAGGCTGCACTACAAACAGCATCAGAGAAGGGTCTCCGAACGCTGCAGAGGGGCCCTGCTCATGCAGGGGCACCCTCTCACATAGGAACCACGCACTCTGCCTTCAGGATTGATAAGGCCTGCCTTAGGAGTGACTTATAGGTTTATATGTGTGTATGTATTTTGTGATATAGGTAACCTATATCACTTTAAGGGGTGCATGCACCACCTTACCCAGGCTGCAGTAGCAGACCTGTGGTGTCAGTTGGGATGGCCTTCCAGGGGTGGCATAATACATGCTGCAGCCCCTGGTAGGCCTCTGAGGTACCTATGCCCTTGGTACAAAGTATACCATATACTAGGGACTTATAAGGGCACTCCAGATTCCAATCAGTGATGTGCCTAAGGCACATGGAAACCATTTTAGAGAGGAAGCAGCTAGGCTGGGGTTCTGATTAGCAGGGCCCCAGCCAGACTAATGTCGAAAAACAGTGAAGCATCAGCAAAAAGTGGGGGTACCCATGTGAAGCAGATCCTACTCTCCTACACAGCCTAGTTCTCAAAGGGTTTGCTCCAAGTCCTCCTCTAAGTGTCCCTTTTCTTTTAAATTCTAATCGCGACTTTCCCCATAGAAGTTAACAGTGGTTCGCGGCTGTGTTCATACACTGCACGCGTCCCCCGTGGGTCCCCTGTGTCACTGCCTTGGGTGGTTCCTTGTGGTCCAAGCACTTCTACAGGCTCTAGGCCTTGTGTCTAGCTCAGTCGTGGTTCTTATACCACTTTATTGGTATATGGTTTGGTACGCCCCTGGGGCTCAAACGTGTATTTGTGCTATTACTGTCGATAACTAACTTATAATTTATGTACTTCGAACTCTAGCCTCATAAAGAGACTAGAGGGTTGTGTTTAGTAATAAATACATATATTTTGAATATATACCTGGTGTGGTCTTCTTTCATTTGGTCACTCAAGAGATTATAGACTGGTAAATCAAGCTGCTTTACATTCCTTCAAGACTTAGCCTGAAGGCTGCTCTCCATAGCTACCACTAGGATAGCTTTCAATAAAGGTTGTCTTTAACCTATCTCCAATAAGGGGTTGTTTGGACTGGTGCAAGGTGCCCACTATAATTAGTGGACAGCATATGCCAGGCCAACTTCTCACATTGGTGTGCAGCGTGTGGGATTCCAGCTTGCTATTGTTTTACCAGATAATCTCAATTGAATTGATCAACTGAAAACCACTAAGGGTACCTAAGGTACATATAAATCAAGCTTAGTAATACAGTAAGTTCTACTGAACTTAGAGTTGTGTGTTAAGGGATAGCACACCCTTTCTACAACTCAAGAGAGTTTAGTAGGCCTCACTAGAGTAGGTAGTGCACTGCATACACCACACCTCACTAGTAATGTCTTCAAAGCCAGGACCCAGTGAGTCCTTGCCAGAAGCCAGTGGGCTTCTTCCCTCCAAGTATGATAAACTCCCATTCTTGGAATTGAGAGCATTATGCAATACTAGGAAGTTGAAAGCAGGCAAAAGTGCCAGCACCCAACACCTCAGGGAGGTGTTACTAGCTGATGATCTCAGCAGGCCCCTAGGGTCTGAAGGGGTAAGCAAAGAGGGTGGGGCAGAAGATGAGGAAGGGGCCAGCGGTGAAGAAACCCAGGCCCCCCTCTGAAACTGGCCAGGAATGTGAAAATGACCTTGTCCTGGAAAACCCAATTCCTCCTGTGGAGGAGGAGGAGGGAGAGGATCAGAATGACCTCCCCTTTGTCCCCCCAGGAAGAGTTCTGAGTGTGCCCAGAAGGTCTAGGTCTCCTTCTCAGGAGTCTAACCACTCTGACACCTCAATAGGGACCTCTGTCTCCTCTCATAGGAGGGAATCCTCTCATGAGACAAGAAAGAGACTGATTCAATATGAGCAAACTCAGCTTGAACTCAGGAAACAGCAATTGGCTATAGACAGGGAGTCCCTAGATCTCTATAGAGAGAGACAAAAGTTGGGACTAGAATCCCATGGTGGCAGCAGTTTCCCCAAAGATAGGGAAAGGTCTTATGACCATAGAAACCTGAGAAAGATTGTCCCTCCCTACCAGAGTGGGGATGACATCCACAAATGGATAACTGCTCTAGAGAGGGCCTGTAAAGTACAGAGGGTCCCTCAGGAGCAGTGGGCAGCAATCTTGTGGCTCTCCTTTGCAGACAAAGGTAGAGACAAGCTCCTCACTGTTAGAGAGGAGGATGCTGACAATTACAAAGTCTTGAAGAGTGCTCTAATTGATGGGTTTGGCCTAACCACTGAACAATACAGGTTAAAGTTCAGGGATACCCAAAAAGCACAGACTCAAGACTGGGTGGACTTTGTTGATTGTTCTGCCAAGGCTCTGGAAGGTTGGTTATTGGGCAGTAAGGTATGTGACTTCACAGGATTGTACAATCTGATAATGAGGGAGCAGATTCTTAATAACTGTCAAAATCAGCTGTTGCATCAGCACCTGGTAGACTCTGATCTGACCTCTCCCCAAGAATTGGGAAAGAAGGCAGACAAATGGGTCAGAACCAGGGTGAAGCAGAAGGTACAGAACCAAGGTGGTGACCCTAAGAAGCAAGATTCGAAAACCTCTGATAAGGGTGGGGAGAAGGGTAAAAATCAAAAGTCTTCACAAGGCCCCCAAAAATCTTCTTCAGGTGGGGATTCACAGTCTACCAAAGGGAAAGGCCAAAGGGAACCATGGTGCAAGGTCTGTAAGCAAAAGACCCACTGGACCAGTGATTGCACCAAGTCCAAAGACTCGACTCCAGCCCCCACCAATGCCCCTAAGGCACCTGCTCCCCCTAGTGCAGTTACAGTTGGTGGTGGGACTACACAAGCCAAGGGTTTAGTAGGGTTGACCCTGGGTAAAGAGATGAGCTCTGACCTAGTCAGAGAACTCACTCAGGCTGTCCTAGTCTGTGATGGAGGCATGGATATGACTTCCTCTGTGAGTCCCAGTAATCTGGGCAAGTACAGACAACAGCCTTTAATCAATGGAAGAGAGGCTTTGGCATTTAGGGACACAGGGGCAAGTGTCACCATGGTGACACAAGACCTTGTGAATCCTGGGCAGATCATACTTGGTGAAATGTACCAAGTGACCAATGCTAGCAACGTCAGAACAGACCATACTCTGGCAGTTGTTAACTTCTCCTGGGGAGGGGTAACTGGCCTTAAGAAGGTTGTGGTAAGTGCAGACCTACCCGTTGAATGCTTGCTTGGCAATGACTTAGAAACTTCAGCTTGGGCAGAAGTGGAGCTCAGGACCCATGCAGAAATGCTGGGCATCCCTGCAGATGTGTTTGCTGTGACCAGGTCACAAGCCAAAATGTCTAGCACTGAACAGGCCTTGGATTCTGGAATAATGGACCAAGTGCCCTCCAAGAAGAGGAGTAGTAGGGTAAAGGCAGTGCCTTCCCCCTTGGCTCAGAAGGAAGATCAGTCCCTTGAGGGGGATGATCTCAGTCCTGAGGAAGGAACTGTCCCAGAGGAGCTTGAACCTGACCAGGTTGAGTTCTTGGGGACAGGGGGACCTTCCAGGGCAGATCTGAGCCAGGAGCAGCAGAGCTGCCCCTCTCTTGAACCCCTCAGACAGCAAGCTGCTGCTGAGGCTGCTGGGAAAGCTAGTGGTCCCCATACTGTGTATTGGGATGATGGACTCTTGTACTCAGAGTGTAGAGACCCCAAGCCTGGTGCTACCAGGAGGTTGGTTATACCTTTGAAGTTCAGGGGCTTCCTATTGACCCTAGCCCATGATATTCCCTTAGCAGGTCACCTGGGCCAGAACAAGACTTGGGACAGAATTGTCCCTCACTTTTACTGGCCCCACATGTCTGAAGACACCAAGGAGTTTTGTCGCTCCTGTGTAACCTGCCAGGCCAGTGGCAAGGCAGGTGGCACTACAAAGGCCCCCTGATACCACTACCTGTGGTGGGGTTCCCTTTGAAAGGGTAGGGATTGACATTGTTGGTCCCATGGATCCCCAAACAGCATCTGGGCACAGGTTTATCCTGGTGGTAGTGGATCATGCCACCAGGTACCCAGAGGCTATTCCCCTTAGGACCACTACAGCACCTGTGGTGGCAAGGGCCCTCCTGGGAATTTTCTCAAGAGTGGGCTTCCCTAAGGAGGTTGTATCAGACAGGGGTGCAAACTTTATGTCTGGATACTTAAAAGCAATGTGGAAGGAGTGTGGAGTGACTTACAAGTTCACCACACCCTATCACCCACAATGCAATGGTTTAGTTGAGAGATTCAACAAAACCTTGAAGGGCATGATTAAAGGGCTCCCAGAAAAGCTTAGGCGAAGATGGGACATACTCTTGCCCTGCCTTTTATTTGCGTACAGGGAGGTGCCTCAAAAGGGGTTGGCTACAGCCCTTTTGAACTTTTGTTTGGTCACCCTGTCAGGGGTCCATTGTGCTTGGTGAAGGAAGGATGGGAGTTACCTCTCAAGCCCCCAAAGCAAGACATAGTGGACTACGTACTTGGTCTCCGCTCCCGGATGGCTGAGTATATGAAAAAGGCAACTAAAAACCTTGAGGCTAGCCAGGAACTTCAAAAGGCCTGGCATGACCAAAGGCTGTACTGACTGTTTACCAGCCAGGACAGAAGGTGTGGGTGTTGGAGCCAGTGGCCCCAGCAGCTCTCCAAGACAAATGGAGTGGACCCCATACCATTGTTGAACAGAAGGGTGAGGTTACCTACTTAGTAGACCTAGGAACACCCAGGAGTCCCCACAGGGTTCTCCATGTCAACAGGTTAAAACCATATGTGGACAGGGCAGACATGGGCTTGCTCATGGCTACTGATGAGGGACAGGAGGAAGAGAGTGTGAGAAGTTGGCCTGGCATATGCTGTCCACTAATTATAGTGGGCACCTTGCACCAGTCCAAACAACCCCTTATTGGAGATAGGTTAAAGACAACCTTATTGAAAGCTATCCTAGTGGTAGCTATGGAGAGCAGCCTTCAGGCTAAGTCTTGAAGGAATGTAAAGCAGCTTGTTTTACCAGTCTATAATCTCTTGAGTGATCAAATGAAAGAGCACCACACCAGGTATATATTCAAAATATATGTATTTATTGCTAAACACACCCCTCTAGTCTCTTTATGAGGCTAGAGTTCGAAGTACATAAGTTAGAAGTTATTTAAACACAGTAATAGCACAAATACACGTTTGGGCCCTAGGGGCGTACTCAAACCATATACCAATAAAGTGGTATAAGAACCACGACTGAACTAGACACTAGGCCTAGAGCCTCTAGAAGTGCTTGGACCACAAGGAACCACCCAAGGTAGTGACACAGGGGACCCACGGGGGACGCGTGCAGTGTAAATACACAACCGCGATACGCCGTTGATTTCTATGGAGAAAGTCGCGATCAGGAAATTAAAGAAAAGGGACACTTAAAGGAGGACTTGGAGCAAACCCTTTGAGAACTAGTACTTTGAAGAGTCTCTACCCACGGGAGCACCGGAGTACTCGTGTTACCTCACCCAGGGAAGCCGGGTGCATAGGTGCCTTTCGGGGTCGGGTTTCGTCGTCGATTTGAATGGCGATCTGCTGCAAAGTGCTGCTGGCGACCAAGTGGAAAGTGTCCGGGTGGATCCAAGAGTGGATCGGAGATCTGAAGAACCTGAAAGCAGAGGGGACAGTGTCTGGGTCACTAGCCAGTGACCAGGAAGGCGATGGACAGATGCCCACCGATGTCGAGTGCTTCAGGTGCGTTGACAGTTGTCTTGACTCTTCAGCCACGAGGTCCAGGAGGCGTTGTCGGTGACCAGGAGCAGGATTCGGGCTGCTACACGATGTCTGTCGAGTGCTGAGGTGTCGGTGACCGGATTGGACCCAACAAGCCTTGGCAACGGCAAGTCTCGGTGAAGATGAAGATCGTCGATGGTGCAGACCAGCAAGGGCTGGGGAACTCACCCAGTGAGGGTAAGTGAGGGCAGGCCTGGAGCAACTAGGATGCCCAAGAAGAAAGAGATTGGCCTTCGTTAAGGGCTACTAGCCAACGGGCTAGCGACCGCAAAGGAGCCTCGAGACGTCGCACGTGGATCTGGCTCACAGGACACTCGTGGAGTGGAGGCCAGTGATCTTTGGTGCAGTTGGTGCTGGAGGCTAGGGATACTCGGAGCCCAAAGCACGACTTCATGGAAGACCCAGAAGAGGATGCACTTGCAAATGTGCTTGGTGTCCAGGGGTCATGGTCTCACGTTACCCACGATAGCTACGGGCCTCAGCTTTGCTGGGGACTCAGGGTAGCCTCGGGGAAGTCTGAGAATCTACCTCTGGTGATGCGAAGACTTTGGCGTCCGACGGGAGCTTCAGAAATGCAGACCAGACAGATGCGTCTTTGGTGCCTGCCAAGCAGGGGAGTCACTCCTTGACCCCAAGGGAGATTCTTCTGTCCTCTAATCTTGAGTAGAGCGTCGAAGGTCCAGGATTCTGTTTCAGAGTTTCGTCCAGGGATAATCTAAAGTCCTAAGGACTGGGTTCCTATACTTATACTAAGTTTAGGGGTTGGACTACTCTGTGGCCCCACCTATGGGTGGGTCAGGGCAGAGGGGTGGCTACACCCCTTTCCTTTGTCCAGTTCACGCCAAAGCAGGGGCTGCAAGCCCCTGATCCGGTTTGAACTGGGGTATGCACAGGGACACCAAGTGTGCCCCCAGTGCAGGACTTCAAAGCACCCGAAAGTGCTCCCGCCCAGCCCCAATACACATTATCCTGTCTGGGGAGGTGGTCACACCTCCCTGGGACAGGAAACCTATTGTCCAGGCCTCCCCTGCCGGAGTTTCGGCCAGCAGCAGGAGGCCAGACTCGTGTCTGTGGCAGCAGCATCCATTTTGTGATGCCAGGGCTTTGGAAAGAAGTTACCGGGCTAGCCAGAGTTAACATGTCTTTCCCTCTAGAAGGGTGGAATGCTACCTCCGCCGCCAGAATTGGCGGGGGGTAGTATTCCAAGATGTTTGACACCAAACACGACATGTTTAGGTGCAGCCATTCCAACGTTAGCATTTAACGCGAGGTTATAATGCGCTTAAGAGTATATGGTCAGGCTGCACTACAAACAGCATCAGATAAGGGTCTCCGAACGCTGCAGAGGGGCCCTGCTCATGCAGGGGCACCCTCTCACATAGGAACCATGCACTCTGCCTTTAGGATTGATAAGGCCTGCCTTAGGAGTGACTTATAGGTTTATATGTGTGTATGTATTTAGTGATATAGGTAGCCTATATCACAGTAAGGGGTGCATGCACCACCTTACCCTGGCTGCAGTAGCAGACCTGTGGTGTCAGTTTGGCTGGCCTTCCAGGGGTGGCATAATACATGCTGCAGCCCCTGGTAGGCCTCTGAGGTACCTATGCCCTTGGTACATAGTATACCATATACTAGGGACTTATAAGGGCACTCCAGATTCCAATCAGTGATGTGTCTAAGGCACATGGAAACCATTTTAGAGAGGAAGCAGCTAGGCTGGGGTTCTGATTAGCAGGGCCCCAGCCAGACTAATGTCAAAAAACAGTGAAGCATCAGCAAAAAGTGGGGGTACCCATGTGAAGCAGATCCTACTCTCCTACAGAGAGTGACCCACTCCCTGACCTGCTCTCACAGAACCCTGGTGATGGGTCAGTGGATGGTGTAGCCTTGGCAGGCAGCCTCACTACCCAGCAGCAGACTGATTGCAGACAGGTGCTCAATCAGTTCAGACACATATTCTCACTGACACCCAGTCAGACTACGTGGTGCACTCATGAAGTGGACACTGGGGACAGTCTGCCTTTTAAAAATAAGATTTATAGGCAACCTGACCATGTCAGGGACTGTATCAGGACAGAAGTCCTGAAGATGTTGGATTTGGGAGTTATTGAACCCTCAGATAGCCCTTGGGCTAGTCCAGTGGTCCTTGTGCCAAAACCTCACACCAATGGTGGGAAAAGAGAGATGAGGTTTTGTGTGGACTACAGGGGTCTCAATGCAGTCACTAGGACTGATGCCCATCCAATACCAAGGGCAGATGAGCTAATAGAGACTTTGGTCTCACCCAAGTATCTAAGCACATTTGACCTGACAGCTGGCTACTGGCAGATCAGACTAGCTGATGATGCAAAGCCAAAGACAGCATTCTCAACCCCTAGTGGGCATTACCAATTTGTGGTGATGCCCTTTGGTCTGAAGAATGCACCTGCCACTTTTCAGAGGCTGGTGAATACAGTCTTACAGGTCTGGAAGCCTATAGTGCAGCATATCTAGATGATATTGCTGTCTTTAGCTCCACCTGGGAGGATCACCTGGTCCACCTCAGAAATGTTTTACAGGCCCTGCAGAAAGCAGGCCTGACTATCAAGGCCACCAAGTGACAGATAGGGCAGAGTCAGGTTGTGTACCTGGGCCACCTTGTGGGTGGAGGCCAGGTTCAACCACTGCAGAGCAAGATCCAGACCATCATGGACTGGACTGCTCCAACTACCCAGACTCAGGTGAGAGCCTTCTTAGGCCTGACTGGGTACTATAGGAGATTTGTCAAGGGGTATGGATCAATAGTGACACCCCTGAATGACTTAACTTCCAAGAAAATGCCCAAAAGGTTCAGTGGACAGTTAGCTGTCAAAAGGCATTTGATGACCTGAAGCAGGCCATGTGCACTGCTCCCATTCTACAAAGTCCTGATTACTACAAGAAGTTCATTGTTCAAACTGATGCATCTGAATTGGGGGTAGGGGCTGTACTGTCACAATTGAATGATGAAGGTCAGGATCAGCCAGTAGCTTTCATTACCAGAAGGCTGACCCCTAGAGAGAAACGTTGGTCAGCCATTGAGAGGGAGGCCTTTGCTGTGGTCTGGGCTCTGAAGAAGTTGAGGCCATACTTGTTTGGTACTCACTTCCTTGTTCAAACAGACCATAAGCCCCTCTTATGGCTAAAACAAATGAAGGGTGAACACCCCAAACTGCTTAGGTGGTCCATTTCCCTACAGGGGATGGACTTCACAGTGGAACATAGACCTGGGAGTAACCATGCCAATGCAGATGGACTCTCTAGGTACTTCCACTTAGAACATGAAGACTTAACTGGGCAAGGTTAGTTTAATGTCCCTACATTTGGGGGGGTTGTGTAGGAGAGTAGGATCTGCTTCACATGGGTACCCCCACTTTTTGCTGATGCTTCACTGTTTTTCGACCTTAGTCTGGCTGGGGCCCTGCTAATCAGAACCCCAGCCTAGCTGCTTCCTCTTTAAAATGGTTTCCATGTGCCTTAGGCACATCTCTGATTGGAATCTGGAGTGCCCTTATAAGTCCCTAGTATATGGTATACTATGTACCCAGGGCATAGGTACCTCAGAGGCCTACCAGGGGCTGCAGCATGTATTGTGCCACCCCTGGAAGGCCATCCAAACTGACACCACAGGTCTGCTACTGCAGCCTGGGTAAGGTGGTGCATGCACCCCTTACTGTGATATAGGCTACCTATATCACTATGTACATACACACATATAAACCTATAAGTCACTCCTATGGCAGGCCTTATCAATCCTGAAGGCAGAGTGTGTCGTTCCTATGTGAGAGGGTGCCCCTGCATGAGCAAGGCCGCTCTGCAGCGTTCGGAGACCCTTCTCTGATGATGTTTGTAGTGCAGCCTGACCATATATTCTTAAGCGCATTATAACCTCGCGTTAAATGCTAACTTTGGGATGGCTGCACGGAAACATGTCGTGTTTGGTGTCAAACATCTTGGAATACTACCCCCCCGCCAGTTCTGGCGGCGGGGGTAGCATTCCACCCTTCTAGAGGGAAAGACATGTACACACCGGTATGCCCGGTACTGACTTTCCAGAGCCCTGGCATCACAAAATGGATGCCGCTGCCACAGACACGAGTCTGGCCTCCTGCTGCTGACCGAAACTCCGGCAGGGGAGGCCTGGACAATAGGTTTCCTGTCCCAGGGAGGTGTGATCACCTCCCCAGACAGGATAGTGTGTATTGGGGCTGGGCGGGAGCACTCTCGGGTGCTTTGAAATCCTGCACTGGGGGCACACTTGGTGTCCCTGTGCATACCCCAGTTCAAACCAGCTCAGGGGCTTCCAGCCCCTGCTCTGGCACGAAACTGGACAAAGGGAAAGGGGTGTACCCACCCCTCTGCCCTGGCCCTCCCATAGGTGGGGCCACAGAGTATGTCCAACCCCCTACCTTAGTATAAGTAGGGGACCCCAGTCCTTAGGACTTTAGATTTACCTGGATGAAACTCTGACACAGAATCCTGGACCTTCGACGCTCTACTTCAAGATTAGAGGACTGAAGAATCTCCCTTGGCGTCAAGGAGTGACTCCCCTGCTTGGCAGGCACCAAAGAAGCAATTGTCCGGTCTGCATCACTGAAACTCCCGTCAGACGCCGAAGTCTTTGCATCACCAGAGGTGGATTTCCAGACTTCCCCGAGGCTGCCCTGAGTTCCCAGCAAAGCTGAGGCCCGTAGCTGTCGTGGGTAACGTGGAACCGTGACCCCTGGACACCGATCGCATTTGCAAGTGCATCCTCTTCTGGGTCTCCCACGAAGTTGTGCTTTGGGCTCCGAGTAGCCTTAGCCTCCAGCACCAATTGCACCGAAGATCACTGGCCTCCCCTCCACGAGTGTCCTGTGAGCCAGCTCCACGTGCATCATCTTGAGGCTCCTTTGCGGTCGCTAGTCCGTTGGCTAGTAGGCCCTCCCGAAGGGCAATCTTTTTCTGCTTGGGCTCCCTGGTTTCTCCAGGTGTGCCCTGACTTATCCTTGCTGGGTGAGTCTCCCAGACCTTGCTGGTCTGCAACATCGTCCTTCTTCTGTTTCCACGAGACTTGCCGTTCCCAAGGCTTGTTGGGTCCAATCAGGTCGCCGACACACCTGCAATCGACAGACTTCGTGGGACATCTCGAATCCAGCTCCTGGTTGTCGTAGACGCCTCCTGGACCTCGTGGCTGAAGAGTCAAGACGACTGTCAACCTACCTGAAGCACTCGACATCGGTGGGCATCTGCTCATCGCCTTCCTGGTCACTGGCTAGTGACCCAGACTCTGTCCCCTCTGCTTTCAGGTTCTTCAGATCTTTGATCCACCTTTGGATCCACCCGAACACTTTCGACTTGGCCGCCAGCACAACTTTGCAGCAGATCGCCATTGAAAGCGACGACGAAACCCGACCTCGAAAGACACCTATGCACCCGGCTCCCCTGGGTGAGGTAACTCGAGTACTCCGGTGCTCCCGTGGGTATTGACACTAGAACAGCCTAGTTCTCAAAGGGTTTGCTCCAAGTCCTCCTCTAAGTGTCCCTTTTCTTTTAAATTCTAATCGCGACTTTCCCCATAGAAGTTAACGGTGGTTCGCGGCTGTGTTCATACACTGCACGCGTCCCCCGTGGGTCCCCTGTGTCACTGCCTTGGGTGGTTCCTTGTGGTCCAAGCACTTCTACAGGCTCTAGGCCTTGTGTCTAGCTCAGTCGTGGTTCTTATACCACTTTATTGGTATATGGTTTGGTACGCCCCTGGGGCTCAAACGTGTATTTGTGCTATTACTGTAGATAACTAACTTATAATTTATGTACTTCGAACTCTAGCCTCATAAAGAGACTAGAGGGGTGTGTTTAGTAATAAATACATATATTTTGAATATATACCTGGTGTGGTCCTCTTTCATTTGGTCACTCAAGAGATTATAGACTGGTAAAACAAGCTGCTTTACATTCCTTCAAGACTTAGCCTGAAGGCTGCTCTCCACAGCTACCACTAGGATAGCTTTCAATAAAGGTTGTCTTTAACCTATCTCCAATAAGGGGTTGTTTGGACTGGTGCAAGGTGCCCACTATAATTAGTGGACAGCATATGCCAGGCCAACTTCTCACATTCTCTTCCCTCTTTCTGCACCCGTCTTTCCTCTGTCTGCACCTCACTTGCCTCTTTCTGCACCTCTATTGCCTCTTTCTGCACCTGTCTTGCCTATTTCTGCACTTCTCTTCCTTTTTTCTGCACCTTTCTTGTTTCTTTCTGCAACTCACTTACTGTTTCATCACTTCTCCTGCTTCTGCACCTCTGTTACTTCTTTCAGCACTTCTCTTGCCTCTTTCTGCACTTTTTTTGCCTTTTTCTGTAAATCTCTTGCCTTTTTCATCACTTCTCCTACATCTTTATGCTTCTCAGTTGCTTCTTTCTGCACCCCTCTTTCCTTTTTCTACACCCATCTTTGCTCTTTCTGCACCACTCTTGCCTCCTTCTGCACCCTTGTTCCCTCTTTCTGCACCGCTCTTGTCTGTTTCTGTACCTCTTTTGCCTCTTTATGCACCTCTCTTGCCTCTTTATGCACCTCTGTTGGTTCTTTCTGCACTTCTCTTGCCTCTTTCTGCAGCCCTCTTACCTCTTTCTGCACCCCTCTTGCCTCTTTCTGCACCCCTGATCCCTCTTTCTGTAGTTCTCTTCCCTCTTTCTGCACCTCTCTTGCAAATTTCTGCACCCCTCTTGCCTCTTTCTGCACCCCTGTTCCCTATTTCTGTACCTTTTTTACCTCTGTCTGCACCCGTGTTCCATCTTGCTGCACCTTGTTTGCCTGTTTGTGCAACTTTCTTGCCTCTTTCTGCAGTTTTCTTGCCTCCTTCTGCACCTCACATGCCTCTTTCCACACCTCTCCTGCTTCTTTCTGCACTTCTCTTCCTTTTTCTGCACCTTTCTAGTTTCTTTTGCAACTCTCTTGTCTGTTTTATCACTTCTCTTGCTTCTTGTTGCACCTCTGTTGCTTCTCTCAGCACTTCTCTTGCCTCTTTCTGCACTTCTTTTGCCTGTTTCTGCAACTCTCTTGTCTCTTTCATCACTTCTCTTGATTCTTTCTGCACCTCTGTTGCTTCTTACTGCACCCCTCTTGCCTCTTCCTGCACTTCTCTTAGCTCTTTCTGCACCCCTGTTCCCTCTTTCTGTACTTCTCTAGCCTCTTTCTGCACTACTTTTGCCTGTTTCTGCAACTCTCTTGTCTCTTTCATCACTTATCTTGCTTCTTTCTGCACCTCTGTTGCTTCTTACTGCACCCCTCTTGCCTCTTCCTGCACTTCTCTTAGCTCTTTCTGCACCCCTGTTCTATCTTTCTGCACCTTGTTTGCCTGTTTGTGCAACTTTCTTGCCTCTTTCTGCAGTTCTCTTGCTTCCTTCTGAACCTCTGTTGCTTCTTTGTGTACTTCACTTGCCTCTTTCTGCACCCCTCTTGCCTATTTCTGCACCCATTTAGCTTATTTCTATACTTCTCTTACTTCTTTCTGTACCTCTCTTGCTTCTTTCTGTACTTCTCTTGCTGCTTTCTGCACCCCCTTCGCTCTTTCTGCACTTCTCTTCCCTCTTTCTGCACCTCTCCTCCCTCTTTCTGCACTTCTCTTCCCTCTTTCTGCACCCCACTTGCCTCTGTCTGCACCTCACTTGCCTCTTTCTGCACCTCTCCTGCCTCTTTCTGCACCTGTCTTGCCTCTTTCTGCACTTCTCTTCCTTTTTTCTGCACCTTTCTTGTTTCCTTCTGCAACTCTCTTGTCTGTTTCATCACTTCTCCTGCTTCTTTCTGCACCTGTGTTGATTCTTTTAGCACTTCCCTTGCCTCATTCTGCACTTCTTTTGCCTGTTTCTGCAACTCTCTTGTCTCTTTCATCACTTCTCCTACATCTTTATGCTTCTCAGTTGCTTCTTTCTGTACCCTTCTTACCTTTTTCTACAACCATCTTTGCTCTTTCTGCACCACTCTTGCCTCCTTCTGCACCCTTGTTCCCTCTTTCTGCACCGCTCTTGTCTGTTTCTGTACCTCTTTTGCCTCTTTATGCACCTCTCTTGCCTCTTTATGCACCTCTGTTGGTTCTTTCTGCACTTCTCTTGCCTCTTTCTGCACCCCTCTTACCTCTTTCTGCACTCCTCTTGCCTCTTTCTGCACCCCTCTTCCCTCTTTCTGCACCTCTCCTTCCTCTTTCTGCACCCCTGTTCCCTCTTTCTGTAGTTCTCTTCCCTCTTTCTGCACCTCTCTTGCAAATTTCTGCACCCTATTGCCTCTTTCTGCACCCCTGTTCCCTATTTCTGTACCTTTTTTACCTCTATCTGCACCCGTGTTCCATCTTGCTGCACCTTGTTTGCCTGTTTGTGCAACTTTCTTGCCTCTTTCTGCAGTTTTCTTGCCTCCTTCTGCACCTCACTTGCCTCTTTCCACACCTCTCCTGCTTCTTTCTGCACTTCTCTTCCTTTTTTCTGCACCTTTCTAGTTTCTTTTTGTAACTCTCTTGTCTCTTTCATCACTTCTCTTGCTTCTTTCTGCACCTCTGTTGCTTCTTACTGTACCCCTCTTGCCTCTTCCTGCACTTCTCTTAGCTCTTTCTGCACCCCTGTTCACTCTTTCTGTAGTTCTCTTGCCTCTTTCTGCACTCCTCTTGCTTCTTTCGTCACCTCTCTTGCAAATTTCTGCACCCCTCTTGCCTCTTTCTGCACCCCTCTTCCCTATTTCTGCACCTCTCTTGTCTCTTTACGCACTTCTCTTGCCTCTTTCTGCACCACTGTTGTTTTTTTCTGCACTTCTCTTGCCTCGTTCTGCACCTCTGTTGCTTCTTTCTGCACCCCTCTTGCCTCTTTCTCTATCCCCTACCTTCTTTCTGCACGTCTCTTCCCTCTTTCTGCACTTCTCTTCTGTCTTTCTGCACTTCTCCTCCCTTTTCTGCACCCCTGTTGCCTCTGTCTGCACCTCACTTGCCTCTTTCTGCACCTCTCCTGCCTCTTACTGCACAAGTCTTGCCTCTTTCTGCACTTCTCTTCCTTTTTTCTGCACCTTTCTTGTTTCTTTCTGCAACTCTCTTGTCTGTTTTACCACTTCTCCTGCTTCTTTCAGCACTTTTCTTGCCTCTTTCTGCACTTCTTTTGCCTGTTTCTGCAGCTCTCTTGTCTCTTTCATCACTTCTCTTGCTGTATTTCTGCACCTCTGTTGTTTCTTTCTGCACCCCTCTTGCTTCTTTCTGCACCCCTCTTACCTCTTTCTGCACCTCTTTTGCTTCTTTCTGCACTTCTCTTGCTTCTTTCTTCACCTCTTGTGCTTCTTTCTGCACCCGTCTTGCCTCTTTCCTCACCCCTCTTCCCTCTTTCTTCACCTCTCTTTCCTCTTTCTGCACCCCTGTTCCCTCTTTCTGCAGTTCTCTTCCCTCTTTCTGCACCCGAGTGCCATCTTGCTGCACCTTGTTTGCCTTTTTCTGCAACTTTCTTGCCTCTTTCTGCAGTTCTCTTGCCTCCTTCTGCACCTGTCTTGCTTCTTTCTGCACTTCGTTTGCCTGTTTCTGCAACTCTCTTGTCTCTTTCATCACTTCTCTTGCTTTTTTCTGCACCTCTGTTTCTTCTTTCTGCACCCCTCTTGCCTCTTTCTGCACCCCTCTTCCCTCTTTCTGCACTTCTCTTGCCTCTTTCTGCACTCCTCTTGCTTCTTTTGTCACCTCTCTTGTAATTTTTTGCACCCCTCTTGCCTCTTTCTGCACCCCTCTGCCCTATTCCTGCACCTCTCTTGCCTCTGTCTGCACCCCTGTTCCATCTTTCTGCACCTAGTTTGCCTGTTTGTGCAACTTTCTTGCCTCTTTCTGCAGTTCTCTTTCCTCCTTCTGAACCTCTGTTGCTTCTTTGTGTACTTCACTTGCCTCTTTCTGTACCCCTCTTGCACCTTTCTGCACCCATTTAGCTTCTTTCTACACTTCTCTTACTTCTTTCTGTACCTCTCTTGCTTCTTTCAGTACTTCTCTTGCTTCTTTCTGAACCCCCTTCGCTCTTTCTGCACTTCTCTTCCCTCTTTCTGCACCTCTCCTCCCTCTTTATGCACTTCTCTTCCCTCTTTCTGCACCCCACTTGCCTCTGTCTGCACCTCACTTGCCTCTTTCTGCACCTCTCCTGCCTCTTTCTGCACCTGTCTTGCCTCTTTCTGCACTTCTCTTCCTTTTTTCTGCACCTTTCTTGTTTCTTTCTGCAACTCTCTTGTCTGTTTCATCACTTCTCCTGCTTCTTTCTGCACCTGTGTTGATTCTTTTAGCACTTCTCTTGCCTCTTTCTGCACTTCTTTTGCCTGTTTCTGCAACTCTCTTGTCTCTTTCATCACTTTTCCCACATCTTTATGCTACTCAGTTGCTTCTTTCTGCACCCCTCTTACCTTTTTCTACACCCATCTTTGCTCTTTCTGCAGTACTCTTGCCTCCTTCTGCACCCTTGTTTCCTCTTTCTGCACTGCTCTTGCTTCTTTCTGTACCTCTCTTGCTTCTTTCTGCACCCCCTTGCCTCTTTCTGCACCCCTCTTCTCTCTTTCTGCTAACATCTTCCCTCTTTCTGCACCTCTCTTGTCTCTTCACGCAGTTCTCTTGCCTCTTTCTGCACCACTGTTGTTTTTTTCTGCAATTCTCTTGCTTCTTTCTGCAATTCTCTTGCTTCTTTCTGCACCCCTCTTGCCTCTTTCTGTACCCCCTTCGCTCTTTCTGCACGTCTCTTCCCTCTTTCTGCACTTCTCTTTCCTCTTTCTGCACTTCTCGTCCCTATTTCTGCACCACTCTTGCCTCTGTCTGCACCTCACTTGCTTCTTTCTGCACCTCTCCTGCCTCTTTCTGCACTTGTCTTGCCTCTTTCTGCACTTCTTTTCCTTTTTTTTGCACTTTTCTTGTTTCTTTCTGCAACTCTCTTGTCTGTTTCATCACTTCTCCTGCTTCTTTCTGTACCTCTGTTGATTCTTTTAGCGCTTCTCTTGCCTCTTTCTGCACTTATGCCTGTTTATGCAACTGTCTTGTCTCTTTCATCACTTCTCCTGCTTTGTTCTGCACCTCTGTTGCTTCTTTCAGCACTTCTCTTGCCTCTTTCTGCACTTCTTTTGCCTGTTTCTGCAACTCTCTTGTCTTTTTCATCACTTCTCCTGCTACTTTCTGCAACTCAGTTGCTTCTTTCTGCACCCCTCTTACCTCTTTCTACACCCCTCTTTGCTCTTTCTGCACCTCTCTTGCCTCTTTCTGCACCCTTGATCCCTCTTTCTGCACCTCCCTTGCCTGTTTCTGTACCTCCTTTGCCTCTTTCTGCACCTCTCGCCTCTTTCTGCACCTCTGTTGGTTCTTTCTGCACTTCTCTTGCCTCTTTCTGCACCCCTTTTACCTCTTTCTGCACCTCTGTTGCTTCTTTCTGCACTTTTCTTGCTTCTTTCTACACCTAATTCTAATAACATTCTAATCCCCCCAGGCTATGACATAGTAAGAGCCAATAGACAATAAAGACCAGAGGGAGGCATAGCCTGCATACACCGCAACAACCTAGGGGTGACTCAATCAAAATCTTGTGACCTTGACACTTGTGAATACCTAGGCATAAACATTGTGAGCAACAACAATCCCATATGTAAATTACACCTGGTCTACCACCCTCCGGGCAACAATCTTGCATTCACCGAACAAATCATGGAAATCATCTCTTCCAACCTGGGACAACACTGCCCCAAATCTTCCTCTGTGACTTCAATCTTCACTGGAACGACCATAACGATCCCACAGTTAACAGCCTAAAAACCTTCCTAACTGACCTCAAACTTATACAATACTGCGATGAGCCAACGCACATTCTAGGCGCAACACTGGATCTGATCATTGCCAGGCCAAACTCCATCATAATTAAATCGATCATCTCTTGTGACTGGGAGGACCACCACAGCATCTTCTTCCTCATCACGGAACCAATGAAGACACATAAACTCCAACTTAAGAAGCCCAAACAATGGAAAAGAAATACCCATGACATTAACCGCAATGACCTAACTTCCCTCACCAACAATTTCCTACCGCCACCAACGGACCTGACAGATGTACGTGAACTCACAACCCACTACAACAACTCGATGACTAACATTCTCGACACAGTGGCGCCCCTTCAACTAAAAAGGCCATCCTCTAAAGACTCCAAACCCTGGTACAACGGGAGCCTGAACGACCAACGCCGCAACCTAAGACTAGCGGAAAGGACCTGGAGATCCGCACCGCCCCTTGAGCACCTTAAACATCTAAGATCAAGGAGGAGTAATTACAACAAACACATCAGAATCTCAAAAGCTAACTTCTTCAAAGACCAACTAAACAATGCTAGAAATCAACCAAGAAAACTATTCGAAATTATTAAACTTCAGGCCGCTCAACACCACACCGACTCATCTGTAGGCCCCAACCCGCAACCCAACTGCAACACTTTTGCCGCCCACTTCCTGGAAAAATCCAAAATGATAGAAAAAGAGCTCCTTACAGCAAATGAACAACTCCCACGCTCTTAAGAAAAATTGCAAATCCAATAAATTGTCAACGCAACGCTACAACAACTTAACTGCCACAACCTTAAACATCTCACATGGAAAAAGGACAACATATGCGACCTTATGGGTACATGCATTAGCATTTTGGAAAAATTCAAAACAGAATCATCAAGCATCCTGGCCTGGGAGTTATTTATCAGAGAACTAAATCTAAAATGCTCTAATCCAGTAACTGGCAGCAAAGCAGGAAAATCTCTAGGGGCAGTATGGTTTACTAAAAGCCTCAGAACTCAGAAACAACATTTGAATAAATATTTACGTCAATGAAGATCTCGGGGATCACCCTTTTCCCAAGACCTCCTGCTTCTAATTTCCAAAGCCAGAAAAGACCTTAAAAGAGATATAAATTCGGCCAAGAAAGCGTTCCATGTAAAATCTGGGCGAAACTCCATTACTCTTGCAAACAAAGAGACTCCAAGCTCTTTTGGGAAATCATTAACCAGCTCACCAACGGTAGGAACAGACACTACAACTCGGACGTAATGGAGGAAACTTGGAGAGCTCACATTGAATCACTATACAACGAAACTCCATCCCCAGGCATCGCTGACAGTGGCTCTCAAACAAGGAACAGAGCTGCTGCTAGAGACCTAGTAAAACACGACTCCATCTCTGATTTACCAGACTTCTCCCCGCGGATCCGTAATGAGCAAGTCCTAAAAATAATAAAAAACTTAAGATCCGAGGGTGCCCCAGGGCCCAACGGCCTCCCAAACGCCTTGTTTTGGCAAAATCCACAACTGTGGGCGAACCATCTGACTCCTCTTTTCTCAGATGTTTTAGCCTCCAATACGATCCCTGACCCATGGAGGGGAAGTATTTTAAGCCCAATATACAAGTCGGGTCCTTGTTCTGACCCCTCAAATTATAGATTGATCGCGTTAATCAACGTGGAGGCGAAAATATACGCATCGAACCTACTGGCAGATTTAGAGGACTGGGCGGCATGAATAAATCTTATCCCTCACACGCAAACCAGATTTAGGGCTGGGATGGGCACTCTTACGAACATTTCTGCTGTAACCCTCCTAGCTAATCAAGCCCTCGTAAAATCAATGCCACTGTATGCATGCTTCATCGACCTTAAAGCGGCCTTTGACAAAGTCTCGAGAGCCACACTGTGGGCAGAAATGTATAATTGGGGGGTTCCAGCCAAGTTGTTGGAGGCTATAATCAACCTGTATTCTCAGACGTGGGTGCAGATCAGGAAAGGAGATGGGCTCAGCATAACTAACAAGATCACAACTCTCAACGGGTTAAAACAAGGGTGTGTGTTGGCGCCTTGCCTTTTTAACATTTACATCGCTGACCTGGATGAGCACCTTCGGTCGATACAATCCGACCCTCCAAAACTTGGCAAAATTCCTACACCCAGCCTTCAATACGCTGATGATATCGTTCTTCTAGCGCAAACACCGGTTGGTTTGCAACGACTAATCACCGAATTCGGTGCCTATACCACCTCGCTTCTTTATGCACCTCAGTTGCTTCTTTCTGCACCCCTCTTACCTCTTTCTACACCCCTCTTCACTCTTTCTGCACCTCTCTTGCCTCTTTCTGCACCCTTGTTCCCTCTTTCTGCACCTCTCTTGCCTGTTTCTGTACCTCTTTTGCCTCTTTCTGCACCTCTCTTGCCTCTTTCTGCACCTCTGTTGGTTCTTTCTGCACTTCTCTTGCCTCTTTCTGCACCCCTCTTACCTCTTTCTGCACCTCTGTTGCTTCTTTCTGCACTTCTCTTGCTTCTTTATACACCTCTCGTGCTTATTTCTGCACCCCTCTTGCCGTTTTCTGCACCCCTCTTCCCTCTTTCTGCACCTTTCTTTCCTCTTTCTGCACACCTGTTCCCTCTTTCTGCAATTCTCTTCCCTCTTTCTGCACCTCTCTTGCAAATTTCTACACCCCTCTTGCCCCTTTCTGCACCCCTGTTCCCTATTTCTGTACCTTTCTTACCTCTGTCTGCACCCGTGTTCCATCTTGCTGTACCTTGTTTGCCTGTTTGTGCAACTTTCTTGCCTCTTTCTGCAGTTCTCTTGCCTCCTTCTGCACCTCTGTTGCTTCTTTGTGCACTTCTCTTGCCTCTTTCTGCACTCCCTTGCTTCTTTCTGTACCTCACTTGCCTCTTTCTGCACCTCTCCTGCCTCTTTCTGCACTTCTCTTCCTTTTTTTTGCACCTTTCTTGTTTCTTTCTGCAACTCTCTTGTCTGTTTCATCACTTCTCCTGCATCTTTCAGCACTTTTCTTGCCTCTTTCTGCACTTCTTTTGCCTGTTTCTGCAACTCTCTTGTCTCTTTCATTACTTCTCTTGCTATTTTCTGAACCTCGAGTGCTTCTTTCTGCACCCCTCTTGCCTCTTTCTGCACCCCTCTCCCCTCTTTCTGCACATCTCTTGCCTCTTTCTCCACCCTTGTTCCCTCTTTCTGCACCTCTCTTGCCTGTTTATTTACCTCTTTTGCCTCTTTCTGCACCTCTCTTGCCTCTTACTGCACCTCTGTTGGTTCTTTCTGCACTTCTCTTGCCTCTTTCTGCACCCCTCTTACCTTTTTCTACACCTCTGTTGCTTCTTTCTGCACTTCTCTTGCTTTTTCTTACACCTCTCGTGCTTCTTTCTGCACCCCTCTTGCCTCTTTCTGCACCCCTCTTCCCTCTTTCTGCAGTTCTCTTCCCTCTTTCTGCACGTCACTTGCAAATTTCTGCACCCCTCTTGCAAATTTCTACACCCCTCTTGCCTCTTTCTGTACCCCTGTTCCCTATTTCTCTACCTTTCTTACCTCTGTCTGCACCGGTGTTCCATCTTTCTGCACCTTGTTTGCCTGTTTGTGCAACTTTCTTTGCCTCTTTCTGCAGTTCTCTTGCCTGCTTCTGCACCTCTGTTGCTTCTTTGTGCACTTCTCTTGCCTCTTTTTGCACTCCCCTTGCCTCTTTCTGCATCTCACTTGCCTCTTTCCGCACCTCTCCTGCCTCTTTCCGCACCTCTCCTGCCTCTTTCTGCACCTCTCTTGCCTCTTTTTGCACTTCTCTTCCTTTTTTCTGCACCTTTCTTGTTCCTTTTTGCAACTTTCTTGTCTGTTTCAGCACTTCTCCTGCTTCTTTCTGCACCTCTATTGCTTCTTTCTGTACTTGTCTTTCCTTTCTGCACTTCTTTTGCCTGTTTCTGCAGCTCTCTTGTCTCTTTCATCACTTCTCCTGCTTCTTTCTGCACCTCAGTTGCTTCTTTCTGTACCCCTCTGACCTCTTTCTACACCCCTTTTTGCTCTTTCTGCAACTCTCTTGCCTCTTTCTGTATCCTTGTTCCATCTTTCTGCACCTCTCTTGCCTGTTTCTGTACCTCTTTTGCCTCTTTCTGCACCTCTCTTGCCTCTTTCTGCACCTCTGTTGGTTCTTTCTGCACTTCTCTTACCTCTTTCTGCACCCCTCTTACTACTTTCTGCACCTCTGTTGCTTCTTTCTGCACTTCTCTTGCTTCTTTCTACTACTCTTGTGCTTCTTTCTGCACCCCTCTTGCCTCTTTCTGCACCCCTCTTCCCTCTTTCTGCACCTCTCTTTCCTCTTTATGCAACCCTGTTCCCTATTTCTGCAGTTCGCTTCCCTCTTTCTGCACCTCTCTTGCAAATTTCTGCACACCTCTTCCCTCTTTCTGCACCCCTGTTCCCTATTTCTGTACCTTTCTTACCTCTGTCTGCACCTGTGTTCCATCTTGCTGCACCTTGTTTGCCTGTGTGTGCAACTTTCTTGCCTCTTTCTGCAGTTCTCTTGCCTCCTTCTGCACCTCTGTTGCTTCTTTGTGCACTTCGATTACCTCTTTCCGCACCCCTCTTGCTTCTTTCTGCACCCATTTTGCTTATTTCTGTACACCTCCTTCCACTTTCTGCACCTCTCTTGCCTCTTTCTGCACTTCTCTTGCCTCTTTCTACATTTCTGTTGCTGTTTCTGGACTTCTCTTGCCTCTTTCTGCACCTCTCTTGCTTATTTCTGCACCCCTCTTGCGTCTTTCTGCATACCTCTTCCCTCTTTGTGCACCTCTCTTGCCTCCTTCTGCACCTCTCTTGCCTCTTTCTATAGTTCTCTTGCCTCTTTCTGCAGCTCTGTTGCTTCTTTATGCACTTCTCTTGCCTCTTTCAGCACCACTCTTGCCTCTGTCTGCACCAATGATGGTTCTTTCTGCAATTATCTTGCCTCTTTCTGCACCTCTCTTGCCTTTTTCTGTGTATCTCTTGCCTCTTTCTGCTCTTCTCTTGCCTCTTTCTGCACTTCTCTTGCTTTTTTCTGTGCTTCTCTTGCTTCTTTCTGCACTTCTCTTGCTTCTTTCTGCACTTCTCCGGCCTCTTTCTGCACTTCTCCGGCCTCTTTCTGCACTTCTATTGGTTCTTTCTGCACTTTTCCTGCCTCTTTCTGGACCCCTCTTGCCTCGTTCTGCACCTCTGTTGCTTCTTTCTGCACTTCTCTTGCTTGTTTCTGTACCTCTCTTGCTTGTTTCTGTACCCCTCTTGCATCTTTCTGCACCCCTCTTCCCTCTTTCTGCACCTCTCTTGCCTCCTTCTTTACCTCTCTTCCTTCTTTCTACAGTTCACTTGCCTCTTTCTGTACCTCTGTTGCTTCTTTCTACACTTCTCTTGCCTCTTGCAGCAGCCCTCTTGCCTCTGTCTGCACCTCTGTTGGTTCTTTCTGCAGTTCTCTTGTTCTCTTGCCTATTTCTGCACCTGTCTTGCCTTTTTATGCACATCTCTTGCCTCTTTCTGCACTTCTCATGCCTCTTTATGCGCTTCACTTGCTTCTTTCTGCACTTCTCTTGCCTTTTTCTGCACTTCTCTTGCCTCTTTCTACATTTCTACTGCTTCTTTCTGGACTTCTCTTGCCTCTTTCTGCAACCATCTTGCCTCTTTCTGCACCTCTGTTGCTTCTTTCTGAACTTCTCTTGCTTCTTTCTGCTCCTCTCTTGCTTCTTTCTGCACCCCTGTTGCCTCTTTCTACACTTGTCTTCCCTCTTTCGGCACCTCTGTTGCTTCTTTCAGCACTTCCCTTCCCTCTTTCTGCATTTCTGTTCCTTCTTGCAGCACTTCTCTTGCCACTTTTTGCACCTCTGTTACTTCTTTTAGCCCTTCTCTTGCCTCTTTCTGCACCCCTGTTCCCTCTTTCTGCACCTCTCTTGCCTGTTTCTGCACCTTTTGCCTCTTTCTGCACCCCAGTTCCCTCTTTCTGCATCTCTCTTGCCTGTTTCTGCAACTCTCTTGCCCCTTTCTGCAGTTCTCTTTCCTGTTTCTGCACCTCTCTTGCCTCTTTCTGCTCCTCTCTTGCCTCTTTCTGCACTTCTCTTGTCTCTTTCTGTACTTCTCTTGCCTCTTTCTGCACTTCTATTGTCTGTTTCTGCACATTTCTTACTCTTTCTGCATCTCTCTTGTTTTTTTCTACTTTTCTCTTTCTTCTTTCTGTACTTCTCTCGACTGTTTCTATTTTGAAATGGGAAGTGCAAGCTGTTAAGTTTAAAGGTCTGCGTGCTCTCGTGACTGATGTATATGCCTACTTGTACATGTATTCTCACGTGTTATGGATCTGAAGATGGTAGGTTAAAAAGCGGGTAGCTTCTCTTATAGGTGGTCAAATCTTGTTAGTTCTTCTCTGTCCGTCGGTTGCACAGGCAGACATGTGTTATGTATATAGGTGTTATAGAGCCCCTCAAATGTACTATTGAATATGCATGTGCCCTGTATTTAGAGCAGATAGAAATACATGTACCTTCTTGTACACAAATTTACAGAGTATGCTGTTTAAAACACGGATTTTCAAGTTTTTGTATGTTTATTTTTATGTAACATGTCACCAGGTAAAAGCAGAGACACACGCATGCATACCTTCCCAAACTTGGTCAGACTTACAACAGTGATATGGTTAGGATTGCTGTTTTACGTTTGGTACGCCAACAAATTCTGAACAGTCGATGAATAGTGAACCTTCAAGAGAAAAGTGAGGTTTAAGACATCTTGAGAGAAGGATTAGTGATTAGGCTACTTTGATTGAGTCTGTGGAAAGGTACAGTCGAAGTAGGCCTCTTTCTGCACCTCTGTTGCTTCTTTCTTGCCCCTCTGTTGCTTCTTTCTGCACTTCTCTTGCTTCTATTTGCACCTTTCTTCCTCTTTCTGGACTTCTGTTGCCTCTTTCTGCACTTCTGTTGCCTCTTTCTGCACTTCTCTTGCTTCTTTCTGCGCCTTTCTTCCTCTTTCTGCACATGTCCTACCTATGTAGGCATATTTAGAAATTAGCATTTAAAAAAACCTTAGAAATTAACTGAAAAAACCATAGGTTTCAGGGATGTTATAGTTAGAAATTAGCATTTAAAAAACCTTAGAAATTTACTGAAAAATCCACAGGTTTCAGGGACGTTATAGTTAGTTAGACATTTCACTCATACAAAACCAGAGAAATTTGGCCGTTATAGTTAGTTGAGCTAACTATAACAATGCACTGCTGATGACGTCACATATTATATCACTCATGACATGGTCAGTGACATCACTGATGACATCACTGATGACATCTCAAATGACATCACTGATGATGCAAGGGGTCACACACCGAAACGCGTGTCGGTGCTGGAGTTCTTGTGTTCCGATGTCTCCCTCCAAGATTGCCCATCTATGACACCTATTTTTGTGTTAATCAATTATATTAAAAAGTCTGATCGAATTAATGAAAAGACTTTTGGTCTTAAGACAAAATCCTAACTTAAGTTAAACTTAAGTTAGGATTTTGTCTTAAGACCAAAACTTAAGACAAACTTAAGACAAAATCCTAACTTTACTACTCCTAAATGCCTTTTGTGAATACCGAAAGTCGTAAAGTTAGTATTTCGTCTCAGATTACTTTTGTGAATCGGGCCCTCCAATAACAACTCCTTGTTATCTTACTGATTTATTAATTCAAATCACACTGCTTTATTTAAAAGCCCTGAGCCTGAATAAATGCACAACTTAAGAAATATAATTTCATCTATTGTAAAAACGTGCTTAAATCCCTCTCACACCCTGTGCGTCTAAAGCCTCCGGAGCAGGAACAAATACTGTATGGGAGTTGCCCACGCTTGGACACCAACTTGCAGTGACTCCATTTCTTATAATAGCTCTAAATGTCACTAATATAGCTCACGGGGTTAGGACTTCAAATTTATCACATGACATCTTTGCAATAATGTACCCTAATTTGGTCCTCTATATAAAGTGCATAGTGCAAATGAAATCCTCCCCATTATATATATATATATATATATATATATATATATATTCACTGAAAAAAACATAGGTTTCAGGCACGTTATAGTCAGAAATTAGCATTTAAAAAACCTTAGAAATTCACTGAAAAAACCATAGGTTTTAGGAAAGTTATAGTTAGTTGGACATTGCACTCGTACAAAACCCGTGAAATTCCCCGTTATAGTTAGTTCAGCTAACTATAACTTGCGCCCCGCAATGCACTGCTGATGATGTCACATATTACATCACTCATGACATGGTCAGTGACATCACTGATGACATCACTGATGACATCATCCAGTGACTGTGTGTTTCTGTAAGGTTTAAATATGTTTAATATATATAGGTAAAGGCATATTGAAGAATGAGTGGGTGTATAAGTGTCTGAATGGATGTTTTACTAGGTGCGTGACTGACTCTATAAGTGAGTGGTTAAACATATGTTACTGAATGCATGGGTTAGTGACTAAACTGTGTGAATCTCTGTATCCGTCTGTCTGTTGGTGTGTAAGTGACTGCATGGGTTTGTGAATAACTACATAAGTGTCAGTATGAGTTAATGATTGGTTGTCTGAGTATCTGTATGGGTGCCTGAGTGTTTGTGTGGGTGGGGTGTGTGTGACTCTGTGCATAGATGTGTGAGTGGGTGATTCACTGGGTGCATAGTTTGAAGTGTGCATCTGTGATGGACTGTATGGGTGGGTGAGTGTGTGTATGGGTGTGTTAGTGAGTGAATGTATATCTCATTTGTACATGTGTAAGTAACTACATATATAAAAGGCAGTATATATGTGTGTTAGAGTATATAAATGTCTATAAGTGAGAGTGTGTGATTGTGAGAGTGGCTGCATGGATGAGTGTTTGCTTGTATCAGTGATTGTATAAGAACGTAAGAATGTGCTAGTTTTTGTATGACTAAGTGAGCTGGTGTGTGTATAACTGTATAGGTGAGTAAAGGGTAGTGTGAATAATTATTTGTATGACTGACTAGGTGTGTGAGTACCTCTATGGATGAGTGGCGGTGTGTGAGTGTCTATATAGGTGTATGAGTGCATATGATAGTCCTGTACTGAGTGACCATAAGTATAAGTGACTGTACGGGTGAGTGAGTGGATGTGTGTGTAGACCTAAGAATCAGTGAGTGGGTATGTAGTTATTGGTGTTGGAGTGTCTATGGTTTTGAGAATGCCAGTCTGTAATTTAGAGTGGGTGTATCTAAAGTTATGTTAGGGGGTGAGAAGATGCATGAAATTATCACATGGATGATGTCATCAGTGATGTCATCAGTGATGTCATTTGAGATGTCATCAGTGATGTCATCAGTGATGTCACTGACCATGTCATGAGTGATGTAATATGTGACGTCATCAGCAGTGCATTGCGGGGGCGCAAGTTATAGTTAGCTGAACTAAATATAACGGGGGAATTTCACGGGTTTTGTACGAGTGCAATGTCCAACTAACTATAACTTTCCCTAAAACCTATGGTTTTTTCAGTGAATTTCTAAGGTTTTTTAAATGCTAATCTCTAACTATAACGTGCCTGAAACCTATGGTTTTTTCAGTGAATTTCAAAGGTTTTTCAAATGCTAGTTTCTAACTATGCCTACAGAAGTAGGACATGTGAAGAAAGAAGAAAAACGCACAGAAAGAAGCAAAAGAAATGTAGAAAGAAACAGAAGTCCACAAAGACGAAGAAAAATGCAGGAAGAAGCAAGACATGTGCAGAAAGAACCAACAGAGGAGCAGAAAGAGGCCTTGTTGCAAAATCATCCTGTGCCCACAACTTTTTCAGACGGGTACTGGTGGTAACTGACTCTGACACCCCTGGGGTCCAAGTAGCCCACCAGGTACCTCCAGTAAGCGCCACAGAGCTGCGTTGCAGAGAGGTGTAAAAAGGGGCGTGGCCTCTGAACACCTCTCTGCAACGCAGCTCCCTGGCGCATACTGGAGGTTCCTGGTGGGCTAGTTGGCCCCCAGGGATCCCCAGTATTCAATGGGAATTAGTTCCCCATCTTACAGCGCGCCAGGGGGCGCGTTTGCAGAGTGCTGCAGGGAGGGGGCGGGGCCTCCGGCGTGATGCTGGTCTTTTTCTTTTCTTTAAGAAGGGGGGCTGTGTGGCCCCCCTTCCTTTCCTATTTTATTGGTCCTGGGGACCCCATCCCCCAGGGCCTGACCCCTAATTTAATTTTATTTTTTAAATTGGAAGGGGGCCGCGTTGCCCCGCTCCCGAGGCCATATTCGGCCCCGGGGACCCCATCCCCCGAGGCCGGCCTTTGCGTGTATTTGTTTAAAAACATTTTATAATGGGTGAGGGGGGCCGCGTGGCCCCCCTCCGTGGCCACTTCTGGCCCCGGGGACCCCATCCCCCGGGGCCTGGCCTCTCGTTGGGGACCGTGGGGGGAGCCCCAATGCCCCCACGGTACCAGCCGGCTCCCCGCGTCCTGCGGGAGCCGGCATTGCTTTTCCACATGGGGAGCTGCTGACATGCAGCTCTCCGTGTGGAAAAGCAATCTGCTTTGCTTCATTGAAGCGAGAGCAGGTTTCCTGCTCTCGCTTCAATGAAGCAAAGCAGTTTGCAATGACAGGGCGAGGCTCCCGTCCTGTCATTGCAAATAGCAGTGTCCCAGGGGTGGGCACCCCGGGACAATGCAGGAGCCGGCCCTGGGGGGTGGCGGTCCCCAGGGCCATCAAGGGCTCCAGGAGGGGGCCGCGCGGCCCCCCTCCCAACATCTGCACAGCCCCGGGAGGTGGTGGTCCCCGAGGCTCGGGGTCCGTAACAGACCCCTAATTTGCATAGTTAGTGCCCCGGGAGGTGGCTGTCTCGGGGCGTGTGGGGGCTCGAGCCCCCCACACAGGTAGTTTAAAAAAAAAAAGCCCCGGGGGTGGCGGTCCCCGGGCTTGGGGGCCATGGAGGCCCCCCACCCATTTAAAATACAAGCCCCGGGGGGTGGCGGTACCCGGGGCTGCAGGGGGGCCTTGAGCCCCCCGCAAATATTTTAGAAAAGCCCCAGGGGTGGCGGTCCCGGGGCTGCGGGGGCCTCCTGGGCCCCCGCTATTAGACTTACGCATGCCCCCGGGACCTGGCCCACCCGGGGCTAAATATAAATGAAGCGTGGGAGCCCGCGCTTCGTTTTTTTTTTTCCGCGGCCGGATTCGCGGATCCGGCGCGCATTTTGCCGATTTAAAAAAAAAAATGCTTTTTTGGGCCCTGGGGGTTCTTGTGGGACCCCCTGTCCAGGCCTAGGGGGTCAGGGTGTTTCTACCCTGCCCCCTTTTCTTTTGTTTCGCGTTTCTTTTTCTCTTTTCTTGTGCCTCGGTTCTACCGAGGCACAAGATGGCTGCCAACACTTCCTGGTTTGGAGTGTTGACAGCCAATTATAATGTAGCTCGTGATCGGGAAGGTCCGCGGATCCTCCGTGCCTCTAAATATCAAAACTTTTATTTTTGATTTTCTCAGCAACTACTGAACGGACTTACATCATTTTTAAAAAGGGTGCTTTCTAAACTAAGCACTACCTTTTGCCAAATTTGGTGTAATTCCGTTCAGCAGTTTTGGCTGTAGCCTTGCATAAAGTTTCCTATGGGAAATTGATTTTTTGACTCTTATTTTTTGAATTTCTCCGCAACTACTGAACGGATTTACACCATTTAAAAAAGGGCGCTTTCTGAACCAAGCACTACCTTTTGCAAAATTTGGTGTAATTCCGTTCAGCAGTTCGGGCTGTAGCCGTGTCTAAAGTTTCCTATGGGAATTAACATGGAGAAAACACGTTTTGGGAACCCCCATTTTTCTCGGCCTCCGCTTGATGAATCACCCCGAAACTTTCAAGACAGGAGCGGACCGGAGCGGGTCATAAGTCTTGAAAATTTCGCGAAGATTCGTCAACCGGCGCCAAAGTTATTGGGAAAAGAATGTTACGAATTTCCTATGGATAATAGGTCCTAACTATAACTATCTACTGGCGACTGCCAGTAGATAATATATATATATATATATATATATATATATATATATATATATATATATATATATATATATATATATATATATATATGTATATATATATATATATATATATATTAAAGAATTCACCAGGATCCTTCACCAATGCACAGAATGACTCGCATCTGCTTCCATCGATGTAAGGACCACGAACCACCGGAAATATAGGCAATAATTCTTTATTGAATTGCTCAAATTACGCGTTTCAGGCAACACTTGCCCTTGATATAACTGAACAAACCCAAAGGTTACAGAGACGTTATAGGAAGGCTCAGGTTTCACTCGTACAAAACCATTGAAATTCAGCAGTTATAGTTAGCTGAGCTAACTATAACTCATGCCCCCCCAATACACTGCTTATGACCTCCCATATTGCATCACTCATGACATGGTAAGTGACATCACTGATGGGCCCCCTACTCTAATTTCATTTTAGCCCCGGGGAGGTGGCGGTTCCCGCGACTGCGGGTTGAGTGTGCCCCCCCCGCATTCATGTTTTCTTTTCCCCCGAGAGGTGGCAGTCCATGGTGCTGCAGGGGGCTGGGTGGGCATTAAAATTCACATTTTGCCCTGGGGAAGTGGCATGGGGGTTGCCAAACAGGCAACCCCCACACTATTATTTAAATGAAGCCCCCGGGGAGGTGGTGGTCTCCGGGGCATAATAAGCCCCGGAGAGGGGGCTCATGCTCCCCCCGTCCTTTATTTGTACACTGCCCCTGGGACCTGGCCCACCAGGGGGGGCAATTAATAATGAAGCGCAGGAGCCTGCACGTTATTTTTTTTAAACGTTTTCAGCAGGATTCACAGATCTAGCGTGACTGCCACCAAAAATGTTTTTAAAAATGCTTTTTTTGCCCCTGTGACCCCCCCAAAGAAGTCTAGGGGGTAAGGGTGTTTCTACCCTGCCCGCCTTTTTTTTTTTTAAATGTATTTTCCTGCCGATACTTTAATCAGATCTCAGCACGAACTCGGGAGGGGTCGCGGATCCACTACGTCCCTATATATACAACTGTAAATTTCTTTTAATAACTCCAAAACTACTGAATGGATTTATACCAAATAACAAAAGGGAACATCCCTGAACCAATATCTACCTTCCTGCCAAATTTGGTGTAATTCCGTTCAGCAGTTCGTGCTAAAGCCATGTCTAAAGGTCCAATGGGAATTAACATGGGGAAAATATGCTTTTAAGCAACCCCTAGTTCTCAGATCCTTCTTGACGGATCACCCCGAAACTTTCAAGATAGTAGCTGAAGTGAGCACTGTATCAGTTTTGAAAACTTTGTGAATATTCATCAAATGGCGCCAAAGTTATTGGTAAATGAAAAAATGCTGCTGGTAACTACATTCTAAATATAACTACTTGTCCTTGCAGGTATCAAAGGAAATTTGGCACTACAGTAGCTTTTAAGATTTTTTTATTCAAACAACTTGACTGCAGCAATGGTCTATTTTGGATGCGTTTTGGCTCACTGCCTTTATCAACAATACTCTGCCATTTTTTTACATTTATTTTGTCATTTGTACCAACACGTAATGATAGTCATGGAAGAAATATACAAGCTTATAGTTTCTCCACTTTAGACTGTTGAATCGTTTTTTCCCCCATAATCTTAAATAACGTTTCCAATTAAATATCAGCATTGCACATATTTCAAATAGAATAAATAAAGCATATTAAGTAATCATAGACATTTGATAAACATGGTAAGCTGTCTATCGAGTCCTGTCAGCTGTTTCTCTAAAAGTAATCTCAATAAATCTGAAATAGAGAAGTGTGTGGGAAAGAATCAAAGCAAATTATGTGTATTTTAAGTAACTAAAATTCAATCCTGCATCACAAGCTAATATGCTCAATCAAGACCTAGTGGGCTAACATAAAAAACTCAAAGAAGTGTAGAATACCAAAATAAAATATACTAGAAGGTCAGATGGTGGCCAAGTGGGCCATTCACCTCCAACCAGAGTCCTTTAAAAGATGGCGGAAATCAGACCTCCTTTCCGTATCAACACTCTAAAGAGTCTTCAAGAACTTCTAATACTTGTTTGCCACATTCTGACTACCCTGTAGAGAAACACACATAAAGTAAAATGGTTATATTTAAATTAAAGAAATGGCAACCTTTGCTGCATGCAACTTCAGGTCAGGCTAAAAATGAATCACTACAATGTTAAAATCATGGAGGGATTTGGAGCAGGTCTAAATTTTCATTCTATAAATGCACGTGCATCTCTTTGTCATGATTCAATCCGACACTATATTTGTAGACGTCAGACATGCCTTGGTCACGTGAGTTTTGTTACACGCACCATTTGAAAGCATACACATACATCAAAACAGGAAAAGTGTGAGGTGCTCACGATTTACATCTGAAAAGAGTCGGCTATATATTGTAACATGTTAAGTTACTTATGATTCCATGAGATTAAGGCATATAATAGCACAATCAATACAAATCATGGCTGAAAATAGTACAATCTCAAGTTGAAATCAAACATCTCCCAGAACATAATGAGTTCTTCTCCTTTTCAAATTATTGGCACAAACTTGTTATATACAATTCCATCTGCGCATGGTATAACCTTATGAACACATTGTGATCTCCAATCATGCATATTTATCCTAATTCTTCAGCTCTGAATTTTCACAGTAGTGTAAGTTATTACAAATCAAACAATATGCAAATAAAGCCTAATTTGTAGGAATCTCCCACATTCACCTGCTGTAGTGACATAAATATTACCGTATAAATTCCGCCCCTGTGGGCAAACCTACCTCAGCTTATCATTACTAACTTAGTATAATAAGTTGAGTTACTCATAACAGCATTGTATAAAGACACATAATGGCGTAATCAATACAAATCATTATAACATAGACACCAAAGCACACCAAAATAAAGTTACTGTATTCCTTAGTAAATTACACGCTATCTACAGTCAAAGATCACAATTCATTGATCAAATTCCATGTATGCTGTCTGGACACACAGTCCACAATAAATGATCCGCAGCTGAAGAAATGTTCCATTATCACTTTTTATTTCATACACAAACGGCAGCCGATGCGAGTTTCGCCCTCGTGGGCTTCCTCAAGGCTTACTTCAACCGTATTGATGTATTCTATATTTAGAACCAGTCGTCTCATAAAAGTATCAGTTGCCACTAGAGTCTTTCCATTATCCAAATAAATCGAAGTTTGTTCAACGAAATCTATTGTGGTCGGAAAATCATACCCGTTTTTCCCAAAAAGTCCAAAGCACAATCAGTCCATATGGGCAAGGACCATAATAAGTCCGCTCGAATATCTGTATAGGTCCCAAAGGCGTCTTTCCGTTCAGCGCTCCTGTCCGAAATAAAAAGTGATAACGGAACATTTCTTCAGCTGCGGATCATTTATTGTGGACTGTGTGTCCAGACAGCATACATGGAATTTGATCAATGAATTGTGATCTTTGACTGTAGATAGCGTGTAATTTACTAAGGAATACAGTAACTTTATTTTGGTGTGCTTTGGTGTCTATGTTATAAAGTTGTATCTAGACTACATTTGTAGATCTAGTAGTGTAATACTCAAGGTGGGTGAGTATTTGGCACCATGTGAGCACCTGATACAAAATGAAATGATATTTACTGGATGCGGTATATACTATCAATGAACATTTTTGATGTGCAGGTCGAAAAAGCATATCCACCAATTGTTTTTGATATATGTTTCAATACAAATCATGGCTGAAAATAATACATGCCCCCAACTTGAATCAAGTGACCCTCTGAACATGAAGACTTTCTTTCATTAGCAAGCTATAAATCTAAGTTGTTTCACATAACTATGTTTTCGCCTAGTGTAACCCTGTATTCCATTGTATCCTACAGTCATATGTATATCTTATCTCAATACATAAGTTGCAATATCTCACCATTATATGAATTAAATACAAATCAGACAGTGTGCCATTGTAACAAATAAACGTAATGTATACAGATTATGTGCATTTTCCTGATGTAATGCTGTGTGATACACCTTATACATTTTGCCCAAGTGGGCAAATACTTCTCAGCTCACTGTTGATTCTCTGATTCGTTATCCCCAGAGAGCTAGCATTATATCAGAGGTCTCATTAAATACAGGAGATTACTTCCAAGTTTCTACCCAATCTCATTTGATCATCACACATAGTGCCCCAGTGGGCAAATTCCCCTGTATTACATATCACTCTGCAGATACAATTTCTCCCAGTAAGTTATGTACATTTCATGCTTAATACATCAGAACATCGCAACTCTCAAATTCTCCACAAGGATGACCACCGTCACTTAAATCCCCATACCGTAATATAGGAGAAGAGATTATAGGGTATTATAAGAAGAAAAAGAGAAAAATAGCTAATTAGATAAAAAGAAAGATATCTCAGCTCTTTTGTGTTTTTCTGGTCCTCGGAATCAAAGGGAACTAAGCAGAAGAAATTAGTCCAGCCCCACAGGCAACCATTTACAGTACAGACGCAGCTGTCCAACCAGGTCAGAGAGGGGGACCCAACCCTGCCTAAACATAAACAAACAAAAAAATACATGTTAACATTGAGATTATATGATGTTGACACACAACCTCAGAAAAACACTGAACTATTCATTAAAAACCAATCATAATGAACGTTGGCCAGCCTAGATGGCCGAATCGACGTGATCCATAAAGGCTCCGCTGCTCAGTTTGGGAAGGTAAGGCAATACTTCACCTGACACGTGATTTTGACCCTGGAGGTAGTCAGGGAAAGTGGGAAGTGACAATGATGCCCTAGGGATAGATTTCATGGCTTAAACCCATTGGATTGTGGTGGGTGCGACGCGGGCCCACAGGGACTAAATGGTGGAATTACAGCTTAATCGCAGACAGCATTGGTAATTAACAGAGAGCCCGATGCCACACCAAGATCAAACTCACTCGGTAATGCTGCTTCCTCTAGCCTCATACCAGAGATGGGGGAGACACCCAAGAGGCCTGAGGAGCCCCTGTAATTGAGACACTGAGGCCCAAAACTCCAACAATCCCGGCTGCCAACAATTTAACTTCCAGAGGGGCCAGCATACTGCCATACTGCAGTGTGGGTGTTCTGACCCATAGAGGGGACTGGGCTGAAGGTTCTCAGTGACCCATCCTCCTCTGGATAAGTGACTTTGGCTACAATATCCCCCAAAGCCTCATTGTCCTCTTGCCTGACATGGTGGCACGTTGGGACCAAACAAATAAAGTTGGAAAATGGGAAGCTCTTCCAGCCCCCACACGACAAACCCACATACCAGAGATAATCCCCTGTGCCAACAAAGTATCACCCTAATAGGGAGAACAATGCTCCACGACGCTCCTACTGCTCAACTGCCTGACCCCACTATGTCAGAGCTGAAAGAGAGTAACTAGCATACATTATAAAGATAACACCTCACCTCTGGGCCTCCTCCTGGAAGATACTCAACAATGAGGGGCTGAAGTCTTCCCTGCAAAGCACTAATCACTCTATTGGTGATACTGGTGAAATTCGTTCCAAGGCTCTTGGGTACTGGAGCCCCACTGGGGTATTAACTGGCTGCTTACCAATTCTACCTATGGCACCCAGCTGCCACTGCCAATTCTACACTCCTCAGTGGTGACGGTAACCCTATGCTATGGATTTGGAGTTGGTGACCCCCTTCCAGGAAAGGAAAGGCCAGTCATGAGGACATAGACAGATGTCAACTTCTCTTTAAGCAGCAAAGAGTGGTTGATGAGAGCCCCTTGGCTTTCCGCCCAATGTGCTTATAGACAAACAGCATTGGTCCCACTCTGACTTTTTGCTCCGATTTACAAGTGTGGTCACGAGTAGGCCTGGGTGGAGTTCGCAGAGTTCCACTACGTGGAACTCTTCAAAGTGGCCCAAAAACTCTGCTGCGCTACGTGGAGTTCCGCAAGCAGCGGAGTGCATTAGGTCGTGCCATTCGCCCTGATTTTTAGCACGGGATGTTTGTCCCACGCTGGAAAATCAGTGCAAACTGCACCATGTACAGCACAAGAGGACACTGCTTCTTTCTGCTGCTTGAGCAGCTTCCTCAATGCGAACGGATGGTTTATCAACGTGAACAGCCGCGACCACCTGCGTCAAGGAATTGCACTGGGAGGTGGTTTAGCGTCGGATTTTCCTCACTGGTGCTCGCCAACTTAATGCTGGAGAGCACAAGCGAGGAAAAAACCTTGGCTCTGTGAACGTGCTCCGCGGACCGCAGAGAGCGAAAAACTTTGCAAAGTCTGCAAACGAAGCGGAGGTCACCACTCAGGCCCAGTCACGAGTGTCATCAGTCGGTCCTTCCCTCACGCCATATACAGGAGATGCTGCATCTGTTCTCATTCTCACTACCTGACAGTATCAACTGGCTGAATCTGCTGTCTTTATGACTCAGAAGAAGCAACAGCTCAATTGAGTTTCCAGTTATTTCATGCTGCAAGAGACATGAGACTCCTCACCTGCGATGCCCATGGATAACACCATGTCTCTCACTAAGGAAGACGTGCTTACATCCCTGCGAGATTTTAAAAAGAAACTACAAGAGGAGCTAAAAGCAGATCTGGCCTCCTCCCTGGAGACTCGTAAGACTGACCAGAACAGTAAACTCACCTCTCTTCAAAAGGATGTGGACTCAGTGGGCACCTGGGTAGTGGATCTTGATACTAAAATGCTAGACACAGAACAGCACACCGGCCAGATGGACGGCCTAACCCAATCCATACGCTGACAGCTATAGGCATCTCTTGAAGTATGAAGATCTTAAAAATATATCATGATGTGAGAACATATGAATCTGAGACCTGGAAGAAGGAGCAGAAGGCCCTGACTTTGAAATTTTGTACCAGGCTTATTTTCAGAGTTACTCAGATGCACAGCAGTAAAATTCTAAATAGATAGGGTCCATCGAGTGGGCCTAAAGACGTCTGATGAGAAGAAGCACCTGAGGAAGCTAAACAACACTCCTGTAAGGTAAAAGATGTCATCTTAAAGACAGCCCGAAAGACAGAAACAATCACATTTCAGGGGTCCACCAGCTCTCTCTTTCAAGACATCGCCCCTGCAACGCTAGCCCAACATCAACAATTCTGTCCAGTGACAGATAAATTGAGACGAGTACACATCAAATATCGCTGGACCTACCCTTTTGGACTGGCCTTTGATTTCTGCAACAAATCACACCATGTCACGGACCTGGCTGAGGCTATGACTCTTCTAGATATGCTTACCGCTGAAGCTCCACTGCCCTAGGAAAACCAGGGGACTTCAAGAAGCAGCATCAATAGATCCCAAAACATGGGCCTCTGGCTTTCCCAATGTCGTCCCCGCCAGTACAGGAAGCGCTGACCTACTGTGGTTAAACGTCTGCATTTCGAGACTGCTTCCCTGAAAATGACTATGCAGGAACTCTAATAGTGGGTAGAGGGCTTTAATGGACCTGTATGAAGCATGGAGTCTTTCGAGGATGGCCCTCTCTTTGACGGAGGGATGGGGACTGCTGTGGTGTGATCCTGTGACCTGCACGAAGCAAGAGCTGTTTTATTCAGGTTTTCCTTCCAATGTTTGCATTGTGCCTTAACTAAATGTGCGGCTCCAACACAGCATTAGCGTTTTTTGGCCTATTCACCTGTCATGATGTACTTCTACTTGCATGATGTATGCAATTGGGGACCTGTTGCCCCATTTGTTATTGTAGTTGTTTTTTTGTTTTTTTTGTTTTATGGGTACATTAATGGTAATGTTCTGTGTTGGTAGGTGTGGGAGAATGGGAAGGTAATGACTACATGGGGCTCAAAGGCAGGAGGGGTGGAAGGGTTAGCCGCCTTGTACAAGTGGGGGGGGTCAGACAGGAAGTCTCTCAGGGAGAAATTAGAAGATATTCTTTGAATTGACTACACTATGGTAATCACTACACTCACATTGAATATTAAGGGCCTAACTCACTAACCATGCGCCACACATTGTGGAAATATCTTCTTGTTCAACAACATCATGTAGTGGCATTACAAAAGACACATCTCAAATGAGATGAAGACCACAGATTGAGGCATAATGCTTACCCCATGATGTATAAATCCTCAGCCTTGTCTAAGCATAATAGGTTGGCACTTTTGTTTCTCTCCTCCATGAATTTCCAACCCAAGTGATACAAAACAGATAAAGAATGGAAGGATTGTTCTGAAGAAGGGTCGAATTAGAGCTAGAATGTACAACTTTGCTTCTATTTACTCCCCAAACACTAACCAATTCCCATTTGTACACGTGCTATTGTCTTTACTGGGGGGATTCGCAGAGGGCAAGATCCTCTTGATGGGAGATTTTAACCTCCCCTGGAATTCAGGAATTGATAGTACACCCACCCTTCCCCCACAGATCTCCCACAGGAATCTTTTCCAAAGCGCTCAAACAGCCAATTAAGGATCTGGGACTTGTGGATGCTTGGAGGATGCTTCACCCAAGCTCCCATGACTATACCTTCTTCTCACACACACACTGCACATACTTCTGCTTAGATTATGTGTTTGTTAGCCAAGCCCTTAGCCAAGACCTGAGGGTAGCTTCAATTCACCCAATTTCTATATCTGATCATGGACCCGTGTCGGTAATGTTGAACTGGGGTAATCCGCCACCAAGGTACCGCCAATGATTTTTCCCTAGATCCCTTAAAAGGGATCGCCTCTACAGGAATAATTTGCAGAAGGCCATTAGAGAGTAATTTCAATTAAATAACCGCCGCAACACTACTCCCCCTAACAACTGGGACAAATTAAATGTGGTTCTGAAAGGGAAATGCATGGACTAGTCTCAACACTTAACAAATAAAGGGAAAAAGATCGCCTGGCACTCGAAAGGGTGCTGCAACAGCTAGAACAGGCCCACAAAGCTGTTCCGACTTTAGCTCTGCAGCAGAAAGTCACCCCACTACAGGGGAAACAAAAGGCCATTCATACCAACAGGGCAGCATTCACACTTTTATGTCTCAAATGCACCTCCTATGAGCAGGGCAACAAGGTGGGTTCACACTTGGAGTGGCAGCTTAGGGTTAAGCATAAAAGGGAATACACTGGAGATATCCTTTAAGATTTGGGTGAATTAGAGGGCTCAGACAAAGAGAAATCCCAAATCTTCAGCAACTTTTACAAAAAGCTTTATACAGCTGATCATGTCAGCACTCAAACCCAACTCGACTATCTCAATGGTGTGGATCTCTCATGGGTGACTATCTCCCAAAATGAGATGCTAGGAGAGCCTATTAGTGAAGAAGAGGTCCAGAAAGCTATCACATCCCTGAAACTTCATAAATCACCAGTGCTGGATGGTCTTATGGCCCAATTTTATAAGATGTTCAGCTTAGACTTAGTTCCACATTTGACCTCTCTTTTAATTACGTAGCTGAGACAGGAACAGTGTCACTCTCTATGAGCGAAGCACCTGTATCCATCATCCAGAAGCCAGGTAAAGATCCCACTTCTGTGGCTCATACAGGCCCATTGCACTGCTCAATCTGAGTGCCAAGCTATACTTAAAAATTCTGGCCTCTAGGATGGACGATATGATGCTGGATTTGATCCACCCAGATCAGTCTGGCTTCATTAAGGGCAGACAGACATAAAACAATGTAAGGAGGGTGCTCCACGTAGTCAAAAAAGCCAACAATAAACAGATACCTGCAGTACTGCTAGGTCTTGACATTGAGAAGGCATTAGATAAGGTGAATTGGACCTATTAAGCTGAAATAAATCTTCCCCAACACTTCTGACTTATATTGGAGGGGGTATGGGCTGTTAGGTGATTTTCACCATATATGGTGGGGCTATCCGACAATCTGTCCATTTTAGTTTGAAGTCCTGGTACAAATCAAAGACATCCTGGGATACCTACTCCCTGATACTGTGAGTTTTGCATTATTAGGTCTGATAGATGACAGCTTGAAGCACCAAACTAAAGGCGACAGAGCAATAATGTGGTTATGCCTGGGTGCAGCTAAAGTGGCATTGGCTGCAGCCTGAAGGAAGAAAGAGGCTCCAGCGCTGATACAGTGGCACAATCATTTGTGGCATGCCCTAACAAAGGAAAGAATGGCAGACATCTTTCGATACGATTTCTAAAACTTTGAATTTACTTGGGGCCCTTGGTGTCCTGTCTCTCCATAGGTCTATCGTTGGTAGCCTGCCCTCTCATATAAGAGTGCTTCATTTATTCCTATTCTGGAAGAAGGGATTGGGACCCCTTTAGCCTAAGAATGTGTCTTCCTTCAATGTCTATGCCTCTCCTACGAATCCACTCCAAAAACCGCCATATATATAGGTCAAACTATGAAACCTCCATGTACCCTACATTTTCTTTCTACATTTATTTTTCCTGTTTCTTTCTTTTTTCATTGTGATACTCAATGTATTTAGCTGTTTATGGGTTCGGGGAGGGGATTTAGGGGGAAAGTATTTTGCTTGATATGTTTTGGCATGATAACAATTTCAATTCATATCTGCAATGTTTCAAAATTGCTTTCTCATCCGATGGATACTGCTCATTGCAATAGTTTCTTTGCGATAAACTGAGGGAAAATTTATTGCATGTTCTGCTATTAATGGATATGTGTAAAATTCAATAAAGAACGTTTTGACAAAAAAGCCAGTCATATAAATGAGTATTTTATTCGCCCAAATGAATGTGCATTTCCTCATCAAAGTTGAAAGTTGAGGTCAATGGAAACCATTGTATCTAATTCCAGAATATGCTTAGATTCAAGCTGTCAGAGCTTGCGAATGCGGTTCCCATCTCTCATGGAAGTAGACACGCTGTCCAGGGGAAAGAACCGTAGTAGGTCCCTATCACCCTTATGTTTTTCCTCAAAATGATGTCCCAAAGAATATTGCTTATCCCCATTTTATATGGCTCTCATATGTTCTAACACATGTTTCTTCACTGGGTGTGTTGTGCTACCTATGTATAGTTTTTCACAAGGGCAAACCAAAGCATATACACAGAAATCAGATTCACATGTAAGGTACTTGTCGATGTATTTATGTGTGCTATTTAATGGGGAAAAGTACTGCTCAACATTCTCACTATATTTACAAGCTTTAATTTCTGTGTATATGCTCAGCTTGAATCTATATATATACATTCTTGAATTAGATACTGATGTTCCCAATGGCCTCAACTTTGATGAGGAAACTCACATTCATTTGGGCAAATAAAATACTCATGGTATTGACTGGTTTTTAATGAATTATTCCCTATGTTTCTGATGTTGTAAGTCAACATCATATAATCTCAATTTTGACATGTATTTTGTTTTGTTGTTTGTGTTTACACAGGGTTGGGCCCCCTCTCTGAAATGATTGGCCAGCTGTGTCTGTGCTGTAAATTGCCTGTGTGGCTGGACTCATTTCTTCTGCTTAGTTACCTTTAAGTCTGAGGAACAGAGAAACAACAAAGAGCTGAGACATCTTTCTTTTTATTCTAATTTGCTCTTTTTCTCCTTTTCTTCTTATAATGCCCTATAATCTCTTCTTCTATCTTATGGCATGGGGATGTGACTGATGGTGGTCATCCTCATGGAGAATTTGAGAGTTGCGATGGTCTGGTGTATTGAGCATGAAATGTATATGACCCTCAGTGAGGAATTCTATCTGTAGAGTGATATGTAATACAGGAAAATTTGCCCACTGGGGAAGTATGTGTGATGATCAAATGAGATTGGGTAGAAACTTGGAAGTAATATCCTGTATTTAATGAGACCTCTGATATAATGATAATGCTCTGTGGATTTTAGATCAGAGAATCAACAGTGAGCTGAGAAATGTTTGCCCACTTGGGCGGAATGTATAAGGTGTATCACATGGTATTACATTATGAAAATGCAGATAAACTGAACGCATTATGTTTATTTGTTGCAATTGCACACTGCCCGATTTGCATTTAATTCATACAGTGGCCAGATATCTCAACTTATGTATTGAGATAAGATATATGACTATGATGCAGTGGAATACAGGCTACACTATGTGAAAACATAATTGTGTGAAATGAGTTAGATTCATAACTTGTTAATAAGAGGAAGTATTCATGTTCAGAGGGTTACTTGAGTTCAAGTCGAAGATGTATTATTTCCAGCCATGATTTGTATTGATCATGCCATCGTATGCCTGTAAGCAATGCTGTTATGAGTGACTCAACTTAAAATTGTAAGTTAGCAATAATAAGCTGAGATATGTTTGCCTATTAGGGTGGAATTTGTAAGGTAGTATTAACATCACTACAGTAGATGAATGCGGGATTTCCTACAAGTTAGCCTTAATTTGCATATTTTTTTATTTGTATATTGTACACTAGTGAGGGAATTCAGAGTTTAGGAATTAGGATAAAGACACATGATTGAAGACCGGTTATACCTTGAATAGATGGGATTGTATTAGCAAGTTTGTGTCAATAATTTGCAAAGGAGAAGAACTAATTATGTTCTGGGAGATGTTTGATTTCAACTTGAGATTTTACTATTTTCGGCCATGATTTGTATTGATTGTGCCATTATATACCTCAATCTGATGGTATCATAAGTAACTTATGTTTCAATATGGCTGGCTCTTTTCAGATGTAAATAGTTAGCACCTCACCCTTTTTGTATTTTGGTGTATGCGTATGCTTTAAAATGGTGCGAGTTACAAAACTCACTCACCTGTGATCAAGGCGTGTCAGAAACTGAAAAGCATTGGATTTGATTTTCTGCATAAATAATTGGAGTAAATCTACTTTAAATCTACAAAGATTGCGTCAGATTTGTTATCACACCGGACTTTATGTTTCCAAAGGGTGCTGTGTTGGAAGTGGTTTTATGTCAATGGCTCCTCACCCTAACATGCACCGCTGTTGCAAGGGTCCCTGCCGTGAGAATTGAAGAGGAGGAATATATATATATTCACATTCAGTGTCGTCATCTTCCACGACTTGTCATACAGTGGCACACAAACTCCTCAGACTCCGTCCTCCGTGGGCTTTTTCACCCTTTTATTTATTTTTTGTTTTTTATATTTTAGTAAATGTAACTATGCAGGATTTATACAAATAAAATTAATTTCCCAGGCTGATGCATTTCAGCTTCCGCCTTCTAATGGGCCTCTAGTTACACCACGGTGGACACGGGCAGTCCTATTTAACTGTCCTTTTACTCTTTTAATGCCCAGTCAATCACTAGAATGTGGACTCCTCTCCCAAACTGGCTCCTTTTCCCTGCCTTGACTCACATATTGTGCTACATTGTAAAATTCAAATCTGACATCTTTCCCATTCTTTGAAGTCATTATTATATAACATTCTTTTGTATTTAATATTTTAATGTTACCACACGATTGTGAGTTTTTTTCAATTTACATTTCCCTAGTCGCTTTTACCTCTCCTCCTTTCTCCACTTAAAGTAACTCATGCTTCCTATATTTCAATTGTTTTGATTGTTGTCCTATTGTATTTTAGGCACTCTCCTCTTCCTCAGCCTGACGGTAATCCCCAATGACGTTCCCAATGTCTAATTGCATTCCTAATATGTGATATTTTTCTTAATTAGAGTATTGAACTTATCTCTAAAAAATAAAGTGTATATGGGTGTATCAAAATGCGGGACGAGAGAAGACTTATTTCCTTCCTTTATATGATATGATTGTTTCACTTCTCTTCAAAAAGTGATGTGTACTGTAAAATATTTTATTATCTTCCTATGTGAGGCTATTGCACTTATTCTACTAAAGTGGCATGTACTATGCTATACTATGATTATACTAAAGTGCTTGTTGTACTTTACTGCACAATTCCTCCTGTATAGCTTGTGCTGTGGGTTACTCTCCTGCTTCCCTATATACAATAATTGCACTTGTCTCTATAAAGTGTCTTATGCTATAGTATCTTCCTATGTCAGGATATTGCACTTATTCCATTAAAGTGGCTTGTGCTGTACTAAAAGTACACTAAAGTGCTTGGTGTCTTTTATTGCACAGTTCTTCCTGTGTGGCATGTGTGGTGTGTTATTGTCCTGCCTCCCTATATTCGTTTATTGCACTTGTCTCTATAAAGTGACTTGTGCTGTGGTGTATTCAAATTACCATTAGGTTCTTGGTATTTATTATTGCACTGTGCTCCAATGTTCATTTCTATTGTTCTCTCTACTTAACTTTCCATTCAACCTGTCTCAAAAGCATGTTTCGTAATTGAATGCACGCCCCTCATTATTTCATGATAGTTCTAGAAAAGTACTAGTGCATTTCCCATATTCAAAAAGTAATTCATTTTTAGTTATATTGAGAGTTCCACTTTAAAGGCCCAAGCCTTCTTGCGGTGTCTTATTTATCCATTATGCATGACCCCATAACGTGTATATATATATATATATATTATATATATATATATATATATATATATATATATATATATATATATATCACCACCTCCGTCGATTACAGGTATTTTTCACCAAAAACGGATACGGACCACACTTCTGTGCTTGTCAAATCTTTATTGCTTTGTCGCCATTACGCGTTTCGGCTCTAACGAGCCTTGATCATATATGTATATATATATATATATTCACTGAAAAAACCATAGGTTTCAGGCACGTTATAGTTAGAAATTAGCATTTAAAAAACCTTACAAATTCACTGCAAAAACCATAGGTTTTAGGGACAGTTATAGTTATTTGGACATTGCACTCGTACAAAACCCATGAAATTCCCCTGTTATAGTTAGTTCAGCTAACTATAACTCGCGCCCCGCAATGCACTGCTGATGACGTCACATATTACATCACTCATGACATGGTCAGTGACATCACTGATGACATCACTGATGACATCTCAAATGACATCACTGATGACATCATCCAGTGACTGTGTGTTTCTGTAAAGTTTAAATATTTTTAATATATATAGGGAAAGGCGTATTGAAGAATGAGTGGGTGTATAAGTGTCTGAATGGATGATTTACTAGGTGCGTGACTAACTCTATAAGTGAGTGATTAAACGTATCTTACTGAATGCATGGGTTAGTGACTAAACTGTGTGAATGTCTGTATCCGTCTGTCTGTTGCTGTGTAAGTGGCCGCATGGGTTTGTGAATAGCTACATGAGTGTCTATATGAGTTATTGATTGGTTGTCTGAGTATCTGTATGGGTGCCTGAGTGTTTGTGTGGGTGGGGTGTGTGCGACTCTGTGCATAGATGTGTGAGTGGGTGATTCACTGGGTGGATGGTTTCAAGAGTGCATCTGTGATAGACTGTATGGGTGGGTAAGTGTGTGTAAGAGTGTGTTAGTGAGTGAATGTATGTCCCAGTGGTACATGTGTGAGTAACTACATATGTAAAAGGCAGTATATATGTGTGTTAGAGTATATAAATAGCTATAAGCGAGAGTGTGTGATTGTGAGAGTGACTGTATGGATGAGTGTGTGCTTGTATCAGTGATTGTATAAGAGCGTAAGAATGTGCTAGTATTTGTATGAGTAAGTGAGCTGGTGTGTGTATAATTGTATAGGTGAGTAAATGGCAGTGTGTTTAATTATTTGCATGACTGACTAGGTGTGTGAGTACCTCTATGGATGAGTTGCATTGTGTGAGTGTTTATATAGGTGTATGAGTGCATATGATAGTCCTGTACTGAGTGACTGTAAGTATGAGTGACTGTATGTGGTCTGTGCAGGTCACTCTGCTATCCTGCCGTGAGGGGAACGGCCATATCTCTATTTACTCACTTGCCGTGAGGGAAACGGCTTCAGGCACTCTTCGTCCATCTCGCCGTGAGGGGAACGGCAAACTACAATCCCCAGCAGCCCCTGTTGCCCCTGTAGCGGCGACGCTGATTCTCGCGCCTGGAGGCGCGTAAAGGAGCGGCCAGGCCACCCGCAGCGCGGGACACCGTGTCTGTGCAGGTCACTCTGCTATCCTGCCGTGAGGGGAACGGCCATATCTCTATTTACTCACTTGCCGTGAGGGAAACGGCTTCAGGCACTCTTCGTCCATCTCGCCGTGAGGGGAACGGCAAACTACAATCCCCAGCAGCCCCTGTTGCCCCTGTAGCGGCGACGCTGATTCTCGCGCCTGGAGGCGCGTAAAGGAGCGGCCAGGCCACCCGCAGCGCGGGACGCGCGCGGGCGTGCCCGGCCGTGCCCGGCCAAGCCCGGGCCAGGGCGGGCCCATCTGCGCCCGTCCGCGACAGGACGTGGCTGGGCAGGGCCATTCCCTTTGCGTTGCTATTCGGTGGAGACACAAGGTAACGGTAAGAATATACCCATACTGGAATAGTGACTGTGTATTTGAATAGCCTGCCATTATGGGTAAAAGAAAGTTACCACAAGAAGGGGGAAGAAGTCCATGAATACTACAAAAAATGCACCAATAACAAAATATTTAACAAATGCAGTGGGTCTTATAAATGATGAAATTATACATGTGGAGGAACAACTGGCAGCCACAAAGACAGCCCTTGACGCGGTTTTAAAGGAATCGATACTAGAGGGAGAAACGGAGCCCCTAACATCTGAAAATATTGCGAGCGACAGGGACACGGAGCAAGCTAAACATGAAATAAAGGCTCGTACTAGCTTGGATAAACATAAATCCTTTAATCCCTGCATTCAAAACACATCCCTGGAAATTTTAGACCTAACAGATGATATGTCTTTGATATCCCCTCCAGCAAAAAAGATGAAACAACCAGGCCAACTTGTAGATAGCCCTGTGGAAAAACAAAAGTGTACACCCAAAGCTAAGCTAAAAGCCAAGCGTAAAAAGGGAGGATGTATCCCTGGACCGATTAGCAAGGAACCCGACCAAACAAAACAGAAAACTTTAGATTTGGAAATGTTATGCAAAAAACTACATGGCAAAATGGACTGTATTGAAAGACGTTTAATGCAGGAGATTAAACAAATCCAGAAGGATGTGGTACACCTGACGGACATGTTTTCTGAATTTCAATTAATGAAAAATATAGGCAAAACATCTAATAACTTTAAGTTAGGACAAACCCAAACGGGATCTGTTAAAGGAAACTCAAGTCCGGCCATTAGAATCATCCCTGCAGTACATACAGAAACGGAGCCACTTTTATCAGTTACCTCAAAATTTACAAGTCAAAGTAATAAAGATATGGAAGATAAATATCAGGACACAACAGTATTTAAAAAACCGTTATTACACATGGAGAATAGCTATACATTAGGTGCAAATTACTACAAGGGGCCACTAAATCTCCCCCGAGGCAACACCTTATGTCATAGTTTTAAAGAATGTACCCAAACTATCGGGAAATCAGAAGGAAACATATGCTACTATGAAGAATCAAGTGGTCCATTGGTTTTGTCTAAATACAAATGTTGGGGTGCATATTTTATATCAGGACATAATCATGTTGAGGAGAACGAATTGGCTGGGTACATCGCGGAAATCATGTCAGGGAGACTGCATTGTGGTGAACTTCCGAAATAAAAAATTAGTGGGAGATATATTGAAATATCTTATACATTGTGGAAAAGGAGATTGTTCGGACATAAATAATATCATAATAGCCGTTCCATTAGGCTTTTTTATAGACCAAATCCAGATAGTCCTAACACAGTTTCTAGATTTAATCCATCCTTGCACATGCCGCTGTATAATAGATATGCACCACTGCAGAGTTGTGGAGACATAGATTGACATACAGCTGTTGATCAACTATATGGAAGAAAGGTAGAAGTAAATGCTGAAGGCCTGCTAGATGTTGGTATTATAGACTCGACTAAGGAAATTAGTCCAAAAGACCCTCTTTTAAGCACTGCGGGAGATGTTAATCCCCATACCCCGAGTTCACCTATGGAAAATTGGATAGGTACTCGGTATATGGGAATTTCAGACATTCTTATAGGTGATTATAGTAATAGTATTCCCATTAGTAACCTGAAGAAAGATGAATCTAGATTATATCACAGTGAGTCTCTGAAAATCATGACGTGGAATATAGCAGGCATTAAAAACAAATTACGTGATACAAACTGGTTGCAAATGTTGGATGGTTTTGGAGTAGTAATGTTACAGGAAACCTGGAGTACTGATTTTTTCTGTATAAATGGTTATCAGACAATTTGTACCAATGCTTCACCGTCCAGAAAGGGAAGGGCAAAGGGTGGCTTAGCCACATTAATAGCTGTTACCTTACCATTGATTTTAAAGAAAACTTTTATTACATCTAAATATTATCAGTTTGTATATCTTGAATCAAATGGAAAAGAATCAATTGTTGCTATAAATTTTTATAATAACGTGTTTGATAATACAAAGAGTAAGGTAATTAGCTTATTAGAAAAGGACTTGGACTGTTTCCTAAAGGGAGTGACAGGAGAATATGTTTTAGTGTGGGCGGGGATTTCAACTCTGTTAGATGTGAATATGAAGTAGGTGAACCCTGTGGATATTGTGATGATTATGGTGATAAGATTACACACTTTGTGCATGACATATATGGGGAGGCCATTAATATGGTGACACACAAATATGATCTAATTGTTTTAGAACCTAATATACTAGAAGGAGAAACTAAATTACATACCTTTGTAGGAGCTAGGTCCTCGTCAAACATAGATCATTTTATAATATCAGCAAACGGTAGAAAATTGGTTGAGAGAGTCCTGATAAATGTTAGCCTGTTTAGTGATCATCATCCTTTGAGCTTGATATTGAATATAGACTTGCCGACCAAACTACGAGGAAAAAGAGTAGATGCTGATATTGACGTCCAAGGAAACAATGGTATATCCATAAAATGGACGGGCGTTAACCCAGTTATGTTTATGGAAAACATTAGAGAGAGAACACAAAAGGACTTAGAAATCTGTTTAGATAGTTCTTCGAGCAAAATAGCTACCATAAATGCTTTTAGTAATATTGCGAAGGAAATTGCTGGTAATCTAATAGTAAAAAGAAGAAGAAAATCTGTGATCTTAACCCAAGATGGTTTAATCATGAATGCACGAAGTTGAATGGGGAATTGAAATTTGCCCTCAAACAAAAACCTAGGGACCCAGTAATGATTAGTACCGCAAGAAAAAATTATAAAAAAACCTTGGTCAATAGAAAAAGGGAGATTCGTGAGGGTGCATGGGAGAAGCTTAAGCAGGCAGCTGAGATGAAAGACTCTATTCTTTTTTGGAAGACAATTAATCATCCGTATTTCAAAGGAAGCAATGAAGTAAGGATTGACACTGTGGTCTCGCCCGAAGACTGGGTGTTACATTTTGAGAAGATTTTTAACCCCGATGGCCTAAAAATAATTGACTGTAAAAGAGATAAGTTCATAATAGTAAACCCAGTAAAGGCAATACCTATAAATACAGAAGAAATCAAATCAGCCCTTGAAAAATGTGCTAATGGAAAAGCTGCTGGACCTGAAGGGGTGCCCATAGATGTTTTTAAATGTAATACAGATTTCTGGATACCTATTTTATTGAATGTTTTTAACGTGGTCTTGGGTGGCGTATTACCCTCAACCTGGGTACAAAGTATTATTGTTCCCATCTTTAAAAAGGGGGACAGAGGGAAGGCAAACTGCTACCGCCCAATATCCCTTCTTGACACCTCATCGAAGTTGATGGGCCGAATTATGCTAGAAAGGCTAGAAGACTGGGCTAGTGATAGTAAAATCTTGACTGAAGCCCAGTATGGTTTCAGAAGGGGTATTGGGACGGTAGAGCAGTGCCTAAATTTAGAATTATTAATAGGGAAGTATACAAAGGCTAGGGAAGGGGTTCTCCACCTATGTTTTGTTGACCTAACTAGCGCCTTCGATTTAGTGAATCATCAAAAGCTTTGGCAAACATTGAAGGGGCTAGGGGCTCCAATTGAAATAATTTCACTTTTATCACAAATGTATGCCTTTTTAACTACTAGGGTACGATATGGGAAGATGGGAGAATGTACATCTGATTTTATGGTAAAGCGGGGGATTAGACAAGGATGTGTTTTAGCTCCGCTTTTATTTTCATTATACATAAACAATGTGGATCCATTTTTACAAAAGTTAGCTGCAGATGCCCCAAAAGTAGGAAAACGCCCCACACCTGTTTTATTATATGCAGACGATGCTGTTTTAATGTCCAGGACTGCAAATGGCCTGCAAATTTTGATAGAAAATTTTGCCCTATATATGAAGGACATTGATTTGCAGTTAAATTTAAAGAAAACTTTTGTAATGACATGTGGGGGAAAAAGCTAAAGCATAGACAACATCATGTGGGTGGGGTTTTTATTAATAGAGTATCTACCTTTTCGTATCTAGGGATGTTGTTCTGCAACAATGGTTCTTGGGAAAAGCACATTGAATTATGTAAAATGAAATTTGTAAGAATCACAGAAGGTATATTTAAATTTGCGGCAAAAATAGGAAACAAACCCATATTGGAAATTTTAGCGTTGTATAAGAGCAAGTGTGTTTCAGGAGTATGCTATGGTGCAGCGATATGGGGGAGAACAAATACGGCTGCATTACAAATAAAGGAGAATACGTTTTTAAAAAGGCTGTTGGCGGTCCCTAGTGCTACTGCGAACGCTATTGTACATAAAGAGTTATTTGTACCATATTTATGTGATACAATAAATATGGTAGGTCTGACATTTTGGCGAGGGCTTTGGGCAAAGGAAGAAACAAAGTTCACAAGGGATTTAATAATGGACTGCCTAGCCCTTGACCATAGTTCCAAAATACCCTGGTTGGAGCATATTTTTAAACTTTTAATGAAATGTAAAGTCGAGATTGTTAAAAACAATCCCACTACAATACAGGCCTTTTCCAAAAATGATTTGAAATCAAAATACTTAACTGTAATGGAGCAGGAAAGGGAAAGTGCTGATATTAAAAAAAAAACTGTAGTTAGCTATTGTGAAGGTCCACCTATAAGGGGTATTCAGCCATATTTGACATTAGTAAGGAATACCCAACACAGATTCTATTTGACTAGGTTAAGGTTGGGCACTTTACACCGTTTAATTGCCTTTCCAAGTACTGAAAAATGGTGTCATATGTTACCACCTTGCCCATGTGATGGTAAAACTTCACAATCAACTATGCATTTTATACTTTTTTGTCCTTTTTATATGGGTATCCGGAAATCAATTTTAAAACCCCTTTTTTAAGAAATACACTTTATAGTTATAAAAATGCGTTTGACTTTGTTTGTAGCCTGGATAATATAAAAGTAATAAGTTCTGTTATACGTTACATACAACTTTCAATTGGGAAAAGAAAAAAACTTGTACATTTGGACGCTTTATTATATGAAGAACAAGATTATTAATTGTATAATATTATATATGTTTACATATAGGTATTTATAAGCACTAGCACTTTATCGTTTATATTGTGGTAGCATGTATTCTGTACCAAGAACTCTCCATGCATTGATACTTTATTAACTTTAGATGGATTTGAATGTATTAGCACTTTATTGCACAAATTGCGGATGCCGTACCAATGTATTATGATCTATTCATGCATTGATATTTTAATAATTTTATAATTGAATTAATTTTTATGTAAAATCTAATTTGTAGAATTAATTTTAAATTTTGAATATTAAGTATGATGTATAAATGTGTATGTGTATTAGTATGCTTTTATGGTGTTTGTTGTATTTACACCGAATAAAGCTTTTTTGACTTGACTTTACTGTACAGGTGAGTGAGTAGATGTGTGTGTGTAGACCTAAGAATCAGTGAGTGGGTATGTACTTATTGGTATTGGAGTGTGTATGGTTTTTAGAATGGCAGTCTGTAATTTAGAGTGGGTGTATCAAAAGTTATATTAGGGTGTGAGAAGATGCATTAAATTCTCACATGGATGATGTAATCAGTGATGTCATTTGAGATGTCATCAGTGATGTCATCAGTGATGTCACTGACCATGTCATGAGTGATGTAATATGTGACGTCATCAGCAGTGCATTATGGGCGCGAGTTATAGTTAGCTGAACTAACTATAACAGGGGAATTTCATGGGTTTTGTACGAGTGCAATGTCCAAGTAACTATAACTGTCCCTAAAACCTATGGTTTTTGCAGTGAATTTGTAAGGTTTTTTAAATGCTAATTTCTAACTATAACGTGCCTGAAACCTATGGTTTTTTCAGTGAATTTCAAAGGTTTTTTAAATGCTAATTTCTAACTATAACATGTCTGAAACCTATGGTTTTTTCAGTGAATTTTAAAGGTTTTTTAAATGCTAATTCCTAACTATAGCATGTCTGAAACCTACGGTTTTTTCAGTGAATTTCAAAGGTTTTGTAAATGACAATTTTTAAATGTATTAATTGTTATATTTATTTTTTTCATACTGATTTACTACATTTTTAGAAACAATTTTTTTACATATTTTATTTTTTAAATTACATTGTAATTACATTATACATTACATTACAAAAAATACTTTCTCAGAATGAATTACTTTAGTTTAAATACTTTGCACATAGGCAATAGACTTTTAAGTACAGTAGTTACAGTTGTTGCAATGGGCAACACATTTTCAAACACAATGCAACATTCAGCTCAATGTGAATTTCTAGTTAAATGCAATTAGTTACTTTATGGATTACTTTTCTAACCACAGGACTGGATCCTAGATTCAGTCCTGGGACATCTCCTGTAAACAGTTGAGTAAAAGCGTTTTGGTTACAGTAGTGATTTTTAAGGAATATTATTGTATTTTAAAAGTTGACACTTAGAAACTTTTTCTCATAGAATCACCAATGTTATCCTATGGAAGGAAATTCACTTAGCAGGTAAAAACTGTTATCGTTACTTTTTCTTACTCAGTGTTGGATCCTGGATCCAGCACTGGTGCATCTCCTGTAAACAGTTGAAAGAATGCGTTTAAGTCATACAGGCGATTTTTAAGGACTATTTGTAGTTTGTGAAAATCGACACTTTGAAACTTTTCTGCTGAAAACCAGACAATGGAATCCTATGGAAGAAAATATAAGTTACTGGTAAGTACGGTTAAAATTACTTTTAAGGGTCAGTGCTGGGCTAAAAGATGCAGCACTGGGTTCTCTCCTGATAACAGGTGAGTAAATTGGAATTCGTACTTTGGTTGATTTTAGAGGAATATTATAAAGTTCCAAAACTCCACACTTAGAAGAATTTCCAAGTGAAACCAGTCAATGTTAGCCTATGAAGGAAATTCAAGTTACCGGTAAGTACGGTTAAAATTACTTTTCAGGACCAGTACTGGGCTGAAAGATGCAGCACTGAGGTCTCTCCTGATAACAGGTGAGTAAATCAGAATTCGGATTTCGGCTGATTTTAGAGGAATATTTGTATGTTTCAAAAATCAACACTTAGAAACTTTTTCAGCAAAAAGCAGGCAATGATATCCTATGGAAGGAAATTCAAGTTACTGGTAAGGACGGTTAAAATTACTTTTCAGGATTAGTACTGGGCTGAAAGATGCAGCACTGAGGTCTCTCCTGATAACAGGTGAGTAAATCAGAATTCGTAGTTCGGCAGATTTTAGAGGAATATTTGCACAATGGTGAAAGGGGGGGCGGGGCCTGAGGTGACATCTGTGCAAACGCGCCCAGTGGCGCGTTTTAAGTTGGGGGATTAAGTCCCCTCGAATCATGAGGGTCCCTAGGGGCCAACTAGCCCACCAGGAACCTCCAGTATGCGCCAGGGGGCTGCGTTGCAGAGACTGTAGAGAGGCCACACCCCTTTTTACACCTCTCTGCAACGCAGCTCTGTGGCCCTTTCTGGATGTACCTGTTGGGCTAGTTGGCCCCCAGGGACCCTCAGGATTGAAGGGGATTTAATTCCCCATCTTAAAACGCGCCACGGGGCCTGTTTGCACACATGTCACCTCAGGCCCCGCCCCCTCCCTTCACCACTGTGCAAACGCGCCCTGTGGCGCTTTTAAGTCGGGGGATTAACTCCCCTTGAATCCTGAGGGTCCCTGGGGTGCAACTAGCCCACCAGCTACCTCCATTAAGCGCCACAGATCTGTGTTGCAGAGAGGTGTAAAAAGGGGCGTGGCCTCTGTACACCTCTCTGCAAGGCAGCCCCCTGGCGCATACTGGAGGTTCCTGGTGGGCTAGTTGGCCCCAGGGACCCCCAGTATTCAAGGGGAATTACTTCCTTCTTAAAACGCGCCAGGGGGCGCGTTTGCAGAGTACTGCAGGGAGGGGGCGGGCCTCCGGCACGATGCCGTTTTTTTTTTTTTTTTATGGGAGGGGGCTGCGTGGCCCCCTTCCCTCAGCCACTTTTGGCCCCGGGGACCCCATCCCCGGGGCCTGAGCATTTTTTTTTGTTTTATTTGAAAAAAAAAAAAACGGGCCTCTATTGGCCCTGGGGACCCCATCCCCGGGGCATGCCCTCTTTTAAATAAAAATATGGAGGGGGCTGCGTGGCCCCCTCCTCAGGCCATTTAAGGCCCCGGGGACCCCATCCCTCGGGGCCGGCCTTGCCCTTATTTTTTTTATTTTATTTTTTATTTGGGGAGGGGGCTGCGTGGCCCCCCTCCCGGGCCACTTATGGCCCCGGGGACCCCATCCCCCGGGGCTGGCCCTTCTCCGTTGGGGACTGTGGGGGTCCCCAATCCCCCACAGTCCCGCCGGCTCCCCGCGTCCTATGGGAGCCGGCATTGCTTTTTCACATGGGGAGCAGCTAACATGCTGCTCCCCGTGTGGAAAGCAATTGGTTTGCATTTTGAAAGAGAGAGCAGGTTTCCTGCTCTCTCTTCAAAATGCAAACCAAGTTTGCTATGACAGGGCGGAGCCGCGAGGCTCCCGTCCTGTCATAGCAAACAGCAGTGTCCCGGGGTAGGCACCCCGGGACACTGCAGGAGCCGGCCCTGGGGGTGGCGGTCCCCAGGGCCATCAAGGGCTCCAGGAGGGGGCCGCGCGGCCCCCTCCCTACATTTTGAAAGCCCCGGGAGGTGGTGGTCCTCGGGGCTTGGGGGTCCAAAACGGACCCCCATTTTCAATTTTCTTAGTGCCCCGGGGAGGTGGTGGTCTCGGGCGTGTGGGGGCTGGAGCCCCCACACAGGTTTTAAAAAATAAAAATAAAAAGCCCCGGGAGGTGGCGGTCCTCGGGCTGCGGGAGGGCTCAGAGCCCTCCCGCACCATTTATGATAAAGCCCCGGGGGTGGTGGTCCCCTTAGAGGCCCCCATACATAAAATAACCCCTCCCACCATGCCCCCGGGACTTGGCCCACCCGGGGCAATTAACTTCGAAGCGCGGAGACCGCGCTCGATTTTTTATCGGCAGGATCCGCGCACCCTGAGCGCATCCTGCCGATTTAAAAAAAAATGCTTTTTTGCCCAGGGGTCCTTGTGGGACCCCTGAGCAGACCTAGGGGTCAGGGTGTTTCTACCCTGCCCCTTTGTGCGTTTTGCGCACTTTTTTACTGCTTTCTTGTTCCTCGGTTCTACCGAGGAATAAGATGGCTGCCAACACTTCCTGGTTTGGAGTGTTGACAGCCAATTAGCAGACAGCTCGTGATCGGGAGGGTGCGCGAATCCGACGCGGCCATAGATATATATGTACTTTTACTTTTGATTTTCTCAGCAACTACTGAACGGATTTACACCATTTAACAAAAGGGTTCTTTCTGAACCAAGAACTACCTCTTTGCCAAATTTGGTGTAATTCCGTTCAGCAGTTCGGGCTGTAGCCGTGTCTAAAGTTTCCTATGGGAAATTGATTTTTTGACTCTTATTTTTTAACTTTCTCCGCAACTACTGAACGGATTTACACCATTTAACAAAAGGGTTCTTTCTGAACCAAGAACTACCTCTTTGCCAAATTTGGTGTAATTCCGTTCAGCAGTTCGGGCTGTAGCCGTGTCTAAAGTTTCCTATGGGAAAATGAATGGGGAAAACACGTTTTGGGACCCCCTTTTTTCTCGGCCCCGCTTGACGAATCACCCTGAGACTTTCAGGGTAGGAGCGTACCGGAGCGGGCCATAAAGTTTGAAAATTTCGAGAAGATTCGTCAACCGACGCAAGAGTTATTTCAAATAGAATGTCGCGGATTTCCTATGGAAAATAGGTCCTAACTATAACTATCTACTGGCGACCGCCAGTAGATAATATATATTACCTACTCGTGGACACCAGTAGGTAGTTATAGTTAGGACCTAGTTTCCATAGGAAAAGCATTTTTTTACTTCGCTATAACTTTGGTGTTGCTTGACCAATCTTCATGAAATTTTCTATAAAAAAAAAGTGTCGAAGTAGGTTATGGTTGTCATGGAAAGTTTGGGGGTGATCTGTTTGGGGGTGATCTGTACAGTAGGAACCGAGAAATAGGGACACAAAAAAAGGATGCGTTTGTAATATTGATTCCCATAGGAACGCGTTATCAAACCAACAGCCCAAACCGCTGGACGCGGCGGTTTTGCGATAAATCGCAAATGCGTGCATCAACGGGAATGCCAGTCTGATTGGCTGGACGCAACCTGAACAAAAAGTTGTGGATGCCATTTTATCGTCCGGGTACGGTTACCGAGCTGAAAATCTGTGGGAAAGGCAACATAAGGGGTTAGGGTGGTGATACTCTGGCCCCATGTTTGAGAAATGGGTGTGATCGTGACACAAGTTATGTGTCCAAAACAGATTTTTTTGATCATGCACGATATTCGCGACAACACCGCAACCTCCAGCACGGTCCCCCATGTACCGTGGCGGGGTAATCACGGATATTGCGACATCCTTGCGAATATTGGTGGAAATATAAAAAAATATATCACTGAATCACTAATACGCATTGTTATAGAGATACTGAGATTCTAATAAATGTTTTTATAGAGTAATGTAGATAGTGAGTTATCTATTGCGATGGTTAGAATGAATTATATTTTTATAATTTTGAATATGGTGGTGGCTATTGAATCTACACACAATGGATCAACAGGGATCTAGAGAAGCCAGGTGAGTACTGATTCCTTTGAATTTCTATATATCACACAGAGTATACCTGGCTGGATGTGGGAAAAGAGAGGGAGGGAATAGAAGTGGTGTAATGTCAGGGCAAAAAAAAACAAAAAGGAAGAAATCCTTTTAGGACGAGAACCCTCACTCACCGTTAGGTGACATGCTTCATCATATGGGTTCCCTCCTCACACCGAGGTGTGGGCTACACCTCCCCTTTGGGAGGAGCTGAGGTGTTTTTTCAAGATGAGTGGTAAAAAGAGGTGAATGAGGGGCAGAGTGCAAAAAATATATATAATAAATGTGATGACTAAAATTGTCTCCGTGGATCCACTGAATCTTTATTAAGTGGTCTCAGGGACAAAATTTAAAAGAGAGGACTAGGGATTAAACCAAATATATCCCTAATATTGGTCAACAAGTTTCTGCCTTAAGTCGGTCCCTTATAGGGATCCAGCGGCATTCGTCAGGACCTTAATTTAAAGTAGTCACTCTGCATAAATGTATAAAATGTGAATATACTGGCCACCACAGGATCAGGGCGGTCAAGTTTTCAACTGGATGTACATGTAGAAGTGCACCATGCCACCGAAGCTGGGCACAATGAGACATACCTAGAGCTTGGAGAGTTGGTCTTTCATATCCAATACTAGGAAGACGAACCTGTAGGAGTTATATGCGTCGTTGACAATTTAAGGCTGTTGAAAATTTCATGTATATAGTGAGGGTGGTGCATTTCTTTCAACATGCTCTGTTTAAAATTAGGAGGGTTAATAGTGCAGAATGTCTTTTGAGAGGTTGTGTGCTAGCATCACTTGGCATGTAGCTTTTCTTTGAGAATTGAAAAATATATGTTTTAAAGACATAAGAAATATTTGCAAAATGATGTAGGTATGCCATAAAGAAAAGGTTGTGTGCTTTCGATCAAAGGGTGAGAATTGTTGTTTTCAGTTTTAGAAGCTTACTGATGCATGTGCACGCTGAGTAACAGAGCAATGTATACTCTTAGAGATGCATGTATGCAATTATATATCAAGGGTGATATCTAGACATACTCAATTACCTAGGTACTACATATGCACTTTTCCGATCACACAGGCACTAATTATGTACTCATTGAACTATGCAGGCAACACACATGCGTTCATCCAATCACCCAGATAGGAGCAATATAGATATGTGAATACACAGGCACTAACTATGCAAATATGGAACCACTGATTCAGTTCCTACATACTCTGGGAATCATGCAGGCACTACTTATATTCTGAGGGAATCACCTAGGCACTATCTATGCACTCAGCCAATCATCCAGGGAGTATTGTTGTACTCAACCAGAAACACATGTATTTACAAGTTTTAGTGGAGAATATGATCTCTTTTAGAACCATGTGGTGAATTATATATGTAACTTGTCACACACTGTTTGCATGTACTCAGAAGAATTAGTGAGCTATATGCTGTGATACAGATTAATGTGAAGATTTCTATATGCAGAACTTCTCAAAATTAAAATCTGACACATCTAAGTGGAAAGGTATTGAAACACTAAATCTACCAGTGAAACAGTGGTAGAGAGGCACCAAAATAGCTCTTCTGTTGTTTTTTTCGGATTTACAGTATTGAGACACCGAATAAACTTTTGCACTTTGGATGATTTTAAAAACTAGTTCAAAGGGGATAAAGTGGTTTTTTAGTGTGTATAAGTGAGAACTGAGATATGGTGCAGCTGTGTTGTAGGAGAGGCTGCTATAATATTAAAAGGTAAGTAACAAATCAAGTTTTGTGTTTTGGTTTGGGATTGGTAAATTGAAGTAAGTGCTTGTAGTTATGTAGGTAGGTTGATTTGTAGACTTAGAACTGCAACATAACATAAAAACTTTTTTTCTATTATTCAGACAGAATGCCTACAAAAGCTCGGAGGAAAAAGGAACAGAAGCAACTACAGTATCTATGCACAACTGAGACACAAAAGGGGCAAAATGAAGAAAAAGTGGTGAAAGAAAAAAGAGCCACTGGTGAGAGAACAAAATCAAATCTTAAAAATATATGTGGACATTTCCAAAGATTACAAAATAATGAACATAAACTTCAAACTATGAGAAAGAATAACAGTGGACAAAATCTATATAACAAGAACAGGAAAGAATGTAACAAAAATGGATACACCTTAACCAGGAGACAGAAGCAGATTAAGGAAATCAGAGCAAGGAAGATTCGTAGTAGAGTAGTTATAAATCTACTGAGAAATATGAAGAATTATAGAAGAAGGAGAGAGGCACTGAAACAGAAAGAATGAGTTGAAAGAGTAGTTGATAAGGCCTTTGCTTATCAAGCTTTTCATTTTGATTATAAATAGAATGAAGACTCGACAAAATAGTGTTGTGCATGAGGAGACTAAAGCAGAAAAAAAGATTAGTGAATAGAAGTAACTTTTGTTCGTTTTTTAGCGGAGAATACATACATAGTTCTAGTACAGAGTTTTTCTTTAATGAAGAAAGCTATCTCCAGGATAATAGATTAGTTCATGCTATTGATTACACAGGCCGATGTTATGAAATTAAGAATGGCACTCCTATAGCAAAAGAGGTGATGGTATCTACAAACATAGAACAATTTATTGGAGAACAGGTACAAGGAAGGCGGAGTCAGGCGCCTTTATAGAAATGGAATTGTAGTTGTGTTTGAAGTATTCAACAGCAATCCTCACTATACTAAGGAAATATCTACATATCTTTCCAAGGTGAAGTTTCAAACACAAAATACATACTTTACAAGGATTGGATTCTTGCAAGATTAGAAGGCATACATATTTGCAGGGACACTCACTTGCTTGTTTATCAAACAAAGTGTGATAAAGCACCTTTCATCATTTCAGGATGTTAGCTGTACACCACTCAACAATACAAACTTTATTTAGGAGGCTGTACTATGTGAAAACTCCTGCTTTATGTTTAGGAGAAATGAATAGAGAACTTTTGCATGGTGCTGTGGAAGATTGTGCAGTTTCATTTCTTTGGTCCTCAGCAGAATTCTAGGGAGTTGTTAAGAGGAGGAGTTGTAGAGCAGGACACAGATATTACAGTTGATAGTGTTGAAGAAGACATTACAAAATTTAACATAGTGCAATCTAAAAAAAACAGAGGGGAAGATTTACAAGCCCCTTGCGACACATTTACGCCGCCATTGCCTCACTTCTGTGACGCAGTGGCGTCATAAACAATGTGCCACGTTGCGACAAATTTACAACGTGATGCATCTAGGGAGATGCGTCACGTTGTAAAGCCCTGCGTCACATTATACCTGCGTCAGGTATAATGTATGCAGGGTGGGCGTTCCCACGCAGGAAAGCCTCGTAAAAGTGGCGCAGTGAAATCTACAAGATTTCACTGAGTCACTTTTATTACGCCGCTGCGTCAAAACCTTACGCCTGCTTGAAGCAGGTGTAAGGAGTGACGCAGCACAGCAAGTATAGGCCGCCCCTGAGCAGTGCTTGAGTTGCTTCACGCTTGTGACACGACTCCAGCACTGCGTTATCTTTATGCCAACAGATGCGCCACGCATCTGTCACTCCTTGCGCCACGGTGCGCTGCATTGTAAATGCGACGTATCCATGGTGGCGCAAGGGTTTTTTTACGTGACGCAGATTAACTGACGCATCTCTGCTGATATGCAGAGATGCATCAGTTCTTGTAAATCTGCCCCAGAGTATGTTTGTATATGTTGTCGACACACTCACTAGAAAATTTAAACACAGACAGTTGACTTGTGTTTAAAAAGTGAAACAGTAAATAATGATAACTAGCAAAAGTTAGCTTTGTATTTATTTGTAGAGGAATGCTTTGACTTGTCCATATGGCAAGTTATATGTAAGTAGTGTTTCAATAAATTAGGAGATAAATTGAGCGACACATAGATATTACACACCCATGTTGTAAGATAATAAAATGCATGCTAATGTAGAAAAACTATAAAGGGACAAAAATAAAAAAAAATCAACATTTATGATTCTTAGCAGCATTGTGAAGAGCTATTATGGACTGCTCTACAACACTCACTACAACTCCACAATCAATGCAGTATGATGCCATCCAGTACAACTGTGGAGCCAAATCTGGAAGTTGAGATTGGACATCTGAAGGGACTCGCTGCCCCAGTGTTGTTGTGGCTGGTATTGAAGTTCAAGGTCCTTCAGCCTTGCATTGCCTTCTTGCTGCTTTTACACTATTGCTTTGGTATGTTTCTAGATGGTAAAGCATGGACGTAGTCCCAAAAAATATTTTTTATTTGCACCCCTTGACAATGTCTTGTGACATATTGTGCATTGTGCAAATCTGCTTACTATGAACTCCTCATAACCCCTTTGGTTGTCATGATGGAATGGTTCCGTCATGAGCACCAGTGCTCGTGTGCTCATGACGGAACCATTCCGTCATGCACACACAAGCAAAAAATATCTCTTCTGCAGACAGCAGAGGGATATCCTTTTTTTTCTTGCCTTGGGAGGTGGGGAAGAGCGTCCCCAGCCTCCTGAAGCATTTTTTTATTTTCAATGTAATGATGACTGAGCATGCGCATGGCGCGCTGACGTCATTACATTGAAAATGGAACTTATTTTCTTCAGTTTCACTGTTTCGGTGCTCGTGGAGCTATCTCAGCCCCTGAGCACCGAAACACACAGGAGAGGTGTCATTGGAAAGGGGAGAATCTCCCCTTTCCCACGGTACCCCTCCCTAGTGGATCCCTGCTTAGGGATCGCTGCAGGAGGGTGATCCCCAAGCAGGGATCCACCCACTAGACACCAGTGAGGGGGGAGCGGCCCCTTGGGCAAGGGCCTTTGCTCCCCCCATTCCAAATGGGCGCACTGAGTCTTTCTGCCCCCTTGGGGGGCAGAAAGCACCCTAGACACCAGGGATTATTTTTATAGATCAGGGGTGGGGGCTGACCAGAATGGGCATGCCAATGCCCCCACCCTCTCCCCCTAAAAAATGGCAAAGTCTTTCTGTCCCCCAGGAGGTAGATGGGGGCAATAGCCCCTGATCTTCCCCCTGAGGAGGACATAAAGCCCACTAGGCACCAGGGATTTTTTTTAAATTATATATAGGGGTGGGGGCTGCCCAGAATGGGCATGCCAATACCCCACCCCCCAAAAAAATATATCCACAGTTGCCCCTGATCTGCCCCCCAGGGTGGGGCAGAGAGCCCACTAGGCACCAGGGATTATCCTGGCTTTTTTATACATAGGGGTGGGGGCTTCCCAGAATGGGCATACCAATGCCCCCACCCCCTAAAAAAATAGCCACAGTCTTTCTGCCTCCCTTAGGGGCATATTAGGGCAATAGCCCCCGATCTGCTGCCCGCGCCAGGGTGGCAGAAAGCCCACTAGGCACTGATCTTTTTTTTTGCAATATGCCTAGCTGTGTATTTTGGGCCCTAGTGCAGCAGGCACCTAGGGAAACATAGCAGACCTGAAAATTGTTGAACACTAGACACCCTGGGGAATCCAGGATGGGGTGACTTGTGTGCCTCTCACTAGGTTCTGTTACCGGGAATCTACTGCAAACCTCAAACTTTGTAAAAAAAAAATACATTTTCCTCATATTTCTGTGATGGAAAGTTCTGGAATCTGCGGGAGCCACAAATTTCCAGGCACCCAGCATTCCCCCAAGTCTGCTAATAAAAATGGTACCTCACTTGTGTGGGTAAGCCTAGTGCCAGCGACAGGAAGCGTCCCAAAATGCAACATGGACGCATCACATTTTTCCACTGAAAACTGACCCTTTTTTTGCAATGTGCCTAGCCGTGAATTTTAGAACCTATCTCAGTCAGCACATAGGGAAACCTAGCAAACCTATATATTTTTGAAGACTAGACACTCAGGGGAAAACAGGATGGGGTGACCTGTGTGGCTCTCACTAGGTTCTGTAACCCAGAATCCCTTGGAAACCTAAAATGTTGTCAAAAAACACATTTTCCTCACATTTCTGTGATGGAAAGTTCTAGAATCTGAGGGGAGACACAAATTTCCAGGCACCCAGTATTTCCCCAAATCTCTTGATAAAAATGGTACCTCACTTGTGTGGGTAAGCCTATTGCCAGTGACAGGAAACGTCCCAAAATGCAACATGGACACAGAACATTTTTTCAGTGAAAACTGACCCTTTTTTTTGCAATGTGCCTAGCTGTGGATTTTGGGCTCTAGCTCAGCCGGCACCTAGGGAACACCTAGCAAACCTATTCATTTTTGAAAACTAGACATCCAAGGAAATCCAGGATGTGGTGACTTGTGTGGCTCTCATCAGTTTCTGTTACCCAAAATACCTTGCAACCCTCAAACCTTGTAAAAAAAAAAACTTTTTCCTCACATTTCTGTGATGGAAAGTTCTGGAATCTGTGTGGATCCACAAACTTCCACCCACCCTGCATTCCCCCAAGTCTCCCGATAAAAACGGTACCTCACTTGTCTGGGTAGGCTTAGTGCCCCTGACAGGAAATCGTCCAAAATGCAACTTGGACACATCACATTTTTCCACAGAAAACTGACCCTTTTTTTGCAATGTGCCTAGCTGTGGATTTTGGGCTCTAGCTCAGCCGGCACCTAGGGAAAGCTAGCAAACCTGTACATTTGTGAAAACTAGACAGCCTGGGGAATCCAGACCTTTCCATCACAGAAATATGTGTAAAATTAGTTTTTTTGTTGAAATTCTGAGGTTTGCAAGGGATTCTGAGTAAGAGAACCTAGTGAGAGCCACACATGTCATCCCATTCTGGATTTTCCTGTGTGCCTAGTTTTTAAAAATGTATAGGTTTGCTAGGTTTCCTTAGGAGCCAGCAGAGCTAGGGTCCAAAATCCACAGCCAGGCACATTGCAAAGAAAGGGTCAGTTTTCAATGGAAAAATGTGATGTGACTACGTTGCGTGTTGGACTGTTTCCTGTCGCAGGCACTAGGCCTACCCACACAGGTAAGGTAGCATTTTTATTGGGAGACATAGGGGAATACAGATTAGTAGAACAAGTGTTATTACCAATTGAACTTCTTTGCATTTCTGCTTTCCAAGTGTAAGACAATTTGTAAAAAGATGAAATTTTGAAAAGTAACCTCTAATTTACATGCTTGTATGGGTATCCAAAATTTTGGAGATGGGCAAATAACCACTGCTTCTAAACTCTATGGGGCATATTACCAAGAAATGGCGATAACTATCGCTAACCTAGGTTAGCGCTAGTTTTCCTATCGCCGTCGATCCCTGCAAGTTATCGCCCTGTTAGCGACGTATTAGCAACGTTTTGCTAACAGGCGATAGCTTCAGGGATCAGCGGCGAAAACCGCCTCTAACATTAGCGCAATGGCGTTAATGAAACCGGCGATAGCGGGTGGAATCCAGCGATAAGCCCTTAGCGATAGAAAAAGGCACGCTAACCCGCAAGTTTGGACTTAGACTATCTGTCCACCTCCAATGTAAAGATGCACAAAAAAATAGGAAAAATGCAGATTTGAGCAGCCAGGGCATAGTGCAGCACACATCAACAACCCCCTCAAGCCACCCAACATCCTGGTCGACCAGGATGAGATCCTGGTTCCCACTCAGGACCTGCGTCTGGCTCCTGGATCCCTCGCTGGACCTGCGTCTGGCTCCTGGATCCCTCGCTGGACCTGCGTCTGGTTCCTTGATCCCTCGCTGGACCTGCGTCTGGTTCCTGGATCCCTCTCTGGACCTGCGTCTGGTACCTGGATCCCTCGCTGGAGCTGCGTCTGGTTCCTGGATCCCTCGCTGGACCTGCGTCTTATCCCTGGATCCCTCGCTGGACCTGCGTCTGGTTCCTGGATCCCTCGCTGGACCTGCGTCTGGTTCCTGGATCCCTCGCTGGACCTGCGTCTGGTTCCTGGATCCCTCGCTGGACCTGCGTCTTGTTCCTGGATCCCTCGCTGGACCTGCGTCTGGTTCCTGGATCCCTCACTGGACCTGCGTCTGGTTCCTGGATCCCTCGCTGGACCTGCATCTGGTTCCTGGATCCCTCGCTGGACCTGCGTCTGGTTCCTGGATCCCTCGCTGGACCTGCGTCTGGTTCCTGGATGCCTCGCTGGACCTGCGTCTGGTTCCTGGATCCCTCGCTGGACCTGTGTCTGGTTCCTGGATCCCTTGCTGGACCTGCGTCTGGTTCCTGGATCCCTCGCTGGACCTGCGTCTGGTTCCTGGATCCCTCGCTGGACCTGTGTCTGTGGCCTGGAGTGGGATGTGGAGTAGCTGTGGAGTCGATGAGCCGTGGCGGGAGACATTGATGTGCGACGATCACCCATACCGGGTGGTGAAGTCTGGCAGGTCGCATGGAGACACGTTGCTGACCTGTGTGAGAAGCCCGCCTTGCGCACCTTGGTGCAGTCAATGGTAGAGGTGATCCTGCGCACCAACGTAGTGAGGTCCGCTTCGCATACTATGATCCACCACTACACCGGGGTGCACGGAGGGGATTACCAACGGTGGGTACCGTCTCCCTACATTACAGGACGGATGATGTTGGGCTGGCCGGACGCTCTGGAGGGTGAGGCCCCTGTGCTACGCCGTACTTGTGTGGACTGAGCGCTGCAACTACACGCCTAAGGGAGCCCTGCTGCATCAACTGCATCGGGTGGTTCACCAGCAGACTACTTGGTGACTGCTGTACTCAGCCCAGTGAAAGCACACCTGGTTCAGGCTCCTGCTGGCTGAGTCACAGATTTGGAGAGAGTGCAGTGGATTGCCCCACGGGGTCAATGTCCAGGTAAGGAGAAGGTGGGACGCTTAGCGCAGGAGGGCCGGGGGGAGTCGCTCATGCCTATCACACGTAGATGACGCACACCCAGCAGCGGCTCTACCGCTATGTTGGAAGAGCGTTGCCCCACCACCTCAAGCAGTGCAGAAGAGGAACAATCATCACATGATGATAACTCAATCAATCAATCACTCAGGGGAATTGTAAGCGCGCCACTCACCCGTGAGGGTCGCAAGGCACTGAGGGGTGGGGGACCGCAGATCTGTTAGCCGAAGAGCCAGGTCTTGAGGGTCAGGGCAGCTGACTTCGGAGCACAGGGCTCATGGTTCGATCCCCGGCTCCGGCGGCAGCTCAGCTCAGCACCATGTGACTCTGGGCAATAGCTCACTTAATTTCCCCCAGCGCCTTGAGACCCGTAAGGGTGAGTAGTTCACGCTTTACAAATACGGATTTACATTTACATTTATTTCCTGAAGGTGTTCAGGGAGGGGGCACCTCTGATGTCTGCCGGTAGCTCGTTCCAGGTATTGGATGCAATGTGGGAGAAGGATCTTCCGCCTGCTTTGGCTCTGTGGATGCGCTGGGTTGCGGACAGTGCGAGGTTGGAAGATCGCATGTCTCATTTGTGTACGTGGAAGTTGATTCTGTCGTTGAGGTATTTGCTAACGTTGTTGTGTAGGCATTTGCAGGCGTGAGTGATGATTTTGAAGGTGACTCTTTTCACCACAGGGAGACAGTGGAGTCTACGTAGGTGTTGGCTGATGTGTTAGTGCCGGGGGATGCCGAGGACGAGTCTGGTGGCGGTGTACTGTAATGTCTGTAGTTTGCGGAGTGGGACTTGTAAATGGCGGCGTAGAGTGCATTTCCATAGTCCAGTTTGTTGGTGATGAGTGCATGGGTGACTGTCTTCCTTGACTCTGGGGGTATCCATTTGAAGGTCTTGCGGAGGATGCGGAGGGTGTTGAAAAAGCTGGAGGTGACGGCGTAGACCTGTCTGTTCATGGTGAGGGTTGGGTCGAGTATGATGCCGAGGTTTCTGGCGTGGTCCGAAGGGGTAGGTGGGCTTCCGAGGGCGAAGGCCAACAGGTGTTGTCCCATGCTGAAGGTGTGGTTCCAAGGACAAGGACTACTGTCTTCTCGGCGTTGAGCTTCAGGCAGCTATTGGTCATCCAGACTGCGACGTCCTGCATTCCTTTCTGGAAGTTGAGTCTGGCATTGGCGGGGTCTTTGGTGAGGGAGAGGATGAGCTGGGTGTCAACAGCGTAGGATACGATGTTGAGGCCGTGTTGTCGGACGGTGGCGTCGAGGGTGCCATGTAGATGTTGAAGACGGTCGAGCTCAGAGATGAACCCTCTGGGACTCCACAGGTGATTTACGTGGGATCGGAGAGGAAGGTTGGCAGTCTGATCCTTTGGCTTCTTCCGGGTAGGAATGATCGGATCCAGTCGAGGCCTGTTCCTTGTATGCCGGCGTTGTGTAGTTTGGCGACTAGTGTGTGGTGGGAGACGGTGTCGAAGGCCGCTGAAAGGACGAGTATGATGAGGGCTGCGGAGTGGCCTTGGTCCAGGAGTGTGTGGATGTCATCTGTGGCGGCGAGTAGGACGGCCTCGTTGCTGTGGTTGGTTCGCAATCTGGTTTGGGGCGGGTCGAGGATGGCGTTGTCATCAATGAATCGTGTCAGTTCCCTGCTGACTGTTCACTCTGCAACTTTGGCCGCAAAGGGGAGGAGCGAGATGGGCCGGTAGTTCTTGAGGTCGGTGGGGTCAGCTGTGGCCTTTTTGAGAAGGGGCCAGACTTCTGCACGCTTTCAGTCGTCTGGGTAGGTGCCTGTTTTGAAGGTGGTATTGATGGTGCGTTGCAGTTCGTGTGTGATGGCAGCCGCGGCTCTGTGGTAGATGTGGGAGGGCATGGGTTGGTGGGGGCCCACGAGTGGATGCCTTTCATGGTTGAGGCTGTGTCTTCGGCTGTGACTGGCATCCAGGTGGAGATGGTGGGCTGGCTGGTGTGTCCGGGGCCCGGGGTGTCTGTAGACGAGGGTTCCTCGGAGTGTGGAGTTGTGGCTGGTCTGGATCTGGAAGTGCAGGGGTTCGGCAGAGGGGAAGGTTTGGCTGGAGGTGGTGAGGCGGAGGGTGCTCTTGTGGGCAATGGCGAGGCACCCTCCCGGGTTGTTGGTGCGGTCCTTCCTCTGGATCTTGCATCCGTCCGGGATGGCGGTGTTGATGTCGGGGGTGGAGGAGGCATTGGTCCAGGTCTCCGTGAAGAAGGCGATGTCGGGCGAGAGAGAGTTGAGTAGGTTCCAGATTTCCACGGCGTGTTTGTGCACGGAGCGCCCGTTGAGGAGGATGCATCCTAGGGTGTCGCTGGTGCTGGCGTCAGCTGTGTTGGAGTCCGGGGTGGTGGTTAAGCTCTGGCGGCAGTGGAGGCAGGAGAACTGGCCGTGGGTCGTGTTTGCCGAGGCCTGTTGTCAGTCTCTGACTTTCCCGGGGTTGAGTGCGTGGAGGGTGGCTGTGATGTAGCAGTGGGTGGCCCGTGATCCAGGCTTCCTGGCGCTGGTCGCGGTTGGGTTGCAGACATGCGCAGACGGGCTTGTCTTAGGCGCGCCTTCTGCACGCCAGTGGCGCGTGTCTGCTGCGCAATCGCGCAGCGTCCGCAATTAAGTAGGGGAGGGTGGAGGAACGATCAGCTGGGAGGCGGGAATGTGCGAGGACAGGGGTGTGGGTCCACAGGGGCAGCAGCGGCGGGAAGCGGGTAGTGCAGGCTCAGAGAAGCCAATAAAACAGTTAAAATAGGGAAAAACAAGGGATAAATAACTGTGTAATCATGCTATGTATCCTCAGGGGGTGGGTAGGACTGCTCCAAACACGGAGCAGGGAATGTGCAGATTGGCATGCACACTTAAGTGCGCAATGACTGTTTGGTTGGCCCACTCAGGCCGCCCAATGCAGACATGCGCACTTCTCTGTTCGCAATGCAGGCTGCATTACAGCCTGCATGGAGAATATGCCCACCCCTTCGGCCCCTGGCTGTATGACTTGTCCCATTGCCAATTAACAATCCCACCGCCGCATCGCAGCATTGTGATTGACTCAGGGGAGGGAGCCTGGCTGCCTACTTCCTATTCCTGGAAACAGACGCAGGAGAACAGTAGCTACGAAGACACGGGACACAGCTTAGAGGTAAGACTTCCCTCAATAAATTTTTAACAACACACGCTCACACACACATCCCTGCGTCCACGCACCATCAAGTGTTCTTTACGGGGTTTACCACCTCACAGCTGTCCGGACACCCCCCGCACTTCTCAATGGTGGCCGCTATGCACCCATGCACAGCAGGCGTACCACTCGTGTGCCAAAGGCACATACATAGTTGGATGCATGCCATAACATTGCATTCCATTCCGATACATACTAATACTAGGCACACTGCAACAGTAGAGTAGGTGTTGCATAGTGGAGACATGAAGATCACTGTTCCCAATACAGTGAGTGCGACCCAAAAATAACCTTTGCACAACAAACCCAACCGTGAACCCTGGAATTCCTTTCTGAACCCCCAAAAGACACCCAAAAGATCACATTTCAGACAAATGCACCCCCCCAATTCTCTTTATTTTGGCACAAAACACACCCAAGATTTAGAAATTTGACCCCAGAAAAACACCCAAAAATTCCAATATTTAGCCCAAAAAACACCCCATTTTTCATAGTTTACCCCGGAAAACACCCCATTTTTCATATTTTACCCCAGAAAACACCCCATTTTTCATGTTTTACCCCAAAAAACAACCCATTTTTCAGATTTTCCCCAGAAAACACCACCCATTTTTCATATTTTACCCCAAGAAATAGACCATTTTTCATATTTTAACCCAAGACATAGTCCAATTTTCATTTTTTACATCCAAAACCCATACACACCTGAAAAAATGTAAATTACCCCATTACTAACCTCACAATGCGTTGTAATCAAATGCGATGTTAAGAGACCCGCGTTGTCGGAGTTGCATTGTTAATGATGTACTGCCTGCGTTGTAAGGGCCGTCTCCCGTGACAAAGGCAACACATAAGCTACACCGTTTGCATCCGTCTGCCCCTGGACCGTGCTCAGCACCAAGGTGCATTCCTCTTGGACACTCCACTGCTACTACGCCAGCACCCTCCTCGCCATCAACCCTGGACGCCACCTCGCCTGCCAGGACAAACCTCTGCTCTGTAACGGACATCGCCCTTGCCATCACTGACGGATGCAGTATCACCCGCAAGGTGCACCCCGACCATCAAGGAGGAGGCAATGCCGTCACCTACAGAGGCACACTCCGACTGACCACGCACTCTAATGTGCCAAGGGTGACCATGGACCACATCAACTCCCAGATCCGGACCAAGCCCAAGAACATCCTCTGTGGCACCCTCATGTGCAGGCCCCCCATTCTACAATCCCATTGTAGACATCATTGCACCCCAGGGTCTCCCATCCCCCGACGACATCCAACTCGGTGGACTCAAGTTCCACCTGGGCAACCCCAGTGAACAGAGCACCACCCCCTCCTGTCACCGACATCAGACGCAAGCAGCAAGTCACCTCAACAGGCCACATAGCAGGACACACGGTCGAGCACATCACCTCTGCCAGCGGGTACTTCAACTTCAGCCACAACACCGGACTCTCCTGGCACTACCATCATTGGATGTATGACGTCTTCACCTTTCCCACCGGACGCCAGCGCCGTCATCGCACCCCGTCGCAGCTGGATCAAGGCCACCGCAGAACGTCTGGTCAACTGCCTCCGCACCAACACTCCACCAATGCTTCCAAACGATGACACCGCAGTGCGCAACCACCACCGATGGATCTCCAACATCGCCGACATTCGGGCACCCCTCATGAACAGCACTGCATCAGTACCTTCCGCCTGCCTGATGACAGGCGTGAGGGTGAGGCAGTGCCATAGGGATAGGCTGGCCGCATGCATTGCTGGAGTTGCGTCATGGTTGTGACACAACTGCAGCAATGTGTGACTTTAGCGCAGACAGATACGTCAGGATTCCTGACGTATCTGTCATTACTTGCGCCATGGAGCTCTGTCCAGTGAGTACAGCGCATCCATGCTGTTGCAAGGAGGGCGTAATGAGAAGTGTTGCTACGCTGTCTTGTCGCAGCGCAGCAACACTTTTCATGAGTGGGGCACAGGAATGCACACTAACTCATTGATGGTGCGCATTCCTGCACTGTATTTTTGTCGCAGGGCAGCACTGCAACATTGCTTGCAGCGCTGTCCAGCACCATAAACATGCATACATGTGGGCCCAAGTCTTGTCCCCATTTTTAAGACCAGCTATTTTTTGGTCTTAAGTTCCTGCAGCTAATGGGCCTTAGCGCGACTTTTTTTATTGCTTCGCGGGTCCGGCTCATCCTTGATAATAGGGTGCAGTGGTGTTAGTGTGAGTTTTCCTGTAATTTTGAGAAGGAACGCCTACCTTGCATGTCATTAGCAATAAATATCGCTGGCATGCAAGGCTATGGAAAAACCGACTGATATCGCCGGAAAGCTGTCGCTAACGCCTGTTAGCGACAGCTTGTTAATAGGGTGTTACAAAAAAACGCGTTAGCGGCAAAAAATTCCCGCTAACGCGGCGATAAATGGCTTGATAATATGCCCCTATATTTTGTTCCCATTTCGGAAATATATAGGTTTCCTTGGTACCTATTTTTTACTCTTTATATTTTACCAAATGAATTGCTCCACCCGGTAAACAATGAAAAACTGTTGCAAGATGCAGCTCAGTTATTGGCTCTGGGTTTCTCAGGTTCTTGGTGAACCTAGAAGGCCTCTATATCCCCGCAACCAGAAGCGTCCAGCAGATGTAACGGTAAATTGCTTTAAAACATATGTTATACTTAGAAGAAGTTACAGGTGAAAATATTGGCACAAATGGCTGGTTTTTTCAACTCAAATTCAATATTTTTTATCTTCACCTGTTAGTTTCTATACAAAACCTTGAAGGATCTACACAAATGACCCCTTGCTGTATTCAGAATTTTGTATACTTTTCAGAATTGTATAGCTTTCTGGGATCCATTATTGCTTTCACACCCATTTCGACCACTGACTGAAAGGAGGTTGAAAGCACAGAAAATAGCAAAAATAGGCTATGTCCCAGTAAAATGCCAAAACTGTGTAGAAAATGATAGTTTTCTGACAAAGGTCTGCTGTCCCTGAAAGCTGAAAAGATAGTGATTTTAGCACCACAAACCCTTTGAAGATACCATTTGCAGGGAATAAACCAGATGCTTTCTTCTGCAGCACTTTTTTCACATTTTAAAAATAGCAGTATTTTGGCTAATGTCTGGGTTACCTCCAGGGAAATCCACAAACCTTGGGTACGTTTAGAATCCTCAGGGTATTGGAAATAAAGGATGCAAATTTGACGTGGATACATTATGTGGACAAAACGTTACAGGGGCCTAAGTGCGAACTACCCCAAATAGCCAAAAAAGGCTTAGCATGGGGGGGAGGCCTAGCAGCGAAGGGGTTAAAGAATGTTCAAGATAGATGGATAAATGGGCGTGTTCTTCTTATTGTTTCAGTTGAAAAGCATATTATCCAATGATATTCCTTTATTTCCCGGTGACATGATTTTCTGTTTTGTTTTTGAATTTTGTCTTTTTTTAGTGGTTTTGTAAAGTTGTAAATATTGTTTGTTGGTTTTATGGTTGAAGACATTTTCGATGTTAGGATTTAAGATGATAGAACATGGATGTCATTCCACGTGAATATTTTTTGTTCATCCCTCTAGAGTGGGTCTTTTCGCTGAGTATGCATTGTACTACTTTTGGAGCCGTTTTTCATTCCTGTTGAGTTTTGGTAAGAATGAGTAGTTTGATGGGTGTTTTGTAGTTATGTTCTATTCGTGAGTTCAAATGTTGAAAGTTATTTTTTGAAATTGTTGTTATTGTTAAATGTGTTGTTAAAATAAAGTTAAACAATTATGTTACTAAACAGCTAGTCTCAAACTTTGTGTAAAATATGTTTATATATCTGTTTCACATTTTTTTCATTTGTATTTGTGACTACCGATGTCATTGTGACCTCAGGTGTTGCTGTGAAGAAGGAACATGCATTTTTGATGTAGATTTTGCGACAAATGAATACAAAGGGGAAAGTTAAATTAGTATCTTACTAAATAGCAACACTGAAACGTTATGTAAAATATATCTATATATGTGTTTTACACTTTGTCAAAAACATCCGGTATTCGCAGTGTGTCCTTGGCAATTGCACTCATAGAATCACACAGGCACTGCCTGTGCAATCATAAAGGACGTCCTTTCTCCACCACTCTGCAAATGTGCCTCCTGGCACACTCCTAGTTGGGAGATGAAGTCCCTTGGCTATTGAGGTTCATTGGGGCCAACTACCTCTCCTGTTACCTCCAGCAAGTCCCACTCGGTGAGTTTCCTAAGAGGTCTTCGGAGGTCCCGCCTCCTTTCTCCATCACTCTGCAAATGCATCTCCTGGCACACTACTTGTTGGGGAATGAAGTTCTATTGGATGCTAAGGGACCTTTGGGACCAAAAAGCCCTCCTGGTACTTTCTGTAAGTCTTACACAGCGGGATTCCTGAGAGCTGGTCAAAGGCCCCGCCTCCTTTCCCCACCATTCTGCAAATATCATTTCTTCTTAAAAAAAACTGAATTTCAATGAAAAAAACAAAGATTACGGGGACGCTATAGTTAGGAATTAGCATTTAAAAAACCTTATAAATTCACTGAAAAAAACAAAGGTTACAGGGATGTTATAGTTAGGAGTTAGCATTTAAAAAAACCTTAGAAATCCACTGAAAAAAACAAAGGTTACAGGGACGTTATAGTTAGGCTGACATTTTACTCATACAAAACCAGAGAAATTCAGCAGTTATAGTTAGCTGAGTTAACTATAACTGGCGCCACCGCAATTCTCTGCTTATGACCTCACATATTACATCACTTATGACATGGTCAGTGACATCACTGATGGCATATTAAATGACATCTCTGATTTGATAAAGACCACTTTATCCCTTATGTACTCAATTGTAAAATAAACATCAACCAAAGTGTAAAAGTACATATAATGTCGCAATACTGTAAATTCAAAAACACAATATAAGAGCTATTTCTGTGCCTCTCTACCACTGTGTCACTGGTACATTTAGTGTTTCAATACTTTTCTGCTTAAATGTGTCAGATATATATTTTGAGAAACACTGCATAAACAAATCTGCACATTAATCTGTATCACAGTATATAGATCACTAATTATTCCACATATATGCAAACAGTGTGTGACAGGTTACATATATAATTCACCAGATGGTTCTAAAAGAGTACATATTCCTTACTAAAACTTGTAAATACATGTGTCTCTGGTTGAGTACAGCAATACTCACTGGATGATTGGATGAGTGTATGAGTGTATAGATAGTGGCTAGGTGATAACCTCAGAGTAAAGGTAGTGCCTGCATGATTCCCTGAGTATGTAGGAACTCCATTGGTGGTTCCATATCTGCATAGTTAGTGCCTGTGTATTCACATGACTATATTGCTACTATCTGGGTGATTGGATGAATGCATGGGTGTTGCCTGCACGGTTCAATGAGTACATAAGTAGTGCCTGCATGACTGAAAGAGTGCATGTGTAGTGCCTGGGTGATTAATTAAGTCTAGATAACACACTTGATATATAATTGCATACATGGCTCTCTAAGAGCATACATTGCTCTTTTACTCAGCTTATACATGCATCAGTACGTTTCTAAAATTGGAAACAAAAATTCCTACTTTTTCAAAGCACAAAATCTGTTCTTAATGGCTGACATACATCATTTCACAAATATTTCTTGTGTCTTTAAAACATATATTCAGCATTTCTCAGAGAAAAAAGTTACAAGCCAAGTGAAGCTAGCACAGGAACTCTCAAGAGACATTCCGTACTCTTAACCCTCCTCAATTTTAAACATAGCATGTTTAAAGAACTACACCTCCCTCACCATATACATGGCATTTTCCAACAGCCTTAAAGAACATTGATCACCAAGTAAACATATATGTGATTTCATAATAAATAAACACCTTCAGGCCATCTTTCCAAAAATACATTCTCTGCCTCTTTAAATAAACTCAAAAGTCTCATCTTACATATAACGATCTGCAGCCACAAAACCCATAGTGCACCATCTAAGTATATGCAAACCAGTCATATAAGTTAAAAACCACATTGACAAACACTTCCTAATACATACCTAATAATTATTACTACTTTATAATTCATTTACAGACGTAGTCCATTTTCTTATCTTTTATTTCTGACTACACTACTCCTGTTTAATAATGTGACTAAAACTCCCACAACTCCCACAATGCAAATAGTATAGATGTATCTATTCTGCACAAAATGCTCAGACATTCAGAACTTTGTAATTTTTAAAGGCATTGCTCATGGCATGCCACTGCGGAGTTCCTCAGGGATCTTCCCTGAGTCCCACACTTTTTAATGCCTACATGGCCCCCCTAGCGGAAATTGTCCTTCCCTATGGGATGCACATTGTGACCTATGCCGATGACACCCAACTGGTTGTTGCACTTAACCACTCAGACAGGGCCTCCACCTGCCTCTGTACCTGCCTTAAAGAAGTAGCCAAGTGGATGAAACACTCTTATCTGAAATTGAATGGCGATAAAACCTAGCTTATGCTCCTTGGCAACCTCTCTCTTTTCAAGACAGACACCATGTGGCCAGCCTCGATGGGCGCAGCACCTGTCCCGAAGTCAGAGATAAAAAGCCTGGGCTTTTGGCTGGACTCTGACCTCAGCTTTAAAGTCCAGGCCAGAAAGGTGGTGGCCTCTTGCTTTGGCATCATAAGGATGCTTCGTAAAGTGCTCCCCCTGCTCCCCTTTCAGGCAAGAAAGCTCATGGTCCAGGCGCTTATTCTTTCACGCCTCGACTATGGCAACGCCTTATACCTTGGAGCCCCGAGTTCGGGATTCGTCAAACTGCAAACAGTACAGAACTGCGCCGCAAGGATCCTCATGGGGACTCAGAACCGGCAGTCTGCAAAACCGGACATGAAGGCTCTCCACTGGCTCCCCATCCGGGAGAGAGTCCACTTTAAGGCCTTATGCATTACCCACAAACTGATAGGAGCGAAAGGACCAGAGATTATCTCCTCTATGGTCAAGCCCTATTGAGCTAACAGGTGACTATGCTCAGATGAGCAACACCTGGCAGTCGTCCCCAGAATTCAGAGAGTCAGAAGTGGTGGTCGGCTATTCTCACATAATGCTGCCAAACTTTGGAACTCCCTTCCTCTTCAGCTACGTAGGGAACCCAATCACCTTGTCTTCCGCAAGCTGCTGAAAACATGGCTCTTCCCTAAGTGATTCCCTGAAGCTTCAGTTATCCACCAGCGCTGGGATGCCTACGGGTAGCTATGCGCTCTATAAATGCTGCTTCATTCATTCATTCATTCATGGTAATTTTCAATAGTACTAACATCTTAAACACATACCACCTGCCATATACAGTTCCTCTGATATTTTTTTTTCACATCACTGTGGTACTCTTTTTAATCAAACTCCCATATACATCTCCATTTCTAATGTACATTTTTAAATGATTAAAAAGCTATAAACATACCAGTGAATTGAGTTTGTAGATTATAATGTTGTTTTAGCTCTTTCTGGATAGTTTTGACACTGTTAAGATTTGTAAAAACTAAGCACAAGAATGATATACCACTCTCATAGAAAGCTACGAGAAAGGCAGCAAATTAAATCATGTCTTTCATTTTAGACTACTGCATCTCCACTTGTGAATGGTTAGCATCTGTTAACCCTTTCCCTCTGTTTCAAAACCAGGTTCCTGTTCGCGATGTTTTCCGATCATCGTGGAATAATCACAAAAAAGGGAGTCCAAACCGATATTTAGCTTCAGTTTTTTTTTAAATTTAAATACTGAACAACAGTTTATTACATAGTCCTGAGTTGGAAATTAAAGTTTGCCATTACTTAAATTGTAACAATAGTTCATGTAAGACCAAAAGGTCCTAAAAAAGCAAGAGTTGTAGACTTAAGAAAGTGTTATTCACTTAGCCTATGGCATAGGGCATATTACTGAATGAATGCCAGAGGGAGCAAAAATAGGCAATTCCAATTGTAGGAAGGGACACAGGTGGGCATTGACATAATAATTCATTTATTTATAAATATTATATCAAAACATTTGGAATATAGATCCGGTGCTCACAAAAAGTGAAAAAGAACGTGATGTGGCAAGTGAATGTGATATTTAAAAACATACATCGCATTGACAACCTAAGCAAAAACTCCTGACGATAATTTTTATCAGTGAAGGAGTTTTTTGTTGTACAAGAGGTAGACTGCGTTTTGATCTCAGAAACTTGAGATCTTCATCAGGACAAGGTTTGTGAGCAAGAGGAATCTATAAGATAAATGATAATGCAAAATACATGTATTAAGAGGTTGTCCAGGAAAAATTATTTACATTTTTTAAGAAAATCATAATTAATGAAAGTACATACGAAGTGCTCCCGGAAAAGATAGTAAGAAAATGTAGAATAACATAAATGTATCAGTCAGAACATAATTGATAGTTATTATGTAGTGGACCAGAGTGACAGAGTAGAAGGAAGCTACATCATGCAATCTATATAGAAGAAAAGAGAATCAATCAAACAAGAAAGCGAAAAAAGTCTTAGCGGTACTAAGTGCCTAAGGAGTTGGAGGCTACAGCAACGAGGTGAACTCAGATTCAGCAGGTGTGGTTTCCTCCACAGATTCAAAAGCATATCTATGTCTGTATTACATTTCTTTTTTTAAACAACAGCCAATAATAAGACTTTTTGCTAACGCATCCAACACACTACCTAATTTTATTCACTTTCATGCTGACAGCATCCAATGAAATATATCATTTATTTCTTTAAACACCTCCATTTCAACTGCTTTTCATTTAGAAAACTGCTTCATTCAGCTCCAGCCTTCTCCTGACTGCTATTGCTCCTTCACTTCAAAATGCTTAGCGTGTGGATTGTGGGCCACAGCTATGTCTATTGGGATAAAGAGGCTGCAAAAAACAGAGGTATTGACGGGGACTTGGGTTTGCAAAATGTGGAGATTACTTGGTTTGGCCAGAGATTGTTAAAGTTTCATCAGTTGCTGACTTTGGTTAAATCCATTGTGGATTGCCAAGCTCCTCACCTCATGATTGCGCACTGTGGTGGCAATGACCTAGGTACATTGACTGGGGTAGGGCTGGAAATCATAATGAAAGATACCTTTGCAGACCTGATGTCACTTGTCCCTCACACTGTCTTGGTGTACTCAAATATCTGCCAAAGACAGAAATGGAAGTGGTCAAATAAATTCTGTCCACAGATTGACAAAGCCAGGAAACATGTTAATAAAACTGTTTCTGCTTTCCTCCGAGACATTAATATGGGCTCTATCTAAAATAACAGTCTGCTTCTTGACATGCATAGAATATATAGAAGTGATGGAGTTCACATTATGGATGAAGGAACAGGGTTTTTCTAAGCAACCTGAAACTCTGCATACAGTCTTATCTGTAGCTGTCTTATACACAAAGGCTCTTATCAGAGCCACCCAAGAAGTCAAACTTTTTTCATTTTCTTGTCAAATATTTATTTTTTAATCTTTAAAATCCACGACGATGTCGCGATGTTCGCGATCACGTCGTGAAATCGCAAAACAAAAGTAGACATTCAACGACCACCACCACATTAAAAAATGTTAACTTAAAAAAAACATTCTAACTATTACAATGCGCACATTACTAACCACATCAATGCTTTAAAAACATATTTGTACACATATTTTTCTAGTAAGTTCTTAACGAAATTGTTTAAACCCTACTTCACGTTTTCGCAATTACACCGAGAGTCACGATGACTAAGGTAACCGTGATGATCGCTCCTTTTTTAGGGGGTGCAAAGCACATACATGAACACTTTAAATTCATATTTTTGTAGAGATTTTGTATAAAAACAACCTTTTAAATGGATTTTCCGTTTTCGTGGTGACGCCAGGTGTCGTAATGATATTGGTAGCCGCGGTCACCGCGAATGCGTCACGAAATGACAAAACAAATGCAGGCATTCAAAAGCCACCACCGCATGCAAAACTTATAATTGAAAAATGGATTATAACCAACAGACTAAACACATTACTATCTAAATGACTGTATAATAGCATGTACAACTCCCTTAATATCTCTATAACACAGTGCATAACTTTTCAGTGTAATCTATGATTGCATGCATCACTGTATCAGTTAGTCTCTCATTTACTGTATAAGTATTTGAGAGGATCTGTGAGACGGTGCATCAGTCTATCAATATTTCTGTAACAAAATGTGTGACTGCCTCAGTGCATCTATGACTGGGTGCATCAGTGTCACAATGGGTATGTGATTGCTTGTGTAAGTCTCTCACTCAATCTGTGAGTAGGTGCATGAGTGCCTTTGTGCATTTGTAAGTAAGTATATGACTGTCTGACTGGATCTGTGAGTGGATACATGAGTGTCTATGTGGGTGTCTGAGTGGATCTGTGAGTGAGTGCATGAGTCTCTCAGTGGGTCTATGACTGGCAGTGTGAGTGTCTGAGTGGTTCTGTTAGTGGATGCATGGGTCTCTGAGTGTGAGTGTGAGTGGGTACATGAGTCTCTGAGTGTATAACTGACTGGGTGCATAAGTCTCTGAGTGGGTCTATGAGTGGCTGTGTGAGTGACTGTATGGGTGTGTGAGTGTCTGAGTGGCTCTGTGAGTAGGCGTATGAGTGTCTCAATGGGTCTGTTAGTGAGAGCATAAGTCTCTGAGTGGGTGAGTGAATGGGTGAATGCATGAGTGTCTGAGTGGGTCTGTGACTGGGAAGGTGAGTGTCTGGGTGGGTCTGTGAGTGGATGCATGTGCCTTGACTGGGTGAGTGAGTGGGTGCTTGTAGATCTGGGTGACCTTGTGAGTGGGTGTTACTGTTTCTGAGTGTATGAGTGACTGACTGATTCCATACGTTTCTGAGAGGGAGTGACTGCATAGGTTTGTGAGTGGGTGTATGAGTGTCTGAGTGGATCTGTAAGTGGGTGTATGAGTGTCTGATTGGGTCTTTACATGGGTGCGTGACTCTCCGAGTTAGTGTGTAAGTGCGTGCTTGAGTATCTGAGTTGGTCTTTGAGTGGGTGAATAAGTGCCCAGGTGGGTCTATGAGTGGGTGTAAGAATCTCTAAGTGGGTATGAGACTGTACGCATGAGTCTATGACTGAGTCTCTAAGTAGGTGAACAAGTCCCTGAGTGGGTCTGTACATGGGTATGCCACTCTCCGAGTTAGTCTGTAAGTGAGTGTATAATTACCTGAATGGGTATGTGAGTGAGTGCATGAGTATCTAAGTGGGTATGTGCCTGTATGTATAAGTGTGTGAGTGGGTATGTGAATGGGTGTATGAGTGTCTAAGTGAGTTTGAGAGTGTGTACATGAGTCTGTGACAGGGACTTGTGAGTGTGTACAAAAATATATATATTTTTTTAATATTTCCACCAATATTCGCGCAGTCATCACAATAGTCTCAACATCCCCGCCATGGTAAATGGGGGGGCCGTGCAGGCACTTGCGTCATGAATATCATGTGCAATTTAAAAAATCTATTTTGGTCACATAACTTGTGTCACTAACACACCCATTTCTCAAACATGAGGTCAGAGTATCTCCACCCTGACCCCCCTGTGTTAGCTTTCACACAAAGTTTCAGCCCCAGGAACCATTCAAGAACGATAAAATGGCGGCTGGAACTTTCTATTCAGATTGCGCCCAGCCAATCACAACATTCCCGATGGCGCGCGAATCCGCAATATATCGCTAAACAAACGTGAAATATCCACAGCCAGAAATATCACTATAATTTTTGGCTTACAATTCTCAAAAACTACTGGATGGATTTGCACCAAAAAGCAAAAAACACAATCTGAGTAACAGCATCTACCTTTCTGCCAAATTTGGTGTAATTCCCTCCTGCGGTTGGCGCTGTAGGTTTGATAACACGTTCCTATGGGAATTAACATTACAAACGCACTGTTTTTTCGCACCCCTATTTCTCAGTCCCCACTGCATGGATCACCCCCAAACTTTTCATGACACACAGAACCTACTTTGACACTTTTGGTCAAACGATGCCAAAGTTATAGGCAAGTCAAAAAATGCTTTTCCTATGGAAACTAGGTCCTAACTATAACTATATACTGGCGACCACCACATATATTATATATAATTATATATGTATATAATTCACACACAAAAAAGGTTATAGGGATGTTACATTTAGGCTCAGATTTCACTAGTACAAAACCAGTGAAATTCAGCAGTTATAGTTACCTGAGCTCACTATAACTTACTCCCCCGCAATGAACTGCTTATGACTTCACATATTACATCACTCATGACATGGTCAGTGACATCACTGATGACATCATCCAGTGATTGTGAGTGTTTCATAACAGTTTTTCGGTGTTAAAATATTTACTAAGTTATTACAAAAAATGAGTATAACTTGTGTATTACTAATGAGTCATACTATTTCAAACATATATTATGTGAGTGGCTGACTGTCTATACCTGTGAGTGAGTGGCCGTCTGAGTATCTGTATTGGTGAGTGAATGGGTGTATGAGTGGTTGTATGGGTAAATAAGTAGGTGTGTGAGAAGCTGTTGGGTGAATAAGTGGGTGTGTGAGTAGCTATATGGGTGAGTGAGTGGCTGTGTGAGTAGCTGCATTTGTGAGTGATTGGGAGTGTCAGTGGTTGTATTGGAGAGTGAGTGACTGTGTGAGTGGCTGTATGGGTGGGTGAGTGGGTGTGTGAATTGCTGTATGGGTGACTGAATGGCTGTGTGAGTGACTGTATGGGTGAGTGACTAGGTGTGTAACGTGCTGTATGGGTGAGTGAGTAGCTGTTTTGAGTAAGTGTTTGTTTAACTGAGAGGGTGTGGGAGGGGGTGAATTGGAGAGTGACTGTTCATTGGCTGTATTGGGTCAGTAAGTAGACTTGTAAGTGCTTATATGGATGTGTGAATGGGTATGTAAATGGCTGTGTGGGTGTATAAGTTGCTCTGTTGAGAGGCTGTATGGGTGAGTGAGTGGGTATGTGAGTATCTGTATTGGAGAGTGAGTGGGTGTGTGAGTGCCTGTATGGATGAGTGAGTGGCTGTGTGAGTGACTGTATAGGTGAGTGAGTGGCTGTGTGACTACGTGTATGGGTGAGCGACTATGTGACTGGCTGTATGAGTGATTGAGTGGGTGGGTGAGTGGCTCTGTGTATGAGTAAGAGAGAGTGGTTCTGTGGATGATGTCATCAGTGTTGTCATTTGAGATGTCATGAGTGAGGTAATATGTAAGGTCATAAGCAGTGCATTGTGGGGAGTAAGTTATAGTTAGCTCAGTTAACTATAACTGCTGAATTTCTCTGGTTTTGTACGAGTGAAATCTGAGCCTAACTGTAACGTCCCTGTAACCTTTGTTTTTTGTCAGTTAATTTCTACAGTTTTAGGTTGTGAGTGGGTGTGTGGGTGGCTGTGTGGGTCTATGAGTGACTGTGAGTGCCTGTGTGTGTCTGTGATTGGGTGTGTGAGTGGTGCTATGGATTTTGGGCATTTGCATACTTAGGGTATTTAAAAGTGAGAACCATGGACTCTGTTCTCAACAGGAGATGACAAGAAAGAAACAACTCATCACAGTCAGTGCAGATCAGATTATGCTCCAATAGATCAATAATGCATTCACTTCCATTAAGGATTTCATATTGTTTTTCAACATGGAATACAAGAGGAAACACACTTGCTTTGCCCTTCCAAAAGCCAAGAAATTATGATCGCTTGTGCTTTACTGAAGTGGAGCTTCATCTGGGGCACTTGCTATGTAGGGGCTTCCCATTGAGGTTTAATTTCGGTAAAATGAGCATCAGGACCAGAATGTAACCTCTTTTTTTTAAAAAGAGTGCACACTTTTCCCGAAAATGTCTACCCAACTGGAGTACTTTTTACCAGTTAATTAGTAAGTGCTACCTTGTTGGGTAAATATCTAGTGCATAATCTGCACTACAGCTGTATAAAGGACCATGAGGTAATGTCTGCAGTGACCTTGTGGGCATGTCATTTCAGCAAAGCGATTCTTCCTGCACCTCCCTTATCCACAAATGTGAATGCTTGTCAAAAGAAGACGACAAGACTACACAGAGGCTCATCTCCAGCAAACAGAGGTACTTCTTCTAAACTATATGAAATAACTGCTTCTATGTTTGGTGGAGATGTCTGCGCATTCCTCTGCATCAAGTTCCCTTCACCAAAATCGGTGTGAAACACACTCTGGCCTTTTGGTAAACTGTCCATCAACGTGGAAAAAGCAGCTAAGAACTTTGCATACTACTATGTAAAATGGCCAAATAGATGTAGCTTGCAGATCATTTTGCACATTTGCATACTCAGAGTAATTACAAGAGAGAGCTATGGTCTCTCTATTTCTATTTCAAGAAAGCGAGGGGAGTTGTGTGCCCCCCTCTCTGGCCCAATTTCAGCCCCAGGGACCCGATCCCTCTGGGCCTGGCCTTTTCATGCTGGGTGCACTGGACCCACAAAGGGCACTCAGTCTGCACCGTTGGGGACCACGGGGGAGCTTGAATGCCCCCACAGTCCCTGCTAGCTCCCCACCTCCAGCGGGAGCCGGAATTGTTCCCACACAAAGCGATCTGCTAAACATGGAGCTCTATGTGCATGGGAGCAATACTTTTGTCTGTTCTTGTTTGCTCTCGCTTCGTGGGAGCTGTTGCAGCTCATGCCAAAGGAAAGCAAACTGCGATCTCCTGAGGGTGGGCACCTTGGTAGATAGCAGTAGCTGGCCATGGGGGGGTGGTGGTAACCAGTGCCATTATTGGCTCCAGGATGGGGGCTGTACAGCCCCCCTCCTTTCACTTTCAGGGTCCAGACCTGGGAGGTGGTGGACCCCAGGCCGTATATGGCCCTTCCCAGTTTTTTTAATTGTATGTGCCCCAGGGAGGTGGTGGTCCCTGGGGCGTCCACACGCCCCCCATGTTATTTGTGTTGCCCGGGAAGGAGGTGTCCCTGGGGCACATTAAAGCCCCATGAGGGGGGTCCGTGCTGCTTCTCCCCATTTTTAGCAAAAATCCCCAGGGAGGGGGTAGTCCCCGTGGATTCCATGAGCCCAATGGAGGGGGATCTGCACTGACTGCTACAATATTTAAATAAAGCACGAGGGAGGTGGGGTCCCTGGGGCTAAAAACGGCTCTAGGAGGGGGGCCCTGTGTGACCCCCTCCTTTTATTTTTTTCAGTGGCTATAATGTGAATAAGCGCAGGAGACCACAATTGTTTTTTCTTTTTGCAGAGGATTCACAACTCTGTCACAATTTTGCAGCAATTTTTTTTAAAAAGTCCTTTTTTACACTCACAGGGTCCCAGGGCGACCCCAGGACCAGGGTTAGAGGTTCAGGGTATTGTTACCCTGCCCACTCTTATTTTTTTAACATTATTTTGGAGATTCGGCTGAAGCCGAGTCCCAAGATGACTGCCAACACAGTGCTGACAGGCAATCACATATCAGTACAGGGACTGCTGGATCCCCGGAGGATCTGAGTCCTGATATATACAAATTTGGATTTCAATTAATTTCTGAAAAACTACTGAATGGTTTTACACCACATAACAAAATGCACAGCTTCTGGACCAAGATCTAGCTTTCTGCCAAATGTGGTGTAATTCTGATAAGCGGTTCAGGCTGTAGTCATGTTCAAAATACCTGTGGGAATTAACATGGGCAACATACTTTTCTAGACCCCCCTCTTTTTCTCAGCCCCCGCTTGATGGATCATGCCGAAAGCTTCCATGCACAACTAGAATCATAGCGCCCTTTTTGGAAAAATTCCGTGAATATTCGTAAACCTGCACTGGAGATATTGCAAGTCCAAAAACGCTTATATCGGGACTCAGATCCTCCGAGGATCCAACCCCTGACATGTTTTGCTCTCAATAGAGCTCTTCAGAGAGGTATAGCTTTGTCCAGACACAAGGGAGCAACCAGTATAAGTCAAAACAGCACCCTTTCAGGCTTAGAGTGTGGACTAAATTATGCAAAATAGGAAGCAGAGGACATCCTTGGGGGTCAACTACCCCTCCTGTTACCTCCAGTAAGTCCCACACAGCGGGCTTGCTGAGAGGTTTTCGGTATCCACGACCCCTTTCTTCACCACTCTGCAAAATGGGCCTCTTGTCACACTACTAGTTGGGGGATGAAGTCTCACTGGCTCTTGAGGGTCTTTGGGGGCCAGCTAGCCCTCCTGTTACCTCCAGTATGAACCACACAGCTGGATTGCTGAGTGGTCATCAGAAGCCTGCCCCCTTTCTCCTCCACTCTGCAAACAAGCCTCCTGGCACACTGCTGCTTGGGGGAAGAAGTTTGCTTTAGTCCTGAGGCCCTCAGGATGCAAGGGGCCTCAACTCCCCACCAGAAGTGTGCCGAGAGGCATGTTTGCAGAGTGGTGGAGAAAGGGGGCCTGGTTTTGAACCACCTCTCAGCAATTCCACTGTGGGGGGCTTACTGGAGGTAACAGGAGGTCTTGTTGGCCCCTAAGGACCCTCAGCAGCCAAGAAGGCTTCATCCCACAACCAGCAGCGTGCCAGGAGGCTCATTTGCAGAGTGGTGAAGACTGTATCATCATTGTAGCCTGAGGATCCAGTCAGGTGTCGCAGACAGTCGTTGCTGAGCCTTCATGTTGGCAATCACCACAGGCTGTTGCTGCTGTAGCACAAATTGCAGATCTCGCATTGCTGGTCTTCATCAGCAGTCATTGAAGTGTGAAGAGTCGGGTTCACCAGAGTTTCGCATTGGTGGTCATTGAGGACAGCAGGATCTTGGTGTCCATGAGTCTGTTCCAGGTGTGTGTGAGAGGATGTGCGATTCTGGCTTTGGTAGAGTAGACAAGCACATTGCTGTACAGTGAATAGAGACTGTGTACTAATCAACAGTGTGTTGTCTCTCACTAGTGGCGGCTGGTGAACTTTGAAAGTTGAAAGTAGTAAATGCCTACCTTGTATATAATTGAGCAAGCAAGGTCAGCAAGACTGATTCACAACAGGTGTTGGCCAACAAAAATATTGTGAAAAAAGAGGGCCAAATGGCATATTGCAAACATAGTAGGAAGTTAGTAATATTTTGCAGCACAATTAAAAGTAATACAATCACAGGCCAAAGACACCAGAGCTAAACAAAATACAGGCCCATACTGCAATGTCATTGGTAAATTAGACAGAGCATACAAGATTAAACAGATTATAGCAATTGTGCATGTTCTTGTCTCATACAACAGTAGTGATAGTATCATAGAAAGCTTTATCACTAAGGATAATCTAAATTACTTCCTACAAGTCATAAAATAATAGCCATAACAGAAAGTGTCCTCTGGCATCAGGTAATCAAAATCAGCAAAGGACCTCTCTACTTTAATATGACGGATCTCTCCAATACAAGCCTTAAAATATATATTTGATCTCTAAACATCAACTTGTCATTTTCATCAAGTACTCAAATGTACTGCTGTCATACATGTACAGAGTCGTTCTTTCATACCTATCGATCATCTTCATAAATAAATGTCATGGCTGTTTGTCATATGGCAAAGTTTTCACCTCCATTGTCACAGTAATAGTCATAGCTATATCAAGAATGTCCACATTAAGTAAAAGATATGTACAATTGTGCAGAGGCCATTGTGATGGAATTATTAGCCATAATTTCAATCATTTCCAGAACACCCACACTCTGCCAATAATGGGCTGCCTCATACCGGGGATAGAAAGCTCAGAGTGTGAGTTAGAAGACCTCTGTACGCCAGGGATAGCCACAATGAAGCAGGAAATGCCCATATTATGTCAAAGATATATATATCTCCCTCCCCACACGCAGTCCTTTCCTGCCAAATTACTGACGGACACAAACTTCTGCATCTGCCTTCTGAGAGAGAACATCACTGTAGTAGGAGAGGCAGAAGAACAGCATGTGTGGTATGTGTCTCTAGTATAGGTTTAGCACAGCTATTGCTCTTTACTTCTCAAGCGAGCTTCTTTCATTTCCCATTTATTGCTGTGAAGGGATAGAAAAGTTGGAAAATGCCTTTGCCTTTGACGTGATAAAGACAATTCACCCCTGCCCCCAGAATTAATGATACAACCTTATGAAACAATAATTTATTTTGCTATAAAAAAAAATGTGTTTTGGGTCTGTACTTTGGTGCAGGAGTTACATACACTTTGCAAATGCTACCTGAATGCTATTACACGCGTTAGTAAAAAAGCACAATGAATATGTAAGGTAAGCAGGATACCTAAAGCAAGTCCCCTTTAAAATAATGCCACCCCTCTGCTTGCTGGTTTGACAATAACAGACTCGACACTCTCACACTAACATGGCCTTCGATGGCAGTCAGCAACATTTTAAATTACAAGCCAGTAAGCTCTTAACCACTATCACAGAATGAAATTCAGTCAGTATGTAGTAAACTCAAGTCACAGTATATGTATACAGTCAGAGCATTGATGTAAATAACTAAGCTCTAGCAATCTTCTGCTAAGATTATGAGTTGACAATGATTAGCTAGGTAACTAAGTCATGTGGCCATCCACCCCCTAGTGTGATGGCACAGTTATTTTGGACCTTAATCTGCACTCTTGCTGCTCGTTCACACATTCTTATATATGTTGTTCAGATTCAATAAACAATTCATCCATCCACAATCACTCACATCCACCCACTCATATTACATTTAGAGACTCACCCATCCATACAACCCACTACACAAAAACCTACGCACCAAATAACAAACACATTCATTAGTACAAATTCAGACCTACTGGCTTTGTCAAGGCTTCTTTATTGTTGTGGTAAACAAAGAAAGGCTATAAAAAAAAGTGAAACAAACCCTCATTGGTAGAGAGCCAACCTGGGTCTACATATATTTGACATTAAAAGACGTCTCCGCAGAATGTCTGTCAGATCAGAAGCACCCACATGGGTTCAGGGTTTCTTGTTCATCTCCCATGCACTATGTACTCCTGGTGTCAGTCACGTGAGATACCAACAAACCACACTTTGCATAACTTTACGCAATTTCATGAAATTTCACACAAAAAATATTGCTCATTCTTATGTAAGGCCAATAATGGACATCACTCTATTAACTTTCACATTACATTCACAATAATGAATTGGAAATATGAGACCCATTCGGATACATTGTAACCCACCTACTTTCTCTCCAAAGCACATGGCAGGCCAGGATGATTTGAGTATTGAAATTCATGCTTACACAAAGACCACACCAATTCACATTACTTAGGGTGCGATGGGGTGGGCTGATCTTAGCCTTTAGAGTCACATGTTGTACATGGTTACTTAGCACCAGCATTACAGGATGAGGCAGTGCTGAATCAGTGTGATCAAGAACTTAAATACAAATGTGCATGCTTTGACCTGTTGCTGAGAGAAGACTCAAAACTGAAACACTAACAGGGTGGCCTCAAATGCTGCTTCTTCCCAGGAGATGACATTAGAAATAAACGTTTAGGGCATGATTCACAAAGATAAGCTTACATAGGCCTGTCTAATCTTTTCGTTCTATGGAGGTCATTACGATGACGGGCGGACAAAGTCCGCCCGCCACCGTAACGGAATGCGGGACCATCCGCAAGGGGTGCAGCGGTCCCGCACCTGACATTAGGATTCCACCGTGGCGGTGGGACACCCTATTCCCAGCATTGTGGCTGGCGGTGCTCACAGCAACGCCCGCCACAATGCTGTGAATGCACGTCGTGCATTTGCCTGCACAACATGACAGGCACCGCACAGTGCCTGCCTCCTTGTGCATACAAATGCAGCCCCCATGTGCACCCCCTACCCCCCCAACATCCTGGGGGCCCGCTACGGGCCCCCAACAGCGAAGACCGTATGTCTTTCCATGGCGGCAACGCCGCCATGGAAAGACTGATCTCCGCAGGCATTGTAATATGGATGGCGGTGTCTTGCAGACACCGCCACCATATTAACCTTGTTTTCCGCCGGTCGACGAGTCGACCGGCGGAAAAGCGGCGGACGGTCTTTCCGTCCGCCGCGGACCCCCCAGCCATCATAATATGGCGGGGGGTCTTTGCTGTGTGGATGGCGGGCGGATCGCCCCCGCCGGGCCGGCGGTGACTACCACCGGCCCGGCGGGGGCGATCCGCCCGCCATCGTAATGACCCCTATGTGCGGGATTCTCCTCCCCGATGGTTAGTATCCGCAGTAGTAAAAATGCTAGTAATAAAATTTAACTCAGAGTAGGTGAATACCAGACAAATAGTAAACGTGCACAAAAGTGTCCATTTACCTTTGGGAATCAGGCCCTTAGTTTTCTAAACATGACAATGTGGACCAGCTAAATTCATAGGGACTGATTTACAAGCCCATTGCGCCGCCGATGCGCAATGGGTTTGCCCATATTTACAAGGCCATGTAAAGTCACCCTGCGAGACTTTTCATGGCCTTGTAAATATCAGTCCCTTTCAGGCATTACTCTGCGTGTGAGGGGCGTTCCATGGGTGTTGCTGTGGGTATTCCCACGCATCATCCATGGAACTTGACGCATTCCCAGATTTACAACATTTAGTAAATCTGGGAATGCGTCAGAATCCTACACCTCCCCAGGTGAGGTGTAGGAATGGCGCAACAAGGAGAAATACTTTTATTTCTCCTTGTTTTTTCCTCTTTCTATGCGTGCTGCAGAATGCCATTAAAGATTGTTTTTGTGCTGGAAGGTGTCCTTTCCTGCACAAAAACAATCAGCGCAGGCACCATTGCAAAATGACACAAGGCTGCCTATGCTGGCGCAGGGCAGCCAATTGTGCGCCAGCACAGGGGAAAGCACAGGGATGCTTCGTATTGTTGTTAATATGACGCATCCCTGTGCTTTGAAAATGATGCAGCATCGTGCAGCTAAATGGCTTGCGGCGCCCTCCTGTGTCATTTTCTTGTAGATGAGGCCCAAAAATCTTACTTCAATGTGCACCACAAGTTAACATTACTTTGATTATACTAGAGGTGGAGTGATTGTGACAAAGAATAATGGTGATGCTACCATAACCTGGTCACTCATATTAATTACACTTAATTTAATGGGTGCTTTTCTAAGACCCACATTTAGAATGTGGCAGATGGGAGAATATGTCACAAATGTTGTGGATTTCCCGTCCGGCGTATTATTAGTACCATAGATGTTGATGCTTTTGCTGTATGGCAAATGGGACAGCCACCTCATTTGGGACAGAGTAACCAGTCTGGCAAACTCTAAATAAGGCCCGAAATCTTGATAGCCCACATCCTCACATTACATATTTGGTGAGGGATAATAATAATTCCGCAATATCCCTTACAGGCAAATTTATTGCAGGTTTATCATTGAGTTAGCCACAACAGATAGACTCTTCCACTACATGAGATCCTGACTAATGTCTTCATCATCCTCTGATCATATTACATTAGATGTGGTGGACTGGTCTCATCCCATCTTTGAAGCAACGCTACCTGATAACTCACATTACTTTAGATGTGACAGGCGAGCTCCTCAGGCAGGAAGTGTATCTTGAATTATTCAGGGTGTTCCTGCTAAGGAAAATTGGGGAGGCCATGAATCTGGTAACTTCACTGGTGGGAAGATATGCAGACAATGACTTTCTAGACTGATATTCCAAAGAAATTAGTGTGAGGCTTGAAACTTCAATTCATAGCTTGAAAGGGCATTTTCATAAGGGTCAATTGTCAGAGCAACCCTTCAAGAGCTTCTCTTTACTCAGCTGAATCGAAGCCTTGTTGTACTCTCAGGATGATGTTGTTGTACAATCAGACATTAAGGACTAATAGACAGACATTCATGTAGATTTCCCAAGAATTAGAACACTAGTCCCAGAACAGGCACAATAGTGCTGTAGTGTTGATAAGCTCAGAGATTCAGTTACAGTACTGAACTGATCGTGTCATCTTTCTTACAGTTTCCACCTTCGCGCTCCATGGACCCAAATAATCAGACAACGGAGTTCATTCTCCTGGGGTTCACCGGCCAGCAACAGAAGTCTGTAGGCATCTTCTTGCTCTTTCTCATCATCTACATCATTACGCTGATGGGAAATATTTTCATTATCGTGGTCATTCGATGTGAGCCCGAACTGGATACTCCTATGTATTTCTTTATTTCCAGCCTATCCTTTGTTGATATCTGTTTCTCCACTGTCACTGTCCCCAGGCTATTAGCAGACCTCATGATGGAGGTAAGATCCATTTCATTCACAGATTGCTTCTCGCAGATGTTCTTCTTCTCAGTCCTGGGTATCACAGACAACCTCATTCTTGCTGTGATGGCTTACGACCGCTGGGTGGCCATCTGCAAGCCCCTTCACTACACTGAGGTGATGAACCCCCGGCTGTGCAAGGCTTTGGTGGCTGGATCATGGCTCGCTGGCTCCTTGCACTCCCTGCTGTACACAATCACCATCTCAAGATTGTCCTTCTGTGCTGACAACCACATCCACCACTTCTTCTGTGATGTGACAGCACTGCTCAAGCTGTCCTGCAGCGACACCACCACCAACAAACTTATTATATTCATAGAAGGTACCCTTATCATTATGGGCCCTTTTCTGTTCATACTTGTGTCCTACATAATCATTATCTCCTCAATTCTGAAGATTCATTCAGGGAAAGGGAGGTGGAAGGCATTCTCTACTTGTTCATCTCACCTTACTGTAGTTTCCTTCTTTTATGGCACAGCCATAAGCGTTTATTTCCGACCTACATTGAGCAACTCATTACAATCTGATGGGATTTTAAGTGCTGTGTACTCTGTAATAACCCCCATGTTAAACCCATTCATCTACAGCTTTAGGAACAAGGAAGTCAAGGAGGCGCTGAAGAAAACAATACAGAGAATAATTTCCTCCAAAAATAAATGACTATTTTTTGTTTATGATTGGAGTGGACATGCCAGTGGCCCTCAAAAGACATGTGACCCTCTTTGAAAATTAACATATGACATTTAATCTCAAAGTTTAAAATATCTGCATTGTTCTAAGATCACTCTCCTAAGAAGGATTAATGCTTTTCTTCGACAATCAGTCTCCACTCAATGAAGCAAGTAACTATCTCCTCACACATTGACATGATTCAGTAGTCTATCCTATATTCTACTGTCATCCACTAAAATTTGCCTTCGGAGCAGCTGTTGTCTAACCAAGTGCCAAAGGAAACACGCCCATGTTTCCCCCAAACCCAGGGTTTTTCTATTGCACCAACACACATCAAATTGAAGGCATCTTACATTTTCTGCTTGGCAAACAAACTTAACAATACTAATGAAAGCTTCCTGTCTTAGACCATGCCCACTCCAGTAGCAGCATCAACCAGATAATTCAGGGGATCCTCAGAAAAAGGAGATTGCAAGAAGACATTCTGTCTCTTTCTTTTCCCACCTTATGGTAAAACCTCCCCCTCATTTGAAACCGGGCCCTTCACTCCTAATTCTCGGAACATAACTCAAGACCTCACTTTTTGCCACTCATCTCCCTGGCTAGTGGGTTATTTCTAAAAAAAATAAGTGCTAGGGCTCAATGTTTTGCTCAGAACCCTGAGTCCAGTGGTGGTGAAAGTCTTTGTGTAGAATACCAACACAGCGTAGTCTTGATGCCACCTAATCCATCTTTAATCCACCACCAGACACACCAATCCCCTTTATGTTACTTTTGCTGGTTCCTGCTTTTTCTCTTTGTCATTTTCATCTTTCTCTTTCTTTAGTCTGTATGTGTTTTTCCAATGCTTGTGTTGGTTCTAAATCTGAAGAGTTAAAAAAAGTGCTGTTCCCCAGAATGAGACTCTTCTTCTTGAACTTTCCTTCGAACTGTACCCAGCTTCAAAGCTGAAATGTGTATTCTGGAAATGTGAGCATGCCTCCTAGTAATGTGTCCTCTATTAATTTTTTAAATGTCCCTTCAAACTCCTGTAACTTGCAGATTGCAGCCCTTACTACCACATTCTTCATAAAGTGCTAAATTGCTCCGAAGAGCTAGGTACTGTCAATATAGTTAGATCCACAGGTAAAAAAATGTGGCATCTCATATAGTACTCACTGTTCCATATATAGGAGAAATTTACTAGAAACTGCAAAATGTTTCATTATTCACATTGATACTATGCATGCCTGATATTGTATACCTATTGGTGGAATATATGCCCCTAGGACATAAACTGATGTTGTTGGATTAACGCCATCTAGTTAGGCTAACAGTAATTCAAGAAGAATTGGAAAAGCATGCTGCCAATATGTCCCCTGCATTGAGGACCCTGGGCCCTAGGTCGACAAAGAGAGTGAAAACTAGTCTTACAGCTAAAGAAGTTTGAAACATCCTAAATGGCAGACATTTCTTTGAACACAACCACAATAACTAAACAGGTACTGAGATCGTATGTTAAAAATGTGTGTGAGAAGGGAAATCGAAGGCTTAGGTTTGATTGCCTCAATTTAAATGTTTCTAAAAAGCAATCTGATCAAGTAATTAATAGAAGTCATTTCACATCTGTTTGTTACAATTAAAGAGAATGTGTTTTAACAAACCATTAATAAAATTTCAATAATAGGCCTACTCCCTTTATTACTAGAGCAATAAGGGAGTTAGAATGAGGAGTGCAAGATTTGTGCAATCTGCTTTTGGATAATTACTCAAAATTATGCAACATCATGCAAAATTAGACACATTTTAAGACTGCCATTTAGTACAAAATGTGTCGATTTAGACATGAGAACATATTTCATGCAAAAAAGCACAAGAAAGTGCTGCAAATGTCATAAATGATGCCATTTAACATGTCATGAGTGATGTAATATATGAGGTAATATGGAGTCACTGAGTGGAACAAGTTATTGTTATCTCAGTTAACTTTAACTCTGTGACTTCCAGCTTTTTTGGTTTCTAAATGTTAGTTTGAATCTTATTTCAACTCCGAACTATAATGTGTCCATTACTATTGATAATGGCATTACTCATAGTCCTACTCCCTCGCCTTCCTTCAGCACAAGTGAGGCCCCACCTCCCAACCAGACCTACCCCCAGCCCATAAAAACTCTGCCCGCCCCCACCTCCACCTGTCAATAAACAAGCCGAGCTAGCACTCAGATGTACCGCACCGGGAGGGAGGGAGGGTCCTAGAAGGAAGGCGAGGGAGTAGGACTAGGAGTAATGCCATTATCAATAGTAATGGACGCATTACATCCCGTCCCTCCCTCGCCTTCCTTCAGCACAAGTGAGGACATAGCAAGCAGAAGAAAATAGAGACGGACAACTGAGTGATAAAGAACACCAAAATTATATAACGTGCCCCAAACACAGCAGATCAACATCTCTAGTCCCTCATAGAGGACAAGATCCTGTGGCCCAGAACAGGATCCAAACGCCCCAGACCCGCAATACGATAGCGACGGACAAACGTAGAAGGGGAAGATCAGGTCGCAGCCCAACAGATCGCCACCACAGAGGTACCCTGCAACTCAGCAACCGTAGCAGCCATACTGCGAGTAGAACGGCCCGAACCCCAACCGGGGGATCCACCCCACGCAGCATGTAAGCAAGCAAAACCGTGGACCGAATCCAACGACTCAACATCGCTGTGGAAGGTCTCACAACATTCTCAGCAGGACCAAAAGTAACAAACAAAGCATCCCCCTTCCGGAAGGACTCCACAACCAGCAGGAATCACAGCAAAGCACGTCGCACATCCAGACAGTGCAACCGAGACTCCTTAGCCGAGGAAGGAGCAGGACAGAACCCAGGCAAAATCACCCCCAGACAGAGATGAAATGCCGAAGTGACCGTAGGGACAAACGATGGAAACGGAACCAAAACCAAAACCACCCGATCCGAAAAGATCACGCAGAAGGGATACTTACAAGACATAGCCCCCAACACACCCAAGCGCCTAGCCGAGGAGATGGCCTCCAAAAAACAAGTTAGAAAAGCCAAGAGCTTCAACACAAGGCCTGGAAGGGGCTCAAAGGGAGGACCAGAAAGGACATCCAACACCAGCTGCAAATTCCAAGAAGGAAAGGAACGGACAGGGCGAGGAAAAAAGTCAACAGACCCTGAGAAAAACGAGGCAACAGGCCCTCGTCATCCCTCAAATAACCCCAGGAGCCCCAAAAAGCCTGAATGGCCGCCCATTGCACCCGCAGGGAAGCCACAGACAACCCCAGAGGAGCCTCATCCTGAAGAAACTGGATCACACAAAAAAACAGGTCCGCCACTGTGGGATCAACCCCCCTACCAGCACACCAGGCCGAAAAGGCCCACCAACGCCTAGCATAGGACAGAAGGGTGGAGGACCTCCGAGAAGCCTGCAAAGTAACAGCCAGAGGGTCAGGGACCCCTAAAACAGCTAAGCCCCGCCGACCAACCACCAGGCCGTCAGGCGTAACCCCCGCAAGGAGCACAGGGGAAGGGCTGGAAACACCAAGGGTGATGGAACCACCGGAAGGAGCCACTCCCGGTCGCAACACAACACGGACAGGAGAGGAAACCAAATCGCCAGAGGCCAACGGGGTGCAACCAACACCACCGGAGCCTGGTCCCTCCGGACCCGAACCAGAAAGGCCCGGAGCAGCGGAAAAGGGGGGAAGGCATACAGAAGACCCCGAGGCCAAGGAGAGGACAAGCCGGAGACTCCCAGAGCCCTGGGACACCGGCCCAGAGAACAAAACAGGCCCACCTTGGCACGGTCCGGGGGCACCACAGGGAGGCCCCACGGACGCACCAATGGGTTGAACAAACAGGGAAGGAGGGAAAAAACACCCAACACCCAAAGGCCCTGCAGAGAGTCCTGAAAGGGAACCAGGGCCAGCCACATCGCCTCCAACTCCCGCCAGTGAAAAGACCTCCAGGAGTCCAGCAGGGACCAGGATCCCTGAACCTGCCCTGACCCCAGCCAAGCCCCCCCACCCGGACTGGCAGGTGTCCGAAGTCAACACAAGAGGAGCCGGAGGAACCAAGGAAAACCCTGTCAGAAGACGACGCCAGCAGAGCCACCAGGAGAGCTCCAGCCACATCTGGACAGTCATGGGCAGCGGAGACAAGAGACTCCGAGATCCCGGGGAGCAACACAACAGGATCCAGTTGGCCAGGCGAAGAAGGTGAAAATGAGCCGAGGGAACCAGCAACACCACAGAAGCCAGATGCCCCTAACCCCGCAGCCACTGCACCACCAGAGGAGCTTCCCAAGACAACAAGGCCAGAACCTGCGACTGAAGAGAGACCAGGCGCTCGTCGGACAGAGTAACAGGGCCGACCAGAGTCAGAAAACAAGCCCCGATGAACACCATGACTCGAGAAGGTGCCAAAGAAGATATGTCCCAGTGCACCAAAAAGCCCTGACCTTGAAGAACCTCAAAGGCCCTACCGACCCGAGCGAGCAAAAGAGATTCCTTGGCATGCAGCAACAGGTTGTCCAAAGACGGAAGAATGAAAACCCCTCCTGAATGAAAGAGAGCCATGAGGGGCTCCAGGACCATCGTGAAGTCCCTGGGTGAGGACTTAAGGCCAAAGGGAAGAACGCAAAACTGAAAATTGGCGACCCCCACAGCGAACCGCAGGAAACGCTGAGAAGAAGTGGTGACAGGGACGTAGAGATAGGCGTCCTCGAGATCCACAGAGGCCAAAAAACTCACCCGGACGAACCAGCGGGATGAGCGCATGAAGGGACAACATACGGAAGTGAATAGACCGGATCCAGGAGGTGACCCACCGGAGATCCAGAACTGGCCAAAAACCGCCCGACACCTTGTGCACCAGGAACAGAATGGAGTAGGTCCCGGTACTGACTACCTCGACAGGAACCCGGCAGAAGGCCCCCCATCATGGCATGCAAACTGGACACCCCGTCCAGCAGAGCCACTCTGCGAGGACCGGAGACAGGCACCGGAGTCAGCCGCACCCCAGTATCCGGTGGAACTCGCCAAAAGTCGATCACGTAACCATGACCGACAGTGCACAGGACCCAGCCAACCGAAACGTCCAGCTGCCACCGAGGAAGAAAATGCCGAAGACGACCTCCAACCGGCAGTGAATCGCCCCGACAGTAGTCGTCAGGGCCCATTCATGGCAGAGCCCGCAGGTGTGGAGGCAGCGTGTACGGGAGAAAAACGGGGCAGAAAATGCCGCCGCCGGAAAGAGTGACGAGAATCACGCATTGGGGAAGACCGAGACGCCCCAGCCCAAGGCCCACCAGATGGAGCCAAACCCCCCTCATGGGGCAAAGCATGATTCCGCTCCTTGAAAGCCATAGAAAGCATGGCCAGCAATAGGGCCCCAAACAGAGCCTGTCCATCAAAGGGCAACATCAACAAAGCCGCCCTCTCCCCAGGAGCAGCCTTCCAGTTCCGGAGCCAAAGGGAACGACGTGCAGCCACCAAGGCCCCAGTGGACATAGCAGACAATTGAATAACGGCAGAGGAAATGTCAGCCAACAGCGCAGCCTGCTGCACCAGTGCAGCCAGAAGATCCGAACACACAGAGCCCTCCTGAACAGCCGCCGCCAACTTCTCAAAATCCTGCACCAAAGACAGTGCAGAATAAGCAGAGAAAAGGCTGGCCCTCAGCATCCAGTTCCCAGCCGCAAAAGACTACATAAGGCCGGAGTCCACCAAAGTGTCGTCCCCTCCCAATAGGTAAAGGTCCTGGAGGAAGCGAGGGACCTGAAACCTGGCCACCTCATGCCATTCCCTCATCACCATACCTTTCACAGGGCCTGGAAAGGGCATGTCCAACCCGGAAGGCGTAGCATACTGAGGAAAAAGAGACCCACCGGCTTCACCCAGCTGGAACCGAGGGAACCCCAAATCGTCTCGTACATGAGACAAACGTCCCACATCCCAACCCCGGAGACATACTTGCCGCCAGAGGAGGTAGAGGTACCCCCACCATCCGATGGGGACAAATCGCCCACAGGATCCAGAGCACAAGGACAAGAAAAACCAGAAGGCACCGGACGAGCCTGCAGAGGCCTAGACACAGCAGCCTCAAGCATGCCCGCACTGCATCCTCGGACATGAGAGGCACATTACCCCTGGAAAGGCCCTGGGTCCCAGGGCGTCGAGGGGGAACGGGAGAATCCTCGGGAGAGGAAGAGGAGGAAGAGGACATCAGGTCGTACTGTGTAAACAACCTCATGTGACCCATGGGTGCAGCAGAACCGAGAAGGCACCCACCAGCACCTCCCTATAAAGAGGAAAATCCAGCCAGCCGACAACCAAGAAAAAGAAAGGCCAGAAACCACGAAAAATAAAAGAAAGGGCACAAAGCCCTCCTACCAGGTCTCCACGACGCGTGCAGTACCGGGAGCAGAGGCTGCTTCGCAAGCCCGACCCGGAAACACAGCCCCATTCACAGGAGGACCGCCGAACACCATCGCGTCATCCTGAGCAACCGCTCCGCCCCCAAACCACGAGGGGAACAAGGAGAGGAAGCAGCACCGGGAGAACACTGCCGAGGACTCCGCCGCCGCAGAGAACCAGACCGAAGACTCTCCGGCACCGCCGCAGGGAGGAACTGATAAGGTAAGTCTCACTGGGGAGACAGAAAAAAACAGGTGGAGGTGGGGGCAGGCGGAGTTTTATGGGCTGGGGGTAGGTCTGGTTGGGAGGCGGGGCCTCACTTGTGCTGAAGGAAGGTGAGGGAGGGACGGGAGGTAATGTCAGTTGAATTTCTTTTTTTCAATCAATTTTTTTAACTAAGCTAAGATCTTATTACCATACCTAACCAGAAAGTCACTTTAACCTTTGCTTTTTTCAGTGAGTTTCTGGGATTGTATTGTAAGTTACGATCTTATTACCATACCTAACTCTAACATTACTTTAACCTTTGTTTTTTTCTGTGAATTTCTGGGGTTTTAATTATATTCAGCCAACTCTGCCCGAGCCGTGTGCCCAACACCTCAGTTCCCTATTGCAGTTGGAGATTGACCAGGGGACATAATTTCCGGCCAGGCCCTTTGTTCAACCACATGTGGCCAATCCTCCCCACCGCACATCAACTTCAATCATGCTCAGTAGAGGTTGGCCACAGGGCCAGGCATCTGGCCAAGCCCCTAGCACAACCCTGCCACAGGTAGCCAATGCCTCATGGGTTCCAAACTCATATTTTGGTTTATTTATTTATTTTCAGGTACCCTGATACTCCAGTGATACCTTCCATGGTTCTGTGACACAATGCAAGCTTCCTCAATGCTACCTTTCTCAAGGAAGCATCAACGGTACCTAGGTACCATGGAGGTGAAGCTTAATAACCCTTCCTACAGGAAAACCACAGTACTCGCAGCATGGAAAAATACATTATTTGTACATTTCTATTCTCCTATGAGGGTTCCTCTGGCTCCCCGTTCCCATAAATGCCAGAAAGTCAGGATGTCCATACCCTGCCCACCTATATCCTATTTTTAAAACACTTTCAGGACACAGGTATCAATTCCCAAAGTTCTTTAATAGAGACTGAAACATTTTCTTTTGAGCTGTGCCCTGCCATTCAGATCACTCAGTATTCCTGGACTGGTCCTCATCCTGTGGTACCAAAATCATTGGCAGGAGAAAAAGTTCCCTCGGCCAATCAAAGGGACATACTCTTTTAATTTTCAGTACCAACAGACTCCAGACGGACCAAACTAACTTTTTAACCACATCATGCCCACCCCAAGCACTAAATGCAGATTTCTCAAAAATGGCTGAATGGATTTGCACAAATTAGAAAAAGTACGCTTTTTGAGTAAAGTTGTCATTTCCTGCTAAATTTGGTGTCATTCAGTTCAGCCATCTTTTCTGAATCAGAGAGCACATTTTATTTTTTTAGGGGTATTAACATTGTTAATCATTGTTTTGGAACCCTCTTTTTCTTGGCCCTCACTCGATGGATCAGCGCCAAACTTTCCATGAAAGAGATGAGGAGGACGAACCTGGGGGCATATTAGCAAGGGCAGTATCGCCACTTTAGCGGCACTTTTTGCCGCTAAAGCGGCAATATTTTTATCGCCCTATCAGCAAGCTGTCGCTAACAGGCGTTAGCGACAGCTTCCTGGCAATAGCGGCCCATTTTCCTATCGCCTTGCATGCCAGCGATGATTATTGCTAATGACATGCAAGGTAGGCGTTCCCAACTAAAAGCGACTGAAAACAGTCGCTAACACAACTTCCCCCTATTGGCAACGCACGCGAAGCGATAAAAAAACTTGCGCTAAGCGCGATTATCGCTAGAATTTAACACCTGCTAAAAACATGACTTACCTGTTTGTTCAATGGGAGGTGGATTGTCAGGCTAAGTCCCCCATGGCGTTAATGCGTGAATATCTCTGGATTTCCAGCGATATTCACGCATTTCGCCGCTATCGCTGGATATTTTATCGCATTGGAGATGAACGTTGCTAATAACGTGTTATCTCCGCGATAAAATCCAGCGATACGCGGTGATAACAAAAATGCGCTAAGCGCGGTTTGCGATAATTATCGCAAGTTGTTGCTAATATCCCCCCTCGTTTTTCTAAAGTTTTGTGTAGATTTGTCAAATGGCACCAAAGTTATTAGAGGAACAAAAAATGCTCTTCCTTTAGTAACTGTGATCTAATTATAACTGCACAGTGGGGTGTATATATACTAATCATCAAAATAAGCTTTATTCGAAATCACGTAGTGAATCATAAAAGCTACAAAATACATCCATATCAAAATGTAAAAACAATTTAAAAAGCTAAGACAGAAATCTAAAAACAGCCGTAAGTAAAAACAGTCGTAAGCCCGGCAGGGTCTATAACGTTTCTACAACTGCTTCTTATACTTAATAACGGCCAGCAGGAACCGGGGCATTACAACACATATATACAAGTTAGGAAGCATTTTTATATATACTATGTTAATATATTTACTTTATTTTATATTCTTTAGGCTATTGTCAATTAAAAAGAGTAGTAAGGAGTTTTAGAGTTAAAGGATGGGTAGTGTACAGGGGCAGTAAAGATTTTTCAGGTTTCAGGGCTAGGTAGTGTATAGGGCGAAGGATATATTTTATAGGGATAGAGGCTATTGGGGTTTACAATTTAATTTAAATAGAAAACAAGGAATATATATATTTTTATAATAAAAAGGGGATATTGGGAGGTTCATCTGCATAAAATAAATGTAATATATCTTTCTATAAAAATATCATTGCATTTACATAATGTATATATATATGAAGTGTAATAGATTTTATTTTACTAAAACAATTCTAATATTGAATTCTTTATCCATGAGTTTGCTTCAAGCGCTATATTTTTCTATGCAACAATGACACCATTATAAGCTGGTTGCAGTTTTGATGTATTTTGTGGGAATCAAATTTAGTACAAACCAGACCACCTGACGTTAAGGAAAATGTTTTTATTGATGTTTGTTTTGTTATGATGACAAGTATGAGCCAGGCTGAACTTCTGCCGAAACTCCTCATCTTCTGCTGCAAGATGAACTGTAATAAATGAATTGAGATTTGCAAACAATCACTTGGAGGGTGGTGTCTGTTCTGATGAGAGATGCAGGTGACTGCTACCAAATTGTCGAGACAGGTGGGCACTAGCTTGTGCTTCTGTGCAACCCCTGTGGTTTTTTGCCTCCCAAGAAAGTTGGTGCTTTTGCTCTGGATGATTGTACCGGGACACCCCCCTTCCTCTTTTTTGTTGATCACAATAAGATTTTCTAATTTGATGGAAAACTAAATCCAATGGTAATGGCCCATTGTGAGAGCGGGTTGGAGGATACTCTCCTAATGGGATGTAATAAAGGAAGTCAGTAAATGCAATTCTCGTTTATATTAGCAGGGGGAAGAGCAGAGAAATAATTTGAACTTTGTTTGAGGCTTTTGCTATTTCCATTTGCAATACTATGCCCATGATGGCAACGGAAGTGGATAAGAACTGTTAGAAAGCAGAAATTGAACTATTTACTGACGATCTGGAAGTGGCTTGTATTATATAGACAAAACCCCAATATAGCAAAACCACCGATGATATCAAGTGCAAACTATATAAATTAGAAAACTGTCTATATACAAAGGCTGAAGATCCTGATAAAATGTACAAAAATGAATACAAGCCAAATTTGGAAAGAAATATCGAAGTAAAAAAAAGATTTTGAAAGTCAAGAGATCAAAACGTGAATGAAAGATTAAAAAATGATATGAAATGTCTAGCAAAAGAGGTAGAGATTACTAAGCAAGAGAAAGTGAAACACATTTTAGAGACAAACATGATTATGAGCTTAGACAAGTATATACTTTTGCGAGATTATTTACTGCAAAGAATAAAGGGCCTGATTAGGATGGCAGTCAGACATCCCTTCGGAAACATGACCGCCCAACTATTTGTCAGCGGTCCCGCCAATGGAATGATGATGCGACCGCCTTTAAGGCATTCGCAATGTATATCTTTTGTATTGCTGCGTGTGCTGAGGGCTGCAGCACATGCCGCAATGCAAAAAATACACATTCTGCATATCCCGGCACTATGTGGCAGGCACCATGCGGTGCCTGCCACATGGTGCAGGGATATGTCGGGGGGCACATAACGGAGGCCCAGGGTGATAGGGGGGCCCGCTAGGGGCCCCTAAAGTCACTTTCCGCCAACCTACTCATGGCGGGTTCACCGCCATGCAACGGCCAGCGGAAACTGACATTGTAATGCCTACGGCGGTGACTGAAAAGGCACCATCACCATTGTAGGCATTACAGACCGTCCGATGGTCCGAGCCTGTCAGATTAGTGTTGGGTGGTCTTTCCGCCCGACCATGCGCACACCATCCTAATGTGGCGGGTGGTCTTACATGGTCCGATGGCGGTGGGACTGCCACTGACGGGCTGACCGTAGCGGTCCCACCGCCATCGTAATCAGGCCCAAAGTTTGACAATCAGCATGCTTTGACAGGACTTGAGAACCACTGAGCACAGATGCCTGTTCTCGTCCAGACATGGGTCCTGAGGAAGGAAGCTCATCATTTAAAGCCCAAAAAAGAAACATTTTTTTAAAGTAGTTCAGACTATTGGGAAGAACAATGGAAAAGAAAAAGCAATGGACAAGAAGGAAAAAAAGGAAGAAACAATGGTGAGGGGGTTGAGATGCACAGAGGAATAAAGATTTGTAAACACCGAATGAAAGCGAAGAAGAATTGAAAACTGTGCTGGACTCTAATTTGGTAAACAGTTGATCTAACAAAAAGTTAAGTGTAGCAAAACTGCAGTCATTAAATGTAGGTTTATCATATTGTCCATATGCATCCTTTGCTTATTCACAAACAAGAGTAAATGTGTACACTTTTATATGCAGGTATTCAGGCTGAGAGGGCTTTAAGGCTAAAACTGGCCACCATAGCTTTGGAGGAGAGAAAGATGGCTATGGAGGAAAAGCGTCTGGCCTTGGCTACAGAGGAGTTGAAGGCAACAGCAAAACTGAACTTGGAAGAGAAAAGATTGGCAGTGGAGAGGAAAAGGGCCTTATTAACTCATGAAGTGAGTGAAAAAGAACTGGACTTGAAGGCACGTCAGGCCACAGAGTCAAGTGGTAATGGTGGCTGTGACAATGGAGTGCCTAAGGAAGATAAATGGGTCAACATACCCAAAGTGCTGGTTCCTAGTTTTGTGGTGGAGGATGATATTGCTAAACAGCTTGAGATCTATGAGGTGATCTCAGAGATGCACAGAGTCCCTGAGGAGGGATCGGGACTAGTTTGTGGAAACATGCACAACTCAGGGAAGGATGCCCTTCTTGCCCTGGGAAAGGGGAACCAGATGAAGTATGTCTTAATGAAAGACCCCAAGTTGTGTAATATGGCTTATGCCAGAAAAGTATGGGGAGAAAGCATGAAGCTGTCTAACCAGGTAAATTGTATGGAGTATTCCAGTAAGGCACTGGATAGTACGGTAAAGGGCAGTAAAGTGAGGAATTATGATGAGCTTTACACTTTTTCATGAAAGAGCACTTGTTTAGTAATTGCTTTACAGAGTTTTGCCAACACCTTATTGACTCCTTTTTGGGGAGGTAGTCCCCAGGAGTAAAGGTTATAGCATGCTCTCACAGTTAGCGTAGCCACTCACCTGAAAACAAGGTCTTCTGCAGGGGAAACAAAAGTCTACCAGGCAGCTCTCACCACCTCTCACCACGCATTAAGAAATCACAAGTGCTGTTGGATGCCCCAAAGAGAAAGGGGGGGAGAGAGAGAGAGAGAGAGAGACTGACTCCTTGATCTGAGTCCTCCCTGGTGTAGTGAAGGGAAAGTTCCACCACTGCTCGCTTCTGTTGGAAGGAGACTTCTGAGTCTCTCTAAATCAGTAATCTAGTTGGGAAAATAAGAATCAGATCAAGACCTTTCATTGACTCGTTACATGTGCGTATTCAACTCTCATACAGCTATTCCACTAAAATCACACCTTACTGCATTTTGACAAAACTTAGCAGTTATATTGGTGCTTTGTACAATGTCCAAACCAAAGCTGTTGATTTTCACAGCCATAACCTTCTTCACAATTTAATTTAAGTTTCTGCCTCAGATGTAATTCTGCTAAGTACAAGGTAGTCTTTACAGATGGTTGCGCTGATGTTGTGTCTTGTCTAGGAAGTCTTTAACAGATAGGCCAGTTGTGCACAATGTGAATGTTGAAGTCTTAACCACTAACTTATTGATTTTGTGTGTTGGACGCGGCCATGCACACATTGTTCAGAGTGTTCTTTATGTACACTTGTCTTTGTTTTTTTGGGCATGCAGGAAGAAGAGAAATACGGAATCTGGCCAGTTCCACTGGAGAAAGTAGCCTTGGATCAAGTAGGATGTTGTGACGCAGGTAAGTGAAGAAGGAGCCCAATTCTGGTTCTTTTCAGGGACAAACATAGCCAAGCAGGGTTTCTTGGCTGCTGTGTAGTATCTATACCTGCCACAGACAAGATGACTGCCGGGTCACATGGTGACTGGAAATCTCACAAGACCTTGCAGGAGAAGCACAAGAGCTCGAGGGAAGTTGTTTAGAGAAAACAGCCCTCATAGGAGGTTGAGGACCCTTCCTGAGTCCATGCTTAATGCAGCAGAGGTCTTAACTTTATTGAAATGGCAAAGGGCTCGGGGAAAGGAACCAGAAGCTGGGCATGTCTACAAGGGTGACATTTTTCAACAAGGGGTCACGGGGGATCTGACAAATTGCACTGCAGACAAACTGCCCTGGAAGTGGCACCAGCAAGAGCAATTCTCCCCCACAAAGGCTGACATACAGAGTGGGCATGGCTTAAGCAGAAACCGGAGTTGAAAGAGCCGGGCAAAGCGTGAGACATGGACTGATCCTCAGCACCATAGCCTTTCCAATAATTCCACAGAGATACATAAAAACTCCTTGAGACTTAGCGGAGTTCTGTGAACGGCACAAATTATTCACGTTGCGCTGCTCGCGCTGAATTTTAATACCAGGCACTTGTTCCACACTGAAAATCAGCACGAACGGCACCACGTTGTATGCCAGAGGGTGTTACTTCTCATGTTGGTTTTTCTCCCACTCAAGTAGATTCCCTACTCGAGCAGCAGCTTTCTGACTGCGAATGGTCGCAAATGCCCGCAATGGGGAAAACTCTCTGGGTGCCCTCCTAGTGACAGAAAATTGCACTAGGAGATGCCAAATCTCGATGCGCGCACCAATTTACAGTTAAGGAGATGCGTGTGTGAAAAAACTCTGCCACGCAGCTGTTGGTGGATTTTGCCAGGAACTCAGTGGCCAAAACTCACCAGCAGAGTGGAATTTATCACCCACCTCTAGCCGAGATATCTTGGGTTCAGTTTTTTCGACCCATCCAAATGCAAGTTTCTAGAAATCCCTCTCACGGCCCTGTGTAGTAAGAGTCATCAGAGGCAGACTTCTATTCCGCACAGGTAATTTTATTATCACCATTATTAAGCATTGTAATACGTGAATTAATTAAATATACATTTGACAACTGTTATTAGCAACATTTTGCCAATAGGTCTGCTTTACATATGTCAAAGTGCTGATCCCTTCATAATATCAATAGGCCCTGTCACTAATATTTTGTTTTTTTGAGCCTTTGACAAACCCAGTAGATCTTTACATTATATCGCGAGCCATGTGCAGGGGTTGAGCACAGGAGCGGGCCACAGGCCAGGCCCTGCACCCAACCCCATGCTGTGCATGGCCACTAAAATTACAAGTTATAGTTATCTCAAGTAACTGTAACTTGTGCCAAAAAGTAACTATACCTTGCACCCGTACCATGCACTGCTAATTTCCTCATGTATTACATCACTCAAGACATGTTCAGTGACATCATTGATAAAAGTGCAACATCTAAAATGACATAATTCATGACAACTCTTTGCATGGCAGGGGCGCAAGTTATATTTATTTTTGGCCAAGTGTTACATTTACTTAAGATAAATATAATTGGTGAATTTAAGTAGCTTTGTTTGTTTAAAACAGAGGGCCTTATTTACAAGGAATTAACGCAGCGTGGTGCCGCAAGCCATATACAACGATATGACGGATCCCTTTGCTCTCCCCTGTGCTGGCGCACAATTAGATGCCATGCGCCCAATGCAGGGTGCCTGCGTCACAGGGATGATTGTTTTTGTGCAGGAAGGTATACCTTCCTGCACAAAAACAATTACAAGAGGTGATTTCCTCTTCCTATGTGTGCCCCAGAATGTATCATGCATAAAAAAAGGGAAAAAACAAGGAGTAATGAAAACATTTCTCCTCGTTCCACCTCCCTAGGCCTCCCCTGGAGAGGTGTAGCATTCTGACACATTTCCAGGTTTACGATTTCTCGTAAATCTGGACATGTGGCAGATTCCATGGGTGTTGCATGGGAACACCCACAGCAACGCCCATGGCATGCCCCTTTCAGTCAAAGTGTTTCATGTAAAGGGGCCATATTTACAAGGACACGAAAAGCCACGCAGTGTGGCTTTACGTGTCCTTGTAAATATGGGGCAGCAGGTTGCGCCACCAGTGCGTCACAAAAAGTGACGCACCGACAGCACAAGGGGCTTGTAAATAAGCCCCAGAATGTTTTAACTGACATTTTCATCTAACTATAATGTCCCTTTAACCTTTGTTTTCAGTGTATAGTGATTGAGGGGGGTAAAACCCTTCTGAAGTAGCAATCACATTTCTTGTCAAGGTGAAGTCACAAGCAAACTCCAAATTAAACTGTGCTCATCCCTCTGGTAGCTTGGCACAGAGCAGTCAGGCTTAATTAGAGGCATTGAGTGAAATATTTATGCAGAAATTCAAACTGTAATAAAGTGAAAATACAACCGAAGAAAAATCCTACACCAATTAAAAAAAATAGATAAGCATGTAATAAATAATTTGAAACCAAAACAACAAAAATCCAATCTGCAAAACAGGATTTATTAATTATTTTAATATTTAAGTGAAAATAGCATCAAAAAGCCCAAAGCTCAACTTGAGTATATCTGGTCGTGCAAGACCAGGTGAAAGTCACAATTTCAGTTCGACCGCAATGGAGCGCGGGTCAAATACCGGGACCAGGTTAATCCTGCTGAAATAGTTACCTTTTTAGTCCATTTCCAAGAGTTCCTTTTGCGGTGGAAAGGCCGGCAGGAGCAGGGAGAGCATCACAAGTGTCCGTTGCAGTAGCACGAAGAGCCGGCTGGGCATCGTGGATGGTCGTTGCTATAGCACAAAGATCCAGTTGGCATCCTGGGGCTGAAGCTTCGCATTGATGGTCACTGTGGTGGTCAATGACGGAACTTCATGTTGGCGGGAGGCATGAGTGGCATGATCTTGCTGTGAATAGGCTCGTTTGTGTTCACAAAGAACCCCAAAAAATTCAGGGGAGTTCTACTGAGACACACCAAGGGTCCAGGACCAGAGGGGCACCACTTGGGGGTCAAGAACTCACTCCAACAGAGGCCATCAGGGATCAGGCAGGTTCATTTACAAGTTCAGGCAACTGGTCAGCTCGGCAGTGGCAGGGTGCATCTGGAGATTGTTGTGTCTCTTTAGCTCAGAACAGGATGTCAGTTGACTGACCCTTGGAGTCACTTCAGCCTGTAAAGAAGGGTGCAAGTCTAATCTTCCTTCTCAGCAACCAATGCAACAGAGCAACAGAGTACCAGGGCAGCAGAGTGGCAGCTATGCTGGCAGCAAAGCAGCACAGCAGTCCTTCTTCTGTAGTAGGTCCAAGAGTGTACTGAAGAATTGGTATCTGAAGTCCAATGTTTATACATGGTGCCTTCTTTGAAGTGGGATACATTTCTAACAAATTCCCTTTGAAGTGTCCAGGTTTCCTGCCTCCCCTGATCTGACTCCAGACTAACTACTGGGCCTATGCCGCCTTTTTTGCGGAGGCAGGACACAGCCTATTCTGGTGTAAGTAGGGCAAGGACAAGCTCTGCCTTCCCATTCTGCCAGTGATGGCCCATCCAGGCACACTTAAGCTCCCTATTATGTGTAACTCTTTAGGAGTAATACACAAAGCCCAATCAATAGCTACATCAGTCATGTGACCCAGTAACAGGCTGCAGGCACTAAGGGCTCATTATGACTTTCAGCGGTGCAGGAGGGGGTGGTATGCCACCAGCATGCTCCTGCACCGGTGAAGGTCACTGCCGCCCGCCTGCCAGATTATAAGATAAATGTGGTCTGGCGGGTGGCGGTGTGGCAGTCCCATTGTTGTGCCTTAGAAAACAGGCACAGCAATGGGACCGCACAACAAGGTTCCTGCACGGCATGGACTCAAAAGTCCATGTTGTGCAGGAACTGGGGTGCATGCACACATGCATGCATCCCCATATGGGGGAGGCACAGGGGAGCCTGTAGGGCCCCTTTGTTTCCTCTCCACCACATTTTTCATGGAGGAGAAACCTCCATGACACCGCAGGCAGAGAGGAAATTCGTAATATGCTTAGCGGGACCGCGGCAGTCCCGCAAAGCATATTGCGGCCTCATGACTGCCGCGCCACCTTGAGGGAATGGTGTGCCCTGGTGGCTGTGGCGGTCCAATAGTGGTCCGACCACTAAAGTCGTAATGCGGTGGTCAGACCGCCTGTGCGGCAGTGGCTCGACCACCACTGCTCCGCCCCCACGAGTCTGGTGGTCCCAGGACAACAAGACTTGTAATCAGACCCTAAATGCCTTTCTAAAAGTGGCATTTTCAAAATTGTAATTTACAATCTGACTTTATCGTAAGAGAGGATTTTTCATTACAATTTCAAAGACAGCGAACATGAACTGGTACCTATTTTCATTTGGAAGTTATCACTTATTAAATGTAATAAGGTAACTCCGAAGTTACCCAATGGGAGAGGCAGGCCTTACAGTAGTGAAAAATTAATTTTCACTACCAGGACATGTAAAACTTAAACGTGCATGTCTTACTTTTTGAATACACTTCACCTCGCCCTCTAGACTTTCCAGGCCCTAGCCTAGGTGTGACTTATATGTATTAAAAGGAAGGTTTGGGCTTGGCAAAAGGTTTATTGGCAGGCCTTAGACATATAGTAAAGTGCTACTTAAGTGGGGGGTACAATCAGTCTTGCAGGCCCACTAATAGTATTTCATTTATAGGGCCTGGGTATGCAAAGCACCACTTTAAGAGGGGCTTATAAGTAAATGAAATATGCCAAATAAGGATAAACCGATTCCACCATGTTTTAAGGAGTGAGCACATATACTTTATCGCTGGTTAGCAGTAGTAAAGGATACAGATTCATGAGGCCACAGAAAATTAGATCAACAAAAATGGAGGAAAAAGGCAAACAGTTTAGGGGAAGACCACCCCAAGGCTGACAGGTCTAACAAGTCTCCTCTTTATTTTTCTCTTTCAGGACAGTCCACTACTGGTGCCACCCCACTCGTCCCATAGGACTGAACCAGCCAGTACCTCTGCCATGCCTACTGGTGCTGCTGGCAGGTCATATTAAATACTTTCTGCCGTTAAACTAGTAACCATTAGGGTATTTTGTATTTTCTCTAACTTCTCCCTATCTACTTTGGTGTACATTTTAACCACGCAAACCTGCCTATTTGTGTTTTGTTTTATATTCCAACACTTTCTGAATCGACTTCTTCCTGCCTCTAGCTTTCTTTCCCTGCCTTTTAGTAACCCTTCTCTTGCCCCTCTTTTACCTGTCTTGTGTCAACAAAAGATTCTTGTTAACATATAGAGGAATAAAGGCCTAGTATTCACACCATGTAGGCTGACAGAATGTTTTATTGAGCAAACTGCCGATAGTATAGGTACAAAGATAGTTATCATGTCATTTCATGCAAGGTTCCATGATGTCATGACATTGCAGCATGGCAGGATACCACCATACGTCCTTTCTATTTCCATCCATCCCTTCATTGTTTGTTTTTCATATCCTTTTGGAGATATGTTCCTACATTATGATAAAAAATATGATATAGATTTGAATGGTTGAGTCTTTACTTGGTCAATGAAGGCTTTCAAAGTGGTTCTTTGCTTAGTAGAAAAGAGAACCCAACAGTAGTGATGTATTACTTTTGATACTTGTGCAAAATAATGTGATGGTTACTTACAGCAAGTATCTAAACATGTGCATTATGTTTTTGTCTAGAACCAGAAGTACTCCAGGATCCCGTGAAGAAGGGCAGAGAACACCATCCAGTGGCTGTTGAAGAAGTGGCTGCTGGGACAAGTGGTAAATCAGATCAAATCAAATCTAATCAAGCTTTATTCGAATTGTATGATACATTTATAATAGCCAAGCTATGTAAAATATAAAAAAAATAAAAAGATAAAAACAATATGTTTTGTTTAAAAGCATCTAGTAAAAAAGTACATGATAAGTCTAAAGAGATGCAAGCAAGGTATCAATGCAATTAATTCAAAAGGTAACAAAATCATGGCAGATGTGCAAGAATCTTCCCCCGGTAAAATACTGACGATAGGTAAGAAGATAGAGCAAGGGGGAAGACAGTGACTGCAAAAAGAAATACACTGGGTGACATTGTGCACATTTATGCTCATGTAAATAGGGCAATAAGATACTCTTCTTCAGATCCTTGTAAAAGTTACAAAATCACATAGTGTGCATAGTGCTCTGTTCAGACACCTTATTGCAAGGGCATTTAATAAGAGACCTTGACCAATCGTTAAAATTTGGTTGGGTTATCAATCAATGGAATGTGTTTAACCTAAATCTTGTAAGAAAAAATCTATGTTTGACATTCTAAATGAAAATTAGATAAGGGTGCAGGTCTTAAATAACAAACATCATTTGGGTATTCAGAACACTAGGTTTTATAAGCTCGGACTTAATTCTGAGGTTCTCAAATAAAAAGAACAGGCCTGTTTAAGGTTTTTTCTGCTCATTTTCAACAGTGTCATGTGAGTTAAAATACTCTTGGTGCTCTAAATCGGCACACAGATTTTTATATAATTAAGCCAAAGGATCTTTAGGGAGAAGGATAAATTAAGACAAACCCTGCCAATCTCCCACTTGAATGTGGCCTCTTATGAGGTCCAAATCTTGTGCCAAAGTAAAAGAGGCTGTGTTCTTGCAGCATCTAATAAAAATCGTCAGCCCAGCTCTGGGTGACAGATTACAAAGGGGCAGCTCTGTGGGACCGACAAAAGATTCGTAAAGAATAAATTCTGAACTGATTGGAGAGATTGACAATCACTATAGAAGCAAACCCCTGCCCTATAAAGGGCAGATGACAAACACTAGGCCCTACATAGAGCTAACATTTCCTTAGGTGGTTTCCTACCAAATCTAATCACAAAATTCTGGAGCGCATTAATAGCCCTCAAAAAATGAAGTTTTCGAGTAGTAATCACCCATTTCCAAAACCCTTGTCTATGAAACACAATGCCGAAATAGGGAAAAGATGAAGTAAAATTAATTTTGATATCCCCAATGATAAAATCTCTGAAACTCTTTTTTCTCCTCCCACACTTCATTAAAAACGTTTTGCCAATGTTGACTAAAAGTCCCAATACTTTCATGTAGTCAACAAAACAGGAGAGTAACCGTTGCAGAGCCAAAGGAGTGCAGGCCATAAGACTGTAATCATCCGCGTACAGAAGAGCCGGAATCAGCTGCTGACCAACTTGGGAGAGATCAACACAGCTTTCTACTATAACACTATCTAGATTATTAATATATAAAGTAAACAGAAAGGGGGCAAGAATGCACCCCTTTTAACTCCCCGTTCTACACTGAAAAAGTTGGTACATTCCCCCTTTAGTCAGTTTCAGACCCTGGCCCTGCTCCTCGAGTATAACTCTCTCAAAAACGGAATTATGGGACAATCTAACCCGAGCTTAGACATAATCGACCACAATTTGTTGAGCATTACGCAGTCCAAAGCTCAAGATAGATCAACAAAAGACAAAACATATTGCTCTGCTTAATCTGAGCATATTTACCAACTAGCAAATTTAAATTAAGACCCTGTTCTACGGCTCCGAGACAACTACAGAACCCATATTGCAGGTCTGATAATATATCGTTACTTCCGGCCCACTCCTCCAATCTACCCAAAATATTGCACCCTGCCACTTTCATTACTGAGTCCAACAGTTATATTAGACAGTAGCAGGCAAGTGAGGAATAGTCACCTTTTTTTATAGATAGGGACTATAAGTGATTCTGACCATGTACTCAAAAATCCACAGAACAGGCCATACCTAACATATAAATGACCCAGAGGAGAACATTAGAAAAGTCAATGGGCCAAGTGCTTTTCCACACTTACTATTCAAAAGGGCCTTATTAACCTCTTCAAGGGAAAATATTAAACTAGAGATATCACTATAGGGTTCTAAAGAAGAGAACTCCATAGAATACGATACTAACTCTTCTAGCTTCTTGTCAGGATTTGATTAGATGTTTCTAAAATGAGCCACCCACTCTGACTCAGTAATGGAAGCCTTCCAGTCTAGGGGCAGAGTCCTCCCTCATATAATGACTAATAATCAAGCACCAAAATTCTGCACTATTCTTGAAGAGACTAGCCTCATAAAGTGAGCCCCATGCTTCATTCCTAAGTAACTTTCCTTTCTCAATGTTTCCTTTCTAATCTTTGTTAAGGCATACCTCCCTTTCTTCCAAGCTCACTAAGCTATCCTTTTATAAATTATTTAGCCTCCTATGTTTCTGTCTCATCCTCCCTACCATTCTATTGTTAGAAGAAAAGGTGTGGTGCCCAGTGCCCACTCGCCTATTACTTACCCCATTCTTCCTGTCCCACCTTTCCCATAAATTGCAATCCCTTTCAGCATATGCCACATTTCTGCCACTTTATGCCTAAGTGACTCCATTCATGACTTAATTACGGTTCCATCTTTTACCTCCCATTAAGCCTGTGACTAAGCCTATTAGTATATGACTCCCAACCAGGGAGGGAGTAGAAAAAATAACAGTAGGGCCATTGGAATTTATGATGACACACTACTAGCTATCCCAAAAGCCAGCAGAATGTCTCGGATAGTGTTGCACATTATAGTCAAGCGAATTGTGCAGCATTAGCTAAATGTGCTATATACATCAGTAGCAATATATATTTATATATGCCAGCTCATTCATAAATTAACACACATTAAGCATGTGTTGCAGTTGTCATCAAATGAAATCATTTGAATTTATTTTGTAAAAATATTTTTTTTACTAATGTTGTGATCACGAATTAATTCATAACATGCACTGCTACTGCATTGTTGAAAGTATTAATGAATCACACCAAACAAATTCCAATGATCCTAAGGGAACAGCAATGGTATGGCTACTGTACAATGGGTTGAGTACTACAATTCATGTTCTTTCCTTTTTTTCCTTTGGATCATCTACCTACTCCTGCCGAAGGAACTGCCCTGATGACCTACTTCCGGTTGGACACAGCCTCTCTTCTATGCCTCTTGAAAATGAAGGCAATTGTGGTGGAGTACTGCCGGCTGGTGGTACTCAAGGAGGAGGAGGAGGCAGCTGCTGCTGCTTCGGGCCACCAGCTGGAGAAGCACTGGCAACTACATTGCTGCCACCAAAGGCAGCCAAGCTCCAAAGCTATCCTAGCCACTCCCAACCAACACCACCATGTACTCTGCCATTCTCCCAAACAATTGCATAGGACCTGGAGGAGATAATGTTTGGCTAGTAGGAGCATTTGCACCAGATGAAGGCTGTGGAGGCCTTTTCTTTATCAGGAGTAGGACTTGTTATGGGAGGTGAGGATGGGAAGAACAGTTGGGAACAGGTTTATTTTTGGGGGTGTTGCGTTTGCATGAGCCTTTTGTGGGAGGAGAGGGTGGAATGGAAAGTTGGGGACAGGGTATTTTGGGGGTATTTTTGCTTTGGTTGAGGTGGTGGGACTGTTGTGGGAGGAGAGGGTAAAACCTTTATACATTTTTGTTAAATTAAATCAATGGGTTTTGTTTATTATCATAAACATCTGTCTTTGCATTACTGGATAGAAGAATAACATCACACACAGTTATGAAGAAACTGCTATCAATGCAGTGATGACAAGGCTGTTCCTCTCCACACCTTTCCCATCACAAACCAACTGCCCCACTGTGTCCATCACCTTCCCCTTTCACGCTTTTAATATTTCCCTTCCCGATCTCCCTTTCCGTGTGTTGGTAGCTACTCTACTCACCTTACCTCATCCTGTTCAGAACCCCACCTGCAAATAGGTTTCTAAAACAGAATATGAGTGAACATACACAACCTTCCTACCACTTTGTATACAACTTAACTGCCTTTGCCCTACCCTCTGCATCTAGTGACTGCTAATGGGGTCCATCAAAATACAGCAAAATACTATAATTCCTCATTACAGAGAACTTATTTTCTTACCTGAGTATATAAAGCGATGTCTGCTCCATCTTCTATAATTGGGCCGTACCTTAATGCCAAGTTTTACAAAGGGACTTTTTAATGCTAGTGCAAGTGAATAAGGCCTGGTATTGCCCCAGGGAAGCATTTTTGACACCAAAAATGAAGAAAAACAATGACTGCATGGTTTGCGTAACCACCTACTCCCCCTTTGCCAATCATTTAAAGAAATGTACACTGAAACACTGGCCAGTTCTAAATGCAGGTGAATTAAACTTAGAAAGACCATTGTTTGCATTCCACAAGAATAGAAGTATCAAAGATCACTTGGTTAGGGCTAGTCTTCCCACTACCAAATTTACCCAAACCTTACCAGAGAATATGGTAATTGTAGTGTCTGCCCGTTCACCACTGAGACAAAAAATGTTGCACATAATAATGTGAACATTGTGTAGAATCAGTTTTCTAACTGCAACACCATGAATTTTAAATATGCGATTATCTGCCCTTGTGAACAAATCTATATAGGGCAAACAACACAAAAAGTGCGTATTCAAATCTGTCAGCACAGGAGCAGCATCCGTTGCAAAGTAAGCAATGCACCACTTGTGGACTACTCCAAATTCAAAGGTCACACAGAAAATGACTAAGAGTGGCAAGTTTTTTCATGAACAAAGGTCCCTACAGTCAATGAATAGAAAACAATGCTCTGGAGACAGGAATAATGTCCAGGAGTAATTAAAAATGGATATGTAGTATACTTTTAATCAATCATACATATATGTGTGGAAGATTAACCCCACTGGGGTAACCCTCAACAGGTGTTAAAAACATGAAAACAAACACGCATGAGACATTTCATGAACAGCAGTTGGATCCACAATGGGGGTCACTTATTTACATCAAGGAGAACACTACTGCACCCAGAAGTCATATACACATATTTAAAGGGTCAGAGTGTTTAAGGTCGATGACGTTTCGATCCGTGATTAATGCAGGATCATCATCAGGACTTCAAAATACATGCCTGGTTACATTTATTGGTGTGCAAAGAATACATGTCATCTTATGCACAATTAACAACACCTATCAATAGCATCAGAAGGTCGATATGATGAGGTTTAATACATGTGGCCAAACAGAGGTAGTAATTCAAGGTAGTATTTCCATAGCAAATATAAGTGCAATCCACAATGCAGAGAAGTATGTAGCCTTCACAGGAAAGCCCCCACGGAGAGCAATCCTCAACCCCAGGTTCGGAAATCAGCAAGTATCAATACTGTGATGCGATGATGGGAGCCTCCAACCCAGTGCCTAATTTGGCAAAAAATAAGTGCCAGGGTTCTAGTCAGGAGGCCTCTGCGGCTTGCAGCACCCATTGCCCCTGCCGTTGTTGCCAGTGGCAGTACCTACACAACTACTAACCAGCATACTACAAGTATGACAATTCAGCCTATTCCAGGCCCCCCAAAGCTATAAACATATCTTAGGCAGCAGGTATTAGTTGTTTTTAATGCATGCTCAATAAATAAACAATTGCTGTTCTGCTCATCTCTAAATTATACAAACAACGCAACCATGTGGCAGCTGTCATAAGTGCCAATGCCGACAATTAAGTGCTGGTGCAGAGCACCGGAAACCACCAGCTCAAATTAAGCACTGCTCCGACCACAACAGTGAATCTACATAATTTTGAAGGCAGAAATGCATTGAAAGTCAATTGGTAATAACAGTTCTACAATTCTGTGTTTCCCTAAGTCTCTCGATAAAAATGGTACCTCACTTGTGTGGGTAGGCCTAGTGCCTGCGACAGGAAACGGCCTGAAAGGCAACATGGATCTATAAAATATTTCTAGTGAAAACTGACCCTTTTTCGCAATGTGCCTAGCTGTGGATTTTGTACCCTAGCGCTGCCGACACCTAAGGAAACCTAGCAAACCTATACATTTTTAGAAACTAGACACCGAGGAGAATCCAGGATGGGGTGACTTGTATGGGTCTCACCCGGTTCTGTTACCCAGAATCTCTTGCAAACCTCACGCTTTGTAAAAAAAAAAAAAATCCTCACATTTCTGTGATGGGAAGTTCTGGAATCTGTGTGGATCCACAAACTTCCACCCATCCTACACTCCCCAAAGTCTCCCGATAAAAATCAAATCTCATTTGTGTGAGTGGGCCAAGTGCCCGCGGCAGGGAAGGGCCCAAAACGTATTGTGGAAATATCATCAAAATTCCCTATCACAAAACGACCTGGTTTTGTTAAGGGGGTCACCTTGGTTTTTGGCCCCGGGCTTGGTGGCCATCTAGGGAAACAAACCAAACCCAGACATTTGTGAGAACTAGACACATGGGTGAGTCCAGGGAGGTATGGCTTGCGCGGATCCCCCAACATTTTCCTACCCAAAATCCCATGCAAAACTCAAATTTAGATGTAAAAAATCACATTTTCTTCACATTTCTGTGGTGGAAAGTTCTGAAAGTTGCGTGAATCCACAAAATTCCACCCACTCAGCTTTCCCTAAAGTCTCCAGATAAAAATGGTACCTCACTTGTGTGGGTGGGCTAAGTGCCTGCGGCAGGGAAGGGCCCAAAACACATTGTGGAGACATCAATATTACCTATCACATAACAACCTGGTTTTGCAAGGGTGGTCACCTGGGTTTTTGGCCCTGGGCTCGGCAGCCATCTAGGGAAACCTACCAAACCGAGACATTTCTGAAAACTAGACACCCGGGGGCGTCCAGGGACGTATGGCCCTTCATACACACACAAACTCTCCCTGGTTTCTAGTGAATTTCGGGCCACCGCTTGGGGGTAGATGAGACTACAAATATCACTGAAACAGCCAAAATGTGTGCCTAAAAAAAGAAAGGTGACCCTTGCCTATGGGGCTTCTCCCTGACATGCCCATAAACATATCCCTGGTTCCTAGTGGGCTTTATGCCCCCCTGGAGGGGCAGATAAGGGGCTATTGCCCCGATTTGCCTTCCTGGGGGGCAGAAATACTTTTTTGGGCAGCTCCCACCCCTATGTATAAAAAAACAACATAATCCCTGGTGCCTAGAGGGCTTTCTGCCCCCCAGGGGCAGATCAGAGGCTTTTGACTGTGGCAATTTTCTCGGGGTGGGAGCACTGGCATGCCCATTTTGGGCAGCCACCACCCCTATATACATAAAAATAAATCCCTGGTGCCTAGAGTGCTTTCTGCTCCCTGGGGGGCATTGCCCCATCTGCCACCCAGAAGGGCAGAAAGACTGTGGAATTTTGAGGGGGGAGGGGGAATTGCCATGCCCATTTTGGGCAGACCCCACCCCTATATACATAAAAATAAAAAAAATCCCTGGTGCCTGGTGTGCTTTCTGCCCCTGGGGGGCAGATCAGGGGCTATTGCCCCATCTACCTCCCAGGGGGGCAGAAAGATTGTGGAATATTTTGGGGGATGGGGGCATTGCCATACCCATTTTGGGCAGCCCCACCCCTATATACTTAAAAATAATTACCTGGTGCCTAGTGTGCTTTCTGCCCCCCTGGGGGGGCAGATCAGGGGCTATTGCCCCATCTGCCTTTCAGGGTGGGCAGAAAAACTGTGGAATTGGGGGGGTGGGTGGTGCATTAGCATGCCCATTTTGGGCAGCCCCCACCCTTACAGACATAAAACAAATCCCTGGTGCCTAGTGTGCTTTTCGCCACCCCGGGGGGCAGATTGTGGGCTATTGCCCCCATCTGCCTCCCAGTGGGGGAAGAAAGACTGTTTGTGCCCAAAATAAAGGGGGGAGCAAAAGCCCTTGTCCAAGGGACCACTCACCTCTCCCTAGTGCCTAGTGGGTGGTTCCTGCTTGGGACTTGCCCTCCTGAGGTGTTCCCCAAGCAGGGATCCACTAGGGAGGTGTACCATTGTAAAGGTGAGATTCTCCCCTTTCCAATGATACCTCTCCCGTCTGCCTCGGTGCTCAGGGGGCTGAGATAGCCCCCTGAGCACCAAGGCAGTGAAACTGAAACTGAGTTTCAGTTACGCCGAAATGACATCAGCGCGACGTGCACACCAACCATCATTTCGGAGAAATGATCAGAACACCCCTGGGAGCTGGGGAAGCTCTTCCCCAGCTCCTGAGGGTATTTTGACAAAAAGGAAATCCCTCTGGTGCCCGCACCCGAGGGATTTCCTGTGCCATGTGCGCGGTTGGCCGGGAGCCGCCTGAAGCACATGAGCACTGGTGTGCCGTCCGAAGCACCAAAGAGGGTAAGGACATGATTAAAAAGGTGGAACACTCTCCCTTTGACCCCCATTCAAGTATCTTATGTACATTGGACGTCGAGTCCATTTTGCTGTGTTCATGAAAGCCGATCCGAACACGATGACTTGATTAGAGCTCGCATTTGAGCCACTACTCTGCATTTTCCGAATCAACGCACCTCTGAAGTCCACAGTGGAAGGCCTCTTTGAGTCCTCTTGTCTCCCATTGAAGCCGATACTAGGCAATGATCCTTCTTCTGGTCGTTGTCAATGGTACTTACTGGTTTATTATTTCAGCCAAAAGAGCTAGGCCTGTTGTGTTGACATGAAAATGAGAAAAATTTGAGGGTCAGTAATTTTAGTTTAGTTTTTGTAAATAAATTGACTGGTTTCGAACCTAGAGAAGATGAGGTTATATGTACGAAAGTATACATCCCATTATGTGAAAGGCAAATATTGATACAGAATGAAACCCCCAAACAATACATTATCAAGTGTAGCTTACCAGACCCACCCATCCATCACAAAAAGAAAAATCTATTATTTGGTAATACTCCTTAGCGCAAGTAAGGTACCTGTTCCAAGTTTGTGTTGTCCCTATGTCTCTGATTTCTCAATGGAAGGAATACATAATATAGGGCAGGCTCAGTTTTTAAATCTCACTGACAGCCTAGCAAGGTAATGAAAGAAAGGATAGGGTTGGGAAACATCTTGTTCTTTAACTTCTTTTTAGGCAACAGAATTTCTATTTCAGCAAGCGGTCACCATTTGGTCATTTCAAAGTCAACGATTGAATCAAAGGTTGAATTGGTTTTTCTCAGCTCTCACCGCAGAGGCCCTGGCGGTAACTTTTGTAAGTGGTGGGGCGCACAAAAATAAATGCTTTTGCTTTATAGAAATATCAATAGAGAGTGCCCCAATCCCCTCTGCAGAATTAATTCTGCAGTTTACTATACGTACTGCTGAAATAAACATACGTTGACATCTTTGTAGGATACCAGATTCAGCAGCATACGTTCAGCTGCAAATTGTTCTGCATTCCACTCCTGACTGAGATTAAATTGTCCTGCCCGGCTCCAGCCTGGCTTTAAAAATGTGCAAGCTGGACAATGCCAGCCCAGAAAATCCAAGCACTGCTCTCATTGCTTATAATACTAAACAGCATAAGAGCAATGCCAGGATTGGCTGAAACAGGCAAACACAGCGCTGCATTGGAAATCGATGGGGTTGTGTCTCTGCCCTCATAACTCCTTGGTAGCACTGATTGTGGAAGCCTTAACTGCATGTGTCACACTGGCCACAGCAAAACACCGGCCAATCTGACTTGCACAGTGTAGTTAATAGTGTCCCAACCCATTATGTCCTAGCACTAGCAGAAACCTACCTAGTGCTTTGCCAGCAGAGAGAGAGCTCTGTGTCCCCTCTCCTAAAGGAAGCAAAATGAATGGCAGTGTGGCTGTGAAAGTATTTGAAGGGAAAATCATTAATAATGAGCATGTAGAGACACACAGTGGGAGGGGCCCACATCCTAACTCTCCTTTGGATCAGCCGCCCCTGCACACTGCTCAGCCAGCTCAGGTCAAATAACTATAATTGCTGTGTCCTTTTTGATTGTTTATCTGTGCCATGCACACTGGACCAATCTACTTAAGTCTATTATTTAGAATAGGTGGTGTAAGTAAACTGCATACCAAATATAAATTATACATTTTTTAAGAAGTCCTGTAATATGTAACTTCTGTTGTATTAGTTGGGAAAGTAGAGTTCATCCTCAAGCTCAGGCGGGTCAGCCATAGGATAATCACTGACTAAACTTGATATGTCAGACCAATTACCCTTGTCGTCCTTGGATGTTTTAGGACCACTATAGTCCTTTGGAATTAAAGGGCACATGCATCATCATAAGGAATTGCGATTCCTTAATAGCGATTATTAAGGAATCGCTATTTAGGAATCGCAATTCCTTATGCATGTAGGAATCGCTAAATAAATTGCGATTGCTACACATTCCCTATTAGCGAATCGCAAATTGCGATTTGCTAATAGGGAATGCCTTCCCATTCATTCCTATGGGCCCATAGGAATGAATGGGAAACCATTCGCAATTTGCGATTACCAAAAAGGTAATCGCAAATTGCGCATGCAATTTCAAGGGTGCTAGGGGGCCAAAGGCCACCCTGATGCACCCCCAAAATTGGCATGTGTGCACATGTGGCGCACACACATGCCCCAAGGGCATGTGTGTGCGCCACATGGCACTTAGAAAAATGCAATTTTGTGAACTTTCTGAAGGGATTGCAAATAACCATCAACTTGAAGTTGATGGTAATTTGCGATTCCTTAATGCAAAGTTGCATTCTGAGAATGCTTCTTGCATTGCATTTAGGGAATCGCAAATTGCGATTCCCTAACTGCATTCACAAAATAGGTCATCGCAAATTTTGCGATTACCTATTTTGCGAATGGCTTTGGGCTTGATGCATCCCAAAAGGCTAATTACCGGTCGCAAAGGGGCCAATTCTGCTAATCAGCCCGTTTGCGACCGGTAATTAGCTTGATGCATGTGCCCCTAAGTGTTTGTTAATTTTAATCATTGTCCATGTCTCCACATTTTGAGGCAAGAGACTGGTCCTGCTGGCTGTGATAACAGGGTCAGCTGCACTGAAAACAAGCTCTGAAGAAACACTGGTAACAGCACACGCAAGCTACTTTATGGCAAGCCTGTTGAGCTCCGGCCACTGTGCTGTCTTGCCATACCAATTGATCAAAGAGTCTTGATTCAGCTGGACCATCTTCTAAATTGCTATTGGTGCTGCCAGTTGCTATGCCTTTGCCCCTTCACTTGACTTAAGTTCAAATGAATGAAACCAACCCATTGGAGAGGTTGACTGTGAACTTGAAGTGGTCTAGCTGTAATTTTTGGAGTGCTGGCTGCAGCTGCAGAGACTGGCAGCCAACACCACTGCCCTATGTTGAGATTGAAGGCTGCACTTCAGGACTTCTGCCCTTTACATTTAATTTGCTGTCATTCTTCTAGACCAGTCGCTTTACTGATGATCCAAGTCGTGCAAAATAAGGCATCCATTTCAGTTAAAAGAAAGAAAGTGACCAACATTTTTTGTATCGTAGATCCAGTATTGTGGCACAGATACAGTCTTTGGAGAACAAAATCTCTTTTAGCAGCGTTTGAGTAGTGTTCAAGCAAAAATTATGCTAGCCACCACAGAAACGTTTTTTTCATTGACACCAGTGAACGTTTGTTTTACCTTTTTCAACTGATCCTGTAGCAGATACAGCAATGAAGTTGTATGGCTCATGGGACAGCTTTCCTTGCTGATTTCCCATGTCATAATCTTGAAAGGACCTAGCATATGTATCAGGCACTCCAGTCCACCTCTATAGTCATGGCTTTGGCAGTTTTATCCCTTCTCCTTTGAGTTAACTAATCATTGATAGACTTGTACTGCTCAAACAGGCGTTCCAGCATGTAGTAGGTTGAGTTCCAAAATGTTGGCATCTCTTGGTAGAGGTATTTTGCAGGTAATTGTTTTAGCATGCTGAAGTATCCTCAGCAGCTTCAGGACTTTGAATGAATGCCTGAAATGAGAGCATATTCATCATAGGCTGACCATTATGTTGCTGACTGCCTCTTCTTTTTTGAGAAAGGCCTACACAGTTAGCTTGATGCAATTGACTCAAGACAGGACTCTGAAATATCCACTGTCAGGCATGAATTTCACTATTTTACCCAGTGGCAACAAATCCAATTGTGAGACCTCAAGGTTTGAGCCATTCATAGACTTTGGCATTAACATCTTCTAAGCTATGTGTAGCTGTATGCGATTACTCCATGGCACAGATCACCACTGTTGCACGCTGTTGAATGCCTTGAAAAGCATCATTTACAGTGAGACCTTCAGCTAGTCTTTGTTAATTCTTTGGAAAGAGACCCAGTGTGCAGTGATGCATTTTTATTCTGTTGCTTGATAACTAGTCTACATGTCCCAAAGGAAGTGGATGGGCTGAACAGTGCTCTGCTTCATAGCATTGCCAACCAATTGCAGAGCTTAATTATGCAGCACTGGCAGACACTCTGGCAAAATAGCTCCAGCTAGGAACCTTCCATTTCGGGCAGAGCCTACTCAAATTTTAGGAAGCCCAATCCATCCACAAAAGAAAAGGGGAGGAGATCAAGTGCTAACATTTTAGTCAGCTTCCCATTGTTGAAACAGGCTTTTTGTGGTTCGTGTGGTATGACCACTCCTTGTAAGCATATCCTTAATGGTAGGCAATTTTTCTTGTTGTATTACTGGAAGTTGCTGTATCCCGCTGTGCCTTGTGCCATGCAAAGGTTGCTGCAGGTGAGGATTGCATTCTATGGGGGAGGCTTACAGGGCTGCTTTGTGTGATGCTGCTGCTGACATACTCTTCTTCCTCCTCTTACTTGCCTTCTTCTATCACTTCAGCTACTGGTTCTCACTAGCAGGGTACAGAACTCTGCAGAATTCTGTGAAGTTACAGAAAAACAGAGTGATATTTAATGGAATTCCTCGTAAGGGAGGAAAATATGCAGCTCGTGCTGCAATTTAGCGCCGTTAGTGCGAGCAGTGCTGAAAATCAGTGCGAATTTCACCATGCGTTGCACAAGATCGAGACTCAGTCAAGTTGATTTTTCTGCCACTCGAGTAGAAAATCTACTTAAGAGACAACAAATCTACTCGAATAGCAGCTCTCTGACCGTGACGACTCATGATCGCCAACGACCATGTTGGAAAATCATAGTGGGGACGCCAAATCTCACCACGCGGTGATTCGCAGAATTTGGTCAGAACTCCACAAAAAGGTACGGAATATTTTGCCCAACCCTTAGTTCTCACTCATCACCAGCAGCTATGCTTTTAAGATGCTCTACTCACACGATTCTGTGTTGCTTTTTCAAATGGAACTGTTCGACTTCTAGGACTGTAGTGCCCAACTGGCTTATCGTGACAACCTTCTTATGGCAAATGGAGTATTTTGCAATGTTATCCTCATGCAGACTGAGCTTAAAGAAGTACCAAACTGGGAGGGAGAGCTTTCCTATTGTATCAAGCCTGAAGAACTGGAATCTAAAGCTAGGTGGTTCTGTTGCTGTTTGCCTTTCTGCAGGGAGTACTGCAATCGTGATATCGGGGTGGTGTTGCTGGCTGCAGGTATCTCAGGTCTTGCAAATATGGGTTGCAGGAACCACATGCCACTAAGCAGGTTCAATAGAGATGATATGTCCCTCCCATGTGCCACTCTCTACACTGATGAACACTGGCTTGTCATGATCATCACTAGGGGTAGGCGATTAAATCCACTCTGCTAGCAGAGTTCACAGAGTTTTGCCCACTCTGCGCTCTGCACAGAGTTCCAAAAAGCTCTGTGAAGTGGCACGTAGTGGAGTTTTTCTTCACATGCTGCTCTTCAAAGTTAGGTTGGCGAGGAAGAAAAATCATACGCTAGACCACCTCCCAGCGAGATTTCGCAATGCGGGCGGCCATGGCAGGTCGCTACCGCTCATTGAGAAACCTACCGCACGATTTGAGGAAGCTGCCGCTAGAGTATAACATCTACTCCAGTGGCAGAAAGAAGCAGCACGCTCTTGCACTGATCGTTGTTCTGTTCATGCTGATTTTACAGGGCAGGGCAAACTCCCAGTGCTTTAAAATCCGTGTGAGCAGTACAACTTAGCACACTCCACCGCTCGCCGAACCCCACGGAGCCAGCAGATTTTTTACATCACTTCATGGATTTGCACATAGCAGAACTCCATGAACTCCACCCAGGTCTAATAATCACAACTTTCCTCACTTGCAAGACTTTCAGGAATCTTCCTTTCCCTTGTCTCTTGGACTCAGCTGAGGTCCAATCCATGTCCAGATCCTCAGAAGCGAGAGCTTGGGGAAGAAGGGGGCATACTCTTTCTTTTCTTTGCTGCAGTTTGTAAAGCAGATAAGGAAAGAGCAGTATTTTCAACAATATCTTGCTTAGCAAGAACCTCAACCTCCTGTTGTGCTCCAAGGTCCAGAAGAACCGTTGCTGACTGTTGCTCCTGTTGTCCACATTCCTGTGATGATTCAGTTTGTGGCAGAGACAATTCCATTTCATATTCACTGCTCTCCATGACTGTAGTTGCTGCAGCACTGAGAGAAATGGCCTTAGGTTTTGATGGTGCCATTGATGCAAGAGTCTCAGCCTCTTTCTGCCCAGCGGAGGTTGAAGCAAGTACGCCATGTTTCCTGAAAAGGATGAGGGCTTGATGCCTGTGGTAGCAACCTGCTTTCTATCATCTTCGCTGGCCAATTTCTTGGCAGGGTCTGCCTTTTTTAAGGTTATCTTAGCACTAGAAGGTAGCACCAAGCACTAGGGGCAGAAGCACATAGCAGTGGAGAACTCAGTTGTCATTGTCAGCTGATTCCTTCAGTGTCATTTTTCCATATCAGTACAGTGTTTGATGTCTTTTGCAGCACCTGCAAGCAAAGCAACAGAAAAAAATCAGTGAAATGTGTGCAAACAGGAGACATTACCAAATGCAACATAAGTGAAGTCATCATCATCATCATTATCCTCATGATCCCAAATACTTAACAACAGTGTACCCAAAAACATCCATAAACTATTTCTTCATGACAACACCACATAATAAAATGATAGTTTGTCCCCCTCCAGAGCCATGAGGTGAAGGGAAAAAATAGATTACATAACTGCTGATGCCACACCAAGTTCAATGTGGATTCCACAGGAGGCAGGGGGATGTAGGCAAACATCCGGAAAAAAACCATGAAATATTATCTAGGCCCATGGGGACTCTAGGAGAGGCAGGCAAAAATAGAACAGAATGCATTACATTATTGCTGGTGCCCTACCAGAGCTGATTGGGACACTCTGGGAAGCAGGGGGAGGCAGACAACTAAAAGAAATGAATACAAATACCAACCCTGTACTACAAGTAGCCACAAGTGCAAATACAGATATCAGGAAAAAAAGAAAAAAATGAACATAAATGTCATAGGCTTCTTTTATCAATGTTCCAGGAAAACAGTATTTAAAAGTGTAATAAAGGGATTGAAGTGCACACTGGCTGCACAAAATGGTGGAAGCTAGCTGTATAATGAAGGAGGCATGAAAGACAAAAACAAAACAGCCACCAAGCACATACACACAGACACACACACACACAAACAATCACTCACACACACACACACACACACATACACACACACACACACACACATATACACACACAAACACACACACCCAAACACACACACACTAACTGGTTCCGTTCCACAAAATGATGGTCGTGCATGGCTAGCAAGGAAGGAGGCACAGAGAACAGAGACAAAAGGGCCACTGTGACCACACACACACACACACACACACACACAAAATATACAAAAAGGCCACTGCAGTGTGGCCAGCAAAGAAGAGGCATGGAGAACAAAGAACATGTGACAGCATACGGCAAACACACGTACAGTGGTTACATAAAATAGCATCCACTGCATGTACAGCAGAGAAAGAGACAGAGCACAAAGAAGACAGTTGACCTGTCCTGATTGGAGCATACCTGTGCCCTAAAAAAATAGTCTTGTAGCATAGCGGATAAAAAATAAATAAACTACTTTTTGCATTTAATCCTCAGACATTTACAATCTCCTAAATGGTTTTCAAAGGCCTACAGCACAGCAGCAGTAAGAATGTGAAACACACATTCAAAATACACCAAAGGCAAAGTGCAGGACAGACTAGGCCCCAAACAATTAAAAAAAAACATCACAGTAAAATAGCAAGCAAATCAGTATAAAATATTTTTAAAAACCACACAACAAAATGGAGAAAAAGTATACTCAACCTTGGCCTCCACCATTAATAAAGTGCAAGCATTTCCTCTAAAACAAATTAACCCCACAGGGACCCCCCTACTCAGCCCAAAATAGATAGCACCCACAAACAAAAATAAAAAAATGAACAAAAAATAATGGTGCATAGTCATACCATCCCACAAACAACAGCATTTTAACAGTGATGCATTGAACTTACTTGATTTCTCCCAAAAAAAGTTAAGATTCTATGGTGTGAATACAGAAGGGACTGCAGGCAAAGAGAGAGAGTGGTGCTTTCCCTCCAAAATCCAAATAAAAAGTGAGTAAGGGCTGAATAAAACTGAGGGAGGAGTCTTCAGGACAGGAAGAGTAAGTTGCTAATATATGTACAGTAGCCATTCTCTATAGCACTCTCTTCCTGTTTATTATTTTTTAAAGTGCATTTCACACAAAAAATACACAAACAATCCATCTGGGTAAAATATCAACTCCAAAATGCATGTTGGGTTTGTTTTCCACTGGCTCAAGTAAAAACTCTACTTAAAATGTTTACTAGCAACAGTCCGTGTTAAATTACTACCACTTGCATTTGAAACAACCGCTGAGCATTCTGATCACGTTTACCAATAGAAAAATGTAGGCACTCATGCTCTTGCATTGTTTCAGTGCTTCTTGGAGTTCGAAATTCACAACAGGAAAATCGGTTACATAACGCCATGGCATTACAATTGGCAACTCTGCGCCACAGGAGTAACACAGAATTTCAGAATTACACCAATTATTCTTGATTAATAAAAATTATGCCCATGCCTAATCTAAAGATAAGATCTGATTGGCTGCCACCACATCAACAAAGATGTGACATCAGCCATTTTAGTACACTGGGAATCAGTCCCCTGTCCTGAAAAAATAAGTGCAAAAACATATGGGGGGTAGGGTATTGATACCCCCTAGGCCTGATGGGAGAGTCCCTCTTTGGAGCCAATAATTCAGGGTTTTTTTTAACTGTGAATTCGTGTAGGAATTAAAAATCAATACTTTTTTTAAAATTCTCCCTGGGATGGGCCAGGGCCCAGGGGATAGGCAAATTCTGTTTTATATAGGAGGGGTACATGTGCCCCCCCTCCACAAGCCTCAGGGATACACTGAGGACCCCATCCCAAGGGCTGATTATCACATTTAGGGGAGAGAGTGTGTGGCCCAACTCCCCAAGCTTTAATGAGGCCCCTGGGACAACAATCACCATGCAGATTTTTAAAGTTAGAGTAGCAGGGCATGTGACCCTTCCTGAGCCTTAGAGGTGCCCTGCGGACCCCATCACCAGGGCATAGGGAAAATCTGCTCCCACAGGGAGGAAGCATACAGAATGGATGCTGGCCGGGAAGTTGGGTGGGGCCACAGAGAACCTGGGGCTCTCCCCATTGTAGCCCAACTTATTTAGGAGATCTAGGTGCCCCGGGTGAGAAACAGGTCATCCACCAAAAAACGAAGTGGGCGGCTCTTGCCGGAAGGGTGACATTAGCTCTAGTGGAGCCTAGTGAAACAATCTGATTTGGTTCCCTCAAAGACCTTCTTTCCATGGATTTCCTTACTACTACCCTCCAACACTGCTCCTCACATCTCCATAGTCCTTTTCTCACATGCATTTCATTTATTTTATAGCATTGCTCACACCAGTTTATGGTGTCAGAGAACTTTACATGATTGTGTGTAAATCAGTTTATAGCAAACATTACATAAGACACTGAGGATTAAAAGGTGTAGGAATGCCATGTTGTTCATACTGTAGGCAGTATTGTTTATGAGCTTTTAGTCTGGAGAAGAACAGACTCAGAATTTAAAATATAATGCAGTAGTTGGAGTTGGCATTACCAATAAGAATGTATTTATATCCAAACAAACCCTTTTTGGCAACATTAGATGATTAAAGACTGGGGAATAATCGTAACCTTTTAACCTGTACCATGAGTTTGCATGCAGCTCTATAATGACAGTTCATGGCTCACTGTGCTATATTAGGATTGTGACTTATGAACTGAAAGTAACAAAAGAATCTCTGTGCCAAAAGCTTTAGCCCACTGAGCTATCCACATAAAATACAGTTCTGTGATCTGCATGGTACACATTGTTTGCAGCAAGTATATTTACTCTCAGTGCTACTTTTTGTCAAAACTGCCACTAGGAAAAGCTCCAATCTCTTTCCAGCCCTTCATGGGTGAATTTAAATATATTTTGATGCATGGTGGTGCCCTGATCTGGGAAGAGACACCACAAGCATAATTTATAATGCTGTGGGGGCTTCAGGGAATACAGCAGGCCCCCAGAAATACTAAAATAATTTGACCGTTTGATTCCTGGGATCTATAGAATATAATCCCAGGACATGTTAATGATATGTTTAAACATTCCCAGACCTGGAGATTTTACATTCCCCTTATTTGACTTGAGGAGTGTTAACAAGTCTCTGGCACGTATTTATTGTTCTTTTGACTATAAATGCTTTATTTACTTTCTTATTTGTAAACAATACATTGACTCCTTGACAAAACCAAATAGGCCTGCCTTTTATCTACTGATAGTGATTTACTGTTAAAAATTGGGTTATTAGTTGAGGGGGTGAGAACCCTTCCCAGGCAACAACCACAGTCCTTTTCAGAGTGAACCACTAAATTAGCCTGTGCTTACCCCTCTGAAACTTTGCACAAAAGCAGTCATGACTAACTTAGAGGCACCTGTGTTAAGTATTTATGCAGCACACAAACAGTAATATAGTGAAAATAAAACACAAGAAAAATCCCACACCAATTTAGAAAAATAGAGAAAATGTTAGTAAATAAAATAATACCAGAATGACAAAACTCCAATCAGTAGACCTGAAGATATTGAGTTGTAACCCTCTAAGTGCGTGTGTCGGCCATTGGCAGACACTGGGAAGGTATTTAAAGGCCCTCCAGAGGATTCCTTTATTTATTTTTACATCGATTTACTCGGGAAGAGCTTCCCGAGCAGCCTGATGTTTTTTTTCCTCCTATATTTATCATTATCGCTCAGGGCATGCTGACGTCATTACAGAAAAGTGAAAGTAAAACGAGTCCATGGGAGATTCTCCTCTTTCCAATGCTACCTCTGTCCAGTGGATACATGGTTGGGGATCGCCACAGGAGAAGGATGGGCCAGCCCCTTCCCAGCACACTTAATTATTACAGTCTTTCTTTCCCCCTTTGGGGGGACGATGGGGGTAATTACCCCCAATCTGCCCTGGGGAGGATGAAACCCCACTAGACACCAGGGAAATGTTTTTTTATTATAGGGGTGAGGGCTGCCCACCATGGGCCTCACCCTAACAAAATGTGGCATCTGACTTTCTGCTAACTAAATGCCAGAGAAATATTTTTTAACACAATATAGGGGTGGGAGTGACCCACCAGGGCATAGGCATGTCCCCGTCCCAATTAATTGGGACAGCATTCTTTCTTTCACCCAGGGGGCAGATGTGGGTAATTACTTCTCATCTGCCCTCTGGGGGAGAATGCACAATAGACACCATGTAAACCTTTTTTTTAAATATAGGGGCGGGGGCTGACCACTATGGACATGGCTATGCCCCATCCCAATTAAATGGCCATCATTCTTTCTGCCCCCATGGAAGGCAGATTGGGTAAAAAAATCCTGATTTGGCCGGGCTGGGGGGGGGGGGGGGGGAGGGATGGCAGAAAGCCCACTGGACAGCAGACAAAGCTCTTTTGTAAAAAAAATAGCGAGGTGGCGGCTACCTACCATGGGCATGGCCATGCCTCCACTGTAACTAAATAGAGCAGCAGTCTTTCTGCTCCTCAGTTAGGCTGATAAGGTGATTACCCTGATCTGCCCTACCAGGGGGCAGAAAGCCCACTAGAAACCAAAAGAAACTTTTTTGAACAAATTATCGGGGTGGGAGCTGCCCGCCATTGAAATGGCCATGACACCTACCCCACCCCAGAACAGAGCAGACCTTCTTTCTGGATCCCCTGGGGGCAGATGGGGGTGATTACCCCAAATGTAGCACCCGGGAGGACAGAAAGCCCACTAGACACCAGGGAATTTGAAAAGAAATAAATATAGGGGTGGGCTGCCCACCATGGGGATGGGCATGGCCATGTCCCCAAACTAGAGCAGACAGTCCTTCTGCCCTTTAATGGTGGATGGGAAGATTACCCTCAATCTGCACCCCCGCCCTTGAGGGGCTGAAAGGCCACTAGACACCAGGGGAAGCTTTTCTTTACATAGATATAGGAGTGGGGGCTGCTCACCATTGGCTTGACTATTCCCCGCCACATAACAGAGCAGACAGTCTGCCACCGTGAGAGGGTGGATGGGGATGATTACCTTTAGTCTGCCCTCTTGGGAAGGCAGAAAGACCACTAAACACGAGGGATTTTTTTTAAAGAAACATAGGGGTGGGGTACCTTTCTCCACAAGAACAATCATGAGAGGCTTTTTTCTCTTTCGATGTGTGCTATTGAATGCAGCTCACATAAAAAGAGGACAATAACAAGGAGAAATAAAGATAAAGTTACACCTCGCTTGGTTTGGTAAATCTGGGAATGCGTCAAAAAGTATGGAATTTGCATGGGACCACCCACCGCTGTGCTCATTAAACACCTCCCTTGTGCCAAGTAATGCAATGCTGCAATATGTCCATTACTCCATATTTTTTAAGACTTTCAAAGCCACACAAAGTGGCTTTGTGTGGCTTCATAAATATGACTCAGAGGTTTGCGTCGTGCATGTACCACTTTGCGGGCTGCATGCATGATGCAAACGTCCCATAAATATGTCCTTCAGTGTGCACAAAGCAGCAACTGGTTGCGAGTTCACTTAAGTATGCCGAGCACATAAGTACCATAAGATGGGACAGAGAAAGAGCTATAGCCTGTGTATAAATCATCACATTTCTCTCCGTCCATCTTGTATGTCTGGGACAGAGTCCCATGAGGATGACACTTGATTGATGGGTTTCCGAATATAGTTGCATATAAGATGCTAAAGCAATTCCTATTGGTCATTAGATGGACTGATGATGAACAGAGTGAGGGACATTTAAATGCCAGTCTCATCTTCAGATGTTCAATAGTATTTTCAGAAATACTAGGCGTATATAAAACTTTTGGATAGCTGTAATTGTCATCACAAGTCCTGAAACACAGACACAAGTTGGACTGCTGCTTCAAAGTGCACAATAAGACACAAATAATGATGATAAAAACCACTGTATTTCTTTAAGTTAATCAGAGCCCAGATGCAGTGAACTCATATTGTCCCTAGTTAGAGTCACAGTCCCTGCAGGAGAACATTTGTGGCAGATGTAGAAACATCTCCCCTGTGCCTATGTCTTGATCCCTATTGGTCCACCGTGCATGAGCCTTCCAATTTTAAGGCAGCCTTAAATCCACGCCGTGAAACACTGTCTGAATACTTGGAACAGACAATATATTAGTGCCAAAACCAGATGTATGTTTATGTGTATCTTTCATGTCCTACCAAACCAAGATTTGTCAGCAAAACTAAGTACAGCAAGTATTCCTTCCACTACAACAATGAAATACCAAGATCCCTTAATCAACAAGACGTCATCTTTATGAATTTCACACAAAACTGGAAGATCTCTTTATTCAGTAGATTGACACATCCCTTCATGAAAAAGAGGCAAGCTTAGTGAATTTTAGACAAATTTCTAGGAACAAAAAGCATGAAATTGAGCATATTGTTTAGTCCAATTTTCCTTATGTTCACGAATGATTTTTTATCAGAAGGATGTTTTTGTTTAATTAAAGCAAATCAGAGAGTCCATCTGCTCATCATTGGCTGGTCTTCAAAAAAAATTGCCTTAGTTCTACTGCTGGCCACTTCATCGAAAAATAAGCAGGTGAGACATCTGTGTGCATCCTTGGTTTGGGCAAGCTGGTATATCCAGGTCTTGAGTAGGTGTCTGTTACCATATGCATTTTAGTTTTTGTAAATCTTTTATAGATGCATGGATATCTAGGTATTGATTGCAGCCAAGATACCTCTCTGTGTGCTGAAACACAGCATACCCTCTAGGTCATCAGCTCTGCCGCTTTGCTCAAATTATAATAACTAGCATATGTGGCTCTTGGTCTTTTTGTCATCTGTCAGCATGTCACTCTCACCCTTCCTGTTGTCCTGACGGAAGGAAGTTCAATCCATTAAGCTTCCTTGAATTGAAGGTTGTAGTTTTTTTTTTAAAATCTACTCCGTCTTTGACAAGCCTTAACTCCCCACCCATTGGTCTAGAACACCTTGATGGGGAAATAGGTTTTCCCCATATATTTTATCTATATATCTTAGATATTTTAAGACTATGCTTGTATGGCTCCTCCATGCATGCATGGTGCTCCTGTCTCTCCTCATACACTTTCTGGTGCAGACATTGCAGTCCTGGTACCTCTGTCCATTAAGTTTTCTTCTGAAGGTGTGGCCTACCTCTTGGGCAGATTTGACACATTGTTTTAGAAAACCTTTCAAATGTATACAACATTGTAGCATTTGTGCCTGCTTTCTTCTCAGTTGAAATTATAAATGGGGTTACTCACATGCTCTCTGTAAGAAATATGTGTCCAGTGGCTCCCATGTCAAAGCACATTGGAGATCCCTCACTTCCCAAAGTTAACGTCTTTCTGTAGCACCCTTGGCCTCAGTCACTGGTACAAGGGCTGCATTAAACTGTGTGCACTGGTGCCAAATTGAAGCCAATGCTGTTTGCACCATTTTGTCTGCTTGTGTAGTAAATCATATCCATTAAAGATTTTTGCACTTCAACAAAATTGGAGCAGACTAGATTTGCTCTATTCTTGTTCTTTTGCAATTCTACATATTAAGTTCTATATACTTTTATAGTATGACAAGTGTAACTAAGGACCATTTTTACTAACATTTTGCGTCACAGTTACACCACTTTTGTAGCGCATCCATAATGTAAAATGCAAGTAGATAGTTACAAAGATATGCCTGGGGAAATTTAACCGCCTTGTGTGGCTTTGTAAAAAAACATTTCACACAATGCAGCTGAGTTGCATTACATTTCATTCTGGGAGGCGTTCCATGTGTGGAACATGGACGATCCTATGCATTCACCCATAGATTTGCACGCAATCCCAGATTTACAAAGGTTAGTCAACCTGGAATTGCGTGAAATCGCTATGCCTCCAAGAGGATGGCATAACGAGGAGAACAATCTTTTTCTTCTTGTTATTTCTTCTTTCTAAGTGTGCTGCAATCTGCAGCACACACAGAAAGAGGAAAATGCCTCAAGAGAAGTTTTTGTGCAGAAAGGTGCCCCTCCTGCACAAAAACAATTCTCCTTGCAATGCAGACACCCTTGCACCATGGTGCAAGAGACCCTGCATTGGCACACTGCTGCCTGAAGAGCGCAAGCTCAAGGAGATAACACAACTGCTCCATATCTTTGTACAAATGGAGCATTTCTGCCCCTCCCTTTTACACAGTTTCTTGCTGCCTTGCGTTGTGTGAAATTTTTGTAAATATGCCTCTAAGTTTAAGATAAAATCTATTTGCACTGTTTCTTTTTACAAATATATACAAATACAGCAAAATCTATTTCCTTAATTTAATTAACAATGATTATTTCTATGATCAGATTATATTCTTTGTTAAAGCGTTAATGCATGTGCTTAATAATTTATAAATAAAAGATGTAACATATATGTTTACAAATCACAAATTTGGCCCGCTATCTCAATAGATTCATGCATTTGCTATAGAAATCTGCATTTGGCCCCATAGTCACGGGTTCGAAACTGTTAAGTCCACTCAGTCTTTCATCATTCTGAAGTTTATGAAATGAGTACCCTTGAGTTAGTTAGCAATACGGCTCTGTTATCTGACAATTACACCCAGACAAACCTATTCTGATTAGTGTGTATATTACAAATACACCCTTAATAGTGGGGAATTGGCATAGGGCAGGGCCTCAAGTTTTCTTGCGGTGCTGCCCTACACCAATGTGAAAGGGCAGGAATGCACCATATTTATGAAATATTGTGCATTCCTGTCCTTTCCCCTTGTGCTGGTGCACCATTTGTTGCCTTGCACCAATGCAGGCACTCTTGCACCATGGTGCAAGGGTGTCTGAATTGAATGCAGCATTGTTTTTGTGCAGGAAGGGGCACCTTCCTTCAAAAAATCAATCCAGAGAGGTGTTTTTCTCTTTCTATATGTTCTGCAGAATGCAGCACACACGGAAAGGGAACAAATTAAGAGAAATAAAAATATTTCTCCTCATTACACCTGCTCTGGGGAGGCATAATGTTTCCACGCTGCCCCAGGTTTACGTGATAAAGTAAATCGGGGGCAGCTTCAAAATTATTGGGTTTTGTGTGGGGAAACCCACCGTAATGCCCATGGAATACCTCCCTGGAGCAGAGTACAGCAACACAGCGACTTGCGCTGCTTTGTCTATACTCCATGTCTATGAAGTCTTGCAAAGCCATGCAGAGTGGCTTTGCGGGGCCTCATAAATATGATTGAGAGGCTTGCGCCACCCTAGCGTCAAAAAAAGTGACGCTCTGGCAGAGCAAGCCTCTCATAAATAAGCCCCCAGATATGCTAATTGTTTTACATTCTAGTGTCTCCATTTTTGCATTGGCATAAAATGTTTCTGTAATACAGACTGTTTAAAAGTGTTTGCAATGTGTCTGGCCACAGATCTTTAAATAATTCAGCACACGAGTGCCCACGCTGAGGTGGCTTGTATGTCTAGGCCTGTGTGATCTTGTGACATTTTTCTAACAGCGGTCCCAAAGTTCTTTGGAAAACTTCACAAGTTTGGGAGTTTTACAATTTCCCCACATTTGCATTCAAATTGTGACTCTTATGACAATTTATGTAAAAAAAGAATAACATGTACAGAGACAAATTCTGTGTGCATTTGCTATTGTGCATATAGAAAAGCTGAAAAAGGTGAAAATGAAGAGACCACTGCAACCATTATCTGCTCAACCCCAGAACTACCAGGGCTGCAGGTAATGGAAATTCCGGTCCAGGGAGATTACAGGGATCTTTACAGGTCATGGCTGTCTGTCTATCTTTATCAATTTTTCTCTACATATCTTTTGTATCTCTTTCTATCTTTCTATCGACCAGTTGCTTTCTAACAGTCACTATCTATGTGTCCCGATCTCTCTTTCAAGGACTGGACACTAAGAAAGTCTGTTGATTCATCTTCTTGTTTGCCAGACATTAAGGTAACTCCTCCCAGTAGCCATGGTGCCAACCTGCATGTGATCTCCATGCCTCTGGAGTCAAGCTAGCCTGGCTGATAAGGTGTGAGACCCCAAAACCGGTCCCAGGATGCTTTTTTCCGGTCCAGGGAGGACCTGGCCTGGTAGTTTGGGCTGGACTGTTCCCATGGGGAGCAGGTCAACACAGATTTGCATATGGCTGGGAACAAACTGGAATGGGATGGTGAGCAAAGAAAACGATGGATTTAGGCCCAGATCTCTGTACTGTGGGTGAATGTTTGACATTGTTCAGCAATCCGTCCATCAATTGTCTTTTTTGCACCCTGCACAGATTAGCATATGTGCAAGGTAAAAACTGGCAAGTGTCTTCTTCATAGTGTCCGGGTTAGGAGGAAAAACTCGAAAAGGGGAAAAAAATCCTTGACAATCTGTCTCTATTAATCTGTCTACATCTATCTGCCTCTGTCTCTTTTTCTGTCTGGTTTCTCTGTATGTCTAAATTAATCTGTACTTATCTGTAGGTCTCTATCTATTGTCTTTTTCTATATAAGTAAAATATATATAATTTTCTTTCCACTCAAAATAAATAGCCCATTACTCTGAACTATATTGGGTTTAGATACATTCCATTTTGCAGAATTTTCTTCATCTTGTTGTTATTCTTATTCATTAATTTGATATATTTTTCAATGAAAAGCAATGATTTATGTGCATCTTGGATGTTTGCAGTTTATGTAGAAATATTCCACACCTGAGACCACATTATATATTTCACTCATTGCCCCACTCTGAGCCACGGTTCACAGATACGTTTCTACAGCACTTGCAGACTTGGACATTGTGCCATATCACATCAAATGCACTCTTCCAAGTACAGGTGTGAACCAGGCCTTGCACTAAGAAATGAGGGCCCTATTTACAAGAAAGTATCGCAGCGCAGTGCCGCAAGTAATTTTGCTGCACCGCGCTGCGTTAGTTTCGAAGCACGGGGATGCAACACATTTATAACAATATGTCACATCTCTGTGCTTCCCCCTGTGCTGGCGCACAAACTGCTTCCATGCGCCGGCACAGGCAGCCTTGCACCATGGTGCAAGGATGCTTGTGTCATGGGGAGATTGTTTATGTGCAGGAAGGGACACTTTCCTGCACAAAAACAATCACTTGAGGTGATTTCCTCTTCCAATACGTGCTGTAAAATGCAGCACGCATTGAATTGAAAAAGGAAAAATACGAGGAGAAATGAAAACAGTTCTCCTTGCCGTACCTCGCTACGCCACCCCTATGGTGGCATAGCATTGTGATGCATTTCCAGATTTATGATTGCTCGTAAATCTGGAAATGCATCAGTGGACATGGGTGTTGAGTAGGAACACCCACAGCAACACCCATGTCACGACCCTAACACGCAAAGTGTTTCGTGAAAATCAGCGATATTTACAAGCACAGGTAAAGCCACGCAGGGTGGCTTTGCCTGTGCTTGAAAATAACGCGCAGCAGGTTGCGCCGCCGGCGCGTCACGTAATGTGACGCACCTGCATCGAAAGGGGTTTGTAAATAAGCCTCTGAGTAAAGACCGGCCATTTGAAGCTGCCAGTCCAACTTTCACAGTGCAGGTGGCAACCAGCCTGCATTCTAAAGGGGAGCAGAGATCACCCTGCAGGCAGGACTCAGTAAGTGTGCTGTATCTGTCTGCAGGTGTATTCCTAAGTTGTCCCTTGGAAGCCCTATCCTTTCTTTCATGTAGTGCTAACAGGGTGTGCACAGACTCTGTACCACCTCTAGGTGGCACACAGACATCATGCTGCATGCCTCCTGATGGCCTATTTATCTCTGTGACAAGACTAAAGGAGGAGTGAGAAGTCTTTTTTATAGATATGCCCTTATCTTTCCAAATACCAAATTTCAACAAACTAAGGGAGGGGAAACCTAGAGATTGATTAAGTGCATGTGTGTAGTGTATCCAACATCGTTAAGTAACGGCATCCAAGTAAATCGGTGCTCACCTTACATTTATCTCAGATCTAAGTATTGTAGTAGTATTAGATCCGAACTTATGACACTTTGTGTATTTATATATAAAGAGTATTTACATATATATTATTAGGGTCCTCACCCACAGGTACCACCTGTGGCGTGCTTCATCACTGGACCCTCACCCACACACAAAGGTATGTGTGTGAATGGATTCAACGCGTTTGTAAGCGGAGTTCTTTGTGTGGAAAATCTAAGTGAATGCAGGGGGTGTGGGTGAATTAAAATAACCTCTGAATCCAAACTATAAATTTTAATGGTGTAGGATTAGGGGCTAGATTAAGACTGAATTTACCACGCTCTTGGGATATAATGATCCAGGGTGTCAATTTCGGTCGACATGTTTCAGCCAGTCAATTGCCTCAAAAGGTCATTTGGCTTTCTTCAGGAACTTCGTTTACCCTGCTACATATATTAGTAAACCTATTAGCTTGTGCAGTAGTGTTCTTAAAAAAAAATGGGAACATGCATGTTTTTATACAGACCATACATGAAGGACCTTTTCCTTGTATGGTCAGAAATGTCTAAGTAAGTTTACCGATATCATAGGTAGTTACAGGGGTGGACCGTCCCTGTAATCACACATTCGTCAAGGGTACGGGTCTGTTCATCAATCGAGCAGTGCCCCTGTTTCCCTGCTCGAGTGATGAGTGGACTCGTACCCTTGAATGTGTGACTACAGTAACGGTCCACCTTGGATACACTACACACATGCACTTTATCAATCTCTAGTTTCCCGCTCTTTATCTCTGCACCTGGGAGTTTGGGCAAAAAAAATGAGTTTTAAATATTGTGAAACCAGAATATCATCATAAGAATATCATGGTGTAGATAATTTAATTGACAGGAATATTGCAGGTAGGTATAGTATTTTTTACAGTTTTTTTTAATATCATTGTTAAAGATATTGGGGCATATTAGCAAGGGCACTATCGCCGCTTTAGCGGCACTTTTTGCCGCTAAAGCGGCGATATTTATATCGCCCTATCAGCAAACTGTCTCTAACAGCAGTTAGCGACAGTTTGCGGGCATTAGTGCCCGTTTCTTTACCGCTTTGCATGTCAGCGATATTTATCGCTAATGACATGCAAAGTAGGCGTTCCCGACGAACAAACCTGGGAAACACTCGCTAACAGGCCTATCGCCTATTAGCAAGGTGGCCATGGCCCCAGTTAGCGACGTGAAAAGTCGCGCTAACCGGGGTCATCGCCATTTATTTAACACCTGCAATTAGCAGGTGTTAGCCATACCTAACATGGGGGTGGATTATGCTGATACGACCACAGGGTCGTATCAGCAAGGTGTTCTCCCTTCTCCATGCAACATCGCTGGTTTTTCAGCGATGTTGGCCCATTTCCTCGCTTATCGCTGGAATATTCATCACCATAGCGCTAATCGTTGCTAATACAGCGTTAGCGTGGCGATATATTCCAGCAATAGCCGGCGATAAAAAAAATCACGCTAAGCAGGGTTAGCGATGATTATCGCCTCTTCTTGCTAATATGCCCCATTGTGCTTAAAAATATTTTTGCATGTAATTTATCTCTTGTTTTCTGTGTAATTTGTACTTTTAAAACTTCTGTTTTCTTTTACCTTTGACTGTTTACATTTCTCTCGTGGTTTTCCCCTAAACTGTGCTAAGGATACTAGAAGGCAGCACCCCCTCGACCCTGTACTAGCTAAAAAGGCAAAATATACCCCTAAGCCTAACCAGGCTGTTTTTAAGAGACCGCTTGACCTGTTTTGTGTCCTAAATTGTGTTTGGGAAGTGTATTTAGCACTCGATTTTGGCTAGGAAAGTGATTTTTAAGAGTGCGAAAGCTGTAGTTCAGTTTATTTATTTATTTTATTTTGAAAGTTTTATATAGCGCGAACATGACCACCGAGGGTATCAGAGCGCTTTACAGTTTATACATCAGGCAGAATACAAGCAATCAAAACAGCATCAACAAAAAGCGACAGATTAACAATCTAAAAATTGGCCGCAAATTCTCGTGAGCCCAGCAGCTGGGCCACAAATCTACGTTTCTGGCCCCGATTCAGATGGGAGGCCCAGCAGAGGCAGTGGTTTTAGATTTGGGCCTTACCTGCAGGGTTGAACAGGAACTACAAAGTGTGTATTGAGTCTCTCTGTATCCAAGGAGATTCCGACATTAGGAGCACATCCTTGCCCCCTGCACACCAGTTTGTGCTTTAGTGATTGGCTCACTGGCAACTGATCAGGCCTGAACACTCCCCTCACACCTGCCCAGGCCCTTAAGTTTGTGGCGGGAACACCAAGACAGCCACTTTCATTTTGAAGCTCCAGCTTCTCTAAGTCTTAAACAGCCCAATGAGCAAGGAGAAAGAAAGTTGGTAAGAACACAGACTTTGTGCTGTGTTATTTGAAGCTGTAAATGTGCTATTTTACATCTACCACTGACTGTTTAAATGTATCTCTTGGTTTCTGGGCAAATTGTACTTTTCAATATTTTTGTAATGTTGTTAGTACTATTTATTGTATAATGGTTTTTGTGTTGGGATGTTTTAGATTTGTTTTTTTATTTAGAAGTCATGTTATTTATTTACAAAAAGTCAGAGTTTAATTACATTTAGAATTGCTGAATATTTATTTACATATAAATGTTAATTTTTTTATTTTAAATTGAATAATTTTTTTGTAGTGTTGGAATGTTAGGTTTGTAGGGAAAATGGTGAGGAGATTATTTAAAACATAAAAGATATAAATACATGTATTTTAGTCTGTTACTGTTGGTTTTTAGATGGTCTAAAATAGTTTTTGCTATGCTTTATTTATAAAAGCTTTTATATGCATTGTAGCATTCCATACATTTTGTTGGTATTTTGGGATATTTTAGGTGGAATTTTGGTTATAGATTACTCTATTCTAAGTTTTTGGTAGATTCTTTATTTTTTAGGAGTTCTAGGAATTGGTACAGGGTAGGGTGGCTTCAGCCTAATGTGGCATTTCAATTTTTCAATGCAAGCCATTGTGCCATCCTTTCACTGCGTTTTAGGTTTTGTTTTCTTTTTGAGCCATGGTGCTGTCATATAGTTTCCATCATGATACTTGAAACTTGGGTTGGCGTCTTTGGCTAGAAGAGTTCAGACTGGCAAACCAAGTGTCTTCAAAATAGTTAATCAGGAAAGTTAGGGGCTTATTTACAAGCCCTGTGTGCCACCAGAACATTTCTTTTTGTGACGTTCCAGTGGCGCACCAGGCTTAGCCATATCTACAAGTCCACAAAAAGCCACCCTGCATGACTTTTCATGGCCTTGTAGAAAAGGAAGGCAAAGCTGCGCAAGTCACTCCCTTGCCTTACTCTGTGTCAAAGAGGCGTTCCATGGATGTTGCTCTGGGTGTTCCCACGCAACACCCATGGACTTTGAAGCTGCCACAGATTTGCAATATCTCCTAAACCTGGGGCAGCACCAAAACCTTGCGCCTTCTTAGAGCAGGCGTAACAAGAAGAAATGTTTGCATTTCTCCTCGTTCTTTCCTCTTTCCATGTGTGATGCATTCTGCAGCACACATGGAAGGAGGAAAATGCCTCTTGTGATTGTTTTTGTGTAGGAAGGTGTTCCTTCCTGCACAAAAACAATCCTGCCAACAACACAGACACCATTACACCATGGTGCAAGGGTGCCTGCATTGGCTCTCAGCTGCAAATTGTGTGTCGGTAAAAAGGACAGAAATGCACCGTATCTTGTAAATATGGTGTATTCCTGCCCTTTCGAATTGGCGTAGGGCAGTGCAGCAAAATGACTTGCAGTGTTTTAGTTATTGGGCCTGCTGGGTTGCAGGCTAGCTTGATGTTTACATATAATTGGTACTTTCTAATTTGAATTGTATCCATAATGTATGCTTCGGGCTTCACCCATCATGTGCCATTAAACTCAATAAAAATTTGTTGTGAAAAAAACCAGCTATAATGGTAGAAAAGCCACTTACATCATCTCCCAGAAAGGCACATAATTATAATTGCACAGGGATATACACACAGCCAGGAGAGCACAATCACCGGGACTATACTAATGCTTGCTATGGGAGGGCTACAACTAGAAATTATGTTTTAAATAACGTTAGAGAGCACAATCACACCCCAAATATAACAAAGATGGAATTAAGACATGTTTTCCAAGACCTTAGAGATGCAAGCACTTGATCCCACAAAGGCACACATGTCTTAATTCTACTTCTGAAAAACAAATGACTTGCGGTGCTGCCATACTCCAATTCTTTCTAAATATGCACCTAGCCTTTTGTGTTTTTTATGTTTTTGGTAGTAGGGGGATTCTATGAGGAGGTTGTAATGGTTAGCAACTTCTGTATTTGCAACATATGCTAGTGCTTTTAATTGTTTTAATTTCAAAAGCGAAAAGTCTGTTAGTTGGATATTCTACACGTACTGTAGCTTTTTTTTAGGTGTTTCCAAATGTTTTTTTAAATAGTACTAGCAGCCTTGTATGGCAGTGTGGGGGTAGGTTTTCAAAATGTGTGTGTGTCATTGCTTGCTTAAAGTGTATACAAATTTTTGTGGTTTTGTGGTAGAAGTTGTTAGTTTTTAATTCAGTTTCACTTGATAGTACAGAGTATGTTGCACTTTGTTAGGAAGAAGTGAGTAAATTAGGGATAGATTACTGTTATAATATTAATCATTTATGGTGTATCTCGGTGTGTATGGTGGAGAACACGATTTAAAATCCACGTTTGGGTATATTAATATTTGTTACTGTCGTATAGGAGAAAGGATTCGTCACTATTTGCAGCGGTTAGATTTTCAGGAATGCTTATGTCTTGGTATCTTCTAGCAGTGGCTGAGGTTTGTTTTGTGGCCCTTCTGGTGCATGCAATTCATCTTTTTGAAAAAGGGATTGTGGCAGTGTCCGTGTAGTGTGCTCAAGAATTTTTGGAATCTCTTTAATTCAGTCGAGATGTGGGTCGGAATGTGCCTTTTTTCCTCTTGGATATTGAAAGTTTGTCTTGATTCAAAGTTTAATATAAAGGTTTGGTTAGTTTTACAGATATTTGGATGAGAGTTTTATTTTTAACATTAGGGGTTGTAGATTCCTTCACATTTAGTTAGTTTTGCTTACTTTTAAAGTTTCTTTGTCAAGGTTGTTGTTTGGGAAGTTGGTGGTTTTGGTGAGCAGGATGGCGTTTTTATTTGTTATCTCATACTTGAAGCTAAAGAGAAAGGTTTATTTTAAGTTAAGCTGTAAGCAATTACTTTAACCTGCTTTTCAATTAATTGGTTTCAATTACTTACTTTTGGGTGTGAATGGTAGGTTTTGTGAGGGGTAGGTGATTTTTCAGCTCATTTTATCATATTAATTTAATTAGTTTAAGAGTTATATTTGTTAATTTGTTTCACGTTGATGGTTATTTGTTACTTTGTGCTCAGTTTTAATTTTTTGTGTCAGTTTGTGCCTTATTTGGTAGATCCTAATTAAGGTTTATACTTTACATGTATTGAGATTATTCTGAAGTATGTAATATTTTATATTATATTTTATGAGTTCATATTTTTTGTATGTGTGTTGTTTTATTCATTTTATATTATTTTTATGTGTTTAATTGGCTTTATTTGTTGAATATTTGTTGTTGTTTTGGGAGTACAGATGGTTTATATATAATTATAATATTGCATTTAGTGTTTATATGGTTAGTTAAATATTTAAAAATGTGTTCTTTGTGTTTTGTTAATTTATGGGACTTTAAAGGTAATTATTAATCACCTCCACTTATTCTTCATTAGAAAGAATACAATTCAGGACACTCCACAGTGCTCAAATGCTGTTTATTGCAGACACGATAGCTTCGGACCGACGCGTTTCGCCTTTACGACTTTCTCATGCAATAAACAGCATTTGAGCACTGTGGAGTGTCCTGAATTGTATTCTTTCTAATGAAGAATAAGTGGAGGTGATTACACGGATTTCCGGGATCCGTTCAGGACCGCCGCGTGGCTGAGCCCCGTACTACTGGACCTTGTGATTGTGAGGCAATTATTAATGTATAATTAATTGAAATAATATGTTTTAAATACATTCAGTTTTTATTGTTGTGGTCAAAGTTGTTTTGTTATTTTGGATACATGAGAATGTTATGGTGATATTTTATGTTTTTATGTTTTTGTGTTCAATATTATGGTATTTCAGATATTTTTAATGGTAACATTTTAGTTAGCGATAGTTGAGTATTTCTTGTTTGTGTATATGGTGACTACTAAACATTTTTTATTGACAATATTACGGCAATTCCATTTTGTGTCATATAACCCTGCACCAACATCTGTAATGAGGAACTGGCTCAAATATGACAAGTAAAAGTTTTCAAAATCTGTAATTCTGCGTGAAATTGTCATAAATAATGGCCTTCGATTATACCTGTGTATTGACATATACCAGGAGTTTGATATTTTGTTGGATATTACTAATGGGCCATTTACTGTCCTGGAAGCTTTTTGCAATATTTCCTCTATGGCACGATATCTTCCCAGAGCACCTCCGAGGAACAGGAATGCACCTTCAGCTCCAAATTGGTTCAACTGACATTGCTTCTTGGTAATCAAAATTTACATTTTCCCCATGTCAGGGAAGTGGTGTCTTTCCTTGAGCTTATATATAAAGAAGCCATTAGTAAATGAAAGATATCTATTAAAGAAAAAGCCTGGGAAGAGCTTCTAACTGCTAGCACCAATAAGGTTTGTAAAGCTTTTTGGAGCATTGTTAATAGCTCCTTTTTCAAAATAGAGATTGTCGATCTTTAGATGAACAAACATATCATGGCTTATATGTGGTTAGCACATTTCGATAACATCTAAAACTCATCATATTTATCCAACTACAACCCTGCATAATAATCCAGGTGCTACAATATTATAATTTTTTCTGCAAGAGGTCACCTTGGTTATTCATGTGAGCCCCTCAGGCAAAGCCGCAGCCCCCCACAGAGTTTGCATGGATTTATTCAAACACAGTCCTTCCTTGTGGACACCAATTTTTATTAGGTTACTGAATGCATCAAGTGGCATTCTTGTCCTTCCTTCCTGGTCCCAATTATGCCCAAGCGAAACTTGTGTAATTTATTCTTAGTGAAAGTTACATGAAAAACATATACATAACTTTTTTGTACACTTTAGTGTGTCACCCTAAGTGGGATGGGTATGCTCAGATGTGGGTCTCATATACACTGTGTCACTAGAACAAAAGTGTCGCCCTAAGTGGGATGGGTATGCTCAGATGTGGGTCCCATATACACTGTGTCACTAGAACCAAACTATACCTGGCTGATGAAACCTAACTAGGGCAAAACCAGTCCTAGGTTACTTCTGTTCTAGTTCAGAGAGGGCCTGGTCTGGCAAGTAGGGCTGGACTGTTCCCATTGGAGCAGGGTCAATACTGATTTGCTTATTACTGGGTCCAAACTGAAGTGGCATGATGTGCAAAATAATGATAGATTGGAAGCATTCCATCCATCACTATTTTGTGTACTACAGTGTGGCGCCAAAGTGTGGGACGGGTGTGCCCAGACGTGGGTCCCATGCACACTATCCCACTGGAACCAAGCTATACCTGGCTGATGAGTCCTAATCAGGATGAAACCAGTCCTGAGTTGTTTGTCTTTCAGTTGGCCTGGCAGTTCGGAATGGACTGTTCCCATTGGAGAAGGGTTAAAATTGATATGGCTGGGTCCAAACAGTGGTGGTATGGTGTGCAAAATAATGATGGATTGGGATGCATCCAGAGTGATTACCAGTGGCTGAAATGAATTCAAGCATTCCATGTATCAATTGTGATACTCATAATTAATGCAATACTCTGCCTGTGCTCCCTATGCCACTGGAACTAAGCTATACCTAGCTGATGAAACCTATTAAGGGCTAAAACAGTCCTAGGTTGCTTGTGTTCTGGTTCAGGGAGGACCTGGACGGACAGTTTGGGATGGCCTGTTCTCATTGGAGCATAGTCAAGACTGATTTGAATATCGCTTGGTCCAAACTGAGTATTGGATTTGGGTTTACACATATGACATGGCTGTCTAGGAAGCTTACGTACAGTTTATTGATGGGAGATGGTACAGAGACTACGACACGTAACAGGGATAGTGTTGGAGGATTCAGTACTACACGTTTTGCTGGGTCTTATTGCTAATCCTAGAAATCATAACACTTAACATAAATTTGCTGAATTTTCTCTGTTGAAGGGTACAAGCAGCTATTAATTCATTGGCTGTTCTTCCACACTCCCTTAGTAACATCTTGGATGAAAGAAATAGTAGAATTGGTAGGGACAGAATCCCTTCAAATGAGAGAGGTTCACATGGATGAAAAATTAATGGAGGATTTGGGGACCTGGAAAGAGATGATAAACTCAATTGTTGTTCCCTGGGATGTGGTGAACTAAGTCTTCAGGAGAAGGTGGTGTAAACAAGCATAGTAAAGCCCAAGCATAATGAAGCAATGTTGTCATTTCATGTCACATATGATGTTAGAGAAATTGTCAAAGGACCCTGGGATAATTGCTATTTGGAGATCATTTTTCTTGCAACCTAATGATCTACCTACTGCTCTTTTGATTGGTCAGGTATACAATAATGTTTTTCTGAAAACATAGGATAATTGTTGGAATGGAAGGGGGGAACAAATGTTTTAGCCAAGCCCACAGCTGGACTTTGCTCACGTGGAATTGCTGTGCTGCCTTTTTCAAAATTTAAAAAAAAAGAACAATTTAAATAAAACTTTCCATCCACCTCTGCTCCCTCCTGGAATGTTTTTGGGAAATCAGTCAAGCAGGTGTCAAGAAAAGTGGGGCCCCAAAACACATTTTTCTTATGCAGTTCCCCACAACAATTTTGGGAAGTGATATACAAAAAACAGCTGACCAGAATTACACTAAATTTGTCAAAAAAGCTAGACCTTTATTTAGAAAGCCTTTTTTATGTGATTTGGTGTAAGTCTGTTCAGCCGTTTTTGAGAGTTTTTATTCAATATATAGTGATTAGGGGTGGGCTTAACTCGCATAATACCATGTAGCTTAATCACATGGAATTACCTAAGAATTCTGCAAGATTATGCTTGAATTACATGAGATCAATAATTCTGCATTTAGCACTATTTGCCAACACAAAAATAACCTCTGGAGTCCAAAATGGATGCAGCAATGTATTTTTTGCTAAGAAATATCGATAAATACAACAGAACATGAATTGCAAGTACTATCAGCTGCTCATGGTCATTAAATTTACTCTAGGAGTAAGATTGTTCCCCAACTTACTACCGCCATTAAGCGCTATAACATAAATAGCAACTTTGAGCTGGCACTTGTGCTCGCTAAATGTGCTCTTACTGTAGGATTTTACCCCCCAAATTCCTCTTAACTACGCGAGGAGAAGTAATCGCATAGTTACAGTAATTCTGCATGAAAGAGTAATGCTGCCTTACCAAAATGACTCTGATTACTCCGATGTAGTCATAATTCTGCCCAGGCCTAATAGTGATATCTGGATAGTTGGTCCTGTAGGAGAACCATAATGATGCAGCTAATTCCAAAAAATTTAGTGATCTGACCGGTTGATAGGGCTATTTTTCTGGTTGGCCATCTTGGTCCTGCAGGACTGGTATTGGTCCAATGGGACCAAGCAATCTGATTGGTTGGCAGCAACTCAAACAGAGATATTGCATCCCCCATTCCCTATTACCAAGAATGAACTATTGGTCCCCTTCAGAAAGCTATCAAAAAATGAAGATATAAGAGGCAGGGTACTATTACCTTGACGCCTTTACAGTATTGGGGGAGGATTTAGAGTGACCTCACCAAATCATCCAATTAAAAAATGTGCTCTATGGGTCCCGCTATACTAACATCGGACCCAGTGTGGACAACCTTGTGGTCCTGCGGAACTTTCACAAGATCACACGGGGGTTCACAATGGGACCCGTAGGAGTACTATGAGACCGCTGAAAAACGACAAGAAACTGAAAAAAACTGTCAGCTTTCTGTAGGCACTTCTCCTGTAGGCGCCCCACTTGGGAGACTAACACCCTGAAGAAAGCCAAGTCCTGTTAGGTGGCTGAACTTGCACTCTTCCTGGCCTTCATCCTATGCTGAACCATTTGTAGACAGCTAATCCCTTGTGGGCAACCATGGTCTTTGCTCATGGTCATTGTCCTGTGCACAAGTCCTCATGAGGAGCTCACTTCCTCTGGGCTACCAAGTCTCCTTAGGTGGCCAAGTCACTACTACACCCAGCCTTGACCCTGTACTGAACCGCTGATATCTAATAGGCAGGCAACCAGACCTAAATGGGTAAGTTCCTGCTTCTTTGTCATGTGCACAACTCCTCATGGAGAGATCACTCCCTCCAGACACTCAAACATCCTTAGGTGGCTAAACCTTGACTATATGTAGCTTTCACTCTGTTATGAGCCCTTTGTGCACAGCCACTCCTTGTGGACAATCAACTGCACGAGTGGATAAACTTCTGCTATGCACAGTCTTTGCCCTATGCATAAACCGTAATGGACAGCCTACTTTCTACAGACACTCAAGCATCCTAAGGTGGGCAATCCTGTACTTCGTCCAGCCTTTTCTCTGTTCCGAATATTTCGTAGACTGCCTACCTCTTGCAAGCAATCAACCACACACAGGAGGGCAAGCACCTCCGGTGCACTCCCTATGCACAGCCTCTCATGTAGAGTCCACTTTCTCCAGAATCCAAAGCTTAATAGGGAGGTCAAGCCCCTGCTATATACAACGTTCACCTTGTTTTGTTCCTTAGTGTACAGCTAACCTCCTACTCTGTGGCCATCCAACAATTTACAGGTGGGCCAGCCTCAGCTGCACAAGGTCTTTGCCCGATGCTCAACCCTTCAAGGAGTGAATCTTTGCAGACACTAAAGCCCCATCAGGTTGCCAAACCCCTACTATTCATGGCTTTCACCTGGTTCAGAACCCTCTGTGGACAGCTGAGCCCTAGTGCGCATCCAACTGCACACCAGTGGGTAAGCTCCTGCTGCGCACGGTCTTCATACTGTGAATAACCCGTCATGCCCCTCCAGACACAGTATCCACTTTAGTTGGCCAAACCAATACTATGCACAGCTAGCTTTTGCTCTGTTTCTAAGCTTTTGTAGATTACAAACCTCTTGTAGTGAACCAACAGATGGGTGGGCAAGCATATGGTGTGTACTTTCTTTACTCTGTAGACAACTCCTTAAGGACAGCACTCTCTTTGCAGACTGCAAAGCTCCCTTTGGTGATCAAATCCCCTAGTTTTACAGGAAGCTTGGAAGCAATGATAGTGGAATTATGCTCTGGTTTTTATCTCCTTTGCCTATGCCAAGATGTTGACAAATTATTTGGCACAGCTGAAACAGACATAGGGTGATTGTTGGACATTATCAATGCGTGTCTGTGCTTCTAACTATCACACACACACATAGCAAAAGCTAACTAAGCTACTTAAGCCTTGGGTTGTAAACCTCCTACATTTTCCATTTTGTTGTTCTAGAGTGGAATTTCCTATTTTTAATGACTACAATAGCAGCATATGTCAGCTATTAAAGGTCTACTCCCTTGTCCTATGCCCTCATGTTTTACTTTGGCTATTTATCCTAGAGTGTGTGTACAAGTGCCAGTATATTAGGCTACGGTAGACCATAAGGATATGTAAGTGCATTCTGTCATCCTATACTGCAATAATCTCTTATATTTCTAGTTTGCTGTAGCATACTATTTTCATTATAAAAGTGCAAATATATTTTATTAGGTCTTTGCCTTTTACTTACACGTACAGGATTAATATAATTCTTCACTCTGCACAACCTAGTTGTCTGCTGTACCAATCCTTGGATGTGTTCCCATCCCAAAAGCTCCAGAAGAGCACTTCCTAGAAGCACCCCTGCTAAATTCCTTTTGCCACACAATGAACTTCGATGTGGTCCAGGTGGTTCTTTCTTTCTGCTTTTCCTCAAGCTACTCAGGTATCCCTCTCCAGGAAAAATATTTTGTTTTAGGTTGAATTCCTAAAAAAAAAGGAAATCTCTCCAGAAAGAGGGTCAGGACACAGCACATATTGTGGACACACTCAAGTACTAATGCCAAATGAGGTTGAAAGGTGCTTATTTCAACAAATCAGATGCCTTTCCTTTCTGTCATAGATACCACAACACCCTAAAATGCAGAAACATGACCTAAAACACCCTGACATCTTATTTAATTGTGCCGAAGAGGAATCCTCACTCTTTCATACAAAACACAAGATTTTTATTTTTGAAAGGTTCCACAGTACTCTTGTGGGACCCACAACAGAAAGTAATCCACACACAGAACTCCTGCAAGGCCCTTACATTGGTCGTATGGGTCCTGCAGGAGTACCTCAGTAAATTAAGATTGATATCAGCCATTTGGTTGACAATTTGCAAGACGCTACTGGAAATTCAATGAAAAAAATAAACATAAAAATCATGTTATAGTGGATTATACTAATAAGATTTAACTTTACCTTAACAAAGTCCTTGATTTTTGCTGGAAAAAAACCAAAGGTGGAAGCGATGTTATAGTTAGGTATGGCAATAACATCTCTATGTTAGAAAAACCAAATCACTCTAGAAATTCACTGAAAAAACAAAGGTTAAAAGGACATCATAGTTAGGTATGGTAGTAAGACCTTACATTTCCTTAAAAAAACCTGAGAAATTGGCAGAAAAAAACAAAGGTTAAAGTAATTTTAGAGTTAAACAGTAAAACATAAACTTAACTAAGCTTAACAAAACCTGTGAAATTCACTGAAAAGAACAAATGTTAAAGGTTATAGATAGGTGACAAAGTTACCCATAACATAACATTTTAAACTCAAAAAACACCTGAAATTCACCAGTTATAGTTTCGCGTGATGACCATAACTTGCACTCCTACCATGCTCTGCTTATGACCTCAAATATGACATCACTCATGACATGTTCAATGACATCCTTTATGATATTGTGGGAGCATAACCCTACCCAAAATTTAAGACACCCCAAAATCTCTTTAACTTGTGCGTTTCTCTGGGAGGTCGATCTTACATGTTAAGGCAACTGCCCAACATCAGTTAGCAGAGTAATAAGGCCCACTCAATAATTGAGTTCTAATTCAATTAAAAGAATTATATTTCAAAATTCAAAACCAAATAGCATAGAGTCAATGGCATGAAAGCTCTCTGATCCAGAGTAATGTGGATAATGCTAAGTCAGAAAATGATTATAAGTCCCAAATGAGTAGCAAAATCAGTCAAAATATATTGTGAAATGGCAGCTTTAAATTGCACATAATGTCACTGAATTTAGATGTAATGTTGAGTAATTACACGGAAGCAAATTATGCACATTTTGCACACCCTAAGGGTTAATCATTATACACTTTAAATGTGCACTTCATTATTTCAAAGAATGGTAAAAATTCGGCATTATAATCATGTATCCACATAAATGCACATCTCTATCAGTATTCATGGGATTTATTCATATGATCATATGATGAGGTTTATTTGTATTTTGGTCTGGTGGAAAGTTGAAAAGAATCAATCATACCGGCCAACTTAAAGGATAATTCTTGATAATAATCTTATGGATAAATGGCAAATATTGCCCACATGTGCATTTGCAAACAAATGCAGAAAAATATATACTCATGCATGCCAATAATTATCTCACTTAGCCAAAAAGAAAATCATGCCAAAAAAAGGGAATAAAAAGCTTTCAAGATGGGAATGAAATAAACTCTAGTTGGTATAATATACAATATTCAAAATATAGTCAAATATAATACTATACTTACATATATGACATCACAGGAGATGAAACCTACCATCATCCAGTCTGTTCATAAGTTGCATTCATATAATTTCTGTACCAACATTTCTACTAGATAAGTGCAACTTATTTGTATCTTTACAACACATGTCTGTGTATATGGAATATATATAATTCTGTCATCTGAAGATCATTGTTCTCTCATCCCTTACGTTGAGTCAGATCCTATCAAAGAAAATTGCAACAAACACCAAATTTAAAAACAAATTTAAGGAAAGCCAACATTGGTTAGATAATGGTATGTAACCATACAAATACATAAATGAAACCTTAAAAGAGAAACAGATACACATCAATAAAATAATTCATTATCCTAGAAGTATATGCAGTTCTTCATTCTTATTGGGTCGTGCAAGGTACTAAGGACTTGATGAATAAAGGTAAAAGTACACTTTTGTGTAGGTTTGCGATTGTTTGCTATTCACAAAGGGATTGATGAGTAGCATCTTTCTGAGTGTGGGGTGTACGCACATAAAAATATAGGCTATGTCCTATAGTGCGGAGGCTCCACACTCGTAAAGATCCTGCTCATAAATCCTTTTGTTGTAAGCAAACAATTGTAAACGTATGCAGAAATGTGTGTTTACCTTTATGAATCCGGCCCACAGTGTTTAATTCTATTATATATCTTGATTCTAAACAACTTAATGTACATTGTCTGTTATCCCTTTGTTTATTAAAGGAAACCATGTCAAATCCAAACTATCGCAAACATTTAGGTCTGCTGTTATGAATATCCGTAAAATGTTATGGTACTAGATAGGTCAAATGTTTATTGATAATGGCTCTGAGATATTGCAATACCTTTTTGTGGACTGAAAATGTAGTACTTCCAGTATGCATTTTTGACATGGACATCCGAGCACATATATTCCATAATTACTTTTGCTTGAAAATAACTTTCTTAACATACTTTTCCTCCCTTCTAAAAGAATTCCTAAATAATTTGCAATTCAAACCATATGTGCATGCCTTGCAATTTGTGCAACTCACAAAACACTGTGTGTCTGAAAAAGATAGGCCCCTATTCATTCTTCTTGATATTGATTAAAATTCACTTCTACTGTATGGACGGTACTTTCCTACAAGTTAGTTTGGGTCTCCTAGATAATTGACTGCCAATAGCAAGATCTGACTTAATGACCTTGCACTGTTTGTTCATTATATTTTTATTTGTACAGGTTCCTTACTATACAATGTCATGAATCTAATCTCACTGTGGTACTGTTTCTTCTCTTTCATCTTTAAGTTAGATAGTCAAAGTATTAATGCATCTCTAGTTTTAGATTCAACATTCTTCGTTGCTTCTTCTAAAAACTGTTCAGAATAAGCCCTCTCTTTGAAGCGATCTATTATTACTTTATACTTCAATAAATTCCAATTACTGCAATTCGCTGAAGGGGATTTAAATTTTTTTGTTTCGGGGTAGAATGTTATTCACTCATGTAGATTTCCTTTATAAGGAAGTTGGTATGTGATCATTCTTAATTTCGAGTTCCTGCTCTTCCCACCAGCTTATATACAAATTAGCATAGCACAGGGTGAAGCAGGTACCCATAGCTGTTTCATCAAAAATGAAAATATTTTCAGTCAGGCACCATTCCATCATTTTTAGTAACTTTTTCATGGGATCATAGAGTGTTATAGGCTTGGACTTCAGAAAATGTTGCCAGGCTCGTAAGCTATTTCTATGTCATATATTTGTGTACAGGTAGGATATAGACATTGTCCCCATTGTACAATTGGATTCCCATTTTCTATCTAAGACAAGTCTAAGAAAGTCTTTGATATATGATTGGATAATCTCAACAAACAAACTCAGGAAAGATTCTATGGATTAAATAGTTTTGGAGTCTTAATCCAATGACACAACAAAATATCATGATATAATCCTGCTGGTCTTTAAATTCATCTTGTATTTTCTGTATACAATTTTTCCATTATTATAAACAAAAATGTTTCAATTTGCATAATCCTCACATTTTTTATGTGAATTTCAAATGAGTTCATCGATAATACATCCACTTGGCAATTTTTTGTGTTTCCCTATTCCCCAGTGCATTTCAGATTCAACATCATGGCAGGTTTCGGAGTTAGATTCAACATAAGAAAGTTAGGAAATGTACCACAATGATGAGATAGAGAATGGAGCAATAGATACTACTGTCATAGAGGGCAACAGTTTCCACCAGAGTAGGGTATGAAGCATGTTGCCCCAACCACCAGAGGGTCAGTAATTGATATCCAGGTAAGAAAAGGCAGATCCCTATAAAGAGTTAGTGGATGCAGAAGACACCTATGTTGTATTTGCCCTTTGTAATTTCTCTCAGTCTCCCTTTTCTTGCTTCCTTGTACCGACCCCTGTATTTGTTTTTGGATGGATCTTAGTATTTTGTCTCAACTACTGTTTTTTTTTTATCTTGCTCAAGTTTTCCTCTATGATTTGGCTCAGTAGAGTAAGAATCTTTTTTAAACCTGGTTTCGAATTTTCCATTTTGGATTGGGCACTTCAATTAAACTTTCAGGTGGACTGCAGCTCTACACATCTACGTTTCTGAGGCAAGTTTATAGGTTTACCTGGGACTAGTTATAGTAACAATTCACCTCATGCCGGGTAAGCCACCTCACTTATTTCTATAGTACTCACCTGTTATTAGAACTCTTCTTCTGTTATTTAATACTCACTGTCTTGTGTTTTCTTGCTTGTCAGTGAATTATTATTCCTCTGTGACAATATGCGCATCCTATATCTCAGAGGGTTCAGTCCAGGTCTACAATAAACCATTGTGCTGGAAATGAATACTCTATGTCTCTTGAATGCCATACCCTGCCCCTCCTCACCATTTCCATGTTTTAGAATCGATTGCTACCTACTTTACAGGCATGTACTACAAGAAATAGGGCCACTGGGACAGGGAGAAATCAGGATTAACTTTGTTGTTATTAGAAGCCGACACACAGAGCTACATGCACTATACTGGTGTCTTACGGCCAGCGGGAGCGATGTGTGATGGCAGTCGTTCACTCCCCTTAATTATCTGCCAGGGAAACAGTGATACTGTTCACCAAGGAGCAAGCCCAAGGGAATGGGGGTGTGAATCAAATAATAAAGACTGCCAACTGGTTCTCTGCAACCAGTACTCGTTTCAGATCCCTGACATCATTTTAGGGTGGTACTATGGAGGAAGCCGATTTGGCGGTGTCTCCTGCAGTCTGAACAGAGAAGGGAGACTATGATTCATAGTAACATAAGATAGCAAGTGACTCCTCATTCACTCCTGCGTACTCACTCGCTCACAAGATTTGCACATGTGTAAAATCAACTATAATGTTTACTTTATACACTCACATGTATAATAAGACTTAATAGCCGCTTGATTGCACAAACAAAAGAAGTTGTAGCACCCATCCTCTTATGCACTCAGTGGAGGTCAATTACACTGTGCGTTGACCCACTGCTGCGTGAATGCGCTTTTAAGATAATCCAAATGAGTCTATGAGTTCACACTTCTCGGAACAATGAATCACCAAATTCGTCAAGATTTCAAGTCTTTTCTCTACTCTGTGATCAAGCATCAAGGTCTCCCTGGTATTAAGCTTGTTAGCGCTTATAAATATGCCACTGGTTTCTCGAGAGATAACTCCCTCTCCCAATCTCACAAACACAAGGATTTGTTGTTAGTGTATTTCAAGTCTCTGCCATGCGCGTGCATGCTTTAGCTAGTTAGCTGTCATCTTTGTGAGTTGCAGCCAACTATGCATGCGTGATGCAGTTGCACATGAGGCGCTGAAACCACTTTGTTTTCTCTGGATGCTAAGCCAAATGTCTGGCTTCAATGGGACAACTGCACGATCACATCTTGGGCTGACGTCAGCATCCAGGCATCTAAGCTTGCAGCGGAAAGCGGGAACGGAGGACCGTCTGCATCGAAGCCGGATTACCCAGCAAGGGTTTGGCAGCAGGGCATGTATTTATGCCCTTGAACAAAGATGGCCACCAAGATTTCGGATTTTGCATGGTTTGCCCTAGGCTGTTAGAGAACGAAGGAACATATTTACCAAGGGTAATAGGCCACACAAATGTCACTTTTAATGATGTTCCTGTGGTGCAATGCTCTGCTCCATATTTACAAGCAAAAGATACACAATTGATGGACGGAATGCAGAACAAATCAAAACATTCACCCCCAGTCAAGAGATCTGGGCTAAATCCATCATTCTTTTGCTCACCATGCCACCCCAGTTTAGACCTGGCCATATGCAAATCAGTCTTGACCCTGTGCTTCATAGGAACAGTCCAGCCCGAACTGCCAAGCCAGGTCCTCCCTGGACCGGAAACAAGCATCCTAGGACCAGTTTCGGGGTTTCACCCCTCTTCAGCCAGGATAGCTTGAATCCAGTGGCACAGTGAGCCCGGGACCCACGTCTGGGCATACCCGGAAAGCAAAAGACACACAATTGATGGACGAAATGCAGAACAAATCAAAAAATTCACCTCCAGTCAAGAGATCTGGGTTAAATCCATCATTCTTTTGCTCACCATGCCACCCCAGTTTAGACCTGGCCATATGCAAATCAGTCTTGACCCTGTGCCTTATGGGAACAGTCCAGTCCGAACTGCCAAGCCAGGTCCTCAATGGACCAGAAACGAGCATCCTAGGACCAGTTTCGGGGCATCACCCCTCATTACCCAGGATAGCTTGAATCCAATGGCACAGTGAGCCCGGGACACACGTCTGGGCATACCCGGCGCACTTAGGGCGAGAAAGCAAAAGACACACAATTGATGGACGGAATGCAGAACAAATCAAAACATTCACCCCTAGTCAAGAGATCTGGGTTAAATCCATAATTCTTTTGCTCACCATGCCACCCCAGTTTAGACCTGGCCATATGCAAATCAGTCTTGACCCTGTGCCTCATGGGAACAGTCCAGCCTGAACTGCTAAGCCAGGTCCTCCCTGGACCGGAAACAAGCATCCAAGGACCGGCCACCTTGTAAATATGCCCCTTGCTGCAGCAGTCTGCTGCGGCAAAGGGGCGGGAAATGGGTGTTGCTGTGGGTGTTCCACCACAACACCCATCGCTTTTTGTCACTGTCCCCTATTTACAAGGGTGCCGTAAATATGAGGCTGCGCCAAAAATAAGACCAGGGAAGACCTGGTCTTTAAAAGGTACAATGAGGAGAAATTATTAATTGTTCCTCGTTTTTGCTGTTTCTAGAAACAGCAAATCACCATTAGTGATTGTTCATGTGCAGGAAGGTGTCCCTTCCTGCACATAAATAATCATTAAAAAATTACGTTTAGCAACTTCTAAATGTGCTGCATTTTGCAGCACACATGGAAGTTACAAAGCGCCATTATTGATTGTTTATGTGCAGGACATCTTCCTGCACATGAACAATAATTCCCTGCAACGCAGGCACCCTTGCACTATGGCGCAAATGTGCCTGCGTTGGAGCTAACCAGCTAAATTTAGCGCCAGCCCTAGGGGAAACACAGAGGTGCGCTGCATTTTTATAAATACGGCTCATCCCTGCCTTTTGAAACTGTTGGAGCTCAGCGTTAGCAATTTTGGCTGATTCCGTGCTTCGACAGTTTCTGTGAGCATTGTCACATGAAGTCGTGCTTTCATTACATTCAGCCTCGTAATATGCTTCAAACGCTCATGTTTTGCCAGTCATTCCTGTACATACATCTACTGTCATTCATTCACATTCATTCTTTGTTTTGCATGTGTGAAACCTCCGGGGAACTGGTGGGGGTTTGTGGCATTAATATAAGCATCCTTAACACAGGAATCATCGTCAATGATGGGCAGCTCATAACGCTGGGACAAGTGACGGTTCTGGGTTGGTATTTGCGGATGCCCATGACAGCTGTCCTTCAACCTGACTCGCAAGGGTTGTGACTCATGGTCGTTCATTAAGGTGGAATTCACTAGTGATTCTTTTAATGCATTCTACCTGCAATTAATATCAGAAAAACAAAATCTCAAAACATAAATGACGAACAAGGAAGAAACCCTAAGAATCAGTTCAAAACCCAAACATACCTTTATAACTTTGCCTGAGCTTGCAGTATCCTTGATCACAGGATATGCTTTTGTAGCACACCTTAAAACTGATAACAGCGATGAAAAAGAATAAAAACAAGGAATGTAACTCTTTGGTATACTAAATATTTTACTTTGACAATACTACTGCCTTTGTCAGTGGCAACAAATCCAATGGGGAGACTTCTAGGATGATGCCATTCGCAGACTTTCATATTGAACTCTTCCAGGATTTTAGCAGCTGTGTGCTTTCTCCGTGGAGAACATTGCAGCTGTAGCATACCAAGAAATGCTTGGTAAAGCATCAGCAATCTCGACTTTAGCGGCTGCCCTTTGCTTACCCCCTTGCAGGAGACACCACATGCATTGATACATATGCATCCTGGCAGCTGGATAATGTGTTTGCAGTGAGATTGATGGACTGCATAGTGCTCTCCTTCATTGCATGAACAGCCAAATCTAGCACTTTGATGGTGCAGCCCTGGCACAGCAACAATTGAAAAATAGTTCTGCTTATTGACCTTGCAATGCTTTTTCATTGTATTTCGACTTGTACAGGTTCCTTACTATACGATGTCATGAATGTCATCTCATTGTGGTCCTGTTTCTTCCCTTTCATCTTTCTGTTATCTGGAGAGGTAGTAATGCTTCTCTAGTCGTAGATACAACTTTCTTCGTTGCTGCTTCTAAAACCTAATCATAGCTCTACTTTGGACAAGCGGCCTCCACAAATTGCAGAAGCCCCTATTATTCCAAAGAGGGAAGGTCGAACAGTAGCATTTTGGCCAATGACCCATTGTATAAATGGACTGGAATAGTATTTCAATTCTACAAAGGAATGGGTATGATTTTGGTGGTACACCGGCTCCTTGCTGAACATGGGCTTCATAAAGTGTTGACTTGTTGGGTTTTTTGTGATGACTCATACTCAAATAACCTCTGTGCAGGTTGGCTGCTTGTGTGCTTCGGAATTACTATGCCATCCTACTTTTCCTTGTACCAAGTACTCAGTGCAAGCAACAGAGCTGGCTCTCTTGCCAATGACATCTTCTTCATCAGCACCACCGTCTATCTGTTCAAGTTTTTCTGTCTCAGCAACAACCTTCTTTTTTAGGTGCTGTTCCCACAAGATTAAATGTTGTTTTTACATATGGGCCAATTGTCCCCCTTACCATAAAGTCTGCACTGGTCTGAGGTAACCTGTGGCATCTGCAATGTCGTCTTCATTCAGTCCATGAGCAAAGAAGCCCCAAACTGGGTAGGAGAGCTTCCTTATAGAGCCAAAGTCAGACTTTGTGGTGGAGCTATGCTGTGTTTGTTTTTCCTTAGGGTGAGCTGTGACTGCATTGCAAATGGTTGGCACTAGATTGTGAGTGTTTGAGAAGAGGGAGGGAGATGGTGGTGGTACAGGAGGACGGTTGAATATAAGTAATTTGTACTTACAGTGTGCCCTTCTGGACATAAACAATCACTGGTTCATCATACTTATTGCTAGCTAGGCTTTCTGGAACCACCCTTTTCCTTTGTCTACTCCGGTAGTACTACAAGGTTCACTCCAGGTCACCTTCAGCGGAAGGTGGGCTTGGTGAATATGGGGAAGTGGTCTTTCTTTTTCTTCATATGAGGATGAAGACAATGTATCTTGTGTAAGAGCAGCCACAATATCTTGTTATGCAGCAAACTCAACTCCTTACTCTGCTCCTACCTCAGGAAGACCAGGTATAGCAGATTCTTGTTGCTGTTGAGCTTCTTGGAAAGATGTTATATGCTCAGACAGTTCCATTTTGGACTTGCTGATCTCATGCATGACTACAGTCACTGCAACACTGAGAGACATCTGCCTTGATTTTGTTGGTGGTGGTACTGTTGTAGAGCTAGTGCTATTCTCCCAGCATCAGCATCTTCCTGCTGTGAAGAGGAGTGGACCAAATTTACATTGTGCTAGATAATGTATAGTTTTATTTAAAAAAATCATTAAGGTCTTTGAGATTCACTTTTTATGTTTTTATGTGAAATAAACATAAGTATGTAATATTACGATATGTAACCTTTATAATTATATACAAATATTTCACATGGTATTTAGATAGACTAGCTTCCCATGGAAATATAATTACTATTTAGAAATACAGGGGCATCTATAGCATCTAATGCACCGTTTCATTTGCTTATCTATACATGGAAGCATATGGGGAAAAATATATTACCCAAAGAGAATTTGAAAAAATAAGGCTCAATTTTCAGTGCACAACATCAACAACATTTTTATTGTGTGATCTGAAACAAAGAAAGAGCCAGGCGTCATTATTCAAGAATCAGATACCAGCCACCATCAAATTTGTGAGCAACATGCATGAAAAATTAATCCATTTTCTGGATTCTCTACAAAGATAGATGATAGAAATGTTCTCTTGGGCTTCATTCACCACAATAAAAAAATGGATTTTCCATACAGCCAGATTGTGTGGTAAAATACCAAATTACTAAGAGGAAACTTTGGAAAAATACCTGGAAATAATGATTAAGAGATTCAAGAAAACAGGTTAACCCAAACAAATACGGGGTGTTAAAGAGAGAATGGCATCATTGTAAAGAATGGAATTATTTTAAATTGGAGAGAAACATAAAGGAGAATGTTTAATTCACATCACGTAATTCACATAAAAACAATCAAATCAGATACACATTGCTTCATAACTAGACATTAATTAAGCATAAAATCACCATCTTGTCTTATACATAAACAAAACTGACAAAGTATACTAACTGGAGCCACACAAAAAGTAACAATCCCCTGCCCGCATTGTGAAAAATACACATGTTCATGTGTTTAAAAAGGTGATACCATTACTCATCCTTCCATAGGGAAGAGGATACACTTACATCACTATAGTACGTGATACTGCATTCTGTATATATTGAATAACCTGTCAGTGTAAATTTAATTAAATAGTTAAGAAATTGGGTTATTGTGTATGATGTGAGGTCTGTGCAAGGAATAAGTACACAATTCCCCCTTTCTGGGAACCAAGCACCCCATTGTAGCACTTGACTCTCTTAGGGTAGTGAAGCAGAGCAATCCATGGCCTACTAAGAGGAGGTGGTGTAAGCTAGCAATCACCTTTCTCTAGTGTGCAACAATAGCACTCAATACATGATTGTCCAGTCAGTGTTTTTTTATAAAAAAGGAAAAGTACATTTATTTCTCACACACGCACAAAAACTACTGAATACTATGCATTAATTTGCAAATCCATCAGGCAGATTGAAAATACCATAGATGACCTTCTGCAATCATAGTTGACCTCTAGAGGGTGATGACCCTCAATATCACAGTATTCCCCATCCATAGTAGATAGGCATCACCAAAGAGGGGGGATCAATTTAAGTTTAACATGGCTATTGGCTTTATCAAGGGTCATCACAACACTGTATGCTGGCAAGCCTATTAGCTTTATCAAAGGTTCACCACATTAAAAGTTAAATAATCCACACGTTAAAATCACCATAATTTTCGGTAATCCAAAACCATGTTTGAATGCAATCAGTAATTCTCAATAAAGCATGTAAACATTGATCAAAAAAATCACTGTCAGCATTATACCATCAATAAAGCATTTGTAATTAACATAACATATCTGGGCCATCATCCTCATCATAAACAGAGTACAGTGAAAACATGTTGGTGCCCCTGCCATCCTGAGGCCACCACAAGGAAGAAAAACAGAGAAAAATAAGCACATCAGGGCCTTATACGGTGCGCCCTCTGGGAGTGTTGAATATTTAATGAGCCACATCCCCCGCATCCTTTTGCCTTTTTTTTTGGTTGGTGTAACTGATCCTACCCATTTCATTGGGGGAGCTTGGCTAACCAACCCAGTTGCCCTTGCCAACTCCCCGCCCAGCCAGCGTCCATCTTTGCTGGCACTGGGGCTGGCAACTGACTTCCCCCCTTCTTGCTCCATGCAAACAGAGTGGTTATGGTGTGGTGGCATCTCCGCTCACCCGTATACACAGGGAGAGAGAGCAAGGCCTATGCTCTCTGGGTCCCGGAAATGATGTCTTGGTCCCATTTTTTCTTTCTTGTGGGGGATGCACAATGAAGATCCCCTCCATTTTCTTGACAGGGGCCCGGAGATAGGGTCCAGGGCCCCCTGTGGCATAAACCAAGCCTCAGGAGCTCTGTAGAGGAGGCCCCATGCATGCCCCATCCATAGTCAATTTATCAAACACATTTTGCCGGCTTTTGGGGAGGTGGGGGCCCACCAGAGGCAATAATTATTTGGGGAAGTGGGCATCATGCACGCCTGCTCCCCCACAAAAGGGAATAAACATGTATCCGCTGACCTCAGGGGCTTGGCCTACCCTTGGGGTATTCTTCGGAAAGTCCCCCCCAGGTGCTCTGTGGCTCACAAATAGGCATGTTTAACTGAGCATAAACTTCAAAAGCCCATTACTTGTGCCCTGGTGGGCCGATTGTGGTCATCTTGGGCTCATTTTACTCCTGGTGGCAATATCTAGCCACCAGGAGCAATGTCAGCAGGCTCCTCTGGGGGCATTAGCTCCTCCACTAGTTGACAACACTGCTAGGGGCATTCCTACCAAATCCTTGAAGAGGAGCCCCCTCCTGTGTTGGCTCCAGAAGTCTGGGCTTCCTCCTTTGTTTAGTGGGCCTTGGCTGTCCCAACCCATCTAATTAACAGATAGAGATGTTCTTCCCTACCCCTTTCTCCTCAGGAGTTGAGGGAATCATTGTTAGTTTCTCTTTTTGTGTGGGGGCACCTTTGTCCCCTCTGCTCTGCTGAAGAGCAGAGTAATTTGCTTGGCCCAGTATGGGTGAAAAAAGATCTGGACTCTGATCCTGAGCTGAGCCACAGAAATATGAAGATTCTGGCGGACCCATAAGGTGTACTTGTATGATCTTGGGACCTGCATAGTTAAACTGGGTGCACATGTTTCATCCCAGTTTCATACCTCAAAGAACTTTGTAGACCTAAGCAAAGCAAACCTGCAGTCTAAAGCTGCTTTTGCCCTACATGTATAAGATAGTGTGACCACAGATAAAACAATAATATATACTGTCTTTACCTATGAGTGCCCACCAATATTATAAGGCCTATCCCAGGTCAACATCTAACCTAGCAGAGTTCACTCTGCACCAGGCTACCTGTAGTTAAAAGGCTGCACATGACAGTAGTCTCCCATGCACAGACTGCACACTTGTGCTCTCATGTTAATGTTTAAGTAGGAAGTGCCCCTTACCCTAGCTGCATTGTAGCAGCATTATCTTCAAAGGCAAACACAGGCAGTAAACATGCATAGTCCATTTACCATGTGATTATCTTGGTTGAGACACAAGTAGTGAGACTTACTCACAGTAAAAAGTCTAAAACCGAGTGATCATAAAAGCAAATAATCTGGGTGCACCAAATTGACAGAACCCAATTGCAACAAATAGGAATGACAGAAATACCTTTTAAACAGCACTGGATTGAACATCATTCTTATATTACAATTAGGACTTTAAAGGCACCAATTACAACACATTTCAAAAGGAAGAGACACAATATACATTGAAACAGATTAGTAATCCTACAACTCATAAAACCGCAATAGGAATTTGGGAATTAAGACCCAACAGGAATATGTATAGATTTAATGGCTTCTTGTGCTTTACTTGGGTGGCTTAAATGAGCAACAGGATACGATATGCTTTTTTTGATATCATGGAAACCTTCCCATTTTATATGCTACTGATGAAGACAGAATTACTCAAAAACATTTATTTTTGGTTTAATACACATATTTTATTATTTTTTAATCATAGTCATTTATTATTTCCATTATATATAAACAAATAAATTCAAGGCAACTGTAGCATCATTTTGTAAGCAATAATGAAGGACATTTAGATAAAAATTAATGACAGTGCCATCTTTGAAAAATTACTGTTACTGGGGTACTCAAGGAATCAAGACATTAGTGCATTTTTTAGTTTGTTTAATTGGAAGACTAGAATTTGCAAAAATCTGCAACCAATAGTGTATTACATGAATATTGTACTACTTATATCTGATTAGAATCATATATTAAATGTGGCGGTGGGGGCATGACCAGGATGGCCATTATGGCGGATGCATAATTCCAGAACTCTTGGCTTGGTACTCTCTAATCTGCTTCTTACAAACTCCATTTGCTGAGGCAGCACCTGACATCAGAGGACAGGTGTAGAGTAATCTCCTTAGAAGCAGTGACCATAGCAATTGCCTGTGCTGGCTTGCTCCTGTGGGCAGAACTACACCTCCCAACTGTGGGCTGCTGAGCTGTGTGGAGTGGCACTAGGCACTGAGTCGCAAGAGTCCCTGGACCTACATCGGACCCAATGCATCCCCTCCTGAGGTTCTTCCTTGCTCTCCCAGTAACAGCACTGCTTAGGGACTTGCCCAGGGGCCCATTGCTCCCACAGATCTTGGAGTGGCGATGCTGAGCGAAGACGGTCTGCCTGTTTGCCAGAGGTGATCCACCAGACTCTGTCAGACATGTGGTGACTCCTCTCCTGGGACCGCTCCAACACTGGTAAGTGTTATAGCCTGAGGGGCCCTGCATTATTGGCCTATCCTGGGAACACAGGCTTGATAAGGCACCTGTCACACATGTTAGGATCTGCTTTGCTCCTGACCATTTCATGCTACCTCCATGGGAAGCCTTCAGGCAGGGCTGATTTTCAGTCTAGTTGTGTGCTGATCTACAATGACCAGACCTCCTCCGCAGGTGCAAGGTTGGCGAAAGCCTGCTTGGACTTGACTTCTGTTACTGATCCTTCCTGGGGGTGCCCCCCTTCTACCTCTCTAAATCACTGCAGGGCATGGCGGGCACCTACCTCCTGTTGTTCCCTGCATCATACAAGAACTGAGCCCCAGAAAACATGCCCCCTTTAGTGTTAGACTGTCTCTAGATCCCAATGGAAGTTTGGATTGTTAAATAAAAGAGACTGCTTAAGAATTGGGCTGCTCGAGCTGCCTCACCTGCAGGGACAAAAAGGAGTTAATTGCAGCAGCAAGCGGGCCCAAGACTATCATTATGGCTTCCTCATCTTGTGACCGAGTTCCGCCTATGAGACCCACTCAAATTCCCTATGGGCATGGATCCTGGATTTTTGTCCTCATGAGGCACTGCTGAACTGTCAGACCTACAGACCTAATTTGCTGACTTCATTGATCTTGGTCCTTGCTCTTACCTCTAGTTTGGCTTGGACTTGCCTAACATGCTACACATGCCCTGAAAGAGCCCTAACATGGGTCACAGGCTCACCCCTGGAGAAGGTTGCTTGCTTGGGACTCAATCACCACTTCAACATGCCTCTGGCTGGGAGACATTCCAGGGATTCTGCCTGCTGGCACCTCCCAGCATACCCTAACTCTTTTGATGGCAGCACCACACAGCTCAGAACAGGCCATCCTTCCCAGTCACCATCAGGGGATGCGGTCTTACCTAATCTCCCTGTATTGGAACCTGACAAATTGTATGCCAACTTAAAGGGTACTGAATCATCGCTGACCTCTCTTGAGGCAAACTGGATGCAGTCACCATAGCTGTGAACTTAGTACGCAACATCCAAAAAACTGTTGGTGGAGCAAGTCACGAACTCAGAAAAGCTGATTACGGAGCTGCAACCCCAGTCTGCAGACCTTCAGCAACATCTACAGTATTAAACCTAAAGAGTCTGTTCTTCAAGGGCAAAGCAGAGGATGCAGAGGATGACTCATGCCAGAGTAACCTGCCTTACCTGCCAAGACAGTGGTAATAATTTGTAATGAATAAGTTTGGTTTAAAAAAAATTGTTTAGTATGCTTTGTATGATTTTGTGTATTTTTGGGATATTCTACTTTAATTGCAGTAACATAAATACATTCCTGGTTGTTTTAATACAGTTGAAGTTTAAATTTGCAAAACTTATTTTTTTAACGCAAACTGGCACAAAGTGCAGGGCTGGGATTTACAATCCAATGCAAATCATGATTTGAATTGGATTGTAACCAAAATTAATGAAAAGCTGCACAATGTGCAGATTTGGTTACTTTACATCAAGGGGGAATTCCATGGGTAGTTAATGAGTGTCCCATGCAACCACCTATAGGTTTTGATGCGGATCCCTATCTGCAAAGAACTGTAGACAGGGATTTGTGTCGAAATCCTGCGCCTCCTTATGGCAAGCATAATGAGGAGAAATTCATTTTTCCTTATTTTCTCATGTTGCATGCGTGCTTCATTCTACAGCACACTTAGAAAGTGGAAAATGCATTAAAGCATAGTTATTCCACTGGAAAGGACCCCTTTCTGTACAAAAACTATGCTTCCCACAACACAGAACCCTGGTTCTTTGCAGCCAAAATTGTGCCAGGGCAGCAACAATTCAGGTCACTGCCACATCCTAGTAGATATAGCACTGTTCTGCTCTCACTCATTCACACAAGGCAACAAGGAAACTTGCTGTGCTTCGCTGAATGATTTTTTAGTAAATTTGGGCCTTTGAATATAGAACTACGGGGCATATTAGCAAGACCGGCGATAAAATTATTGCCGTTTTAGCGGAAGGAAACTGCCGCTAAAACGGCGATAATGGGCTTGCTAATATGCGTTATAGAATTCCAATAGAAGCCAGGTTAGATGTCCTGCACATCTAACCTGGGCTTCTATTGAATTTTAAAACGCATATTAGCAAGCCCATTATCGCCGCTTTAGCGGCAGTTTCCTGCCGCTAAAACTGCGATAATTTTATCGCCGGTCTTGCTAATATGCCCCTACATCTTTCCTTTTCAGCACCTCCTTGGCACTGCTTAGTACTACACACCTACTGATCGATTGACCAAGGGAGGCAAGAGTTGGGCATCTAACACTTCAAATCTTTGGGAGGGGAGTCCTTTTTAGAGTCTTTTTAAAGTGTGAGATAACAGAGTTAAGGCTATGCTGAATTTAAGTAAATAATACATAGAGAGTAGATTTAGGACTGTTCTCAGATGCTACTTGCTTGTCGTAACTTTCAGTGTTTGTACTAGCTAGCATACATAAAATAGAGCAATGGGTCAGCCCACCTTAGCCATCGTTTTGTTGGCAACATCATTCACTTTTTGGAGTAGGCCATGAGGCAGACATTTAGTAATTGGAGTGTCAGTCATATTGAGTGACGGCATATTGTTTTGTTACATCTATGTGGAAATTGGAAGTGGTGAGCTGTGAGAGGCAAAGGAGTCTAGCTTGAGCGCCTACCTCCATAGGTGTTCTTTTGCTTTTTATCATTATCATTGTTATTTCCTTTAACTGTTGAACTATTTTTTATTATGCAATGACTTACTACAAGTTCATTTAATTCCACCTGTGTCAGATGTGTTTCGGCAGCTGGTATGGTACCAGAATACAGAGAAATAAATATTGTCAATGAGAGGCTATTTTTCTAAACAATATTTAGGACACAATATTTATCACAGCCAGTATTTTTGTCCATGACATTGCGATTTACAACCAGTTAAACCCACTATGTCATTAATTGTGGTTTATATTCGAGACCCTGCTTCATTCCTGATGTTAGATCTGTGATCTTTCTACAGTGGGAGGCTGCTGCATGTGTTCTGTGTCTGCCACAGAGGATGCTCATTACAGTGATGTTCCTGAAGACATACAAAGTTCCTGATTACAAGGTGGGGTGAAGAGTCAGGTATTTACCACACCAGTCAAAATGTGGTACCCCTGGGTGCAATATTAAATGGATGCAGTAACTACCTTGTATAATCTTTTATTTCCATTTATCCCATACAGTACGGCACACCATGGCGCAAGGATTGACAGATGCGTCAGAAATTCTGACGAATCTATTTGCCCAAAAGTCACGCATTGCTGGAGTCGTGTCGCAAGCATGACGCAACTCCAGCAATGCATGTTGAGGCCTATACTTATTGTACTGCGACACTCCTTATGCCTGCTTCAAGCAGGCGTAAGGTTTTGATGCAGTGGCGTCCTAGAAGTGGCGCAGTGAAATCTTGTAGATTTCACTGCGTCACTTTTACGAGGCTTTCCTGTGTGGGAACCCCCACCCTGCATACATTATACCTGACGCAGGTGTAATGTGATGCCGGGCTTTACAACGTGATGCATCTCCTTAGATGCATCACGATGTAAATGGACTGCAATGTGGTGCATTGTTTACGCCGCTGCTGCGTCACAAAAAGTGACACAGTGGCGGTGCAAAAGTGGTGCAAGGAGCTTGAAAATCTGCCCCAATGTTTATTGTTAGTTCATTTCTTGATTTATGTAAAATATTCTTTCTTTCCTAATCAAATAATACATGTAATGGTACTGAAAGAATAATGATAAATGTGATTCAAATATCTATTACAAGCTCATGATGAGAAAAACATTGGTTTCATAATTGTTTTCAAAGAATAATTAGAAATGTGATTCAAGTATTAATTACATGTTGTTAATTATACAATTATTAGTTTGTTGTTAAAGAGATTGATATATTTGAACTAATAAACTAATTTTGAGAATATGGAATTGCATTCTCGAATTTTTTAGGTGTCTCCTGTAGGATTTTGATAACATGTTTGTGAATGTCTAAAAAACTATTTCTTCATGGCTGCAAAGAAGTATAATAGTCTTGGTGGGACTATCATCTTCAAAATCATTACCCTTCCTATCTGGGACAGGTGTAGCTGAGACCGAAACTGAAAAGCTTGTCATATCAAGGCAACTGCTTTTCCCAGATTCCCTTCAATCGAATCTTGTTATGTATGGTAAATATTTACCCAAAATATTTTATGGTATCATGTTGCAATTTCAATTGTGTGTCAAGTGGTAATCACCTCTGTCCATCTGATAGAATAGTCGGTGGGAACAGGCACAATTTATCCCAATTAATTTGCAAGCCTGATATCCATCCACATAAATTAAAAAGTCATATCAGTGACTTCAACACAGCGGTTTCTGCTCAGAGATACATCAGTGCTCACCCGCATATAAGGAAATGATGAGAGTGTGGTGTTCAATCACTATTCCCCAGCTTGGGCCCTTTGAACTTAGTAGGCAGGGCAGGGATTCAATTGCTAGTGTACAAATTAGAGATGAAGAGGGCACCCTCTTTTTGGTGCCCCCCTCTTAGTGTATTATATCAGAAATCACAATACCTGTGCGGATACCCGCCACTGAATGCGTATCAAGTAAAGTTATTCAACTTAAGAATCCATACCCATTTCCAACTTACAGAGCACCACCATAAGATAGGGCCAATGCAAAAGCTTTTTTGAAAGCTTTTTCAGTGTCTATGGAAGCTACCTAATGGTTTACCTCTTTATGCCAGGCACAGTCCATTACTCTGACCAGTTGTTTTAGGTTGATTAATGTACTTCAGTCTGAATGAACACATTTTGATCAGGGCCTACTATAGTCTGTGCTATGGGTACTAAGCAGTTTGCCAATATCTAACCAAGTACCTTTTAATCAAGGTGCAAGGGAGAAAAAGGACGATACCAGCTGAAACTGAATGGATCCCTGAAAAGCTTAAAAAGGCCCACTATCAATGCCTCCCACACAGAGTGTGATAGGATTCGCCTGTTCTTAGCTGTCATGTACACATGCCGCAATCATGGCACCAAGTTGGACGCATATGCATCATAAAATTCCATTGGGAACCCATCAATCAATTACTCAAGAAACCCAAGGCGGATCCGAAGGACCTCAAGAACTTACGGCCCATCTCCCTGCTCCCGTTCCCGGCGAAGGTCATCGAGAAGGCCGTCAACGGACAACTGACCCGCTACCTCGAGGAGAACAACATCCTGGACCCGTCCCAGTCCGGGTTCCGCAGCAACCACAGTACCGAAACTGCCCTCATCACCGTCACCGATGACATCAGGGCCCTGCTGGACAACGGCGAAACCACGGCCCTCATCCTCCTGGACCTATCAGCCGCCTTCGACACTGTCTGTCATCGCACCCTACGCACACGCCTCCACAACGCAGGGATCCGAGACAAGGCCCTGGAATGGACCACCTCCTTCCTCTCCGGCAGAACCCAGAGCGTCCGCCTCCCCCCTTTCCGTAGCCTCCGAGATCATCTGCGGCGTACCCCAAGGATCATCCCTCAGCCCGACACTGTTCAACATCTACATGGCTCCACTCGCCCACGTCGCCCGACTGCACGACCTCAACATCATCTCTTACGCCGATGACACCCAGCTGATCCTCTCCCTCACCAAGGACCCCCTCACCGCCAAATCCAACCTCCACAAAGGAATGAAGGCCGTCGCCGAGTGGATGAAGAACAGCCGTCTGAAGCTGAACTCGGACAAGACAGAGGTCCTCATCCTCGGCTCCTCCCCCTCAGCCTGGGACGACCCCTGGTGGCCGACCGCACTGGGAGCAGCACCGACACCCACCGACCACGCACGCAACCTGGGGTTCACCCTCGACTCAACACTCTCCATGACCAAGCAAGTCAACGCCGTCTCATCCTCCTGCTTCAACACCCTCCGCATGCTCCGCAAGATCTACAGGTGGATCCCCACCGAAACAAGAAGAACGGTCACCCAGGCCCTCGTCAGCAGCAGGCTGGACTACGGAAACGCCCTCTATGCAGGAGCCTCGGCCAAACTCCTGAAATGACTTCAACGCATACAGAACACCTCTGCATGCCTGATCCTCGACATCCCTCGCTACAGCCACATCACACCTCACCTGAAAGACCTGCACTGGCTTCCCATCTACAAGAGGATCACCTTCAAGCTCCTCACCCACGCACTCAAGGCACTCCACAACACCGGACCAACATACCTCAACAGACGGCTCACCTTCTACACCCCGAACCGCCAGCTCCGCTCCGCCAACCTCGCCCTCGCCACCGTCCCCCGCATCCGAAGAGCGACCACCGGCAGCAGATCGTTCTCCCACCTCACCGCCAAGACCTGGAACACCCTCCCCATCCTCCTGCAACAGACCCAGGATCTACTAATCTTCAGGAGGCTACTCAAGACCTGGCTATTTGAGCAGTAGCAGCACCCCCCCCCCCCCAGCGCCTTGAGACCCTCACGGGTGAGTAGTGCGCTTTACAAATGACTGATTGATTGATTGATTGATTCCCCTCTAAGCGCAATGTTAAATGCATCCCATTCTACCAAAGTGTTAGAAATTGGGTTACTGGTTGACTGGGGTGTGAGCTCTGGTCAAGCAGAAACCACAATCCTAGTTAGGGCAAGGCACAAGCAAACCCCAAATTAACCTGTGCCCAATCCCCTGGTAGCTTGGCACTGAGCAGTCAGGTTAACTTACAGGCAATGTGTAAAGTTTTTGGGTAACACTTCAAAACACTAAAACAGTGAAAACACCACACAAATAGTATCCCAAACCAGGTTCAAAAATATAGCAGAATTTCATAACTAAAACAAGACCAAAATGACAAAAATCGAACCAAAGTGTCTAAAAGCATAAAGTGCCAACTGCGGCTATCCGGTTACGCTGGATCGGGTCAAAGTCAAAAGTTCAAGCTAACTGCAATGGAGTGTCGGTTGGATAAAGTCCCAGATTAATCCCACTTTCTCAAGATGTGTGCCAAGAGTCCCATTCATGTTGCACGGAGCAAGGAGAGAGTCATGGGTGGCATGGTGTAAAGAGCAGACCAGGCGGCGCAGACAGGCGGGCTGGACTTCCATGTTGGCAGTCCCCAGCTTCCTGATGATGCTGCTGTGCAAAGAGATGGGCTGGCAGCGACTTGCACTGACTCTGGGGGTGAGCAGCATGGTTCCGGTGCAAACGGACCTGTTTGTGTTAGCAAAGATCTCAAAAGCTTGAATTTAACAGCTCAAGAGCAACACCAAGGGATAAGGACCTGCGGGGCACCTCCTGGGGGTCAGGAGCTTGCTGGAGATGGGTCCAGGAGCTGTTGGGGTACTTGTTATGTCCCTGAGGCTCAGATCAGGAGGCCAGAAGACTAGCCTTTGAGTCACTATGGGATCCTGGGTGCAACATGGGTTCCAAGTTTATTTTTTTCCTCCATAGGCAAAAGACAGTAGGTCAGCCGAGTAAGGCAGCAGCTCCTTCAGAGTAGCAGTCCAGCAGAGTGGCAGTCCTTGTAGCAGTAAAGCAGTCCATCTGCTTGGCAGAGTATCCACAGGCCCAGACGTTTACTGACATGGTGGTGTCTGAACTCATTCTTTTTTACACAGTTTCTGAAGTGGAGAGAAGCTTCTCGAAGCAAACCTTTAAAGTGCATAGATGCCCTGACTTCCCTGCCCTGGCTCTAGAATAACTACAGGGGGTATACAGCTCTTTGTGTGGAGACAGGTTACAGCCTATTCAGGTATAAGTGAGACTGGGCCCAGCTCCTCCCTTCCCTCCTGTCAGTGATGGTCCATCTAGTCACACCTAAGCTCCCATTGTGTGTAGCTGTCTGGGAGGAATACACACAGTCCAACAGCCAACTACACCTAGTTATGTGACCAGAGACAGGCTGCAGGCACCAAATGGCTAAGGCAAGAAATTGCCAACTTTCTAAAAGTGCCATTTTCAGAATTGCAATTTAAAATCCGACTTCATCATAAGTTAGGATTTTAAATTTGGATTCCAGAGACACCAAACTTGAACCAGTTATTTCTTCCCATTTGGAAATGACACTTATAAAATGTAATAAGGCAACTCCAATGATGTACAATGGAAGAGGTAGGCCGTGCAGTAATAGAAAACACATTTAAGAGTTTTTCACTAGGACGACATTTAAAACTTAAAAGTACATGTCCAACTTTTTAAATACATTGCACCCTGCCCTCTGGATTTTCCAGGGCCTAACCTATGGGTGTCTTAACAAGGGGTGTCTTATGCGTATTAAAAAAGAAGGTTTATTTTGCCAGACTGAAATGGAAGTCTAAAAGTGCACACACAGGCTACTTAAGTGGGTGGCACAATCAGTGCTGCAGGCCCACTAGTAACATTTAATTTACAGGCCCTAGTTCATGTAGTAACACTTTAGTAGGACTTATAAGTAAATTAAATATGCCATTTGGGGTAGCCAATATTACCATATTTTAAGGAGTCAGCATATGTATTTTGGCACTAGTTAGCAGTGTTAAAGTGTGTCCTAATGCCAGCAAATACGAGATCCGAAAAAATGGAGGAGGAAAGCAAAAACCTGGGGAGATGACCACTCTAAGGCTGACAGGTCTAACACACAGTATCTGAGACTGTGTTGGAACTTTCTGTGAAATACTGGATTCAACCTCTTAGCACGCGCCACATTAATATCTTTAAATGAGGCCTACCTCAAGCTAATATGCTCTTCAGTGGATTGTGGTTTGACAATTTGCATACCAAATATTCAGTACTCACCACATTCAGTCAAATCCCCATTGTTCAATAGGCTATATCAATTCTGGTGTGCAATGGATGTACTCCAGAGTAGTTCGATTAATTTTTCACCAGAAGTCAGTCAGTGTGTGTTTATTGCCGTTGTTTCAGAGGATGTGTGTTTGCAAAGGACTAAGCACCCAAAATCAGTGAGGCAGATCTGTCCCACTTGAGGTCTGGCTAACAATTGAAATCACTACACCAAATAATAGCCACCTCTGTATTACTCACAGCTATTAAGGCTAGTTACTCTCCCTGTAACGTTCCTTCATTTGCCACATACTTGGTCATTTATCGAGGCAGTAGGGTGAATGGGACTCCAAGACCAATCCAAATTAACACCCTGGGACAAACCCTGAATATGTAGCTCTATATACCAGACCCCACAACCTTTTGCACAATTTAAGTAGTTCCCCAGCCAGTAAGTGTGTCTCACATAGACATGACAAGTAAATGTGCCAGCAGCGCAGGTACTTATGTATTTTATACCTCTCCAGGTGGGTGGACTATTCCGTTCTTGTTCCATGTTAGGATATGTTTTTTGTCTACAGCCATGATAGTGCCATATCTCTACTTCCTGATGAGCCCCTCTTTACCCTGGTGTGGTTATCTATTTAACCCTATTGGTGTACTCCGTCCCACTCCCAGGGCCTCAAATGTATGTACAGTTCTAAAAATATTTGTGTTGCTGTATGTGATTTTGGAAGCCCAGCTACTATCCCCAGGACAAGCTTATCAACCTCACTTAGGCAAACATCTCACACTACAATCATGTGCTTAACAACTTTTCCCTCCAGAACTGGTGGAGTGCTTATAATAAACTGTGGAAATAATTTAGGTGAAGTTCCCCCTCATGTGTAAGCCCGGGCAGTGAAGTCCACTTCGCTCTCTGGGTTTGCGGAGTTTTCCACACTCTGCGCTCCGCAGAGTACACAGAGATCCGAAAAACTCAGCTCTGAGTTTTTTTCCTCACTCACGCTCCCCAACTTCAAGTTGGCAAGCGCGAGTGTGGAAAATCCACCTCCCAGTGACATTTTTGCTTGCTCGCACCTCCAAGTGAGATTTCCTAATACGGGCGGTCAGATTTCTCAATGTAGGCGGTCGCGGGTGGCTGCGACCGCTAGCGTTGAGAAACCTTCTGTTTGCGTTGAGAAAGTTGTCGCTCGAGTAGAAAATCTACTCAAGCGGCAGAAAAAAAGCAGCACCCTCATGCCTCATGATGCTGTTCGTGTTGATTTTCCAGTGCAGGACAAACACCCGGCGCTGAAAATCAATGCGAACCGGCATTACCAAGCGCACTCCACCGCTTGCGGAACTCCGCGTAGCACAATAGAGTTGTTTGGTCACTCCGAGAACTCCGCCCAGGCTTACTCATGTGTCTGCTCAACTACCTTCCCCTTCCCCCGGGTCTAAAATTTTTAGAAGTAGTTACAATCACTTCAATATTATTAATCAATATATAAAATGATATAAACAAGCTTCCATAAGAGCACCAAGTCATCTGTCATTGGTGTAATCGGGGACCCCTACTCATTTCCTACTCTGATTCATCCATCAGGGCAATATCCTGAGTGGTTGGTGCTTCATAGTCTTATTCCTGCTTGTCTGATCCAGAGGCACTGCACTCTATCAATGCTTTTTCTTTTGTGGGTTTACTTCATGGTTTCTTGTTGGAGCAGCCTCTTTTCTTGCCTGAGGTCCATTCTCCTTCTGAGTCCCTGGGGCTTGTTGGGAGTATCTCCCACTTATACTCCAATCAGATCCATGCCTCCTTTGGACTTAAGAAATGCAAGGTTCTATAGCCATCTAATACCTTAAGTTTTGCCAGGAGCATCAAAGCATATTCTAGGTAATTTGTCGGAGTCGTTGCTTTATCATAAGGAAGTATTAATGCTTCCTTTCAACTTCTGCAGGAGAATCCTGAAAAATAGTCATTTTTTTGTTTTCAACCAGCCATGGACCTTTTGTTTTGTATATTTGAAGGATATTGCCCCTGTCAACAAGGAGTAAGTCACAACGGGGCAAGTGTCTCACCTCGGGCACTTAATCCACTGTTGTAGCCATGGAATGACGTCTTTTCAACAGTGCAAGCCTGGGGGATGAGCTTTTCCACGTGGATCAGGATTATTTAATGGGCATTGGGATGGAGCTTACAACTATGCGACTCTCCCAGTGGCCACCTTGGCCACACCCCCAAACATATTTGTCAATAAAGTATGTCTGTGCAGAATGTCTGTCATATGTGGCCATATGGTTTCAGCATTTCTTGTTCACCCCCAGTGCATTACGTGTCAGACATGCCTGTTTCTCATTTTATAACATTTATAGACATGCCCTCACGAACAAAAGCCATATGAGATACCGCCAAACCACACTGCATAATTATTAATTTCATGGAAATTCAGAAAAAAAAGAAAATTAGCCCATTCCTATATATGACCAAAAAAACATAACCATGTCTTGAAATTACGTACAGTGTTAAGTGTTATACTGATTTGAACCTTGAGAATCATACTAATATCACAGTATTCACCCTACGTACCATAAAAAGCACATGATGAGTCATAATGCTTTAAATATTGAAATTCACGCTTACATAAAGTACCACGCCAATTAACAGTACATAGAATGTGATGGAGTGGGATGATTTGAGTCTTTAGAGTCATACGTTGTATGGAGTTGCTTAACACCAGCATTACAAAATGATGCCCTACTGCACGCTTGCTTTAACCTGTTGCTGATAGAATTCTCAAAACCAAAACATTATAGGCTGGCCTCAACTGCTGATTCTTGCCAGGAGACCCTGAATTGGACATAAATGATGAGTCGTCTACACATAGCATTGTGGGCCAGCTTACTTCATCATCCTTACGCCACAAGTTCACATTAGATTGGGTACTAAAGGTGAAGTGATTGCAACAAAGAATAATGGATGTTACCATATCCTGGTCACTCATATTGCTCTTAATTTGATGGGTGCCTATTTAAGAGCCATATTTAAAATTTGGTAGATGGGAGAACTCATCACAAATGTGGTGGATATGCCGTCCGGCATATTACTAGCGCCATAGACTATAACAAACTTGTAAGATAATAGATGGGACATCTACCAGTGACTACCCACATCCTCACAATATATATTTGGTGAGGGATAATGATGATTACACATTACTTTATGAGTGTCAGGTGAACTCTACAGACAGGAAAGCAAATCTGGAATCTTTCAGGATGCTCCTGCTAGGGAAAATTGGCAAGGCCATGAATCAAGTACCATCACTGATGGGAAGTTATACAGACAACATCTTTCCAGAATGATCTAAGCTGTGAAGGGTTTTCCGTATATCAGGGAAATGGCGCTCAGACTAGTACGCGTTAATGATAAGCACGCTGCTGTATGTGTACGGTGCTAACAGGTAGGGGGGAAAAAAAACAATAACCCCCGTGAAACGTGTGAGTCAACAACCCACACTGATAATATGAACGATGTCCTGTGCACACGTAGTTGGGATAACAGATCAAAGCAAAGTCTCAAAAGTAGCCCAATTCAAGATCAACATCAGTTGTGTGAATCATAATTATTTAATGATGAAATAAAGCAAAAGAAGAACCAGCCGACACGTGTTTCGTCACAATGGGGGTAATCCTGTGACTCTTCAGGGCTGGGGAAGATACAAGTTATATCAAATAATGAGGAACAATCATACACACAATGTGTATCTGCGTGACTAGTGACAACGACACGCACTATCACCAGAAAAATAGTGGAGGAAACCCAAGGAGAAATAATTAAGTGAATCAAGCTGCGGAAAACAACAGCATGGCATAGGAAAGCATAACAAAACAAACAAAGAAACATGATTGAGATGACAACAGATTGTGGCTGTGCAACTGGACATGGTAATAAGGGTCGTTTAAGGGTGCCGACAGTGGAGAAAGGAGACCGGTATAAGAACACATGATGACGCTGCATGGGCTGGTCAGAGGTGACCAAACGAGGTGAAACAAACATCCTGGAAAAGTAGTGCGAAGGCAAAGAGAACCATCATGTGTTACTGACCATGTGCAAGTGAGAGACATGGAGTGAAACACAGAACTGTGTCATTAAGCAGATGAATCATAACACGGGGACGGTGTTCAGACGTAGTCAAGAAGGTGACCAAAATCGCAATCATGTAGAAATAGTGGTACATATAGGATAATAATTGAATGAATCAAATAACATGCTACAACGGGATCACAGTGAGAGAAAGCACATAGGTGGGAAATGGATATTCATACACCGTATCGTAATGCACAATCTGTTGGAGAGAAATTGGTAAACAGTGAATGTGACCAACGAAAGATATTGAGTTGGACGATGGTAACAAAATACGTAAGTACGGTTTACAGCCAAGGAGTAGGTGAAAAAAAGGGGGGGGGGATGGGGTCGAAAAGAAGTGGTGAGGTAAAGGGAAGAAAACCAAGCCGAACAAGATAAAAGGGAAAGGTAGTAACCGAAAATTGATACAAGTGAGGAGAAAAGAGAAGGCAGAAAGGAAGTGTGAACTTGACAGGTGAGGTTATCTACGTGAGTGACCTAAGCGAGATAAACTCTGTGCAACAACCGACCAACGGAGTGAGGGGAAACGAGAGATAGGCGAGCAAAGCGAGTGAGGTACAGACCGGACAAGAGGTGACAGACAAAGGGGAAGGCGGGAGCTTACCCGGAGGGTGGTGTAGAACTGGGCGCAGGGAAGGGACGTCTTGAAGGAGAGACCACGGGGTCTGGAGTACCAGAACGAAACCGAATGGCACGGGAGAGTAGTCCCAAAGTGCCAGGGGAGGCAGGGCCCAAAGGAAACACTGGAAAAGAATAGAAACGGGGTAAACCAGTGAAAGTGGCGTGGAGAGGCACGAAGCGGAATCGGCGGGAACTCACCTTGAGTAAAGCTGCGTGTGTGCGACAAGGGGAAGGAGGAATAAGGCGGGTGAGCCCGGGACCTGCATGAAACTGGGGAGGAAGGTACAGGAGGATTAGAGCAGGAGCACCGGGGAGGATCGAGAACCGAAAGAGGGCCCAAGCAACAGGTACTTACTCAGGGGGGAAGTGACGTCCGTCTCTCCAATGACTGCCGGATACGGAAGTCACGGTGGGAGTGGGAGGAGGGAATAAAAGGAGGCGACTGCAGGGGGCGTGGTCCCAGCACAGGGGTGTGGTCAGATCAGGTGACGATGGAAACAGAGAGTGAGAACAAGGGAAGAGAAAAAGAAAGGGTGAAGAAGTAAACAGACTAAGAGTGTGGACATAAAGAAAAGACAGGGAATAAATTCAGGAACCGAGTGAAAGAAAACAAGAATGGCAGAGAAAATAGGGGGGAGGGGGGCAGTAAGACCGAAGGACAGATACAAATGAGTGACATGATTGAAATCATAATAAAATGCATAAGTACAACGAAAGCACAAATTGGCACCAAGTAAGACGCTTGAAGTGAAAACTATGAGCACTAAATGAGAGCAATAAGCACTGGGTCACAGAGTAAATCAAAATAGTAAACATTGAAAAAATTATATATTAATAGCTGCAGAAACCAAAATGTCACATGGCAAATGATAATGACAAATTGAAACACAACATCAGAAACATAGAATGCGGGACTGAACAGAGTAGAAGGGAGAAATATTTACGAGGTAGAGATAGCAAAAACGGAGGACAGCTGAACAGTTAGTGGGATGATATTGAGAAAATGGAATAAACAAGAGCAGCAGCGGAAACTGCATAGAGCAGACGGAGAAGCCAGAAATGAATATGATGAACTCTATATAAAAAGGCAACAAATTCTATAAGAATCTAGCACAATGGCTGGGGGACACCACAATATCACACGTCGACAGCACTTGATATCGCACAGACGTCAAACTTAACAGTCCTTAGTACATAGGAATGATACATGCAAGAAACAGAAGGCACAGGAAAAGCACCATCCTCGATCAGTCGCCCAGAAAGTAGTGCAGTTCATGATCAGTGTTGAGTCCGTGCGTCACAGAATGAAGGCGCATGATCCATGATGCTTCTTGGCGCCTGAGTTGAAGTTCTCTGTTACCCCCTCTAGGGTTAGCAGTGGCAACATCAAAACCAAAGAAGGAAAATCGCTTGTTGATGCTTTGGGTTGAACAGGTAGCCGCATGCATGGCCATCGGGTATCTGATATCTTGGTTTTGTAGGGCTCTGATGTGTTCGCTGATGCGTTCTTTCAGGGGTCTGATCGTACTGCCCACGTACCAGCGCTTGCATGTGCATTCAAGTATGTAGACCACAAACTTCGTGTGGCAATTGATGTTGTGCTTGATCCGGTACATCCTCTTGTCGTGTGCCTTGAAAGTTCTGACTCCATGCTGGGCTAGTCTGCAGACACCACAATTACCACATTTGTAGAAACCCAGAGTGTGTGTGCCTAACCAGGTAGGCCTGGTGACATGTCTAGGAACACTAGGGCTTAATCTGGATCTAAGCGTTCTGCCGCGCCTGTATGTTACTAGTGGTCTGGCCATGATGATATTCTTCAGGGAGGTGTCTGCCAGGAGAGTGCCCCAGTGTCTATTGAGGCTTTTCCTTATAACTAGACCCATGTTGCTGTAGTCTGTCACCAATCTGACTGGTTGATCGCGTGTACCCAATGTGTTCTTAGCACGAAGGGTGTCTTGTCTGTCTAGCTGATTGACCCTGGTTTCAGCCTTGGATATCGTGTGGGGATGGTAGCCTCTGTCCCTGAATCTCTGTTTCATGTTGATGATACACTGTTGAAACTCGGGTTCTTCGCTACAATTCCGTCTGGCCCTGACAAATTCACCATAGGGGATGGCCTGAATCTGATGTGCCGGGTGGGAACTTTCTGCGTGGAGAATGGCATTACAAGATGTTTCCTTTCTATAGAGGCGACTGTGTAGGGTGTCTGCCTTAATGTAGAGTTCCACATCTAGAAATGTAATGTTGGTGAGGCAGCTGTGGCTGGTGAATCTCATGTTCATGTTGTTGGAATTGAGATGCCGACAGAACTCGTCGAGTAGTGACTGGGAACCTGACCATAGTAACAGACAATCATCAATGTATCGTCCCCAGTAGATTATAGATTTGACCCATAGGGCCCCACTGGGGCTCCATATCCAATCTGATTCCAGCACACCCATGTAAAGATTGGCAAACGATGGTGAGAACTTGGAACCCATGGCAACGCCCTTGGTTTGTTTGTACCAGATGTTGTCGTACATGAAATAGTTATCATTAAGGATGATGTTCATCATGGTGGTCAGCATCTGGGAATGTTGCCAGAGGGAGGCCGGCCTATTGTGTAGTAGTTTAGTGATGACGTCCAGTCCTAAGATGGGTTCGATGGAGGTGTAGAGGGAAACTACATCCAAGGTGGCCAGAATCATATCTGGTTGCCACTGGAGATCTGATAAGATGCTCAAGATGTGTTTGGTGTCCTGAATATGGGAAGGGAGATTCTTAACCATTGGACTAAGAAATAAATCTACATATTGGGCGATTCTTTCAGTCGGTCCCCCAATACCGGACACAATAGGTCTACCAGGGGGAAAAGGGGCTAGCTTGTGAATTTTGGGCAAGGTATACAGCCAAGGATAAGCCGGTCTGTGTACTTTGAGAAATAGATATTCTTGATCATCTATGAGCCCGGCTGAGAGCCATGCAGCTAAGTGGCCGTTGATTTTGTCACAGAGAGTCCCCGTAGGATTGAACGTGAGACGTTGATAGCATGAGTTGTCCTGCAATTGGGTAAGAATTTCATTGTGGTAGTCAGTTTTGTTCATGACAACCACATTGCCACCCTTATCGGCTTCTTTGATAATGATATCTGTGTTAGTGGTGAGGGCTTTGAGGGCTACACGTTCATCTCTCCTCAGATTATCCTTGATCTTTTGTTTGGACCTCATTACTTTCTGTTCATATTTGTCTATGTCTGTTAAGACAAGATTATGAAAAGTATCAATGGGGTTACCTCCTGGTAGCAAGGGCGTCCATTTGGATTTAGGTCTGAGCCCACTACTCTGGGTGAGATCAGTCTCTATATCAAGTGCGTGTAACAGACTGTCCATTTTGATGGGTGGTTCATCTGTATCAGTGAGGGACAAAAGTAAGTGTGTATCCTGAATATCCTTGATACTTTGTACTCCTGCAGGGTTATCAATACAAATATTTCTGACACTCATGGTCGTAGGTGGCAAACCGCTGAAATGTTTCTTAACTTTAAGACCCCTCATGAATCTAAAGAGGTCGATTTTATGTCTGCAAGTATCACCTTGTTCATGTGGGTTGAAACTTAAACCTTTACTGAGTAAGGAGATCATGCTAGTATCGAGTGTATGGGAGGATAAATTGACCACCTGTATGCCCTGGTCCAGCGTGCCTATTTGTCCCTCTCGTTCCCTGATCTCAATCTCTTTTTGTAATCTTCTGTTGGCTCCCCTCTTGCCCCTCCGGGTTTTCTGTCTAATGTACCTTTTCTCTGTTGCGTTCTGTTCTCCCTTCTTATGGTTTGGACCTCCTTTAAAAAAGACAACATGGTAGAGTCAAGTCTGTTCAATTGATTCTCTGTTTCACTGTCACTACTATGCAGCGTGTTAAGTGAGGTGGAGCTCGATGAGGCAGAGAGAGTATCTGTTTTGGTAGATGGATCACTCCGAGGAGCGTTGCGTACCTCCTGGTCGTATTTTCTAGCAAATGTAAAAACACGTCCTTCCCTATAGTCAGCCTCGTCTCTCTTTAACTGTCGAGTTTTCCTTTCTTTTATTTCGTTCTGGTGTTTTGTCAGTATGTCATTAAGAATGACATAATTCTTTTCTGTGGCCTCTGTTAAATTGAGATCCGCTATCTCTTTTTCCAGATTAGTAATTTCAATTTGAAGTTTGGCTACTTTGCGTTCCGCATTTTCTATGAGAATATCAATAAGTGTGTTGGAATTCAATGTCAAAGTTTCTTCCCATTTACATAACAAATCATCGTCTAAATCATCAAAGGTTGGAAAAATTTATGAACGGAGTCCCCTCGGGACTCTGTTAAGTCTGAGGTACTGTTTGAGAGTGGCACTATCCCACCACCTAGAGTTCTCAGTTTTCTTCAATCTCTCTAATCTCAGGAATTTCTCCCTGAGACCTTCATTGCGTGAGGGGTTTCCACTAGCAGGTGTAGTGTTAGTCGAGATGCCTTTGACTAGATTCTCAAATAATTCTGATGCGATCTTTTCTCTATCCATAATATGAGGTAGTACTGTGTAAACTGTTGATAAACCACGCTGCGGCTGCCTACCCTGAAACCAAAGGAGCTAAGCTGTGAAGGGTTTTCCGTATATCAGGGAAATGGCGCTCAGACTAGTACGCGTTAATGATAAGCACGCTGCTGTATGTGTACGGTGCTAACAGGTAGGGGGAAAAAAAAACAATAACCCCCGTGAAACGTGTGAGTCAACAACCCACACTGGTAATATGAACGATGTCCTGTGCACACGTAGTTGGGATAACAGATCAAAGCAAAGTCTCAAAAGTAGCCCAATTCAAGATCAACATCAGTTGTGTGAATCATAATTATTTAATGATGAAATAAAGCAAAAGAAGAACCAGCCGACACGTGTTTCGTCACAATGGGGGTAATCCCGTGACTCTTCAGGGCTGGGGAAGATACAAGTTATATCAAATAATGAGGAACAATCATACACACAATGTGTATCTGCGTGACTAGTGACAACGACACGCACTATCACCAGAAAAATAGTGGAGGAAACCCAAGGAGAAATAATGAAGTGAATCAAGCTGCGGAAAACAACAGCATGGCATAGGAAAGCATAACAAAACAAACAAAGAAGCATGATTGAGATGACAACAGATTGTGGCTGTGCAACTGGACATGGTAATAAGGGTCGTTTAAGGGTGCCGACAGTGGAGAAAGGAGACCGGTATAAGAACACATGATGACGCTGCATGGGCTGGTCAGAGGTGACCAAACGAGATGAAACAAACATCCTGGAAAAGTAGTGCGAAGGCAAAGAGAACCATCATGTGTTACTGACCATGTGCAAGTGAGAGACATGGAGTGAAACACAGAACTGTGTCATTAAGCAGATGAATCATAACACGGGGACGGTGTTCAGACGTAGTCAAGAAGGTTACCAAAATCGCAATCACGTAGAAATAGTGGTACATATAGGATAATAATTGAATGAATCAAATAACATGCTACAACGGGATCACAGTGAGAGAAAGCACATAGGTGGGAAATGGATATTCATACACCGTATCGTAATGCACAATCTGTTGGAGAGAAATTGGTAAACAGTGAATGTGACCAACGAAAGATATTGAGTTGGACGATGGTAACAAAATACGTAAGTACGGTTTACAGCCAAGGAGTAGGTGAAAAAAAGGGGGGGGGGATGGGGTCGAAAAGAAGTGGTGAGGTAAAGGGAAGAAAACCAAGCCGAACAAGATAAAAGGGAAAGGTAGTAACCGAAAATTGATACAAGTGAGGAGAAAAGAGAAGGCAGAAAGGAAGTGTGAACTTGACAGGTGAGGTTATCTACGTAAGCGAGATAAACTCTGTGCAACAACCGACCAACGGAGTGAGGGGAAACGAGAGATAGGCGAGCAAAGCGAGTGAGGTACAGACCGGACAAGAGGTGACAGACAAAAGGGAAGGCGGGAGCTTACCCGGAGGGTGGTGTAGAACTGGGCACAAAGAAGGGACGTCTTGAAGGAGAGACCACGGGGTCTGGAGTACCAGAACGAAACCGAATGGCACGGGAGAGTAGTCCCAAAGTGCCAGGGGAGGCAGGGCCCAAAGGAAACACTGGAAAAGAATAGAAACGGGGTAAACCAGTGAAAGTGGCGTGGAGAGGCACGAAGCGGAATCGGCGGGAACTCACCTTGAGTAAAGCTGCGTGTGTGCGACAAGGGGAAGGAGGAATAAGGCGGGTGAGCCCGGGACCTGCATGAAACTGGGGAGGAAGGTACAGGAGGATTAGAGCAGGAGGACCGGGGAGGATCGAGAACCGAAAGAGGGCCCAAGCAACAGGTACTTACTCAGGGGGGAAGTGACGTCCGTCTCTCCAATGACTGCCGGATACGGAAGTCACGGTGGGAGTGGGAGGAGGGAATAAAAGGAGGTGAGTGCAGGGGGCGTGGTCCCAGCACAGGGGTGTGGTCAGATCAGGTGACGATGGAAACAGAGAGTGAGAACAAGGGAAGAGAAAAAGAAAGGGTGAAGAAGTAAACAGACTAAGAGTGTGGACACAAAGAAAAGACGGAATAAATTCAGGAGCCGAGTGAAAGAAAACAAGAATGGCAGAGAAAATAGGGGGGAGGGGGGCAGTAAGACCGAAGGACAGTTACAAATGAGTGACATGATTGAAATCATAATAAAATGCATAAGTACAACGAAAGCACAAATTGGCACCAAGTAAGACGCTTGAAGTGAAAACTATGAGCACTAAATGAGAGCAATAAGCACTGGGTCACAGAGTAAATCAAAATAGTAAACATTGAAAAAATTATATATTAATAGCTGCAGAAACCAAAATGTCACATGGCAAATGATAATGATAAATTGAAACACAACATCAGAAACATAGAATGCGGGACTGAACAGAGTAGAAGGGAGAAATATTTACGAGGTAGAGATAGCAAAAACGGAGGACAGCTGAACAGTTAGTGGGATGATATTGAGAAAACGGAATAAACAAGAGCAGCAGCGGAAACTGCATAGAGCAGACGGAGAAGCCAGAAATGAATATGATGAACTCTATATAAAAAGGCAACAAATTCTATAAGAATCTAGCACAATGGCTGGGGGACACCACAATATCACACGTCGACAGCACTTGATATCGCACAGACGTCAAACTTAACAGTCCTTAGTACATAGGAATGATACATGCAAGAAACAGAAGGCACAGGAAGAGCACCATCCTCGATCAGTCGCCCAGAAAGTAGTGCAGTTCATGATCAGTGTTGAGTCCGTGCGTCACAGAATGAAGGCGCATGATCCATGATGCTTCTTGGCGCCTGAGTTGAAGTTCTCTGTTACCCCCTCTAGGGTTAGCAGTGGCAACATCAAAACCAAAGAAGGAAAATCGCTTGTTGATGCTTTGGGTTGAACAGGTAGCCGCATGCATGGCCATCGGGTATCTGATATCTTGGTTTTGTAGGGCTCTGATGTGTTCGCTGATGCGTTCTTTCAGGGGTCTGATCGTACTGCCCACGTACCAGCGCTTGCATGTGCATTCAAGTATGTAGACCACAAACTTCGTGTGGCAATTGATGTTGTGCTTGATCCGGTACATCCTCTTGTCGTGTGCCTTGAAAGTTCTGACTCCATGCTGGGCTAGTCTGCAGACACCACAATTACCACATTTGTAGAAACCCAGAGTGTGTGTGCCTAACCAGGTAGGCCTGGTGACATGTCTAGGAACACTAGGGCTTAATCTGGATCTAAGCGTTCTGCCGCGCCTGTATGTTACTAGTGGTCTGGCCATGATGATATTCTTCAGGGAGGTGTCTGCCAGGAGAGTGCCCCAGTGTCTATTGAGGCTTTTCCTTATAACTAGACCCATGTTGCTGTAGTCTGTCACCAATCTGACTGGTTGATCGCGTGTACCCAATGTGTTCTTAGCACGAAGGGTGTCTTGTCTGTCTAGCTGATTGACCCTGGTTTCAGCCTTGGATATCGTGTGGGGATGGTAGCCTCTGTCCCTGAATCTCTGTTTCATGTTGATGATACACTGTTGAAACTCGGGTTCTTCGCTACAATTCCGTCTGGCCCTGACAAATTCACCATAGGGGATGGCCTGAATCTGATGTGCCGGGTGGGAACTTTCTGCGTGGAGAATGGCATTACAAGATGTTTCCTTTCTATAGAGGCGACTGTGTAGGGTGTCTGCCTTAATGTAGAGTTCCACATCTAGAAATGTAATGTTGGTGAGGCTGCTGTGGCTGGTGAATCTCATGTTCATGTTGTTGGAATTGAGATGCCGACAGAACTCGTCGAGTAGTGACTGGGAACCTGACCATAGTAACAGACAATCATCAATGTATCGTCCCCAGTAGATTATAGAGTTGACCCATGGGGCCCCACTGGGGCTCCATATCCAATCTGATTCCAGCACACCCATGTAAAGATTGGCAAACGATGGTGAGAACTTGGAACCCATGGCAACGCCCTTGGTTTGTTTGTACCAGATGTTGTCGTACATGAAATAGTTATCATTAAGGATGATGTTCATCATGGTGGTCAGCATCTGGGAATGTTGCCAGAGGGAGGCCGGCCTATTGTGTAGTAGTTTAGTGATGACGTCCAGTCCTAAGATGGGTTCGATGGAGGTGTAGAGGGAAACTACATCCAAGGTGGCAAGAATCATATCTGGTTGCCACTGGAGATCTGATAAGATGCTCAAGATGTGTTTGGTGTCCTGAATATGGGAAGGGAGATTCTTAACCATTGGACTAAGAAATAAATCTACATATTGGGCGATTCTTTCAGTCGGTCCCCCAATACCGGACACAATAGGTCTACCAGGGGGAAAAGGGGCTAGCTTGTGAATTTTGGGCAAGGTATACAGCCAAGGATAAGCCGGTCTGTGTACTTTGAGAAATAGATATTCTTGATCATCTATGAGCCCGGCTGAGAGCCATGCAGCTAAGTGGCCGTTGATTTTGTCACAGAGAGTCCCCGTAGGATTGAACGTGAGACGTTGATAGCATGAGTTGTCCTGCAATTGGGTAAGAATTTCATTGTGGTAGTCAGTTTTGTTCATGACAACCACATTGCCACCCTTATCGGCTTCTTTGATAATGATATCTGTGTTAGTGGTGAGGGCTTTGAGGGCTACACGTTCATCTCTCCTCAGATTATCCTTGATCTTTTGTTTGGACCTCATTACTTTCTGTTCATATTTGTCTATGTCTGTTAAGACAAGATTATGAAAAGTATCAATGGGGTTACCTCCTGGTAGCAAGGGCGTCCATTTGGATTTAGGTCTGAGCCCACTACTCTGGGTGAGATCAGTCTCTATATCAAGTGCGTGTAACAGACTGTCCATGTTGATGGGTGGTTCATCTGTATCAGTGAGGGACAAAAGTAAGTGTGTATCCTGAATATCCTTGATACTTTGTACTCCTGCAGGGTTATCAATACAAATATTTCTGACACTCATGGTCGTAGGTGGCAAACCGCTGAAATGTTTCTTAACTTTAAGACCCCTCATGAATCTAAAGAGGTCGATTTTATGTCTGCAAGTATCACCTTGTTCATGTGGGTTGAAACTTAAACCTTTACTGAGTAAGGAGATCATGCTAGTATCGAGTGTATGGGAGGATAAATTGACCACCTGTATGCCCTGGTCCAGCGTGCCTATTTGTCCCTCTCGTTCCCTGATCTCAATCTCTTTTTGTAATCTTCTGTTGGCTCCCCTCTTGCCCCTCCGGGTTTTCTGTCTAATGTACCTTTTCTCTGTTGCGTTCTGTTCTCCCTTCTTATGGTTTGGACCTCCTTTAAAAAAGACAACATGGTAGAGTCAAGTCTGTTCAATTGATTCTCTGTTTCACTGTCACTACTATGCAGCGTGTTAAGTGAGGTGGAGCTCGATGAGGCAGAGAGAGTATCTGTTTTGGTAGATGGATCACTCCGAGGAGCGTTGCGTACCTCCTGGTCGTATTTTCTAGCAAATGTAAAAACACGTCCTTCCCTATAGTCAGCCTCGTCTCTCTTTAACTGTCGAGTTTTCCTTTCTTTTATTTCGTTCTGGTGTTTTGTCAGTATGTCATTAAGAATGACATAATTCTTTTCTGTGGCCTCTGTTAAATTGAGATCCGCTATCTCTTTTTCCAGATTAGTAATTTAAATTTGAAATTTGGCTACTTTGCGTTCCGCATTTTCTATGAGAATATCAATAAGTGTGTTGGAATTCAATGTCAAAGTTTCTTCCCATTTACATAACAAATCATCGTCTAAATCATCAAAGGTTGGAAAAATTTGTGAACGGAGTCCCCTCGGGACTCTGTTAAGTCTGAGGTACTGTTTGAGAGTGGCACTATCCCACCACCTAGAGTTCTCAGTTTTCTTCAATCTCTCTAATCTCAGGAATTTCTCCCTGAGACCTTCATTGCGTGAGGGGTTTCCACTAGCAGGTGTAGTGTTAGTCGAGATGCCTTTGACTAGATTCTCAAATAATTCTGATGCGATCTTTTCTCTATCCATAATATGAGGTAGTACTGTGTAAACTGTTGATAAACCACGCTGCGGCTGCCTACCCTGAAACCAAAGGAGCTAAGCTGTGAAGGGTTTTCCGTATATCAGGGAAATGGCGCTCAGACTAGTACGCGTTAATGATAAGCATGCTGCTGTATGTGTACGGTGCTAACAGGTAGGGGGGAAAAAAACCAATAACCCCCGTGAAACGTGTGAGTCAACAACCCACACTGGTAATATGAACGATGTCCTGTGCACACGTAGTTGGGATAACAGATCAAAGCAAAGTCTCAAAAGTAGCCCAATTCAAGATCAACATCAGTTGTGTGAATCATAATTATTTAATGATGAAATAAAGCAAAAGAAGAACCAGCCGACACGTGTTTCGTCACAATGGGGGTAATCCCGTGACTCTTCAGGGCTGGGGAAGATACAAGTTATATCAAATAATGAGGAACAATCATACACACAATGTGTATCTGCGTGACTAGTGACAACGACACGCACTATCACCAGAAAAATAGTGGAGGAAACCCAAGGAGAAATAATGAAGTGAATCAAGCTGCGGAAAACAACAGCATGGCATAGGAAAGCATAACAAAACAAACAAAGAAACATGATTGAGATGACAACAGATTGTGGCTGTGCAACTGGACATGGTAATAAGGGTCGTTTAAGGGTGCCGACAGTGGAGAAAGGAGACCGGTATAAGAACACATGATGACGCTGCATGGGCTGGTCAGAGGTGACCAAACGAGATGAAACAAACATCCTGGAAAAGTAGTGCGAAGGCAAAGAGAACCATCATGTGTTACTGACCATGTGCAAGTGAGAGACATGGAGTGAAACACAGAACTGTGTCATTAAGCAGATGAATCATAACACGGGGACGGTGTTCAGACGTAGTCAAGAAGGTTACCAAAATCGCAATCACGTAGAAATAGTGGTACATATAGGATAATAATTGAATGAATCAAATAACATGCTACAACGGGATCACAGTGAGAGAAAGCACATAGGTGGGAAATGGATATTCATACACCGTATCGTAATGCACAATCTGTTGGAGAGAAATTGGTAAACAGTGAATGTGACCAACGAAAGATATTGAGTTGGACGATGGTAACAAAATACGTAAGTACGGTTTACAGCCAAGGAGTAGGTGAAAAAAAGGGAGGGGGGATGGGGTTGAAAAGAAGTGGTGAGGTAAAGGGAAGAAAACCAAGCCGAACAAGATAAAAGGGAAAGGTAGTAACCGAAAATTGATACAAGTGAGGAGAAAAGAGAAGGCAGAAAGGAAGTGTGAACTTGACAGGTGAGGTTATCTACGTAAGCGAGATAAACTCTGTGCAACAACCGACCAACGGAGTGAGGGGAAACGAGAGATAGGCGAGCAAAGCGAGTGAGGTACAGACCGGACAAGAGGTGACAGACAAAGGGGAAGGCGGGAGCTTACCCGGAGGGTGGTGTAGAACTGGGCACAAAGAAGGGACGTCTTGAAGGAGAGACCACGGGGTCTGGAGTACCAGAACGAAACCGAATGGCACGGGAGAGTAGTCCCAAAGTGCCAGGGGAGGCAGGGCCCAGAGGAAACACTGGAAAAGAATAGAAACGGGGTAAACCAGTGAAAGTGGCGTGGAGAGGCACGAAGCCGAATCGGCGGGAACTCACCTTGAGTAAAGCTGCGTGTGTGCGACAAGGGGAAGGAGGAATAAGGCGGGTGAGCCCGGGACCTGCATGAAACTGGGGAGGAAGGTACAGGAGGATTAGAGCAGGAGGACCGGGGAGGATCGAGAACCGAAAGAGGGCCCAAGCAACAGGTACTTACTCAGGGGGGAAGTGACGTCCGTCTCTCCAATGACTGCCGGATACGGAAGTCACGGTGGGAGTGGGAGGAGGGAATAAAAGGAGGTGAGTGCAGGGGGCGTGGTCCCAGCACAGGGGTGTGGTCAGATCAGGTGACGATGGAAACAGAGAGTGAGAACAAGGGAAGAGAAAAAGAAAGGGTGAAGAAGTAAACAGACTAAGAGTGTGGACACAAAGAAAAGACGGAATAAATTCAGGAGCCGAGTGAAAGAAAACAAGAATGGCAGAGAAAATAGGGGGGGGGGGGAGGGGGGCAGTAAGACCGAAGGACAGTTACAAATGAGTGACATGATCGAACTCATAATAAAATGCATAAGTACAACAAAAGCACAAATTGGCACCAAGTAAGACGCTTGAAGTGAAAACTATGAGCACTAAATGAGAGCAATAAGCACTGGGTCACAGAGTAAATCAAAATAGTAAACATTGAAAAAATTATATATTAATAGCTGCAGAAACCAAAATGTCACATGGCAAATGATAATGATAAATTGAAACACAACATCAGAAACATAGAATGCGGGACTGAACAGAGTAGAAGGGAGAAATATTTACGAGGTAGAGATAGCAAAAACGGAGGACAGCTGAACAGTTAGTGGGATGATATTGAGAAAACGGAATAAACAAGAGCAGCAGCGGAAACTGCATAGAGCAGACGGAGAAGCCAGAAATGACTATGATGAACTCTATATAAAAAGGCAACAAATTCTATAAGAATCTAGCACAATGGCTGGGGGACACCACAAAATCACACGTCGACAGCACTTGATATCGCACAGACGTCAAACTTAACAGTCCTTAGTACATAGGAATGATACATGCAAGAAACAGAAGGCACAGGAAGAGCACCATCCTCGATCAGTCGCCCAGAAAGTAGTGCAGTTCATGATCAGTGTTGAGTCCGTGCGTCACAGAATGAAGGCGCATGATCCATGATGCTTCTTGGCGCCTGAGTTGAAGTTCTCTGTTACCCCCTCTAGGGTTAGCAGTGGCAACATCAAAACCAAAGAAGGAAAATCGCTTGTTGATGCTTTGGGTTGAACAGGTAGCCGCATGCATGGCCATCGGGTATCTGATATCTTGGTTTTGTAGGGCTCTGATGTGTTCGCTGATGCGTTCTTTCAGGGGTCTGATCGTACTGCCCACGTACCAGCGCTTGCATGTGCATTCAAGTATGTAGACCACAAACTTCGTGTGGCAATTGATGTTGTGCTTGATCCGGTACATCCTCTTGTCGTGTGCCTTGAAAGTTCTGACTCCATGCTGGGCTAGTCTGCAGACACCACAATTACCACATTTGTAGAAACCCAGAGTGTGTGTGCCTAACCAGGTAGGCCTGGTGACATGTCTAGGAACACTAGGGCTTAATCTGGATCTAAGCATTCTGCCGCGCCTGTATGTTACTAGTGGTCTGGCCGTGATGATATTCTTCAGGGAGGTGTCTGCCAGGAGAGTGCCCCAGTGTCTATTGAGGCTTTTCCTTATAACTAGACGCATGTTGCTGTAGTCTGTCACCAATCTGACTGGTTGATCGCGTGTACCCAATGTGTTCTTAGCACGAAGGGTGTCTTGTCTGTCTAGCTGATTGACCCTGGTTTCAGCCTTGGATATCGTGTGGGGATGGTAGCCTCTGTCCCTGAATCTCTGTTTCATGTTGATGATACACTGTTGAAACTCGGGTTCTTCGCTACAATTCCGTCTGGCCCTGACAAATTCACCATAGGGGATGGCCTGAATCTGATGTGCCGGGTGGGAACTTTCTGCGTGGAGAATGGCATTACAAGATGTTTCCTTTCTATAGAGGCGACTGTGTAGGGTGTCTGCCTTAATGTAGAGTTCCACATCTAGAAATGTAATGTTGGTGAGGCTGCTGTGGCTGGTGAATCTCATGTTCATGTTGTTGGAATTGAGATGCCGACAGAACTCGTCGAGTAGTGACTGGGAACCTGACCATAGTAACAGACAATCATCAATGTATCGTCCCCAGTAGATTATAGAGTTGACCCATGGGGCCCCACTGGGGCTCCATATCCAATCTGATTCCAGCACACCCATGTAAAGATTGGCAAACGATGGTGAGTACTTGGAACCCATGGCAACGCCCTTGGTTTGTTTGTACCAGATGTTGTCGTACATGAAATAGTTATCATTAAGGATGATGTTCATCATGGTGGTCAGCATCTGGGAATGTTGCCAGAGGGAGGCCGGCCTATTGTGTAGTAGTTTAGTGATGACGTCCAGTCCTAAGATGGGTTCGATGGAGGTGTAGAGGGAAACTACATCCAAGGTGGCCAGAATCATATCTGGTTGCCACTGGAGATCTGATAAGATGCTCAAGATGTGTTTGGTGTCCTGAATATGGGAAGGGAGATTCTTAACCATTGGACTAAGAAATAAATCTACATATTGGGCGATTCTTTCAGTCGGTCCCCCAATACCGGACACAATAGGTCTACCAGGGGGAAAGGGGCTAGCTTGTGAATTTTGGGCAAGGTATACAGCCAAGGATAAGCCGGTCTGTGTACTTTGAGAAATAGATATTCTTGATCATCTATGAGCCCGGCTGAGAGCCATGCAGCTAAGTGGCCGTTGATTTTGTCACAGAGAGTCCCCGTAGGATTGAAAGTGTTTCCTTTGGGCCCTGCCTCCCCTGGCACTTTGGGACTACTCTCCCGTGCCATTCGGTTTCGTTCTGGTACTCCAGACCCCGTGGTCTCTCCTTCCTTGCGCCCAGTTCTACACCACCCTCCGGGTAAGCTCCCGCCTTCCCCTTTGTCTGTCACCTCTTGTCCGGTCTGTACCTCACTCGCTTTGCTCGCCTATCTCTCGTTTCCCCTCACTCCGTTGGTCGGTTGTTGCACAGAGTTTATCTCGCTTAGGTCACTCACGTAGATAACCTCACCTGTCAAGTTCACACTTCCTTTCTGCCTTCTCTTTTCTCCTCACTTGTATCAATTTTCGGTTACTACCTTTCCCTTTTATCTTGTTCGGCTTGGTTTTCTTCCCTTTACCTCACCACTTCTTTTCGACCCCATCCCCCCCTTTTTTTCACCTACTCCTTGGCTGTAAACCGTACTTACGTATTTTGTTACCATCGTCCAACTCAATATCTTTCGTTGGTCACATTCACTGTTTACCAATTTCTCTCCAACAGATTGTGCATTACGATACGGTGTATGAATATCCATTTCCCACCTATGTGCTTTCTCTCACTGTGATCCCGTTGTAGCATGTTATTTGATTCATTCAATTATTATCCTATATGTACCACTATTTCTACGTGATTGCGATTTTGGTCACCTTCTTGACTACGTCTGAACACCGTCCCCGTGTTATGATTCATCTGCTTAATGACACAGTTCTGTGTTTCACTCCATGTCTCTCACTTGCACATGGTCAGTAACACATGATGGTTCTCTTTGCCTTCGCACTACTTTTCCAGGATGTTTGTTTCACCTCGTTTGGTCACCTCTGACCAGCCCATGCAGCGTCATCATGTGTTCTTATACCGGTCTCCTTTCTCCACTGTCGGCACCCTTAAACGACCCTTATTACCATGTCCAGTTGCACAGCCACAATCTGTTGTCATCTCAATCATGTTTCTTTGTTTGTTTTGTTATGCTTTCCTATGCCATGCTGTTGTTTTCCGCAGCTTGATTCACTTCATTATTTCTCCTTGGGTTTCCTCCACTATTTTTCTGGTGATAGTGCGTGTCGTTGTCACTAGTCACGCAGATACACATTGTGTGTATGATTGTTCCTCATTATTTGATATAACTTGTATCTTCCCCAGCCCTGAAGAGTCACGGGATTACCCCCATTGTGACGAAACACGTGTCGGCTGGTTCTTCTTTTGCTTTATTTCATCATTAAATAATTATGATTCACACAACTGATGTTGATCTTGAATTGGGCTACTTTTGAGACTTTGCTTTGATCTGTTATCCCAACTACGTGTGCACAGGACATCGTTCATCTTTCCAGAATGATGTTCCAAAGAAATGAGTGTAAGGGTTGAAACTTTCATTCTTTGCAGGAAAGCCCATTTTTGGAAGGGTCAATGGCCAGATGTATGCCATAAGAGCTTTAATTTAATTCATTGAATTAAAGCTTTATCATACTGTCGATATTGTACAATCAGACATGAAGAGCTGATCAATAGACATTGATGTAGATTGTCCAAGAATTTCAACAGTAATCGCAGTGCAGGCATAATAGTGCTGTAGTGTTGATAAGCTAAGAGATACAGTTACAGTATTGTACTGATCGTGTCATCTTTCTTACAGTTTCCACCTGCTCTGTCCATGGACCCAAATAATCAGACAATGGAGTTCATTCTCCTGGGGTTCACCGACCAGCAACAGAAGTCTGTAGGCATCTTCTTGCTCTTTCTCATCATCTACATCATTACGCTGATGGGAAATATTTTCATCATATTGGTTATTCGATGTAGGCCCGAACTGAATACTCCTATGTATTTCTTTATTTCCAGCCTATCCTTTGTTGATGTCTGTTTCACCACTGTCACTGTCCCCAGGCTGTTAGCGGACTGCCTGATAAAGGTGAGATCCATTTCATTCACAGCATGCTTCACGCAGATGTACTTTTTCACGTTCCTAGGTATCACAGAAAACTTCCTTCTTGCTGTGATGGCTTACGACCGCTGGGTGGCCATCTGCAGACCCCTTCACTACACTGAGGTGATGAACCCCCGGCTGTGCAAGGCTTTTGTGTCTGGATCCTTCCTTGGTGCCTCCTTGCACTCCCTACTGCACTGCATCACCATCTCCAAATTGTCCTTCTGTGCTGACAACCACATCCACCACTTCTTCTGTGACATGACAGCACTGCTCAAGCTTTCCTGCAGTGACACCTCCACTAATGAGCTGCTTATATTCACAGAGGGTGCCCTGATCAGTATGAGCCTTTTTCTGTTCATACTTGTTTCCTACATAATTATTATTGCCTCAATTCTGAAGATCCCTTCAGGGAAAGGGAGGTGGCGGGCATTCTCTACCTGCTCATCCCACCTGACTGTAGTTTTATTCTTTTATGGCACAGCCTCTTTCATTTATTTTCGACCTTCATTGAGTTACTCATTACAATATGACCGGTTTGTAAGTGTTGTGTACTGTGTAATAATTGCCATGTTAAACCCATTCATCTACAGCTTTAGGAACAAGGAAGTCAAGGAGGCGCTGAAGAAAACAATACAGAGAATAATTTCCTCCAAAAATAAATGGCAATATTTTGTTTAGGATTGCAGTGGACACGCCAGCGGCCTTCAAAACAGATGTGTTACTCTTTGAAAATTGACAGCTGACAAATAGTTAAAAACATCTGGATTGGTCTAAGATCACTCTCCAAATCAGGATTAACACATTTCTTCGACAATCATTTTGCAATCCAATGAAGCAAGTAACTATCCCCTCAAGCATTGACATGGTTCAGTAGGCTCCTATATTCTACCATCACCAACTAAAATTTGCCTTTGATGCAGGTGCTCTCTAAACAAGAGCTAAAGGAAGCATGACCACATCGCCCACAAACTCAGGGTTCTTCCATTGCACCAACGCACATTTAATTAAAGGCACCTCACATTATCTGTAAGGGCAACAAACCTAAAAATACTGATGAACAGCTTCCACTCTTGGACCATACCCCCTCCAGTTGCAGCATCAACCAGATGAGATGATGCTGGGGATCCTCAAAACAAAGAAGGAGATTGCAAGATTACATTCTGGGCCGGACTTTTTAAAAAGTCATGCAACGCAGCACTGTCCCCAAAGAGGCTGCGTTGTGTTGCGTGACAAGGAGGGAGCACGAGAACGCCATTTCTACAGAGATATGGCTCTCTCCTCCCCTTTGCCTAGCATCAGTGCTGATTTCAGCTGCTGTGTGCCACGCACACACCTTAGCACTATAACGCTAATGTGCGTGCGTGAGTCTCGCATACGTTTTGTACAGGAAGGGTATCCTTCCTGTACAACATATCATGCCTAGACTAGTTCCCACTTTGTATGTGTGCTGCACAGTGCAGCACGCATGCAAAGTCAGAAAAGCAAGGAGAAATAGAAACATTTCTCCTGTTAGCGCCTCCTTTGAAGTGACGTTAAAGTTTGGCGCAAAACCCTGCCTACAATTCTTTGTAGATACGGTTTTGCATCAAAAGGAGTGGGTGGTTGCATGGGAACGCCCATGTACTACCCATGTAACACCCGCTCGGGGCTAAGTAACGCATATATTCCATTTTACCCAGTGGGTGTTAAGATGCCAAGAGTCAATCAATATTACTTTTAAATTGAACTGTGCAACTTACATCGGCAGCGCACTGCAGGGTAAAAAGTAATATTGATTGACTCTTGGCATCTTAACACCCACTGGGGAAAAAGGAATATACATGAATTACCAATCCAGCATGCATGGATACTGATGTGTAGTCCACTAGATGGCAATAAAGAGCATTTTGGAAAACAAATTGGTTGTTCGTTTGGATGCCACGAGAGGAGCCTGTGAAAAAGGGTTTTGGCAGCCCAAAACGCGTTAGGCAGACAACATATTGCCGCTGTAACTGCAGGTTGCCTAAGAAAATGGAGTGACATGCTGTTGAGTGCAGCTTTATCTCAGGGCACAAATGGATATCATGTTTACGGCTGTCTAGCAGTGAAGTTTGCACCACCGCACCGAACAGAAAAGAGGGTCCGTGACTTGGACCGCCAATGTCGTATACGGAACAGCAAGTTTTTTAAATTGAACTGTGCAACTTACATTGGCAGCCCACTGGAGGGTAAAAAGTAATAATATTGACTCTTGGCATCTTAACACCCACTGGGGAAAAATAAATATATATGAACTACCAATACCAGCATGCATGGATTCTAATGTGTAGTCCACTAGAGGGCAATCAAAAGCATTCTGGAAAACAAATTGGTGGTTCGTTTGGATGCCACGAGAGGAGCCTGTGAACAAGGGCTATGGCAGCCCGAAACGCGTTAGGCAGACAACATATTGCTGCTGTAACTGCAAGTTGCCTAAAAAAAATGGAGTGACATGCTGTTGAGTGCAGCTTTGACTCAGGACACAAATGGGTTTCATATATATATATATATATATATATATATATATATATATATATATATTTCTTAGGCGCCGTTTGACGAATCTGCGCAAAAATTTCAAAACTAATGGGGCGGTCAGGTCAGCTCCTCTGTAGAAAGTTTTGGGGTGATTCGTCAAGCAGGGGGCGAAAAAAGGGGGGTCCCAAAACGCGTTTTCTCCATGTTAATTTCCGTAGGAAACTTTAGACACGGCTACAGCACGAACTGCTGAACAGAATGACACCAAATTTGACAAAAAGGTAGCTCTTGGTCCAGAAAGCACTGTTTTTGTTAAATGGTATAAATCCGTTCAGTAGTTGCTGAGAAATAAAAAGAAATCTCAGATAACCATATATCCACACAAAGTGATCTGATTGGCTGCCAACAGTTCCAACCAGGAAGTGTTGACTACTTATGTTAAATGCGAGGGGCCACGCGGCCCCCCCGCGGCCCCAGGGACCGCCAACTCCCCGGGGTTGACAGATATAAGGAAAGCAAGTGCCCGAGTTGAAGCTCCACTTCTGTAACACATTTATCAGCCTAACTTCGTGGGCATTGTCATGGCTAAGAAGGTGTGCTTTCTCCTCATTTCCACAATGAAATGATGTAATCTTTGATGGAGGTGGTTGCACCCTTGCTTTTCTCGTGCACAAAACCTTACGCAGTTCCTGTGACCAGGAGGATCTTTCTCGTCATCTGCTGCTGGGACAAGAGATAGTTTGCTGACCTTTTACAACAGGCCTGTAAACTTACCGAGAAGCCCCGCCTGTTTGGCTCCGCCCCATATACATGAGCTGGAAGCAACGTCTTCCTGCCCTTTTCCCAGAATGGACAGCTTACTGAAAGCACCCAAGCACGTTTCCTGCTCTGTGGCAAACTTACAGACACAAAAGGTCTCTGGAGACATTTCTTCAGGTCCTTCACGCTGCTGTAGTGTAGAAGATGCACTATACATTTACCTGTCAAGAGAGCACTTACTGATTAGCCATCAGAAAGTACTCCAGTCGAGTACAGGTATTGCACAAAACGGTGGCCTATTCTTGGCTAAATATGCAGGGCAGGATTCATTCTGGCACGATGCTCGTGTCACAAAAAATAAACCTCAACAGGAAGTACTTACAGATATAAGGAAAGCAGGTGCCCAAATTGAAGCTCCACGTCTGTAACGCATTTATCAGCCTAAAGTTGTGGGCATGGTCATGGCTAAGAAGGTGTGCTTTCTCCTCATTTCCACCGTGTAAAGGTCGCAGTAATCCTTTATGGAGGTGGTTGCACCCTTGCTTTTCTCGAGCGCAAAACCTCATGCAGTTTCTGTGACCAGGAGGTTCTTTCTCGTCATCTGCTGCTGAGACAAGAGATAGTGTGCTGACCTTTTATAACGGGCATGTAAACTTGCCGAGAAGCAACGGGATGCAACGTCTTCCCACCCTTTTCCCAGAATGATGGACAGCTTACTGAAAGCACCCCAGCGCATTTCCCGCTCGGTGGCAATGTTACAGACACAGAAGGTCACTGGAGACATTTCTTTGGGTCCTTCACGCAGCTATAGTCGCAGGCCACACCCCCTTTCTCCACCACTCTGCAAACGCATCTTCTGGCATGCTATTGGTTGGGGAATGAAGTCCCATTGCCTCTTGAGGGTCCTTGGGGGCCCACTAGCCCTCCTGTTATCTCCAGTAAGCCCCACACAGCTAGATTGCTGAGAGGTGGTCAGAGGCCATGCCCCCTTTCTCCACCACTCTGCAAACGTACTTCCTGGTGCACTACTGGTTGGGGGATAAAGTCCACTTTACTCCAGAGGGACCTTGGGGGCCAAGAAGCCCTCCTGGTACCTCCTGTAAGTCCTACACATTGGAATTCCTGAGAGCTGGTCAGAGGACCAGACCCCTTTCTCCACCACTCTGCAAACGTGACTGATAGTTAAAAAACCTTAGAAATTCACTGAAAAAACCACAGGTTTCAGGGATGGTATAGTTAGAAATTAGCATTAAAAAAACCTTAAAAATTCACTGAAAAAAACACAGGTTTCAGCGACGTTATAGTTAGCAATTTCCATTTAAAAAACCTTAGAAATTCACTGGAAAAAAAACCACAGGTTTCAGGGACATTATAGTTAGGCTGACATTTCACTTGTACAAAGCCATAGAAATTCAGCCGTTATAGTTAGCTGAACTAACTATAACTTGAACCCCGCAATGCACTGCTGATGACGTCACATAATACATCACTCATGACATGATCAGCGACATTACTTATGACATCACTGATGACATCTCAAATGACATCACTGATGACATCATCCACATAATCTCTGATGTACTTACTCACACTCTAATATAAGCTTTCATACACCCACTCCAAAATTCAGACTACCAATCTCGAAACCATAGACACACCAATAACTAGTACATACCCACTCACTAATTCCTAGGTCTACACACTCATACACTCACTCACTCATACAGCCACTCATACATGCAGTCACTCACCAATACACCCACAGATATATATACTTATACACCTATACAGACACTCACACACCACCACTCACCCACAGAGTTAGTCACACAACTAGTCACTCACCTAAAGAGTCAAGCATACTGCCATTTACTCACCTACACAGTTATAAACACAGCACATCATTTATTCATAGAGATATTAACACATACTTACTCTCTTATACAATCACTGACACCAGCTCACACTTATCTATACAGACACTCTCACAATCACTCACTTTCCCATCCAGTCACTTATATACTCCAGCACTCACATATACTGCCATACACATAAGGAGTTACTCACCCATACACAACTGAGACATCTATTCACTCACCGACACAGCCATACATATACTCACTCACCCATACAGCCCCTCGCAGATGCACTCATGAACCTATACACCCACTCACACATCCATGCAAGGAGTCACACCCCCCACCCACTCACACAGACACTCAGGCACCCATATAGGTATTGAGACAACCAATCAATAATCCATATAGACACTCATGTAGCTACTCACCAACCCATGCAGCCAATTATACACAAACTGACAGACTGATACAGACATTCACATAGATTATGAAGAAAAAAGGGGGAGATACCCTTATGTTAAGAGAAGGGACAGGGTGAATTTGCACAAAAAACAAGGGTCCCTAGTCAATATCTAAACTTATTTGGATCATGGGCTCCACACCATGCTGTGACATAAATCAAAATGCATACAATCATACAGTCTTCAATGACAAGAGTCAGTACCACATAAGAAACTAATGACAAACTAAATGGGACATATAAAATGTATTCCGTAAAAAATACACAAGCAAAGTTAAAATCTATTCATAATAAAATAAATCTAAATTAATCTAAAAAAAAACAATTAATATTGGTTAAGTTCGTTGGTGCCACCGATATATTATTGTTCAGGGACTACGAATAAAAAACAAGTCAGAAGTGAACTGGTACATTCATAACACCAGCAGATGTGCCGTGACTAGAGGTACAGATTAAAATGTCCACGCCGATTTCAGATTAAAGCGGCAAAGGAGCTGATCAAGTTGCTGTAATAGTCATGCAACCGGTGGAATTAAAAACTCGTTATGAACAATCCGGCCTCCCTGCGACCAACGAACAGCTTCCGGGTCAGGATACCAGTTCACTTCTGACTTGGTTTTTATTCGCAGTCCCTGAATAATAATATATCGGTGGCACCAACGAACTTAACCAATATTAATCGGTTTTTTAGACTAAGGGGATTTTTTTTTTTAAATCCAAATACAAAGAGGGACATTTGTAATCCCAAACTTCATCTAAGAACATTGTTTCTGCAAGTATCTAGTGAAATTGAATCCTAGCGACTTCCTACTTTTGAAAACTGTCCTGAAGAAGGTGAAAGACTATCAACTCACCGAAACGCTGCGTCGACTTTTTAGTTTTCTTGTGATGTATATGATTGTAAATTGTATTTTATTATGAAAAGATTTTAACTTTGCTTGTGTATTTTTTACGGAATAAATGTTATATGTCCCATTTAGTTTGTCATTAGTTTCCTATGTGGTACTGACTCTTGTCATTGAAGACTGTATGATTGTATGCATTTTGATTTATGTCACAGCATGGTGTGAAGCCCATGATCCAAATAAGTTTAGATATTCACATAGATTAGTCATTCACCCATACATTCTCTGAGACACATATAATCACTCACCTATACAGTCAATTACGCACCCACTGAATCATCCATACAAACACTCATACACCCATTCATTCTTCAATACACCTTGGCGTATATATATAGATCCACACACCTGGCTAACACAACGAAATGGCTTTACAAAATGTAAGAACTGTAAGGTGTGCCACTATGGAGTTAATAAAACAACATACAAAACTCCATTCAGTGATAGGGAACATAAAATCACCAAACACCTACACTGTAAAACGGATCACGCTATATACGTGCTAGAATGCTCCTGCAATCTAAAATATGTGGAGAGCACGAAACTGCCGGCCAACAAAATAATTTTACAACATATAAGGGCCATAACTAATCAAGACCCAACATACCCAGTCGCACACCATTTCAAAGAAAAACACGAAAACAATCTGAACGATCTAACAAACTATCTAATTGATTCAGTACCCATCAATCGGCGGGGAGGAGTTAGAGAGGGAACCCTTAGAAAATTGGAGACTAGATACATACTAAACTTAGATTGTAAGTCTCCAGGGGGTCTCAACACAACGGAGGATCTATTTACTTGCCTCCACTAAAGTGGGAGTACATCCACTCATCTCCGACACCCCATGGAGTAACTCACACACAAGATGAAAAGGCTATCCCCCAGCAACCATGAAAGATGCTGAAATGAGGGCAGAGGGGGAGAAGATAATGTAAGTAGAAAACCAAGCCCTAACCTCTCAAGACTATAAGACACCTCGCCCGTTTAGAGAGGATGGGGTGAGAAGTGGTGGTGGGGAATGCCTTGAAATCCACTAACTCCCACAAGAGAAAACCATACAGGGGAACTAATTCAAAAGTTTTTACTATTATGGTAGGAAGCTGCCAAACCAACCTGAACCTTGAAGATGGTGGTTTTTTAATTATTTTAGCACATAGGCACTTTATTAGAACACGGGACATGTAAACCCAAGGGTGATGTTGCACTGATGAATATTGCACTAGCACTTTAATTTGATAACTGTAGAGGGCAGAAGCTAGTAAACTCATAATCCATGAAAGAGAGAGAAAATTCCAAAAGAGGGAGATCGACCATGACATGATAGAGGGATCAGGGGTGCAAATTTGCATTAAGCAAGGAATTGTCAAGGGAAGAGGATGAAACACACCCCCAGAACCAAAAACCAAATACAATAGACATTTATCCAAAAATAAGATAGTCATACTATTTTACGATATTTATTGATTTTATAGTATGTATTTATTGCGTGAATACACATTTATTTATTGATGTATTTATGAATGTATGAGTTATATTTATATATTTTATATATCTATATATTTATATATTTACAGATGGATAATGTGAATCAATATGGAGTTGATAACAATTTACTGTCAAAATATTGCCGATCCCAATCAGGAACTATTGATTTACATTACGTAACCTTAAGCAACTACAAAGTATGTCTTCCATGTCTATGCACAGTTACAATGCACTTTTTGCACACGTCACTTTAAAAGGGGATGACACTATGGCGGCGTTGTCATGTGATCAAGGTCCGGCTGGACCGAAACGCGATATGGCTGATTACTAAATAAGGAAAGAAACTCTGCACAAACTTTGGGTCCGCGACTGCTTTTGGCCAGGACACAGCGCTAGAAAGAGCAGAAATCGTGGATATCTAGACCGGAGTGGCTCCTGCCGGTCGTATGGGGACCCCCACTCAATAAGACGCGACGACGAACAAGAAGCTAATTTTTCCGGTGTGCCACCGGAAACGAATCATGATCCAGAAGGATTGAGAACGTCAGCCCCCCCTCACGAAGATTGGACAGCCCGATCGGAGTCTGCGAATTACGAGTCGGAGGACCCGCGAGATGCCGACAGACCGTGAAAGGTAGGACCAACGCGCACATAAGGGGGAGAGTGGTGTGCATGTAAGAGGTGAAGATTCTACATTGTTAGACCCGTTCTTCATAACCCTTTTACAATAACTTCACAAACAAAAGTGTCCAAGATGTCGGCCGACACGCTGTGAGACCGGGAGGCGGCAGCTTCCGAAATGTTTAGTAACAAACCCCTGAAAGATGTGAATACACAGTTAACCAACACTAATGTGAGTACTACCAAAAACAGCATCAAGGACAAAATGAGAGTTCTTGAGAAACTCATGCGAGCAGAGCAAGGAAAATGGTGGAAGTTCAGATCCCTACAAAGGTACCTGGATGTGGGGCGAATCCCGAGAGGACTGAGAATCCTCATAGCGCCGAGCTATGAAATACCGAATCCGGAAATGAGGCAGGACTGGGCACAATGCAACTTGGACTCCTCCAGAAAGTTAGTGGAAATTCTCGTGAAATATGCAGAATCAGATAGGGCAGACTTACAGGAACAAATTGATAAATTGAACAACGAAGTAAACCAAGGAGGCAAAACAGAGGAAATTACCAAATTACGTGAGGAGATGACAGCAAGACTAAGAAAAGAAGAAGAAAAAATTAAAGAACGCAAAGCGTTTAAATTCCACAGAGATTGAGTGGACTATGAGACCGGCCGTATCTTTACGTTTTCCAAAAAATTCGATGCCATGAAGTTATCTAAAACAAAAACAAGAAATGAACAGGCACCAACGGCTCCAACAAATCGAGAAGCCTATAATAATACCTCAAATTCAGATTTAAGCTCCGCAGTAGAGAGCGAAGCGGAAACAGAAAACAGACAAACAAATAGGGATGGTGTACTGTCCAAGTTGTCTCCAGCAGAAGAGTTGGATTTTTTGTGTCAGGAGCGGCGGCAGACTCTCCGCCCCAGGACACAAAGGACAAATCCAGGAGGAGGTGAAACCACAAGCGGAGACAGAGGCGAAAAGCGGGAAGGAAATCCAAACACCAACAAGAGACGCAGGAGAGGCCGCTGGAACCGCCAATAATGAATGAAGATGACACCTCAAAAACCATAATCAACTTAACTAACATAAACCTGAACAAAGCGGAAAAGCAAATACTCGCATTGGGACTGTCGTTTTGCCCAGAAACAAATTTCAATTATGCCAACACCAGAATGGATGTCTACCGCTTCATTAGAAAACTAAAACTGAAAAAATGTCATGTCCTGCAACAACAACAAAACACAAGACCAGCAGTGGGGAGCCGAGAATGAACAGGCTAACTCCCAGGCGATCTAACAACCTCTGATATCAGTTTATTGGAAACTTTAAGAGAACTGCAGGAGGAAAACAGCAACACTGAAAACCAAGGACACCTGACAAGCTCAGGCACAAGCCAACAAACAATGAACCAAGATGTGGATGCATTGGACATGGAGATGAAAAAGACACCGTTTAAAGGCAAGTCCACTTTCAATCCGATAGCACCAAGAGATGCAATAGATATTTTTAGCGAACAGGTGACAGCGGAAATGAAGAAACTAAATTACAGAGTATCTAATGCAAAAAATAAAGTTAACAAAAGAAATCTTCAATACAATCAATTGATGACTAAATTACAAAAGAACAACCAAATCATTATCAGAAATTCTGATAAAGGAGGCAATTTAGTCCTATGGGCTAAAAAGGACTATATCCAAGAAGCTATGTCACAACTAAATGATAGAGCATGCTACAGAATAAGCAATGTAGTGGCATTACGGACCATTTACAATGAATTCTATAGCAAGTTGGTAGCATGGAAATGTGCGGGACTTATAACTTTGGACGAATTTAAATTCATCAAAAAAGAAAACCCAATGGTCGCGAACATGTATTTCATACCAAAGATCCACAAGAATGCCCAACAACCACCGGGCAGGCCTATAATATCGGCTCAAAATAGTCTTTTGGAACATGCTTCGCAATACATTGACTATTTTTCACAAGACCATGTACGAAGGTTGCCAACCTACATAAGAGATACCAGTGATTTCATATCTAAACATAAGGACTTTGGGAAATGCTGAGAATAAAAAGGGTTTGCAGCAACCCCAAAGACCTACAAGAAGCCCAGGCAGCATGCAAAAGGAGATTTCTAGCCCGAGGGTATTCAATGACCACAATAGATGCTGCAATAAAGAAAACCCAGGGTCTAGACAGATCCAATCTTTTGACAACAAGAGATAAAAAGAGCAACGGAAATGATGACCCTAATAAGTTGAGGCTAATTGTAGCATACAACAAACAAGACAAAACAATTCGAAATATCATAAGGCATAATTGGCCAGTAGTATTGAGCGATCCAGTTATAGGACCAACAGTACCACATGATTTAAGCATTACCTACAGACGAGCACCCTCCACGAGTTCATGTTTAGTCAAGAGTAGCCCAGAGACAATAGATCCACATACCTGGCTAACACAACGAAATGGCTTTACAAAATGTAAGAACTGTAAGGCGTGCCACTATGAAGTTAATAAAACAACATACAAAACTCCATTCAGTGATAGGGAACATAAAATCACCAAACACCTACACTGTAAAACGGATCACGCTATATACATTCTAGAATGCTCCTGCAATCTAAAATATGTGGGGAGCACGAAACTGCCGGCCAACAAAAGAATTTTACAACATATAAGGGCCATAACTAATCAAGACCCAACATACCCAGTCGTACGCCATTTCAAAGAAAAACACAAAAACAATCTGAACGATCTAACATACTATCTAATTGATTCGGTACCAATCAATCAGCGGGGAGGAGATAGAGAGGGAACCCTTAGAAAATTGGAGACTAGATACATACTAAACTTAGATTGTAAGTCTCCAGAGGGTCTCAACACAACGGAGGATCTATTTACTTGCCTCCACTAAAGTGGGAGTACATCCACTCATCTCCGACACCCCATGGAGTAACTCACACACAAGATGAAAAGGCTATCCCTCAGCAACCATGAAAGATGCCGAAATCAGGGCAGAGGGGGAGAAGATAATGTAAGTAGAAAACCAAGCCTTAACCTCTCAAGACTATAAGACACCTCGCCCGTTTAGAGAGGATGGGGTGAGAAGTGGTGGTGGGGTGTGGTGGGGAATGCCTTCAAATCGACTAACTCCCACAAGAGAAAACCATACAGGGGAACTAATTCAAAAGTTTTTACTATTATAGTAGGAAGCTGCCAAACCAACCTGAACCTTGAAGATGGAGGTTTTTTAATTATTTTTAGCACATAGGCACTTTATTAGGACACGGGACATGTAAACCCAAGGGTGATGTTGCACTGATGAATATTGCACTAGCACTTTAATTTGATAACTGTAGAGGGCAGAAGCTAGTAAACTCATAATCCATGAAGGAGAGATAAAATTCCAAAAGAGGGAGATCGACCATGACATGATAGAGGGATCAGGGGTGCAAATTTACATTAAGCAAGGAATTGTCGAGGGAAGAGGATGAAACACACCCCCAGAACCAAAAACCAAATACAATAAACGTTTATCCAAAAATAAGATAGTCATACTATTTTACGATATTTATTGATTTTATAGTATGTATTTATTGCGTGAATACACATTTATTTATTGATGTATTTATGAATGTATGGGTTATATTTATATATTTTATATATCTATATATTTATATATTTACAGATGGATAATGTGAATCAATATGGAGTTGATAACAATTTAAGGTCAAAATATTGCCGATCCCAATCAGGAACTATTGATTTAAATTATGTAACCTTAAGCAACTACAAAGTATGTCTTCCATGTCTATGCACAGTTACAATGCACTTTTTGCACACGTCACTTTAAAAGGGGATGAGACTATGGCGGCGTTGTCATGTGATCAAGGTCCGGCTGGACCGAAACGCGTTATGGCTGATTACTAAATAAAGAAAGAAACTCTGCACAAACTTTGGGTCCGCGTCTGCTTTTGGCCAGCACACAGCGCTAGAACGAGTGGAAATCGTGGATATATATATATATGCTTTTGTACGAGTGAAATGTCAGCCTATCTATAACGTCTTTGTAACCTTTGGTTTTTTCAGTGAATATGTATATATATCTATATATCTATATCTATATTTATCTATATTTATATATACCACCTCTCCATAACAGTAGGCCTAAAATTACCCCTAGGTCTTGGTCCATGGTTGACTGTTGTTTTTCCATAGTGCTTCACTTTTACTTTGTGCTTATTGCCTTAAACCTTTAAGCATTTTTATCTCTTTTTTCCATTTAATATATTTTGATGATCTCCGTGTCTTTTCGCTCCTTACATTTTTCTCTATGTTAGTTCTTCAGGGACCTCATTGTGTTTGCCCGCCAGTAGCGGTCCAATACAGGTTTTCGCGATATCCGCCAGCCGCTGCATTTCGTGCGAGTGAGAGCGAGCGCGAGCGCAAGGAGGTGGGAGACACCGAGCTGCTCTTCGCTCATATCGTCTCACCCATCTCACCCGTTTACCCTCAAGGGTGAAGCCCCGTCGAGGCCCGCAGAGGTTCCCGCAGCCCCCGCTGCTCCCGGGATTTCCTGCGGCCCCGTAGCTTGCAGTTGCAGTCTGCAGCTGAGGCAGTGGGCGGCGGAGAGAAGAGAACGAGTCAGGAGCAGGAGGTGCTGAGGCACAGGGGGGAGCTATACCACAACCACAAGGTGAGGGGGCGCCGAATCAATTCCCCCAGAAACAGCAACAGTTCCCTGACTACTGGATGTGTCAGGACGTGATGGAGAGAGAGGGTCATTGAAGTCATAGAAGTCAGAAGGCACTCGAGTAGAGAAGGGTTTTTGGTGAGCGCAAGCGCGGCTGCCTTTAGCACGGCTGGCCGCAGTAAGAGTGGCCCAAGGCGGAATCGCAGAGGCGGCCTGATTAGACCAGGTGCAGACTGCGATCCAGTCTTGTTTGCCCCGCTTGCTTCACCGCTTGCTTAACCTTTGCCTCACTCATCAACTTGTCACCTACACCTGCACCTGCATTTTCCCTGATTGGACCTATCCCCCACCTGGAGCCTCTGGAGCAACGGTAGGGGGGCCTGAGCAATTTTCCTGCAGCCCCTTACAGCACCCTGCAGCCCCTGCCTCCTGCCCTCTGCAGCCCCATTACCACAACTACCTTCACTATCACAGTTCCTCTGCAAGATCTTATAGCATCTGCTTCCTCATCCGCATTTGTTGAACTTCAGTACTTTAGTACCTCAGTTTGCCACCACAGCCCCCACAGTCCCCATTTGGAAGTTAAAGGGGGCCCACCAAGGCCAACTGAGCCATTACAGCCCACAGCCCGTAGCCCCATACAGACCACAAGACAAACCAACTGAACGAGTTAGACACCGGGGCTAGGAGCCATGAGATCGGGCAGAGTCAGAAAAGCCCCAACGAAGCCAAAACCACAATCCAAAGCAACCAAACGGAAGAACGAGGGCCAGTGAGGTCCTAGAGACATTAGCCCATTGGATCCTTACTTTGAAAGTCACAAGATAAAACGCGAAAGGTTTGACGACACACAAAATAGCTCAATGGCTAATATAACACACAGTCCTCTGAGCAGCCTGCATCCCAACGTCCCCAACAACAATGTCTTTTTGCCCCTGGAAGGCAGCAATACAGCAGCAGCAAGGGACAACGAAGCCATCATGAAGTCAGGTCTGAAACAACAGGATCTAATCAGGGTAGTAGGAACATCGATAAGGAGGAACCCCTGTTCCTTCCAGCCTAAAATATATACAAAGTTCTCCTTCCTGAAAGATCCCGGAACAGCAATATTTTCAAAAAGTGCCACTATAGAAGGGTTGCAATCTCCTCTTTTACCCCTTGGTCTACACAGCCCTGACCAGAAGCTACATCCACTGGCAGTGAAGGAAACCGTAGCACAAATTCATCCTAACGGCAGTCTTCAAGTAAGTCCTCAATCCAAAATCAAGGGGAACCACGCCGCAAGGCAAGCAGTTGAAGAATCAAACACGCCATGTACAAATAAGGTGTATGATTGTGACCAATTGGAACCCCAACTTGCTCACCAGAAGGACAACAACAATGAGTACTCCACCTTGCTACAAAATAATCCATCGGATAGCTCATACAACGCTCAAAATACTACCCCGTACTCTCAACTATTCAGGTCAGCATCTGGGGATCCATCGGGTCCATTGGAGCTAGCAACTTCAATTCCTGATCGGCAAGGGGGATCAGGATCTGGTTCAGATCCTCAGAATCCCCAACTTTCCCCTTACACTGCTGAGACTATTCTAGGTGAAGGTGCCTGCATTTCTCCTCAACAAACGAGGTCTGACATGGGACCTGCCCTAAAGTTTCATCAATGCCTTTCACTGGCAGTAGACCAACTGGAGGATCATAAACCAAGGAAACCGGTATCACAACTAAATAACTCTCTCCTACAGTCCTCACTACCTACCAGTTTGGATGAAAAATTGCCTCAGGCAGGCTTACCGGTTCCTGGCAAATCTAACGAAACAACACACTCAATGCAAGGACAGCCGCCCCAAAATGAAGATCAGTCTGCTTTCAATGCCGACATGTCCTTCCTAGCCTCCCAAGAGTGGGAAGAACTAGTCGCCTCTTACAGTCACGAGCCCAGTAATCGTCCAAAAATCGCGCAGACAGGAAGAAGCAACATTAGTGACAACAATAAAATTCTAATCTGGGAATCGTTACTAAGTACCATGCAATACTCAACTGCGGCTTTGCAATATCAATCCCACAAACTGGACCTTCAGCTCGCAGTTTTACAAACTCTAGCCCACTTCACCTCGGGGATCGACAGAAAGCTAGGCGATTTGAACGGCCTAATAAAGAGAGGGCAGGAAGCGGCCTCCAAAACACAGCTTGTGCAACAAGAATGCTCTTGCGCCCCAATTGTGGATAAACTACAAACGCTTCCAACAATACTGGGTGACTTGTTGACCGCTCTGAAATTAACAACTATAACCCAGAATACAGACCATAACGACAACTTGAGGGCATATGCGATAGCAGTGAGCCCACAACTAACAGTGCTACCATCATTAAGCAGCAAATTTTTATCAGAAGGAAGCAGTCCCTCGCAAGGTTTTAAAACAGAACCATCAAGCAAAAAAGATTTATCAAAATGATCTGGACGCAAACAAAAAAGGAAAGGTAGGAACAAGAAACCCACAGTCCAGGTCAAACATTAAGCCACCTGTTTGCAGTCTGGCTTAACCACAATTGAATCAATAAACGACGAAACATTAAACACAGAAGAGCCAGCTCCGGCAAAAAGCATGAAGGTCTCGATCGCAAGTCCCAAAACCACAAAGCTGCAGCAAAGGACTTTTTTCCCCCAAGTATGTCTTAGCAATAATCAAGAGGACAAGAGTGAACAGTCAGGGAACCCGTCTGGCAGTATCTCTTCCCCAAGCCCCTCCATCCAGGAGAAGCATCTGACAAGCACTAATACAAGGCAAGAGCTGCCAACAACTATATTGGGAAGAAAGGTGCCAACTGAAGGAACACAACTAACAACAATAAAGCTAGGCACAGACTCCCAGGACGCTCAAAAAGAGTGTCCACAACCCTCAAGTCAAAATTATGAGCAAAACGCCAGAGTGCACGACACAGTTTGGTTTTCATCTGACCAAATGATATTCTCACACAACAGTCACAACCCTGAAACAACCAAAACAAATTCTCCTTATCAAGGGCTCCTTGTCAATATTGCACATAACAACACAAGCTCACTATACCAAAATCGGAACACACCTGCTCACATAGCAACTAGCAGTGACAGCACACAGCTTCAAGACCAGGTCTCAATCGAGGCAGCAGGGGCAGACACTATAATATTCCATCCTCAATATAAATCCTGAGGTTGCGTGGATATACTGAATAGAGGGAACATTCTACGGCTCTTACATTCCATCACACCCCTAGCTAACATTGAAACTTTTGACTTATCGTCAATAGAATTCTTGCCATCCAACACTAGCCAGAGCCCAGAAGCAACAAGAACAAGATGGCGAACCTCAGAGGTTGCAGGCAGAATTCTTCGGGAAAGAAACAGATTCCTAAACTAGGGGATAAGTCTGGCATCAATCCCAAAGCCATTATATCCAACACCTTTCCTTAGCACAGACATAAACAACCCAAGTCTGACGACCTTTTCAGTCTTGAAAGGAGCAAGGAGCAGAACACCGGGCTCAACGACAGATGCCAATCTGACAATCGCCCTGTTACCGACTCAAGGTCTTCCTGTCCCATTGCATCCTCCAACATGTAACAATTGGACAGGCACACATCGGCAAATAACATCTGCATGTCCAAATTGACAGGTGACAGTCGTAGCACAACCACCGCAAACAGAACGTGATGGAACCTCCATATGCGTCTGGAACATCAACGGCTTAGCCTCTAAAATGTATGATCAGGAGTTATTAAACTATTTGAAAACCTTTGACATAATCCTGCTTCAAGAGACCTGGGAAGACAAGCCCTTTGATTTGCAAGGTTACACCTCCCACTCACTTCCGGAGACCAAGGGATCTGCCTTTGGTCGCCGCTCGGGGGGCTTACTGTTTCTAGCCTCAATAAATTAAATAGGGGAGCTTCTTCCCGTTACTATACATTTAACACCACCAAGCAGCATTCAGGCTGCTAAAGTAACACTCATGCTTAATCAGCTCAAACAGGACATAATAATAATAAATGTTTATGTGCACCCTAAACAAAAATCAAAAGCAGCGATGGAGCTGTTAACGGAGCTACAGAGAGTAATGGAAGAGGAGGAAACTGATCTCATCATCCTGGCTGGCAACGCAAGGCCAAATAGAGACCACCAAGCCTTCAAGGACTGCAAAGAACTTACTCCGGGAATTTGAGCACTTAAATATGCGAGCTTTAAACGGCCGGTTTAAAGACGACAATCCGGGGGTGTGGCCAAGATGGCGGAGAGTTAGGACATGCCTTATCTCCTCTCCTCCGCCCGCCGGCAAATAGCATTGATTCCGGTACCGGGGCCCCATCAAAAGGCACCGACCTGAAGCTTGGAGCGTCCTGAGACGCCCGGCGTTCCGACTGCTGCAGCTACCGGAGCCCCGGCGGTGTTGCGCCTGGTTACTGGCAAGGGCCGGCTCGGTGACAGGGAGCTGGCGCGTGGCGGTTGGCGGTGCTGTGGCGGTTGGCGGTGCTGTCCCGGCCGGGAGGGCGAACCACCGGCGGACGATCAAAAGACCCCGCGACACTCTTGGGTGCTGTGGCCGGTTCCCGGGACCTCCTCTCCCCGCCCGGGCCCGGTACGCAGCGGATGAGCGCGCCCGTTGACATGGCGCCCACCATTTTCTAATGGGGTGTGGCGGACTCGGCGATCGCTGCTCCGGAGAGGGGTGAGCCCGGAGCGGTCCCGCAGTTGGCGGCAGCAGCGGCGGCCCATCTGGGGTGCCCTTACCTCATCTTGCAACAGCGGCTCGGAGACCTATAGCCGCGGGGCCCGAAGTGCTGCGCTCCTTTATTGTAGCCACCACCCGCCTCCGTGCAGGCCGTGGCCCGTGGGGGTATGGCCAGAGGAGGCGACACCACCCACACATCCCTGGGACTCGCCGTGGAGGAGGCGGACCATCGTGGGGTACTTCGGCCTCCGGTCCTCAGCACGTGGCGGTGACCTGGTGCCCTGTGGCGGTGGGCCCGGTCGCGCTGACCTTCCCTGCTGCGACCTGCGGGCCTGCTCCCAAGGCCTACGAGAAGATGATGAGAGCTCGCCTGGGGGCAGTCAGAGAACACGGTGGGCCCGGTGGGAACGGAAGGCCTTCCACGAGTGGTACGAGCCGCTCCGGGGCATCCCGCCCCCATCGCGGAGAGACACACCTGTAGCCTGTGGCGGTGAGTCCTGCTCTATTCCCTGACCCATGGCGGTCCCTGTTGTCCGGAACTGACGGGGGTCCTTGGGCCGCCGTGTGTGGCAGGCAAGCTTATTGAACGGACCACGGAGGCCCTTCGGCTCCGGTCGGCCTAACTCCCTAGGACTCCTCGGCTCTGTTCTTGGAGGTGGGATCACTTGGATTAGTGGGGCGATTGGGCCCCAGAGGCAGCACTCTTCCGACCCCCTTACCGGGCCCGCCATCTTCGGCCTCCCGTATTGAGGGAGTCTCCGCCGTGGCGGGCTCCTGTTGTCCCTCGAGCCCTGAATGTCCACTCGCCTTGCCTTTGCATCCAGTGGCCCCACCGGCAAGTTGCTTCGCTGGCCTTGCCCCCCGCACCTCGTCCTTAAAGCACATCCCACCAGCGCCTCTAGTGGACCCGGAGTGCTGGGGCTGCTCTGCTTATTGGGGGGGACACACTGCCCGCCGGCCGCCACTCCGCACCGTTGCCTCCTGCGAGTGGCAGAGTGAACATGCCTACACCTGGCCCGGACACCACGGACTACGAACTGGCACAGCAGAGGCCATTGGTTGACGGGGTGGTCGGTAGGACTGGGCCCGAGGCCGGGGGGGCCGACGCTGTGGGATCGGCCGAGCATGACATCCACCCGGGGCAGGAAGGACAAGCAGGCTCCGAAAGAGAAATCTCTCAAGGATCTTTTCGCCCGGTCGCGGAGCGCAGGGCCAACGGAGCCTAACGGGGAGGGGACGGCGGCGCAGATGGCCACCGCCACAGAGGCGCCCGTGACCCGGGCTTTCCTGGAATCACTGTTCGCAACATTGCGGGACGACCTCCAGACAGTGAAGCGTGACCTCACAGCGGAGATCAAAGACATCCGCAAGGATGTGGACGATATAGGGGAAAGAGTGGCGTCCCTGGAGACCAAAAGCGACATTTGGGACACTGAACTTGCAGCCATGCAGCAGGAGGTCTTGTAGATCCACGAGCAGCAGGTGGATGTCCAATCTCACTTGGAGGACCTCGAGAACCGCTCCCGCCGACATAACATTCGTATCAGAGGAGTGATCACTGATGAATAGGCGGGCGACATCTTTGGCTACGTTCGAGAACTCTTCAACTATGTCTTGGGCAACCCACCAGACTTTGACCTCAAACTGCACAGAGCGCACAGAGTAGGCCCCCCCAGGGCACCGACAGCCCCCCCGGCGGACATTCTGGTTTGTGTCCAAGGCTATCGTATTAAGGAAGATATCCTCTGTAAAGCCCGCTCGATGCAACCGATCACTTTCCGCAACCAGCTGCAAGCCCTTTATCAGGACCGTGCCACCCTCACGCTTCAAAAACGCCGGACATTCCAGCCCATCACGGAGGCCCTGCGTCAAAAAAACATTTCCTACTCCTGGGGGCACCCGTTTCGCCTTATATTCCGACACGATGGAAAGCTGTTCCAACTCCGCTCCCTGTCTGGGGCGAGTAAACGTCTGTGGATCCCTCTCCCAGAGGACAATGACGATGGAGAGCATCCGGACCAAGACTCTACCGATGGCCGCCCGAGATGGAGGCAGCAGCGTCGCCGGCGCCGCGTCCGAAAACCGGATCCGCAGGAGGTCAAGAAGGAGCAGCAGGCTGCCCTGGCGGCGCTGCCGGGAGTCCTGGCCAATGCGACCACTAAGTAACTGGCTCTGGCTACCATGATACAGTCTCTCACAGCTGTCCGGGGGGCGGGGGGGGGGGGAGAGCTCTCATTGGCCACCATTTGACCCCAAATACTTTTTTCCTGTTCATCCTGGGATGACGGACTACTGATTGCATTCACGAACTCCTTATTTTTCTCTTTTGGCGCCAGTTGCGCCTTCATTCTTTTTCTTTCAATTTTGTGGGTCTTTCTTCCTCTTTTCTCCTTATCTCTCTTTCTTCGCTGTCCTTTGTCTCTGGGGGGGCCTGGTCCAGACGGCAACATGCTGTCTTTCCTTTTGCGCTGGTATTCAGAGGCCCTGGTGGTCTTGCTGCTCTTGCTTGGCGCTAATCCTTTCTTAGGTGGAAGATGACGCCACCCTCAATTAAGGTTCTCACTTTCAATATAAGAGGGCTCAACAACCCCATTAAACGCAGGGCACTTCTCTCCTACCTAGAGAGTACGAGGGCAGACATCTGCCTCCTCCAGGAGACTCACCTCCTTCCCAAGGACTGCCACCGACTCCGGTCCCGCGCTTTCCCGACCCAATTCTTCTCTCTTCCACTTCCTCTAAGACGGCGGGGGTAGCTATCCTCGTTTCCAGGGCCTTTCAGGGGAAGGCGATACATAAAGGAGTTGAGATCAAAGGCAGACTTCTCACCTACCACTTTACTATAGGGGGCCATACTGTGGTCGTGGGCTCGGTTTACACACCCAATGATGGTCAGGAATGCTTTCTGCACGATGCCCTTATGGCTGCCACTGCCACACAGGAACGCCACATATTAATAGGGGGAGACCTCAACATAGTATTTGACAATGACCTTGACAGGTCAGCACAACGCACGAGCCAGGTGGGTGCTCTTTCCCCCACGGGGCTCTCGAGACTACACGATCTAGACCTCACAGATCTATGGAGACACCAACACCCTCACTCACGGGCATTCTCTTACTATTCCAACGCCCACAAAACCTATGCGAGACTAGACTATTTTCTTGGTACCAAAACTCTTCGCGAGGCCACACTTTCAATCGACATACTTGCGGCATCCCTGTCTGATCACAATCCAGTGGAAATCACGCTGGATCTTCCACAGTCCCGACGCCCGGCCAGACACTGGCACTTTCGGGACACTCTCTTGCACAGACCAGCCATGGTCACACAGATACAACGCGCAATAGAGGATTACCTCTCGCAAAATGACACCCCAGACTCCGCTCTCTCCACCCGATGGGAAGCCCTTAAAGCGGTTATCAGGGGGGAGGTCATCGCTATCTCTTCTGCGGATAACGCGGACCGCAAGGCAAGGAGGGAGGAGCTGACACAGAAGGTGCGGGAACTGGAGCAGATGCACCAGCGGACCGGGCCCCCCGTATATGGCAACAGCTAACAGCCGCTCAGACGCAACTGACAGCTTTAGACCGGGATAAGGCAGAATATGCTGCGATACGGTTACGACACTCCTTCTACACTGGCGGGGATAAATGCGGCCGTTTTCTTGCACACAAGCTTCGTGAAGCTCGCTTACGCGAGGGCATCCAGGAAATCAGAGATGATACGGGTAAAGCATGCTCCGATGACATGGCTATTGTCGAAACCTTCCGCAAGTTCTATGCCCAACTCTACGATGCACAGCCTCTGGTCGAGGCGGACATCGACTCTTACTTAACCGAGGCCCGTCTCCCCACTTTGACACTGGACCAGGCACCCCATATTGAAAGGGAGATCAGGCCAGAGGAAGTTATCTCCGCCATCGCTCGCCTGAAACTGGGCAAATCACCTGGCCCAGACGGCTACACAGCGGCCTTTTATAAACAATTTTGCGCGGTGCTCACTCCCCTGCTTACCAGGCTCTTTAATTCTTTCGCGGTGTCGGGGACCATCCCTCCCTCCATGCTGGAGGTGGCAATAGTCGTCCTCCCTAAGCCCGGGAAAGACAAATCTGAATGTGGATCATATCGGCCTATCTCCCTCCTGAACATAGATCTGAAGCTTTACACCAGCATTCTGGCAAGCCGACTCGCCCCTTATATGCAGGGGCTAGTGGACCCCGACCAAGCAGGGTTCATTCCGCAACGGCAGACTAGTGACAACACGAAACGTGTTACTCATCTCATAGAAAAAGCCTCCCGCACACCGGGGAAGTACATGCTGCTCACGATCGATGCAGAGAAGGCCTTCGATCGGGTCCATTGGCCATATCTCGAGCAGGTACTGGCCCGCATCGGCTTTTGGGAGAAAATGCGGACACATATTTTTAATTGCTACCGATCTCCCACGGCGACCGTGAGAATTAATGGGCACACCTCTGCTCCCTTCCCCATTCATAGGGGAACGAGGCTGGGATGCTCCCTGTCACCCCTACTCTTCACTCTATATATGGAGCCCATGGCGCTGAGGATCAGGATCACACTCAGATCACAGGCATCCGCTTTGGTGGGGACACTCATACCATTAGTCTGTACGCGGATGATGTGCTTGTCACCCTAGCGAACCCTGAGGGAGCATTGGGCACTTTTCTGACGGAGCTAGACACCTTCGCCGGAGCCTCTGGGTTTAAGGTCAATCTGACTAAATCTATAGCGAGGAACCTCTCATTGCCTCCCCAGGAGAAGGCTGCCCTACAGGCTCGCTATCCCCTGCGGTGGTCGGATGATACCGTCCAATATCTGGGTATATATCTGGCCCCAACCCTACAGGACATGAGACTGGCTAACTTCACACTCCACACTCACATCCGCACTGAGCTTCAGAGGTGGAAGCACCACCAGATCTCCTGGCTGGGATGTGTCGCTGCGATAAAGATGACAATCCTCCCCAAAATTCTCTATTTATTTCAAACACTTCCTCTGCCACCTCCAATTGGCTGGCTTCAGAAAGTACAATCGGACCTCTCTCTTTTCATCTGGCAGGGGCGTAAACCACGACTAAAACGAGCGGTCAGCTTTCTCCCACCACACGAAGGGGGACTCGGGATCCCGGACCTCGCGCTCTATTACAAGGCCACACAGCTTAGATACTTGGTCGAGTGGAGCCGGGCCAAATCTGAAACGAACTGGCTCTTCTAGGACCGCGCTGTTGCAGGTACTTCTGTCATGAAGATCCCCTTTCTCTTGAAAGCCCACCGCCCCCCTAACCTATATGCCTCGCAGGTGACTTGTACAACCGTCATAGTCTGGGACCAGACGAACATACGCCACGACCTCACGACCTTCCCTTCGCCACTCACGTCGATATTGGATAACCCAGATTTTAGCCCCGGGACTGACTCACACTCCTTTCATTCGTGGCGGGAGGCCGGATGCCGCGTGTTAGGCCTTTTATTTGCCAAGGGTGACATCATCAACTTTCCACAACTTCGGGCCGACTATGGCCTTCCAGAGTCGGAGCGCATGCGCTACCTCCAGCTACAACCGTCCACAGGCGACGAGGCTCCTTACACCATTCGAACGTTGGCTCATAACACGGTCCTCGGACAAGAAACTGATTTTGGATCTCTATAAGATGCTCCAATCCAGATACACCCACACTTATCATGCAGGGAGGGCTCGTTGGGAACGGGAATTAGGACGCGACCTCAATCCCGAGGAATGGGAAGGTGCATGTTATAGGGCGCGCCACACAGCAACACATGTAGGTCTCACCGAAACATTCACCAAATTAGTCTATTACTGGTATTACACCCCAGAGAGACTCCACCAGGCCGACGCAACACAGAGCCCTGATTGCTGGCGGGGTTGTGGGGGGAGGGGCACGCTGGTCCACCTGTGAACATCTCTGGGCCTACTGGACACACATATTGGACGAATTGGACAAACACCTTGATACAGAGATCCCCAGGCTCCCTGCATATGTCCTTCTAGGGGTGCCCAACCCTCTTACCTACCCCCTAAAGTCCAGGCGGGGGAAACAGATAGCTATAGCTCTAGGCACAGCCTTCCAGAACATACTGATTCACTGGAGGACCCCACGCATCCCTGCACACACGGGTTGGTATCAACGACTATGGCACGTCCTGGGAATGGAAAAGATCTCTCTCACACTGGCCGGGAAAGGCTCCTCCTTCAGCGACCTATGGCAGCCATTTCTCACTTTGCTAGCACAAGACTTTCGCGAGTTGACTTGCCCGAGGTATCTGCGTCTCTTACGCGTAACAGCACCAGAACCCGCTTCGTAAACTGCACAAACAGCAGGACTGACACACTGCCTGGCCTAGCGCTCCACTACCAAACTGGACCATGGGTGGGTGGGGGGTGGCTACGCTTTCTTTTTTCCTTCTCCTTTCAATTTCCGGGTAGGGGGTGGGAGGGTATGTTAACTGTTTATCTTGAGATATAACTATGTTGCTTTATTTCCTAGCCGGGTCCTGCGCAACCCTTATAATGTGCACTTATTTTCTGTAGCCCTTCATAAAAAGAATTAAACCCTAAAGACGACAATCCACCAGCAGCTACGTATCACTCGACTACTGTATCATCACACCTAGACTTCACCTTTACGACTCTGACTCTGTTCAATAAAATTGCTACCTTCAATATTGGCAATAACGAATTTAGCGATCATCTGCCACAAGAGTTGAGTCTTCAAACAAGACCCTGCCAAACACCAGAAACTAGCAACTCTATCGTGCTGGATGAAACCAGCAATCTTAAAAGAATAAGGTGCAACTCTAACAACATAGAGGAAATAACAGCAACAGCTAAAGCTCTATACAGCCAAGGAAGTGTCAACTCAGCCCAACCCTTGGAAAGCTGGGAAAAATTTGTCACATCCCTAGGAGAAAAATACTCATATAGCAAAGGCCGGAAACAAAGGAAAGCAGTAGCTACTCCAATCGACGCATCAAAGGGCCCTGTCTCAAAAAAATTAAAGCGAACCTTAAACCGAATCCTAAAGCAACAACGCAAATCTTCAAATAATCAGAGTCTGCAAGGTACTCTCCGCAAGCTAAAGACCTCATTAAAACAGAGGAGATGGGTAAACAAAAGAGCAAAGGAAAACGAATTATGGGCAAAATTTCTTCACAACGCAAACCAGAAAAACAGCGCCAAATTCTGGCAATCAGTAAACAAACTGCAGCGGCCAAATCATCATGGCATAGACTCCAACATCACTGAAGCTACCTGGGCTGACTATCTTTCTAAACACTTCAACGATCAAGAACCAGAAACACTCACTCCTCTGGCCTCCTCGGGTCATGTTTACATCAACAATTTAATAAGGGCAGGAACAAATCAGACCACCCAAGCGACGTGGGCAGTGGACTACTCAACCCGACGCAGCTGGAGATGGCACTGCCACCAAGTCCACACCACCCACTAAGTGCAGTAGATGAGCAAAAAGAACCCCTGGTCGAAGCAATAAGGAAACAAATATCCAGACGTAGATGGGCAGGAGCACCGGGCCCAAACGGCATACCACCGTTCCTATACAAACAGGATCCTGACTTTTGGAGCAATGCACTAGCTCCAGTTATAGGACATGCTCTAAGAACTACAGCAATCCCAGAGTCATGGAGAGGCTCAATCATTAGCCCTATACACAAGCAAGGAGCGAGGTCTGCTCCAAACAATTACCGCCTGATAGCCCTCATAGATACCGAGGCCAAATACTATGCGGGTATTGTATTAAATGATCTGGTTAGCTGGTCCTCCACGAACCGCATTATACCTATAACTCAAACAGGTTTCCGTCAAGGGCCTGGAACCATAACTAACATTATGGCCTTAACTATGCTCATGGATGCAGCGAAGCAGGGCAAATATCCCCTATCCCTCTGTTTCATAGACTATTCAGCTGCCTTTGATCACGTCGACCGCGCCAGGCTCTGGCAAAAGCTGAACGAATGGGGGATACCACCACCCCTCCTAGATCAACTCATACAACTGCACACTAATACATGGATCAGAATTAAACTAGGCACAGGGAAGCATCTTTCAAGCAGAATCACCACTACAAAGGGGTTAAAGCAAGGATGCGTTTTAGCCCCTTTGTTATTTAGCCTCTTCCTTGCGGACTTGCCGGCAGAATTGGACAGTTGTTCTTCACACGCCCCGAAGCTAGGTGGCATGACATTGACAAACCTGCTATATGCTGACGACCTAGTTGTGATCAGTAGAACTCCAATAGGACTCCAGCACCTTCTAAATGCAACTTAAAAATTCTCGCAACGGAATGCTTTAAAAATTAATTTCAAAAAATCTAAAGTTATGGGAGTAAACCATCACAAGAAGGCAAACCCTAGCTGGTACTTGGCCGGCAAACGTCTAGACCAAGTAACAAACTATAAATACCTGGGCGTGCTTTTAGATCAAAATAACTCTTTTAAGCCGCAGCTAGAATCCCTACGAAGGAAGGGAGTTATGACCTATTTAGCACTAAAACCCCTGAAGAAGTTGCTGCCGGACCTAACACTTGAACCCTTTCTAAAAGTTCTGCGAGCCAAATTGCAGCCAACAATCACTTATGGGAGCGAATCTCTGACTGGAAGAGACGCAGCAATTCTTGACAGCGTAATAGCAACCTCTTACCGAGCGATTTTCCAGCTCCCCAAATATGTCTCACCAGCCCAAATAAGGCTGGAATTTGGCCTCCAGAATCAGGCAACAGAAAGAAAGGGAGCCTTTGTAAAAAGCTGGCACAAAATCAGAGCTGCTGACATAGGGTCCTTGAATAATCAGCTTTGGATTGAGATGTCCCGCACTGGAAAACTGCCAGCCAATGTGTACCTTCAAGAATCTATTCACACTCTAGGTTTGACAGACGCCTGGAACACCTCAATGGGCCAGTCGGTTTTTAAAAAACTAGTAACAAAGTCAACAAGACTCATATCAGCCATAGAGGACAAGAAAGCGGTATCCAAACGAGCTCATGGTTGGGTTGTGCTCAATAATTATGATGTCCTCAAACCCCAACCCTATCTCAAGGCCGGAACTAAGATTGTGACCAAGGAAAAATTCCTAAGACTCCGCTTGGGAGTCGGCCCAATCAATCAGTTTTTCCCACCGTGGGAAAGAAGAGGGGGAGATCAGCTCTGCCGTCTGAGACTCTGATTCACATCATATGTATATGCAACAAGCTAAAGGACATACGGAAAACTCTGTTAAAACCATTGTTTAACCAGCACGGAGTAAGGTCTTGTAGGCAGGCGGTGATGCTGTGCTTTAATCCAACTTTAGTACAGCTAAACTGTCGCCTTACAACATTTTTTGACCTAACAGCATTAAGGCTGAAAAAATCCACTCTCAACAGTTAAGATCCAGCCTCGTATAATGGTTTTGGGCACTACACGAGCCAGCCCCGTAATATAACACAATGGCTCATCACAATGGCATCTGGTCGACTCAACCAGGGCTAACAGAGTGATGTAAATTGCTGCACTGGATCACCTTATCGGCTTAAACAGAAAGTTCTTATCAAATTGACTATTAACAGGCTTAGTAAAAACTGTGCCAGCGGTGTAACCACCTCCGAGATTATTTTTTGTTTTTTATTCATAAAACTTGGGGGCATATTAGCAAGACCGGCGATAAAATTATCGCCGTTTTAGCGGCAGGAAACTGCCAGCTAAAACGGCGATAATGGGCTTGCTAATATGCGTTATAGAATTCCAATAGAAGCCCATGTTAGATGTGCAGGACATCTAACCTGAGCTTCTATTGGAATTCTATAACGCATATTAGCAAGCCCATTATCGCCGTTTTAGCGGCAGTTTCCTGCCGCTAAAACGGCGATAATTTTATCGCCGGTCTTGCTAATATGCCCCAAAGCATTTTAAACTTTGTAATTTTTGTATTAGTGCAATATTTCTCAAGTTTATTTTTAATGAACTGGATGTAATGGTTTTAATTAATCACGCATAATAAAACTTACTTACTTACTTACTTACTTACTTACTATGTTAGTTTTGGAATTTGATTGTGTTGTGCACTTTATTTTTTGAGTTGTTAGTGGGACTTGCCTTCCGCTGAAAGAGCTAAACTTTAAATCAGGCCCTACATCTGAAAGTAAGTCCTCCAACTAGGACAACCCACTGGGTGTATCTGATGCTCCGTTTTGGTCGGCATAAAATTGCACCTAGGTCCCAGTCTGCTGCAATCCGTTGTTTTTCCATAGTGTTTGAACTTTTTGGGGGACACTTTTTGCCTTAATTCTCTGAAGCCCCTCATTTACCAATGACCTCTGCTACCTGGTGTCAGGTGCAACAGATGCATCCTAATGGACTATTAGTACAGAGTGGGTTTCAGGCCATCCATCATTGGACAATTCCCAACTATCCACTTCCTTATCACCATCCCACTCCTGGGAAATGGAGAGGATGTCCTTTACCTGCAGATAGAGCAGTATTTCCTCACCAATGCCAATAGAGAGGTCCCATCTAGGCAGGTAGCGGAGGCTGCACTGCGGTGGGTACAGAGGGAGCTGGGGTGGTGGCAATGAGAGCTGTGCTGGTGGTAAAAGGCAGCTGTTGTGGTAGTTGCAGGTGTGATGGTAGTGGGGGCAACTGTGGTTGTGTTAGACGCAGTTGTGGTAGTGGGGGTTGTAGGAAGCTGGCTCTGTATATACTATACCAAAGTATGGTATAGTGTGCACAGAGTCCAGTGAATCCCCAAAGGTGTGCAGAGGTAAAAGAAGATATCACCTTACTCTCTATTTGTGGGAGTGTGGGGGAGCAGTAAGGCTTTATCAGAGGGTAGTCCTAAGCATTTATTGTACACACTTAGGCAAGAAATGATGTCACACACTCAAAGACGGAACTCAGACCAATTATTTGTATCAAACATATTTCTTTTGTACATTTATTTTCTATAACCAAGCAGGGCTTGATACAGGTAGTAGAAGTGTACTTTTCAAGACAGATTGATACAAGTATGCAAGCTGAATGACTAGGACTTTGTTAAATATTGGTAAACCATTTAAATGTTGCTGAAATCACTTATGGGTTACAGTTGAGATTACTTTTCTTACTAAGTGTGATGTGCCTAGATATTACATTGGGACATTTCCTAAAGAAAGGTAAGTAAACACAGTTGTTTAGGTTTCCATACAAACCACAATTCAACACTTAGAAATTGTACACAGGGAAAACAGTCAATGCAAGCCTGTGAAGAAAAATGAGGTTATCGGTTTGCAGGTGGGCGCTCGTCTTGCACCTCCAGTGGCACCGGGGTGGCTGTGTACAGAGTGCAGGGAACCAACATTAGCCAACGGGTGATTTTTTGGGTAAGGGCTGCTGGCAAGGTCAACACTGCAGGGGCCAACACAAGAACTGCACCGCCAGCGGCACAGGGGTGACCTAGTGCAGGTTACAAAGTGGTCGTCGGAAGCCCTGTGTTTCTAAATGGAGACCGTCAGTTTCAGAAGGTGCTGCAGACCTGGTCAAGGAGACTCCTGGAAGGCAACCGATGAATGGGCCATCGAATTTCCTTGGGCCACAATCTGTTGCGGTCAAAGTCGAAGTCGGTCGGTCGCGGTCGGGCTTCCTGGACCGCTTCTGTCAAAGGGGAGATCGTACTACCGCCTTTGGTTGCGGTCTGGGGGATCCTTCAGGTAACGGCTGCAGGTTTGGTTTCGAAGCTTGTGGGAGGTCAGTAGTCACCAGATCCCTAGTTAGGATCACCAGGGGGACCTCCTTGGGGTATTAGGCCACTCGAACTCGAGCCGTGGGTGTCTGGTGCAGAGTGGTGCAGACTCGCTGATTCAGTCGGAGCCAGAGTCTGTTTCTTGAGCAAGTCCGTTGCTCACAGGAGGAGACAGAGTCTTTGTAGGGAAGGCAGGACAGGTCCTCTGGGTTCTTGGGGGCTGCTGGCTGCAGGACACACCGGTATTTTGCAGGAGCAGGTCGAGGTCAGGACAGGCCGGTAGGGCTGGGGCCAAGTCAGTTGGTGTCCTCCTCTTTTTCCTTCAACACAGCTCTTCGGTCCTTCTTCGTCTTCTTCTTGTCCTCTCTGATCTGAGGAGGCAAGGTTCAGGGTTGCCCCTAAGTACTAAATTTATAGGCGTTTCAGGTAGGTACATGTCGGGACCAATGGGTCCTTTCCTTGGGGTGGCACACCCCCAATATGCCACCCTCCAGTGGGAGGGGTGCATAAGCCTCTCTCTGGTTGGTTGAAGACCCCCATCTTCAACATGGCAGGAACTGAGAGTTGTGCTTCACCGCGCCTCACCCACCTGAGGGGTGGGATTGGCAAAGGTGGGCACACCTCTCCTCCTATCTTTGATTTCCTGCTGATTCTCCAGCCAAAGTGAGGGTGAGAACTGTTTGGGGCCAGTTTGCTGGGAGCAGCACACGGCTGGGTCAGCTCACAAAGGCGGCAAGCCTTTGAAGCTTCACCTTAACCTTGACCCTGGTGTGGCACAATATGTGCTGCAGCCCTTAGAGGCCTTCTCTGGTCACAGGGCCCTTGGTACCTAAGGTACGTTTTACAAGGGACTTACATGTGGCCAGAGAGGTGCCAAATTTGGGGTACAAATTACAGTTTTAGGGAAAGAACATAGGCCCTGGGTACCTGATTGGCAGGAAGCCAGGGCACACTTAGTCAAACATCAACATCAGGCAAAAGGTGGGGGGGGGCAACCATACAAAAAGGGGCACTCTCCTACAGGGGTCAACTGTAGTGTGGTGGGTCTACTTTGGTACTAGCAAATGTTGTGGTGATATGGGAACCTGTGGCCTTATCCCCAGCTGAATCCTCGTGATGAGACTCATCCCCTTTTACACAAAGCCTTTTCACTTTAGGCTCCAACTATCTCTCAAAACTGTCAACACGCATGGGATATGCCATTCATGCTCTATCATAGTTTCATTCAAAGAAGTGCTGTCAACATCCAATTACTGCTTTCACCCACCAGATTAAACAGTAAGCTTTTAATCTTATGAACAAGGAAAGTCAAATAACGTCCCATTTCCTACAATGTTTACTCCACATATATTTCTAGTGGTATTTGTATGGAATAAAACCTCTTGGGAAAGTGCTATTGCATTTGTAAACTTAAAATCATGGATTTCAGGAAATGTAGCTGTTAATGCCCAATCAACACTAAGTCCATTATGATGTTACGCTGTAAGGCATCCTGCACTGTGTGACGCTTCTTCCCAACCCTCTGCATCTTTCAAAGAACCATCAAAATCTATCACACAGTGAAGAAGGTAACTTTCTGTTGTTTTAATAATACTTTCAGTGTTTTCAACTACATTTTTACTCAGATAATGGTGACACACACACACCTTCATCTTAGTGTGTCTCCCGCTTTTTTCCTTATCACGGTGATACACACACCATCTTCAAAGTGTGTTCCGGATTTGTGCACACGGTGACACACACACCTTGAAAATAAAAGTTCAGCATACATCTCTTCTTCTCCCATGTCACAAATTTGATGTTTAAGATTTTGCAGCAATTATAGTTGTACATGTTTAGGCACATGTGCATAAGTTTACAGTACGTTTATGTAAGTAGATTATATTTCCTTTCCTTTCCTTTAGTGAGTAGTATTTTCATCAAACCATAGTTCTTCATTTAGAATATTGTATATGATATACAGTATTTGGAAATCTCCTCTGGTAAAAAAAATATACATTTGCAAATCTCTTCAGCCTTAAGGAGTATTAGTGTCTAATAGTCATTATGTATTGTATACAGTTATGATGGCTGCAGCAAGTATGATTCAACCTCCTTCCTTTTTAAAAGAAATTGTGGAACCAGAGACTCATTGGAAAGATTGTATAAAGTTATTTGAATCCTATCTAATACCAATTGGAGGGGAAAGATTCACTGCTGTACGCAAACAACACATACTCCTGTATAATTTAGTACAAGGTCGTAAAATATATGAAACACTCCCAGAGAGAGAGGGAGAAGATGAACAAGATGTTTACAGTATAATGCTTTTAAAACATTTAATCCATTTTGGGGGCAAAGTAAATGTAGTTCTAGAAAGGCACAAATGTTTCAGTCCGGTAAAAGGCAAATAGGATTCCCTTACTGATTATGTTGCAGCATTGAGAGGGTTAATAAAGATTTGTGATTTTGGGAATCTTACACATTCATTTATAAGAGACCAGTTAGTAAGATGTATGAACAATGCTTGCATACAGGAAAGGTTGTTGGCCAAAAATCCTGTATTAAGAGAGTCTATTGATATAGTCAGTAGAACATACAGCGAATTGTATTAAGGAAATGAAAACATTTGGTGATATAGTGGCCAATGTACAAGAGAACAAGTCAGACAATCATATTTATAAGGTTAGCAAAAAGATGTAAATACAAATAAAGCGGAAAGTATGTTGAAATGTTTCAGATGTGGTAGCAGTAACCATCTGGCAAATAATTTACAGTGCCCAGCCCATAATTATTTCCAGAGCGGCCCGTGCAGGTAAGAGCGGTGGGGCAGGGTGGGAGAGATTAATTAATTAATTATTTATTCAATTTTCCCTCGTCGTTGTCTGTTGAATACCCCCCACCCTGCCCCACTGCTCTTACCTGCACGGGCTGCTCCTGAATGTTTTGTGCAAGAAGTGCAATAGAAGGGGACATTTTGCCAGAGTGTGCAGGGATTGAGAGAGTGCTCAAGTTAAAGTTCTTACATGTGCAAAAGTATGTTTTCCAATTTAGTGACAAAGACAATGAAACTAAACCTAATTACCCCAAATGTTAAGTATTTCTCAACATCAATCCAGTTATGATGTTTGCAGATTCATGTTCCCCTTTTACCTTGTTAACCCAGGCAGATTTTTTGAATGTTTCTGGTGGTCTGAATCTTATTTGGGAGATGCCTAATATTTTCCCAGAGGGGTATACAAAGGAAGCCATACCTTTGGTGGGTATGATATGAATGCATTTGGGATTTAAAGGCTGATCCACAGTCGGTAATATATATACAGTGGAAAAAGCTGCAAACTTATTAGGATGGCAACATCAAAAAGAATTCTAGATCCTAATAATAAGGATCAAGTACTTCTAGTAGACAGAGATATAAGTGCATTGCATATTTGTGAAGAATATCCTGACTTATTTGCTGATAAACTTGGACAATTACATGATTTCCAACAGAGGACAAAAAAGAGTGGGAGCTAAACCCACAGTGCACAAACCATGTCCCATATCCTACATTATGAGAGATCCTCTGGAAAAAAAATTAACAAATTGTGTGAGATGGGAGTCATACAACATATAGAAACTTCAGAATGGTTGGCTCACATAGTCATCGCTGCTAAAGCAAGTGGGGAAGGTAATTGTTTATGTGTGGACTTACACAGCTTAAATGAGAAGATATGGGTAGAAAGACATCCTCTTCCACACATAAATGAAATGTTAAGCACTGTGGGAGAAGCTACATTTTTCAGTGTCATTGAGTTATTCATGGCTTACCATCAAGTAGATCTCCATCCGGAGTCCAGACCTTTAACAGAATTTACTACACCCTCGGGGCTTATATGTTTTTGAAGATGCCATTTGGACTCACATCGGCGGCTGCAGTCATTCAGAAGATAATGCATCAGGTTTTGAAAGGAGTAGATAATACTTTATGCTTTCAGGACGACATATTGATCTATGGTTCCTCTAATGAGGAGCATGACAATACATTGTGTATGATATTCAAGAGGTTAATGGATTCAGGGTTAAAAGTCAAACAGAACAAATGCCAAATTAGAATCACCTCGGTTGACTATTTAGGTCACACGATATCTAAGGAAGATTTCAGAGCAAAAAAATGTTTGCTTCAGACAGTAAGAGAGGCTCCATACCCCAAGTGCAAAGATGAATTGAAATCCTTTATGGGTTTGATCGAATATATGGTGAAATGTGTAAAGAATTTTTCTGACAAGTGTGAGTGTCTACGTGATCCACTACAAAAAGCAAAGGAGTTTGTGTGGGAAGTAAAGCATAACAAACGAATTCATCAAATAAAAGAAGAAATAATTAATGTACCTGTTTTAGGAACATTTGATCCTAGAAAAAAACTATACTGACAACAGTTGTTTCGAATAAAGTTCTGGGTGCCACATTATCTCAGAAAGGTGAAGGAGGAGAAAAGATAATAGCATTTGCATCTCCATGTCTAACCAAAGTGCAATGCAGCTATTCTGTCATTAAAAGAGAGGCTCTGGCCTGTTTTTGGGCTTTAAAAAATTTCATATTTTACATATGGGGAATAAAATTACTATACGTACAGATCACAAACCTTTTGCTTTCATGTTATCCATAGAAGGGGCGGAACGTAGTACCCCTCGCATATGCAAATGGATATTTGGCCTGGAAAATTTCTGCTTTAAACTGGAGTACTTACCAGGAGGTGAAAATAAAATTGCCGACTACCGCTCTAGAGCACCTCTAGAAAAAGAGGTACATGAAGGAACATTAGACAGTCTCATTTGTGCATACGATTACCAGCGCTATCTAAGGGTGAATGTGAAGAGTGCATGAGAAAAGAGGAAAACTTAACCTTACTTAAAGACATGATCATAAAAGGATGACCCAACAAGTGCAGTAAGGTCTAAGAAGAATTGAAGGGTTACTGGGAATTAAGACATGAAATAAACATTCTAGATGGGAACATTTATCGTAATGAGAAAATAATGCCACCTGAAGAACTAAAAGAGAAAATAATTGATCTAGCCCTTGAGAGACACCTAGGCAGGAGCATCACAAAAAATAAAGTACATTTCTGGTTCCATAAAATGGACTCCCTAGTGGAACAGAAAGTAAAAGATTGCATTAGTTATGCAAAAAGCAACAAAACCAAAGTCTTACGTAAAGCTCCCTTATCCCCTGTAGAAGTGTCCATAGAGCCCTGGAATAAGCTAGCCATGGATGTAATAGGGCCCATGGAAGGTGTAGGGGCTTACAAAAGATTCATGATAGTATTAATAGATTATACTTCCCTTTGGATAATTTTTAAATTAGTCCATTGCACAAGAACTACCATACTAATCGAATTCTTAAGAGATGCATTTAGCAGAAAAGGTATTTCCTCCACTATAGTTATGGACAATGAGGTCCAAGTTACATCCCAGGAAATGAAGGAGTTCCTGCAAACCCTTGAAATAAAACATGAGAAAGCTGCTTTGTACTGTCCCAAAGCCAATTGGTTAGTGGAGAGTGGAAAGTGCACATTCAACTGGCTATAGTCAATGGGCAGGATGTAGAAAAATACTTACGTGACTGTATTTGGTCATATCACACTTCACCTAATCTCTTCACAGGTGTTTCACCATTTGTATCTATCAAAGGGAGGGAACTTGGTACCAAAATAAATCCCTCATGGTTGGGTGGAGGAAAACAAGTAGAAACAGACATTTCCAAATCCCATTAGAAAGTACATCTTATGGCCTAAAGGGATAACTCCTGTTCAGGAAATCCATGCGCAAACCTGGAGGATGGACTCTCTGAGATTCACTGACAAGAGTGTAGTTTTAAATTTAACACTCTTGTAGGGTCAGAGGGGGGAAAGGGGGCATCTATTGAATTTTCTAACTTGAAAGACACAAGGGTAAGAACTTGCTTGATCAACTGCAGGTCTCTACCTAAACATGCTGACGGCATATGGGTGGCTCTGATGGATAAATCTAGGGACTTAGGGGCATATTCACAAGGACTTATCGCTGAGTTATCGCCACCTTAACGCATCAAAAGTGGAGATAGATTTAACGCCCCATTCACAAGCGTGTGCAAACTGCAGGCATCGCCAGTATTCCCGCGATAGCTGCCGCAAATTTTATCCCCACGGGTGACACCACCAACAAACCCTAATGAGATGCAGAGTAGGCTTTCCCTAGCAAAAACACACGAAAACACCACTACACCACTTTCACAACGAACTGCCAGATCCGCGATGCGAGTCAAAACCACGCGATAAGCCGCGGTAGCAGCAGGTATTTAACACCTGCCTCTTGCTGGTGTTAAGCAGGACGACTACCTGCAGTAGGCAATGGAGCCCCGCACACAGCCACACCCTAAGAACAACCGACGCCATGGAGCTACTCATCATGCAGCTTGGAGCCCCAACAGGGCCACAACACTCACCGCCACCACCCCCAGGACCGCCACCACCCCCAGGACCCAGACCGGCACACCCCCCCCGGACCACCACAGAGGCAGCGCAGAGTAAGACAGCGGACATACTGAAAACGCACCAGTCTCACAGACCTAACACCCGAGGAAGTCATTGCCCACTACAGGCTCAAAAGGACAACCATCCTCCGCATCATGACCCACATCGGCCACAGGCTGACAGTCCCAACACAGCGGACAACCAACATCCCTCCGCAGACAAAGCTGCTGGCTGTGCTGCACACGTTGGCCTCTGGTACCTTCCAACCAACAACGGCCAGAGTCAGAGGTGTCTCACAGCTAGCCCTATCAAAGTTCCTCACACCTGTCCTGGATGCCATCATCAGCTTCATACCCCAGTACCTTCACTTCCCCCACACTGCGCAGGAACAGCTGGAGACCAAGCAAGGCTTCTTTGCCATTGCTAGATTCCCACACGTGTTGGGGGCCATTGACTGCACACATGTCCCACTTATGCCCCCTGCGGACACTGCACACATCTATCGCAACAGAAAGCACACGCATTCCATCAATGTGCAGGCAATAGTGGACCACCGGGGAATGATCACCAATGTCATCGCAAACTACCCCGGCAGTGTGCACGATTCCTATATCTTCTAACAGTCCATCATCAACCAGCGCTTCCAGGATGGCACCTATGGAACTGGACTGCTAGTTGGTAAGTACCAAATCAACATACCACACACCTCAAAGCCACCATCACACAACGCACAACTGTGGGAATGCACAGGTGACCAAACCACATACAACATGTCAATCAACATGTCCACCTACCAGACACAACAACACAACTCCATTGGGATCCTGGGCTTCCCATGTACATGGCACCACAGCCACACAACAGCTGAACGTGTGGAGAGGCGGAAAGCAGGCATGTGCGAAGGATGCAAGTGACCCATGAATGGGAATGTACACAACGACAAGTGTGGCGTGAATGTGCTGGACAGACCTGGGTATGCAAACCACAGACATGTCCATGCAGACATTAACTGCTGGTGTCTGGAGAGCAGTGAACAGTGGACCCAACCATGTCACCCCAGGCTGTGGGTTAGATCACGGAAATGTCGCTCACTGCATCCCCCCCTGTGTGCGTGAGCGTAGGGGGTTGGCCCGGCTTACACCAGGCCTGCGCAGGGGTGTGGATAAAAACATCGTGGCGCTGAGCGTGGTGCTCTCCCGGAATGGTCAAAGTCACTGCCAGGGCGGCGCCTCTCAGCCCGCCACGAGGCCGACGCCGTGAGCAGCGGGGCCTGCGAGCCTGTGCGCCTGCTGCACCCCAGGCCGCTGATACCCAGACCCGGCTTGCCCGCCCCAGCGCTCCAAGGCCGCACTGCTCACCTGCAGACACCGTTGTGTGTCAAAGAGGGCCCACCACGTGCCGGTGCTAGCTCCAAGACCCATGCCCGTGACCTTGGCAGCCTCCTCAGACCATCGCTGTCCTCTGTGACACAGGCCCCCAGGAGTCCTCATTCGTTGACATACTCCACCGCTGCAGCCGGCCTACACTGCAGTCCAGTATGTCCCACATCTAGAACTGAGTCTTCATTAATCAATGGCAGAGTTCATGCCAGTGAACGCAGGGAGAGGAGTGAGAGAAAGATGCGTTTCTTTCTGGTGGAAACACGGATCACCGTTACGGAGGAGGTCAACCAGTAGCAAGGACTGACCTGGTGCCACTAACCCTGTGCGCCGTGAGTCACCGTCAGCCTCAGGCAGAACATTGTTGGTGTCTGAGCCTGTGGCCTGGAGGTTGTTATCAGCAACTGGCAGGTACGGACTTGGTGTTTGGCATGAGTCTGTGGCATTCATATCCGCCATGTTGCCGGACACAGCTGGTTTGTGCCCTCTGCATCATGCCCTGGGGGTACACCTCCCACTCTCCCTGAGACACTCCGCGAAAACCACCTTTGATACATTCGAGACCCTGCTCTGCCCTCATGACCCTACCCCAGTCTCCCACAAGTCAGCATCCCGTGGCGGTAGGCCCGTGTCGGCCGCTGTGCATCCGGGGCCACTAACTCTGTGCAACTCAAGTCATGCTCCCTTGCTGTTCGAACATTGCATTCCTGAGTGCCTGATGACTGTTGAAGTTGTTGCCAGCACCAGCTACTCCCTGAGGGCTGGCTTACACTCACCCCACACACAGCCAGCACAGGTGTCACTGGACTAGTGGGCCTGCCAACACATCATGCTGAACCAAGTATTGACTCTTTTCTCTCTGCACTGTCACAGGTGATCAAGGATATGCACTCTGCCCTTGGATGATGACACCCCTCCGAGACCCGAACACACCCGCCCAGAGGCAGTACAATGCGGCCCACATACGCACCAGGGGCATCGTGGAATGCACATTTGGCGTGTTGAAGTCATGTTTCAGGTGCCTGGACGTCACAGGTGGAAGGCTCCTGTACAGCCCAGACATCGTGTGCAAGATGATCGTTGCATGTTGTGTGTTGCACAACATCTGTGTACGCACCAATGCCCCATGGATCCAAGTTCCAGAAGTACCGGACAATGATGAGGACGATGGGGCAGGTGGCCCACATCCCACTGCAGCTGCGGCAGGAATGGCCCGTAGGAACACCCTCATTGCCAATTTCTTCTCATGAGCACGTCACATTGTGGCCGTCCCTGGCAATCATGGGACAGTACAAAATGTCCACAAGCACAGCATGTGTGAATACAAAATATTTGCAGGTTACAGGTTATACTTGTACATTGTCATGTCACAGTTTCCTGCTGTGCCAGATGTGATTGGCCATGTTGTGCACATATGCGGCACCAGTTGTGTCCTGTGTTCTGTTGTGGAGGTGTTGCTGTTTGTACCACGATGTTGTCAATGTCGAGGTGCACTTATTCTTATGTACGTATGCTGCACGGTGGGTGAGTGGCTCCTGCGGCTCTGATTTGGCTGCCACTTATCCCTTTCATGCGGTGCGCCTTTCAGTTCTGTGCTTCCACAGTGCTGAGATGTTGCAGACTTGGGTAACTTGTGCTCTTTGTCGAGTTGTGACACTTGGGCATGGTTTGTCCGCAGATGTGTCGTTGACGTCAGGGGTTGTTTGTGCAGGTGGTTGTGTCCGCGTGTGACCTGCTCCTTTCCGGTTGTGGTCCGCACTCAGCCACCTCAGTGTCGTGCCGTGTACATAGTCATGATGATTGGACTGCAGCCATGCTACTCGTCATGTGGTGTCTCTTGCATTGTCAGTGTGGCTGACGTATATGCATGTTTGGTGTGTTTCACACGTGTGCATGTGTTGGTTGTGTGATTGTTGATGTGTTGGGTGGGTGCCCCTTTGGGCACATGGTGTACGTGGGACTACTTGGTGTTTGTGTGTGTGCTGCAGTGTACCCGTGGGATAAGGGACATGATCCTGAGTCACTGTGGGTGTGCAGTGTGCTCTACTTAATTGTGCATGTGTGCCATTGGGCCCATCTCCCACGTGCCCCCACTCCCTGGTCGGTACGCACCCTGTTGATGTAGTGTCGGGTCATGTTGGGCAGTGTCCGGATCCCCAACTCCTGTCACCGTCTCCTGACTGGTGACTGTGGCCACCATCTTCTCCATGTCATTCAGCTCCTGGTGTTCTGCTGGCCCCCCTCCTCCGAAGTGCGTTGCTGCTTTCGTGTTGGCAGCGAGTTTCTGCTTGGTTTTGCCATTCACATCAATTCAGCGCCTCTTGTCCTCTTCCATTGTCCTCCTCGGCGCTGCGACGGCATTCACATGGTCCGAGATGGTGTGCCATCTTTGCCTCTTTGTTGCCAATGACACGTTGGAGGTGACGTACAGTTGGTGGTGGTGTTCTATCTCATCCGTGACGATAATCGTGTTTTCCTGCAGACTGTACCTCCTCTTCCTCTTCTCATTGCCCTTCCACGAGCCCTGGATTCCTGGGTGTTCCTCCATGGGGATTGTGGGGGTTCATGTTGTCCTCTGTAGTGGGTCAGGGTGCATCCGTGGTACTCCGCAGTTGACTTCCTTTTTAGTGGCATTTTCCGTATGCTGTTCTTGTGCTTTTTCCCGCATTACGCGTGGGTATTGCTGGCCTCTCGCTGGTTATCACTGTTTTCTTATCGCGTTTGGGCCCATCGCGTCTTTTTACCCGTTGGGGTTTGTGTTTTTATCGCCGTTGCGGTGGTTTCGGGAGGCTATCGCATGGTACCGCGTGTTGTGAATTCCACTTTAACACGGGGTTATTTTCCCGCGATAGACTGCGATATGTGAAGTTGCGTTAAGATTTTTTGGAGATGTTTAGCGCACGTTCTTGTGAATATCCCCCTTAATGTTTCTAACGGAAACATGGATTAAGGAGTGCTTCAATCCAGACCTGCCCCTGGCTATCCCCCCCAGATTCCGAATCATGTGCGCCAATCCGAGTGGTGATAGGAGGGGGAGGGGGAGTGGCTATTATTTTTAAGGATTCATGGGAGATCTCTACATTGAAACTGAATAAATTAGGGAACATTGATGGCTTAATCCTCTGCATTAACGTCTTGCCAGCCTGCTCCTTTGCAAGACTATTGCTATTTAGGCCACCAGACTGTCCTCATACCCTTACCCTAGAATTATGTAATACTATTGCCCAGTTGTCTCTACATTATGCCAACTTTACAGTGCTAGGAGCTTTTAACTTGCATGTAGATGATATGTGTTTCACTTAGGCTTCTCAGTTAATTTCGACACTTAGCGGTGTCAATCTCACTCAGTTTGAACGAATTGCCTGAGAACCTCAATAAGGAACCTGCCCTCTTCCCCTTCAGGAAACACCTCAAAACCCTTCTGTTTAGGGAGGCTCTGGACACAGTTTAACACATCTGTTTGGTGCTCATTGGGGATAGTAGAGGGTATCTGAGTTCTATCTCCAAGCGCTAAGAGACCTGCATGTGATTACGCGCTATATAAACTATAGTTAACATAACATTTGTCACTTCTCCTACTCACAGAGGAGGACATACAATAGATCTAATCTTTTCAAACATCCAAAATCTGGAAGAGGAGGTCCCCCTTTGCTTTGTATTGATGGAGCAAGGTTTCAAAATTGAAACTTGCTTGGATGCAATCCTACTCATAGTACTAATTTATTAAAACTTGTACTGTCAATACTAACATTTGCATTCACAAACACAAAAGGGATAGATGCTTGTCTATGTGTTTTACTAATGAATAACGCTTGTCCATAAATACAAAATGGCCGCTAAAGCTTAGGACTCTATTGCGCATGTCGCAACCTGATCACATGGTGTGACGTCTTTCTTTGCTTGGTGGGAAACTTCTGCTTCTGCGCAGTATGCATTAAAATGGCCGCTCAATGTTCTCACATGCTTAAGCTTGCTCTCATGTCATTATTAAATTGTCGTTTTCTTAAAGGCTACTAATGCGGGATAGTATTAAAATTAAATGGGAACAAAGTAGGGAAAGTGGGTATACAGTGAAACGTTTTATTTGTGATTTTAATATGATCTTCTTGCACTTTTAGTAATTCGTAAACTTGGGCCTGGGTTGGTGACTTGAAACTCGAGAGACAGAGGGTTCTGCGCATGTGTCCTGTGTGCCTGCCAAGTGAAGTCAACTTGGACGTCTCCCAAGGCCACGACCTATTGGCCGAAGATGATGTGAACTATGTTTCCGGAGGACAAAAATTGACACTTTTCGCCTGTAAATTGTATAAACATTTGTTGTGAGACGGGTGGGAAATAAAGTGAATGTATTAATTTGAAGGGGCGGGAAGCTATGAACAATAGGATTCACAAATTAAGCCAAATTTGTCATGGTGCGAGAATCCACCCCCTGTCCATGTCCAATCAGAGGTAGTGGTCCCATATTTTAGCAACATTAATGGGAGGTACATGGGCGTAGAAGGGTATAATAGAATATAGCATTAGTAATTAGTTAGCATTAGACTCTCAGAACATACAGAAGAGCTCCAGGCTGCCATGCTGATTGGTTGCTGACTGAATCCCTATCCAGAAGAGGTCCTGAGGAGGGGGCGGCGGAGTCCATTAGACAGGAGAATCGAGGAGAAGTCGAGTGCCAGAGAGGGGAACGGCGCAGGCGTCGTTATAGAGAGGTCACCAGTCCTGTCCTGATCTTGAAGGAGGTCCTTACTCTTCATCCTTCCAGGGTCCTATTCTTTCCAACTCCTTGGCTAAGGGGCTTGGTTCTCGCATTTAGGTAACTATAATGCAACCTTTAGTTGCGCTGCTGTCTCTATCCTCTCATATTTCCTTAAACATTGTCATTTATTAGCAAATTCGTTCCTATGCTTCCTTTTTGGGTATTCTGATCAAATACCGTGTTTTCTGTATTTTACTCTGCTAAAACTTTAGATAAACATTTTAAAACTTCCTGACTCAGTGGTTATTTCAGGATTATGTACTATAGTGAATGTCACTCATTTTAAACTTCCCAATTAGCAAAGGATCCATTGGTAAGTTATTACTCTTCAATCAGAAGGTAATTGGTAGCAGGGATTTTTGATATAAGAGTACATCTGACACCCAGCGTAAGTATTAACGTAGTATGAATATATGGGCCCAAGTGAGTATATGGTGTATGTATGCTGTTTGCTAATATCGCGCTGGATCCGTTTTCTGGTAAGCAGAGGACGGTTAGTGTTACTCTTTGTTAATTAGGTAATGAGAATTTTTTGTATTTTGATGAACTAACATCCGCTTATTCTAGAGTTTTGTTTTATGTTGTCCAGAATACCCCTGGGTAGGTAAAAAGAATAGTGGGTGGCAAGTGGAAGCCATACTGCAGTGAGGTTATCTGTCAGGCAGAAATAGTACTGAGAAGTTAAGCAGGACTTCAAGTACTTGTTAGAGACTCTATGCGTGTGAGTAATAGCAAAAAGGGTACGCTGATAAAAATTTGATGTTATATCACCTAGTAAGGGTAACATTGAAGAAGTAACAGGTACTTCTGGAGCTTGTGTGAAGAGTAGACGGAAGGGTTTTACTCGTAGTGTATGTTTAGTAGACGGAAAAGTTTTACTAAGTGTGGAAGAAACTATCTTTTTCGAAATTAGTGGAAACTGGCACGATAGCGAATGTTTTATGATGTTACTGAAATTTAATTAAGATTTAAAGAGAAAATAAGTTTGCGTAAATTTTTGTAAAGGGAGGGTCAGTTGCCGGAGAGGGAGCTGACGTCACAAAACGCCGCGCTGTGGTAGGTTGAAACAGCGGGGGTTAGAGAGACCCTTGTAAAGGAGGGGTCAGTAGTCAGGAGTGGTACTGACGTCACAGGTGTCGCGCTGGGATTGGTTAAACCAGTGAGGACAGAAAAGAGCAAATTGTAAAGGAGGGGTTGACAGAGAAACGTCACCAAAAGACCGCGCAAGGATTGGCTTAGAAATAAAAGTTAGCAGATATTTGATTGGTTGAGATTTTAGAAGCAAAATTCTGAGTGGATAAGGATTGCATGTTAAAACGCGATCCGACTTTAACAGGGAATCGTCCAGATAGGAGATTTCTAGGGTTTTCAGAATATAATTTTATACACCGAAAATTAGATAGAATGTACAGAGAAAGAAGAAAAATGTCATTCTTACAAAAGATTAAGAATTATTTTAAAAAGGACAAACCAATCAAAACTAGGGAAGGAATTATTATTCCACCAGCTAAAACGCCAGCATCATACATGATGATGGAGAGAGGTTATCATACTTGTATATGGATGGAGAATTGGATAGAATACACCAAAAGTGATGGAGTATTAGCATTTCCTGAAAATGGCACGTTCAATCGGCGAATTCTTCAAAATTTGAGATTGAGAATGAATGACTTAGAACCCAGACCTAGATTAACTCAATACGAAGCCTTAGAAGAGTGGGAAACTGAGGCATTTGAACGTGACCGATCTAGAAGTAATAAAAGTTACCCAGGATTTTATCCCAGATATTTACGTGAGTCTAGAGAAGCTCAGATGAAACAATGGAGAAGGGCAATGATTACAGAGGGACTGTATCCATTATTCACAGAAGGAGAGAAATCAGGAGGCAAATGTACAGAAAAGACAAAACATTTAATAAGAAATGAGGATTCAGAAGACGAATTTATGGAAGAAATGTTAAGAAATCCCCCACCATATCAGGAAGGGACAAGTGGATGTCCTCCTAGTGCACCACCACAAACTCCAATGGTACCAAAGGTAATGCATGAATTTACCCCGACTAGAATACTTCATGATAAAGAAAAGGAAGCTTTAGAAAAGACCAGAGCAGAATTAGTACGGAAAATAACTCAGATAAAAGTACATCCTGATTCATTGACTATTCCGGTAACAATTGGTCCAGTAGTTCCATTATATGGTACTCAAGGAAACTGCCCTCCATTGATACCTGTACCAACTCCTATGAATACTCCTGTAAATCCTTCCCAACATGAAACTCCAGTAATAATTGAAGATCAATTTAGTGATTGTGATTCCACAATATCACTCATGGACTTGCCTATCAGAGGTCCAGTAAAGGGCACTCCTAGGAAAGAGGTACCTGAAGGTTCAAAAGATGTGAGTTTAATAACTTCATCAGGGGCAAAGAGTGCCACCATAGTAACACCTGAAGATCTAGAAAGATGGGTACAAGGGTCAGTCAAACAGTGCACAGCTCCGAAAATACTAGATATCCATAAATTGAAAGTTGAATTAGAAGAAATAATAGCAGGAAATGTAGGAGTAGAACGCTTAAATTCCTATGATGAAGAAGAATTATTGTTCCTGTGTAGGAGTATCACTAGAAATGTGAGGTTATTTCATGAAAAACTGTCCAATCTAGCATTACAGATGGGAATAGAAATAGGGAGATCAAAAGTACTACAGAAACCCTATAGAGCAGAATTTTCAGACAAAGATTTAGAAAATATGAATGCACCTGGAAGAAGACTACAAATAAGAGAATTAATGTTAGTTTTACAAAAATGGGGAGATCTAGATAAATGGAGATCTAGGTGGGCCAAGAAAAAAGGAAGAGGCAAGAACAAGTAGAACAGCATCTGAATATGTGATGAAAGAAGCAGGAAAAGCAGATCAAATGTATCCCATGCGAGAAGTTGCAGGAGGAGGTTATGTACATGTCCCTTGGAGTAGACAGGATATTTTATCATTTACGAATGATTTTCCAAAGCTGAGAGAAAAGCCCATTGAGTGGTACAAGCAGGTTGAGAGGTTTGTAAAGGTGTCAAAGGTATTGTTGAAGGATTTGGATGGTCTGTTTGACATAGTGGTACCTGCCGATTTATGGACAGATTGTAAGATCACAGTGGATTGGCCAAGTGATGAATATCCCCGAGATCCAAAGACAGGTGCCCCGTCAAGTGATGTGATGAAAAAGTACCAACAGGTGATAACATACCTGAAAGGGAAAATACCCCCGAAAGAAACAGATTGGGTGAAAATAGATCGAACCACCCAAGAAGCCAGTGAAACAGTACATTCTTGCTATGAGCGCCTATTGCAGGTGTTTAAACAGTATAGTGGATTTGAGGACATTGGAGACAAAAACATGAGTCAGTTTGTGTATCGGTTTGTTTACGGTTTGAAGCCAGAGATTTGCCAGATGATTAAACAACACATGCTGTGCTGGCAAGGGAAACCTATTGACGAGATTCTGAAATATGTGAAATATTGTGGAGACGATATTGAGGATAGACACAAGAAATTGCAGGAAAAAGTGATGTGGGCTCAGGTGAAAATGGCAGAAAAGCAGGGAATTAATTTGGAAAATCCGAGTGAAAATTCAGGAAAAGATTCTGGAACAAATGGTGATACTGGGAATGGTGGAAAATTTAGAGGACGAATGAGTAGAGAAGAAGCTAAAAAGAAATTTCCTTGTCATGGATGGAAAATTGGGGCATTGGAAGGACGAGTGTAAAAAGGTTCGAAATAATAATGGCCCAATTCAAAACTTAAATCAACAGACACAGAATGACTCACAGCAGGGTGTAAATCCCCAGAGTCAATTACCACCTCCACCTGTTCAGGGTAATGTAAGTAGAGCAAAACACAGTACAGACATCGGATATCCAGGAGGAAGTGGTAAGAATGATTATATGACATCACAATTTCTTTTGCAGGAACATTTCAATGAAAACTACTCATGACGGTGCCTGGGAGAGGGGAAGAAGGAGTGCGTACTTGGCGCATCCTTACAGGTAGATCAGTCTGGTCCATTTGTTGAAGGAAATGTGAAAGGTAATGATATTACTTTCCTTTTGGACACTGGTGCTACCAGGTCTACTGTGAGATCAGCAGACATCCCAGTCCTTCCTCTCTCTGGTGAAGATATCCAAGTAGTAGGGGTAGCTAATCAAAGAATTAGAACACCTCTTACCGAACCAATGGAAGTCAAAATTGGAAACTTCAAAGAAATGCACCAATTTGTAGGGTGCGATTCTAGCCCCGTGAACCTATTAGGTAGGGATTTGCTGTGCAAGATGAATTGTACAATTTTCTGCACACCGGATGGTGTGGCAGTTCAAACACCAGATGAAGACCATGTATATAAAATTATGGTTGCAAAACAAGGGACAGAAATAGATGAAATGTTTTCGATGATAACAAAAGATGAGTTGCCAGATGAATTAAAAGGTACAGTAAACCAAATAGTATGGGATTTCACCGGAAAAGAAGCAGGACTTATGGCAAAAATAGATCCAGTTCAAATTACTGTAAAAGAAGGTGCGATTTTTCCAAATACAAAACAATACAAAATGAGTGCAGAAGTAAAAGCAGGAGTCATTGAAGAAATAAATCGAATGGTAAAACAAAACATTCTGAAAGAAGTAATGAGTAGCCCATGCAATTCACCGATCATGGGACTAAAGAAACCTAGTGGAAAATATAGGATTGTTCAGGACCTGAGGAAAATAAATAAGATTGTAGAACCATGTTGTCATATAGTACCAAATCCTGCAGTAATCCTATACCAGATTCCTTGGAATGCAGGATGGTTCACAGTAATTGACTTATGTCAAGCATTCTTCTCAATACCACTACATCCAGACAGCCAGTATCTTTTCTCATTCAAATTTGAGAATAAAGTCTATGTGTGGAATCGTGTTCCTCAGGGGTACACCGAAAGTCCTTCCATCTTCAACCAGATACTGAAAAAGTGCCTTGAAAAGTTAGTGATGCCAGGAAGTTCAGTTTTAGTTTAATATATCGACGACTTATTAGTGGCGTCGACCACCAGAGAGGACTGTGTTGTTGATTCCATAGCATTATTAAATCTTTTGGCTGAGGAAGGGCATAAAGTCTCACCTGAAAAGTTACAGTTTTGCAGAACAGCTGTTAAATATCTGGGACATCAAATTGAGAGGGGAAAAAGAAGAATAACCTCTGAAAGAGTAAAATTAATAAAAAGAATGCAGATGCCTGTAACACAAAGACAAGTACGAATGTTCCTAGGAATAGTGGGATACTGTCGACAATGGATAGCAAATTTTTCCATGTTAGCTAAGCCCCTAATTAAAATGACCAAAAAGAAAGCAAAGGACCCTGTTGAGTGGGAGGATGAAAGTGTAGAAGCTTTTGTAAAATTGAGAAACGCACTTTGTTCAGCACCTGCCTTAGGCATGCCTGATTATAAAAGAGAATTCGCATTGTTCTGTCAAGAGAGAGAAAATTGTGCACTTTCTGTCCTAACTCAGAGACATGGACTAGACAGACGTCCTATAGCGTATTTTTCTGGTACATTGGACCCAGTAGCAGCCGCGTTGTCAGGATGCTTAAAAGCAGTAGCAGCAACTTGTTTGAGCATTGAACAAAGCGAGTCAATTGTAATGGGACACCCTATAAAAGTGTATGTTCCACATGCAGTTGTGATTCTGTTGACAAGAACCCGAACTCAGCATCTTACTCCTAGTCGGCTGACTAAATATGAGAGAATAATAATGGGTGCTGAAAATGTGACCATGGTAAGGTGTACGATAATAAATCCAGCAACCTTACTACCAGACCCATATCATGAAACAAATAAAATGATGAAGAAGATGAACATGATTGTGTACAGATTACAGAATTATGTACAAAACCACGCCCAGACATTGAGGAACAGCCTCTTAAAAAGCCAGATAGGGAGCTATTTGTCGATGGATCATGTCAAAGACATGAAGATGGTAAACTGACTGCTGCCTATGCAGTATGTGAATTAACTGGAATAGTCGAAGCATCCTATTTACCAGGAGTCAAATCTGCACAAGTAGCTGAATTAATTGCATTAATAAAAGCTTGCAAAATTGGGAGGAATCAGAGAGTAACTATATTTACTGATAGTCAATATGGTTACGGGGTCATGCATGATTTTGGCCAACTGTGGATGCAGAGGGATTTCATGACTTCTTCAGGATCCCCCATTAAAAATGAACAATTTGTAAGGGAATTGCTGGAAGCAATACAATCACCAAAATAATTGGCTGTGGTGAAATGTGCCGCACACCAGTCAGGAGATGACTGGGTGGTAGTCGGCAACAGATATGCTGATCTGGTGGCTCAATATTGTGCCAAAACCAGAACGTCAGTCAATAAGAGGGTGGAAAGAATGGGAATCAGCTGCCAACTTATGCTGTATATGCCACCAGAAACTTGGAATGAAGTTAAGAAATTGCAAGATGAGGTTGATGAAAGTGAAAAGAATCTGTGGATAAAAGTAGGTTGTTCCCAAAGAGGAGATGATGAAGTGTGGATCAGTGCAGATGGCAGACCAGTCATGCCAGACTGTTTACTCTCACAAATGGCTAGAATGCATCATGGAGACACACACATAGGGAGAGATGCAATGATTAGGCTGTTCAGACAAAATTGGTACAATCCCAAATTCAGAGCTGTCGCAGAGAGTCTTTGCCAGAGATGTCTAACTTGTCAAATGCACATTCCAGGCAGGAAAACGATAATTGGGTTTGGGAAGATTGGGAAGGCAGAGGGTCCATTCATAAGACTCCAGTTCGACTTCATACAGTTACCACCATGCAGAGGGCTGAAATACGTACTAGTCATAGTGTGTTTGTTTTCAAAGTGGGTGGAGGCTTATCCAACTAGGAGAAATGACAGCATTACAGTTGCAAAACTGTTACTACGAGAGCTCATACCTAGATTTGGTTTCCCAGTATCTTTGGAATCAGATAGAGGAAAACACTTTAACAGCGAAGTGATCCAGATAATCTGTGAAGCATTCCAAATCAAACAGAAACTGCACTGTGCATATCGCCCAGAGGCTTCTGGAGTGGTTGAACAATTGAATGGCACTATAAAGTCAAGATTGGGAAAAATGTGTGCATCAACATCATTAGAGTGGCCCGATGCATTGCCACTTGTCTTGATGGGAATAAGAAGCATTCCTGATAGAACGACAGGATTGAGCCCACATGAAATTATGATGGGAAGAGCAATGAGACAAACACATGTTCCCACAAACAAATTGGTAAATATTTCTGATGATATGGTTCTGGATTATTGCAAATGATTGGCTGACCTTGTGCGTTCTGTCTCTCATCAGGTTGGAGAAGACTCAGGGGCATATTAGCAAGACTGGCGATAAAATTATCGCCGTTTTAGCGGCAGGAAACTGCCGCTAAAACGGCGATAATTGGCTTGCTAATATGCTTTATAGAATTCAATAGAAGCCCAGGTTAGATGTGCAGGACATCTAACCTGGGCTTCTATTGGAATTCTATAACGCTTATTAGCAAGCCAATTATCGCCGTTTTAGCGGCAGTTTCCTGCCGCTAAAACGGCGATAATTTTATCGCCAGTCTTGCTAATATGCCCCCCAGTTTCCAGGCAGCCTGAACTAGAACATGATCTGAATCCTGGTGATTGGGTGGTAGTGAAGAATCACACCAGAGAAACGTGTCTATCACCCAGGTGGAGCAGACCTTGTCAAGTCATATTGACCACCAATACGGCAGTGAAGTGTGCAAGATTTCCTAATTGGATTCATGTAAGCCACACAAAGAGAGTACCAGAACCTGAAGAAGAGAATCTACAGACAACGCCAGTCACTGAAGAAGCTGAAGGTTGCCCAGCTGAAGAATCTCAGGCTAGAGGTTCGAGAGAAGCTGACGGAGAACAACCGAGCACAAGTCAGGATTGGATACCAGTGGTAGAAGTGCCTGAAGTATACCACAGAACAAGAAATCAAACTAAATTGAAATAAATTTTAGAAGATCAGATAGGTGAAGAAGAAACAGTTCAAGGTCAAGAAGACAAGACAGTAAAAGATCTTGAATTAAATCAGATAGGGAAAGAAAATTGGACTCAAAACAGTGAAGATCTAATAGACTTTGATGAGGGACAGACAGGTCTAGAAGAATCCGGTCAGGCTGCAGAAGTCCACAGTGCAATAAGCCCTGATCAGAAGCAGTTAGATAAAGAAGAATATAATGAAGAAAAAGGGGTCGATAAAAATGAAATTGAAGAAATAAACAAAGAACAAAGTCAACAGTTGGAAACTCACAGTGGTGTTGTTACAGAGAAACAAATCAGACCTGAAAAAGAACAAACAAAAGAAGCAGTAAACAAAGAAAACAAAGCAGTACTAAGCAGTGAAAATAACGAGACCACTGAAGAAGAAAACAGAGAAAAAGTGCCAACTAAGAAAACAAGAAAAGGAGATCATTGGCCGAGTGTCATTAAAAGAGTAAAGTACCACATAACAACCAGAAGTGAAGATCCAGAACAAGTACCTGAAGTGACAAGTCAAACGGAACAAGAGAAAAAGTCAGGAAAAAGAAAAAGTAAAAGACTGAGACTTGTGAATAAATAATTCAAGGGTCCTGACTGGACTTATATTATTCTTGAAGATTTTGAAAATTCAGAGTCAAGTGACAGTGGTGGCGAAGGAACAAGTGCAGAACTAACTTACGAAGAAGAAACAAGACCACCCTGACTAAGCAAAAGAACAAGCTAAAGAAAAGAAGAAGAGATAAGAAGAGCAATCTTCCTTGTCGAAAAATGCCTGATGATAGAGTTACTGGAAGACCAAAACGAAATTGTTGTAGAAGATGCTGTGCAATTTGCATATGTAGTCTAGTATTGGTGCTTATAGTATGGTTAGTCCTGATTGTAGCAGTCCCTTACCTTATGATAATAGATAAGAAGATTAATAATGACACCAAAGGGAGGAGAGCAAACATGAAGGGCAATAGAGTAGAACTAATGGCAGAAGATGAAGCAGAAATTCATCATGAAATAGCTGATAACGACACTAGTTTAAATGTTTTCACAAAGTTATTGTTTCAGTATGTAGACACAATGGAAGTTAGTAATTGTTATGTCTGTATGAAATTACCTGAATCAGTAGCAGAAGGATTAACATACCATCACTTACCATTGACATATGGCATCTCATGTAGTGTATTAACAAGTTTATTTTATAGAACAGGTAGACTACAGTATTATTATTCAAACTTAGATGTGATATTTTCTGAGGTTCCGATTCCCAAGAGTATGAACCCCGTGCTTAGTAGTCCAGACGCACAGTTTATGGGAGAGTTTTTCTTAACAATGAAATCAATAGACATAACCCATGCACATAGACACAATCTAACATGTTCTTTATTAGAAGAAGAGAAGATATTTTTGAATTTAGTAGAAGATAGAAGACAAGATTTCCAAAAGAAAGCTTCAGAGCATAAGGCTCATTTACCACCTTGGGCAGAAAAAGAAGGGAGTTACACACCTGGCAAGGCTCAAGCTGCTATGGCTCTGGATTTCGAAAAGAAAGGGAAAATTTGTCTACATAGGTTAAAGACTGACTATAACAATGTTTTCATCGGTACCAGTGAATGTGAACACAATTTTTTAATTCTGGGAGGTTGGGGACTCAAAGGAGGAACAGATTCAGTTTTTCCTGGAATCTATTATGTATGCGGGAATAAGGCTTACTTTAGGCTTCCTGCACGGTGGTATGGAAGTTGTTATTTTGGAATAGTTTTTCCAAAGATATACCACGTAAAAAGAAACACTGGGAGCAATGAAAACAATGGCGAATTAATACGTAGTAAAAGAGCTAGTTTTTCTGAAATAGTAGGTGATATATTTGGTGCATTGATACCTTCAGTGGGAATAATTCTGAACTCAAGGAAAATATGCAAATTGTCTACAGTGGTTGATCGTTTATCAACGGATACTGCTGGAGGTTTTCTAATGATTAATACGGAAATGGTTGCGATTAGATCTATGGTGATGCAAAATCGACTTGCTCTTGACATTCTATTGGCAAAAGAGGGAGGAGTCTGTAAATTATTGAGGACGAAACATTGTTGCACTTATATTCCTGATAAGAGTGCAGAAATTGGAACGTATATTCAGAACATAACTAAACTTGAGAAGGAACTTAAACCACTGGAAGTTGATAGTGTATGGGAAAGATTGACAAATAGTATATCGTCAATTGGAACCTGGTTTGCTAATATAGGGAAAGGACTTATAGGTCAAACATTAGTACCCTTAGCAGGGATAGCAATAATAATTTTGGCAATAACAATATGGTGCAAATGCTGTAGAAAGAATGGAACGTATAGTATGACGGGAAAAAGAAAGAAGAGAAAAAGGGATGAAATCGAATTAGAAGAATGGAGAAGTGATTTATACAAGAAATTAAAAGGAGACAGTAAGAATAGAAAAAGTAAAGATGAGAATGAAACGATTTGCTAGAAGTTGGCATCTGATTGAGGGAAGTGTTTTTTTGATGGCTCAGAAACGCCATCAGAGAGGGGATTGATGGAGCAAGGTTTCAAAATTGAAACTTGCTTGGATGTAATCCTACTCATAGTACTAATTTATTAAAACTTGTACTGTCAATACTAACATTTGCATTCACAAACACGAAAGGGATAGATGCTTGTCTATGTGTTTTACTAATGAATAACGCTTGTCCATAAATACAAAATGGCCGCTAAAGCTTGGGACTCTATTGCGCATGTCGCAACCTGATCACATGGTGTGACGTCTTTCTTTGCTTGGTGGGAAACTTCTGCTTCTGCGCAGTGTGCATTAAAATGGCCGCTCAATGTTCTCACATGCTTAAGCTTGCTCTCATGTCATTATTAAATTGTCGTTTTCTTAAAGGCTACTAATGCGGGATAGTATTAAAATTAAATGGGAACAAAGTAGGGAAAGTGGGTATACAGTGAAACGTTTTATTTGTGATTTTAATATGTTCTTCTTGCACTTTTAGTAATTCGTAAACTTGGGCCTGGGTTGGTGACTTGAAACTCGAGAGACAGAGGGTTCTGCGCATGTGTCCTGTGTGCCTGCCAAGTGAAGTCAACTTGGACGTCTCCCAAGGCCACGACCTATTGGCCGAAGATGATGTGAACTATGTTTCCGGAGGACAAAAATTGACACTTTTCGCCTGTAAATTGTATAAACATTTGTTGTGAGACGGGTGGGAAATAAAGTGAATGTATTAATTTGAAGGGGCGGGAAGCTATGAACAATAGGCTTCACAAATTAAGCCAAATTTGTCATGGTGCGAGAATCCACCCCCTGTCCCTGTCCAATTAGAGGTAGTGGTCCCATATTTTAGCAACATTAATGGGAGGTACATGGGCGTAGAAGGGTATAATAGAATATAGCATTAGTAATTAGTTAGCATTAGACTCTTAGAACATACAGAAGAGCTCCAGGCTGCCATGCTGATCGGTTGCTGACTGAATCCCTATCCAGAAGAGGTCCTGAGGAGGGGACGGCGGAGTCCATTAGACGGGAGAATCGAGGAGAAGTCGAGTGCCAGAGAGGGGAATGGTGCAGGCGTCGTTATAGAGAGGTCACCAGTCCTGTCCTGATCTTGAAGGAGGTCCTTACTCTTCATCCTTCCAGGGTCCTATTCTTTCCAACTCCTTGGCTAAGGGGCTTGGTTCTCGCATTTAGGTAACTATAATGCAACCTTTAGTTGCGCTGCTGTCTCTATCCTCTCATATTTCCTTAAACATTGTCATTTATTAGCAAATTCGTTCCTATGCTTCCTTTTTGGGTATTCTGATCAAATACCGTGTTTTCTGTATTTTACTCTGCTAAAACTTTAGATAAACATTTTAAAACTTCCTGACTCAGTGGTTATTTCAGGATTATGTACTATAGTGAATGTCACTCATTTTAAACTTCCCAATTAGCAAAGGATCCATTGGTAAGTTATTACTCTTCAATCAGAAGGTAATTGGTAGCAGGGATTTTTGATATGAGTACATCTGCCACCCAGCGTAAGTATTAGCGTAGTATGAATATATGGGCCCAAGTGAGTATATGGTGTATGTATGCTGTTTGCTAATATCGCGCTGGATCGGTATGAATGGGCAATTTTCTTGTTTCTTTCTCTTTCGACATGGAGACTAAGCAATCGCCTAGTAGAAAGCGAAGTGAGTTAAAAATGAATTGGAAAAAGATAAATATAGATACATTGGGGCCTACCTTACAGGCAATGGAGTCACAGCTGTCGGATAATCCCGGCAGAGACTCCTCCTGTTTTAACTTATGGATCATGTCCACCCTAGATGCAGTGGCTCCACTTAGGTCAGTCACCTCCATGAGAACATCACCTCCCGCCACTTGGTTCACAGTTAAACTAAAAATGGAAAACAGCAGATGCAAAAGGTTAGAGCGCTGCTGGCAAAAGGATATTTATAAGGAGGAGTTGAAGGAATTACACAAGTCAATGCGGAGGGCAAGGAGAGAAAACTTAGTTAACCGCATAGAGAGCTCAGGAAACTCTGCAAAAGAAATCTTTAAGATTGTCAGGTCTTTTAACAACCCGGCAGCATCGGATGGTATCGTCCACCCATCCCCCTCCCTGTGCGCAAGCCTGTCAGACTTCTTCATGGAAAAAATTAAAAAATTGTATTCCTCATTCCTGGCTAGGGCAAAGGCTGTGACTATACCGCAACATGCAACCTATAAAGCCTTGAGCTCCTTCATGGTGTTCCATCCTATCACAGCTGAGGAATCTTTGGCTGAACTGCAGAGATGCAAGTCAAGTTCCCCTGGAGATCCCTGCCCCCCACGGATTTTTAGATCTTGTGCCTCCCTGTTAAACTCGGTGTTGAACCACATCTGGAATTCCTTGCTGAAAGAGAGCATCTTTCCAGCTACTTGGAAACAAGCATTCTTACTACCACTGTTAAAGAAACCTAATGCTGACCCAGCCGTGCTAAGTAACTTTTGACTGATTTACCTTCTGCCGGAACCCGCAAAAATGCTAGAGAAGATGGCTCAGTGACAGCTAGCTGATTTCATCGAGGCGAATGGCCTCCTTCATGATACTCAATCGGGTTTCCGCACTGGATACAATACAGAGATAGCCCTGGTTGAAGTAGCTGAGCCTGTGAGGATGACAATTGATGGCGGCGCATCAGCCATGTTAATACTGTTAGACCTATCAGCAGCATTTGACACGGTTTCGCACCCAATCTTACTGGAAAGACTGAATCAGTCCAGCATTTGGGTGTGGCTCTCTCATGGATCCGGTCTTATCTTGAGGATCGTTCATAACAGGTTTTTTTACGACCATTTCAATCTACTCAAAAACCTCTAGTGTGTTGAGTGCCTCAGGGCTCTGCCTTGAGTCTCATGCTTTTTAATATCGATTTGGCACCACTAACAGCACTCATTGCTTCTTGGGGTGAAGGCGGTCTCTTATGTGGATAACACCCAGCTGGTGTTCATTTTTTAAAGAACAATCCACTGACGCCTTCCACAATTTCAAGGAATGTCTGATAAATATCTCAAGTTGGATGAATAGTACCTGATTGAAATTAAATGCAGATAAGACGGAGGTCCTGTTTTTAGTCAGTCACCTCCTCCTGCATCGTGCCTCTGGTGGCCCACAGATATGGGACCACTGCCTATTCCAACAGAGGCAGCAAGAAATCTTGGCATCAAGTGGGAAATGGACCTATCCTTTGGTGACTTCCCAGTTGAACTACCCCAATAGTTTTTATCTGGGGCTGCCAGCCTAGCTGATACACCGACTACAGATGGTTCAGAATGCTGTGGCACGGCTGATTCACCGAGTCCCTTTCCTCCAGCATATATCCCCCACCTGAGACAATTACATTGGCTCCTGGTGGCTAAGAGGATTGAATTTAAGGCATTGACCTTTGCTTTCTGAGCTATGGGAGATATGGGCCCAGGTAATCTCAAGCTTCGGCTCAGCCCATATCGACAGGAATGGACGCTTAGATGCAACCACCAGCGTCCCTCGATATGCCAAGGCCCGACTAGGGGGTAGGTCCTTTTCGGTCAGGAAGGCAAGACTGTGGAACTCTATGCCATCGTACTTGCGCCAGCTTGAATCAGAACACGAGTTTAGGAAGGCCTTAAAAACCTGGCTCTTTAAGCAGGAATAATATCTGTCTGTTTTTAGGTCACTGATGCAGTCTGCCTAGCGCAGGGAAACCTCTGTTTCAGGTAGCTGTGCGCTTCATAAATGTCTATTGTATTGTATTGTATTGTTACTTATGGAATGTCCCAAGGTGCCTGCCTTAGAATGTTCAGGCAGATGACAGTTATGGAGAGCGGATGACTGGAATAAAGAAGACTCTGCCTTACATCTTCAGTTGTCTTCTATTATTTATAAAATTACAATAGTTACATCTTCATAACAGAGCAATTTAGTAAATCAGTTTTACACCGAACTAGCTGCTGCAATGCTACAGCCTCTAGATCTTATGTCAGTGATGGTGTGTCTAACCCCAGAGCACACTTTCTAGTAGATCATTGTCATCAGATACTGAAGAGGCCATTCTCCTCCTCATCCACTTCATCTGCCATGACCTCAGCATTTTTCTTTTCACACGGCTACCTCCTTCCCTGTGAGTGCAGGTGTGGGGGCTACAAAATTAGACTTCCTGAGTGCTCTAAGCGTTTGCCCTGGCGGCTCACTTGCTGAGCTCCAACACATTTGTCAATGTGATTTCTAAGTGTTTGCACATGGTCAATGAATCCAAATGTGGTAAAATTGTTTGCAATTTTAGTGGATCCTTTAATAACATCTGTTAAAATGGTTCTAGTGCTAACTTTGCATGAATTAAACCTGTGCAGAGTTTTCTTATGTGGGCATAAAAGAATTGTTGTTTATCATTGCATTTTATACATGCTGCTCTGCTATGCATGTTAGTATTTCCTCACACAGATTATCATTCAATTATGTCATTGGGCTCACAGTAGTATTTTATCAATGTGAAAGGTCAGAATACTATGCTTTAGTAAATTTGTACCTAATTTTCAAAACGACATTCAAAATCTTGGCCCACTTTCGGGGTGAATCCACAATGTTTTCCAAAACAGGCAGGTTATCTAGCAATGTGTAAACAAAGAGGCCTGGATGTGGCAGAGGTAACATTTTATGTGGAGTTCAATTTCTCATGTTTAGTTTATACTTGGAATGCCGGAAATCTAGTCAAAGACTTCTTCTGGCCTTTCATAGAGGCAAACATCTATAAAGATGACTTATAATGTTCCTAGACTGGAATCCTCAGTATTAAACAATGGGGATACCCAGTACTGTGCAGAACCTGGGGACTATTACATTAAACGACCAGTGGCTCTGCCACAACACACTTGTCACAATTAAACTTTTAAACTTGTTTATCCCCTTCTATCGTGGGATTTCATTTAATGTTATATACAAATCTGTCTAATCACATATTTTTAAAAAAGAGGATGCAAGAAGGCACCAACTAATTGTACTATTTGGAAGCGTTTATATGAAAAAATCATGTATCATTGTGTCACAGAACATATACACATAAATATGAAAGTGAAACAAGGGAAGTGAGGTTTATTTTACATATATCACAACATAATACATTAAGTACATAAATACATGAAACCAACTACATTTAGGCACAGCATGAAAACATGGTGATAATCTCAGGATGACCTGGAATCCTATTCCTTCTATTTATGATGCTCAAATTGGATTGTAATGCTTATAGTTACAAGTCGACGTTTCGACCCTTGAATTATCGTGCAGTATGAGAGCATCAAAATAGGGTCTTCATCAGGACAAAAAAAGGATAGTCTGTGTATAGCCTTGTGAGTTTGGTCCCAGATGGAATCCAACAGTTGATTAGGGGGCTATTGAATGGCTTCCTCATAGAGCTTGTGAGTCGCTCATGAATACAAATCAGGGGCGGGCACAGCGAACTCTCAAACCATCTCTAGCGTCATGCGCTCAGAGACATCCATGAAATGCAGAAAATTGTAGGAGCAGTTCGCCTCCATACGTCTCATATAGTCCGTTTTCAGTCAAGAGCAAGCACAGTGTGTTCTTGGGCACCACCAAAGTTTGGATTTCAATTGCTATTTGGGATCAGAGCAAGTTCTAAATCCTTATTTGGTTTGAAGTGGCTTTGCTTGTGCCTGGGACTATTCCAAGATATCCTTTTCAAGATAGGAAAGTCTCTAGTCTGAAAGGCAGGGAGTTGAGGTCCTCCGGACATTGTGTGGCTACTTTTTTTTGATTGAGAAAAAATACTTGGACCGGTACTTGAGCTTCGAAATAAGAACCCTGCCTCAAAGTTGTAATTAACTACATCTATGTAACAGTTAGGGCTGGAGACTAGAAGTTTCCACAATTTATCTCAGTATGTTAGTTCTAATATGTTCAGTATAGTTGTACTTTTTTTCAATTAATAACTGCCATATTCTTTCTGTGTGTTACACCACATCTGGCTTAATTCCAATGAGCTGTGTCTTGACTGCTTGACCAAGCTACCCAGAAGAGCCTTTGGGGACTAACTTTCGAGTTCAGAAAAACTGCTCAGCATATGAAGATAAGGGTACACATGTCTCAGCTTTGATGTCACTTAGTGGTCCCTACAGCTTCATGGTTCAAGGGATTGACTTGACAAAAGGGGAAGCAACTGAAACCTTCAGAATAGGGTCAGAAACGAGTGAAAGTAACCTGTGTAAGATTCAAGGAGTAGCATGCCCTTTCTGGAGAAGAAGGTTAAATTCTACTTCCATGGAGCACCTGAATTCTCTATTCTTTAACAGATTTTAAGTAGACCGAACAAGAGTATGATGCAGACAATACTGATTTTTAAGATGGATTGTATCATTCTCTTCTTAATAGAGTTTTATGCTGTTGTAAACTTTCTGGGTGGTGGTGGTCATATACCATGGGAAACATCCTTTACCCTGCAGTCACGACAACGACCTGCCTTTACAACGCAGTCACTACCCTGACTACAATGTTATCACGTGTTACTTTACGACGCAAGTCATTACAACTACTTGCTTTAGGGGGTGCGTTGTTGGACTGGTGTTGGATTTTTAAGTTCAACGCCTTCTCTATTGTGGCGCACACTGAAGTTGGAAAATAAATGTATACTATTCCAGCGCCCCCTAAAGCAAGTCATTGTAACGAGTTGCGTGGTAAAGTAATGCTTGGCAACGTCGCAGTCGGAGTAGTGACTGTATTGTAAAGGCATGCGGGGTAAATGCAAGCGGGGTTCCGTCATATAACCCATACCATCATTGATCAACCTACTGGCACTCTTACCTGATTGGTCTGGCCATATTGGTGGACCTTGTGTCTGAAACATGTGAAGTGCTATACCATCTTTGGCTGGGGACAGCCTTTCAAGAGTTAGATAGTCACATTTTCAGGGTGCTTGAAAGTTCCACTGTCTAGTCAAGAAAAAAAGAGTGAAAATGTATCAACTGAGTTAATGATATTTTATTTATTATTACAAAACTAAAAGGGGCTCTGGGAGGCATTCCAATAGAGTGGGATAAAATGTCAGCCTTAGGGGACAGACAACCTAGTTTTGGCACAAATTGGCTAAAAAATATGGAAATGTTTAAATGTTTCAATGTATGTGGATTATTTTAGGACATTAATTTGTATTTTGACCGGAACTTTGTTACTTGGAACACTGGAATTTTTCTATCTTTACTTGAACACACTGTTGCTGAGTAGCTAATGACAAGTGCACTGGAGAGCCTTGCTATAAATTGAAGCAAAGAATTAAAGCGTGAAACGCGACTCAGGCATTGTCTTCAAGGATGGGGACACATGCATTACATATCATGATTCTAGCTGCCCTGGCTCAGCAGCAGGCTCTGTGTGTTGGAGGGGTGGTGGAACAAAGAAGTAGGAAAAGTACAGGTGGACTTCTGCACCACCACCTTAATGTACTTTCCTGCCTTGTTGCTTTGCACCAACATTCAAGGAGCGCACCTGGACATCTAAAGTTGCACCAGGCACAGGTTTCTGGGCATACTCCTGGGAAGGCTGGGTGACTTTTCCTGAAATCCTCTCAGGAGGAATAGGATGACCTGTAGAAATGCATAGGTTTTTTTCTCCTTAGGGAAGCTATTTTTAACTGCGGAGAAGGCCTTTCCCCTACACTCCCAGCAAATATGGGTGGGATATATTCCTCTTCTCACCCTGCAAGATGAGGTATTACAGCCCTGTCCTGGAGTCAATTTCTGCCCACTTCCAGTGTGGGCAAGTGTCCAAGAGGAGTTTGAGAATGCCCACACATGGAAGTGTTCTCAAATTTCCAAGGTAAACCCCACCTTTCAACAACCACTTCTCACCGCTTGAGTGGTGTTTTTGGCTGCAGATATCTCTGCCCTTATGATTTTCTAGCAGACATACAAAACATTGGTTATAAACTTCCATTTACAACTAAAATCACCTCTGTGAATTGGGTACGTTGCCTGGTTTAGCAATGCCCGTGGATGGTCAAACCATGTCGGACAGTTATCTGCAATCCACCAAATAGTCCTCGATGATGAAAGAAAATGTTCAGTGCTACATCTGTACCAGGAGAAACTGGACACCATCTGATCACTCCACTGTTCATCAATGCATGCATTCTTGTCCTGGTAATGCATACATTACTTTGATCATACCTCTTTCTCTTTTTGGGGGATAATCTGTGCTTCAAGTTATATTTCGATTTCCTGGACCATCACTAATTCCTAAATGTACATATTCTGGAGAATATATCTACATTGTTCATTTTGTTCGTACTTGAGGAGCTGTGACAAGTTCACACTTTGCTTGCTGCAGAATGAAGCAAAAGCAGCTGGACTCAAGGAGTGGGCGAGCATCAGTTGTCTACCCTAAAACATATATACGTGGGCATCTCCCAAAAGGCTGGGGTGTCTCCTCAGTTAGGCCTCAGAAAGCCAGATGAATATGTAAGTGTCTCACCTGTAAATGACATTCCCAACCCTATCGGACATTCAGATGCAACTTTCTTATCAGGAATTAACCTAGCTTCATTTCTGGTGGGGCACTCTCTGCCCATCTGCCACTAGGAACATTTTGGAGAATAATATGGCTTGTACCTAGCATATTGTGCAGGAATTGTATCTTTAGAAATTCACAAAGAATACCAAAACACGAGGTATATGTCAAAGTTTTAACTTTGGAAATCACATTTAGAGAGAAGATTCACTCGTGCTTCAATGTGCACAATAATAAAAAGGATAGAAGAGAAAACACTGCTCACTTCAGTGCCCTAGAGCCCAGCCTATCCGAACTCAGCCTGGTGGGAAATTCCTCCTCACCGAGGGCAGGCTTGGCAATGGTGGAGTCATCTCCCCAGTGCTGCCCATGTGTGTCCCTGCTGGACCAGTGTTCTGGAGCCTTGCACATTTAAGGGATCCCGCCTTCCTAGGCTATGGCCTCCTGCACTGCCCAGAACATGCATCAGGTTGTAATTCAGCACCAGAGGACATTATAGGCAACTCTCACCCTTACTGCCAATGTTAGACCGACAAGAAGGACAACTGCAGGTGTTACATCCATCACAGCTGAGTTCACATTTGTCTTTTTAAAAAAGTTATTTCTGAATTGGAGAACTGCCAGATACAGTCTTTAAAAAGAGAAATGTAAACGACACCAGCTTTTCTTAAGCTTTTCTTGTGTTTACGACTACTTATTTGTTCGCAGTCCATGAAAAGAGAGGAGTTGTTCGGTGAAGTCCCTTTCAGGCAGAAGGGGGTCTCTTACAAACAGCACACTTTCTGCTTCTCCTCAATAAAGACCCCTCGGTTCCACTGGTAGCCGCTTCATCTCAAACCAAGAAGGTGAGACATCTCTTTGCATTCCTACCCAGTCCAAGGCGGTAGTAGGTGCTTCGGCAGATGCCTATAAGTGGCATCCTTATTCTAGATGTATCTGTGAAGGGAGATGTATGGATGCATGGATACATGTAGAAGGTAAGATTACAAGGCACTTCGGTGATCACCACACACCCCTTATTCTATAGCTCTTCCCTGGCCCTCACTCTCTGTCTGTCCTTCTGTCTTCACTGATCGCTTTGATACCTTCATTGGTACAAACAGCTCCACTCACACCTTCTGTACAGTAGATGAAGTCGCTCCTGAGCCGCCTCCCCATGAGTCTTATCTCTTGACTTCTTCTTGAGGGGGGACCATGTGCTCGAAGCGTTGACTACTTTCATCCCTCAATGCTGTGTTTATGCCCCGAGCATCAGCCCTCTCATACAGTGGACATGTTTAGTTCTTGCATCTCTCTGGTCCAGACATTGAACTATCTTCTTATCTCTCCTCTACCCTTTCTGATGCTCACTCCTCTGGAATTATGGGTACACTAATTTGGTACCTCACTCCGGTGATCTCTCACCAATTATTTGTACCAGACCTACCAAAACTCCCGGACGATTGTACATTTACTAGGTGTGGTTACACACTCAGCAAAAACTGTTACACTCTATACATTTTCCAGCTACTTTAAGGAGGTGGCAATGTACTTGGTAAAGGGCCCAGAATCGGGGAGCTGCATGGGGTGATGGACCTTGGAATCCTGTGTGCTGCATGTTTTTGTCCCAATTCAGGACCTTCGTGATGGCTGGAGAAAGGGTTGGAGATACCTTCAGTTATTGATAACTCCAAACCAGATACCACCACCAGACACATTGTGATTGACCCTTTATGCTGTTCAAACCTTAAAGTGCCAAACTGGACATTTTCAGCCTTGCCACATTGCTTGGCAATTGTATGTTTTTTAATGTGGTCGTCACAGAAGGCCTGATTATGACTTTGTCAGTCCCGGAGTTGGCCGCCACGCCGCTGCCCTGCTCCAGGACTGGCAAAGCCGTCCTCACACAGTACGCCAGATTACGAGTTAAAATCCGGCAGGCGGTCAAATGCTCAAATGAGAGTCTTAAAAAGGCAGCGCCATGGGCCAACCAAAGCGCGTTCCAGCACGACATGGACTGTAAAGTCTAGGGCCCCCCTTGTTTCCTCACTGCCAGCATTTTCATGGCAGGCTCACCGCCACGAAACTGCTGGCATTGAGGAAACTCGTAATATGCTTGGTGCTACCGCAGAGGCACCACCAAGCATAATGCAGCCCCAAGCCTGCTGCGCTACCGCCGGGGATCGTGGATCCCCAACATTTGCATCGGTCTTGTTGCAGTCCGACAGCTCCAGTTGTAACACTGGGCGGGATGGGAATGGGCGGTGCAAGTGTGAAGCACTGCTGCTTTTGGTACTGGGCGCTGATATTGCAGCAGAGCGTCAAAACCGGCCCCCAATAACAAAAAAAACAACCTCCACTTCTGTAAAACCGGCCCCCACACTTCCAGCCTCCCGGGAAAACGCCCGATGCCAGCTACGGCCAGTCCGGCACTGGAGGTGACAGGTCTGCTGTTGCTTAGCTCAGGGAGACCAGAACATATATGATTAAGACACTTTAACATTCAAAGCAGTGAATTTCTTTATAATGTGACTCATTTCAATTTAGTATATTAAATGATGCCACTACATTGAGTGGCAATTGATAGAACTGATTCTAATCATGAACTTAGAAACCTCCTGCCCCTTCACCACTGCCCTGACAACGATGCTATTAGTGAACCAAGAAGGGAGTCAGTTGTCTTTTGCCCTCTGCACCCTGGAGCGTTATTAAAAATAGGGTAACATTCTAGCCTTTTATTTTTGAGCAGCGCACACTTCGAACTGGTGTATTTCAAGGTGCTTTCATGTGATGGTTAGGTAAAGGAAGGCACTGTGAAAAAAGCAATTGCCTAAGATCGGTCAAATGGAAGCCGGGATTGATGCAAGGTTTTCTGGTTTCACATTGTTCAATTCGTCCATTACATGGTTATCTCTTTCTCTCTCCTATTTTAGATCAAAAGTTAATGTTTTGTGCTTTATTCTTTCAGGCACTAAATCAATGCAGTGTGTTATATACACCAAGCTCTGGTCTTTTCACAAGGATGGGTGGGAGTAGAGTTAGGTGGTGCTTTATTGCGGAAGCTAAAATGATTCCTAGAGCATCCTCCCTTTGCTCCATGAAGCTACACACACCCTCAAAACTCTATACTTCCTTTCTAGTATTGGATAAGGTACTAAAAAGAAACATTTGTTGTAAAACACACCATATTTGCCATCTTTAAAATATCTTTCTTGTGGGAAAATCTCCCCTAAAACCACTTGCAGTTGTCAAGCTTGCTCAATGTGCTCGCTCGCTATTTACATGGGACACGATCAGCCAGTTCTGTTTTTATTCAAGATTATCCAAAATCGTGCTCTGTATGCATGACGTAAAAAGCAGACATTCACACACTAGATTGCAAAGTGGTGTTGCTAAAACACAAGAGGTATCTGAAGATATCCTGCATGAGCTACGAGTGTATTTTGTGCTATCATAGCCCGGCCCTGCTGCTAATTATACGCCTACAATAGTTGCCAGTCTTTCACTTTAATTCATTGCGAACTCCAGTACTGGCAAATATTTGCACACTTTGCACATTACGCACTTTCATGGAATAACCAAGAATTCATTTTAAAATTAGTTGTTTGGACTTTACTGGTTTTCAGAAATGTTTGCCATTTTGCACATTCAGTCCCCTCTATCTTTTTAAGGGTTACATATGAATGCTTGTGCTTCATTCCAGCACATGGGTTTAAATAATAAAGAAGCCTGCTCAATGACCCTCAGTGGCTTTTCCTGGCGGCCCTGCTCTTGGTCATTGCGCCACTCCTGCACCTGGCACTCTCCCCGGTACACCCCTGCACCTGGCACTCTCCCCGGTACACTCCTGCACCTGGCACTCTCCCCGGTACACTCCTGCACCTGGCACTCTCCCCGGTACACTCCTGCACCTGGCACTCTCCCCGGTACACTCCTGCGCCTGGCACTCTCCCCGGTACACCCCTGCACCTGGCACTCTCCCCGGTACACTCCTGCACCTGGCACTCTCCCCGGTTCACTCCTGCACCTGGCACTCTCCCCGGTACACCCCTGCCCCTGCTTCTCGCCGGTACACTCCTGCACCTGGCACTCTCCCCGGTACACCCCTGCCCCTGCTTCTCGCCGGTACACTCCTGCACCTGGCACTCTCCCCGGTACACCCCTGCACCTGCTTCTCGCCGGTACAATCCTGCACTTGGCACTCTCCCCGGTACTACCCTGCCCCTGCTTCTCGCCGGTACACTCCTGCACCTGGCACTCTCCCCAGTACACCCCTGCACCTGGCACTCTCCCCGGTACACTCCTGCACCTGGCACTCTCCCCGGTACACTCCTGCACCTGGCACTCTCCCCGTTACACCCCTGCACCCTGCACTCTCCCCGGTACACCCCTGCACCTGCTTCTCGCTGGTACACTCCTGCACCTGGCACTCTCCCCGGTACACCCCTGCACCTGGCACTCTCCCGGTACACCCCTGCACCTGCTTCTCGCTGGTACACTCCTGCACCTGGCACTCTCCCCGGTACACCCCTGCACCTGGCACTCTCCCTGGTATACCCCTGCACCTGCTTCTCGCCGGTACACTCCTGCACCTGGCACTCTCCCCAGTACACCCCTGCACCTGGCACTCTCCCCGGTACACTCCTGCACCTGGCACTCTCCCCGGTACACCCCTGCCCCTGCTTCTCGCCGGTACACTCCTGCACCTGGCACTCTCCCCGGTACACCCCTGCACCTGCTTCTCGCCGGTACACTCCTGCACCTGGCACTCTCCCCGGTACACCCCTGCACCTGCTTCTCGCCGGTACACTCCTGCACCTGGCACTCTCCCCGGTACACCCCTGCACCTGCTTCTCGCCGGTACACTCCTGCACCTGGCACTCTCCCCGGTACACTCCTGCACCTGGCACTCTCCCTGGTACACCCCTACTTCTCGCCGGTACACTCCTGCACCTGGCACTCTCCCCGGTACGCCCCTGCTTCTCGCCGGTACACCCTTGCACCTGGCACTCTCCCCGGTACACCCCTGCCCCTGCTTCTCGCCGGTACAATCCTGCACCTGGCACTCTCCCCGGTACACTCCTGCACCTGGCACTCTCCCCGGTACACCCCTGCACCTGCTTCTCGCCGGTACACTCCTGCACCTGGCACTCTCCCCGGTACACCCCTGCCCCTGCTTCTCGCCGGTCTAAAACACTTCTCTGCTAAGTAAGAATTTAAAGAGGTTAAATAGGTCTGCCTTGCTGCTAATCTCACGCCTACTAATTGCCAGTCTGCACTTTTTTATTCACGATGGTTTTAGGGGGCCAAGCCTTAGGTATGGCTGTATTTTAAAGCTTTTCCCTCCTTTTTTAATATAGCGGCTTTTACTTGTTTTAAACTGTCACTACGAAAATGTGTTATGAGATGTATGCTTGTAATGGTTTTAAATAACTGTACAATAAACTTACTTACTATCATTGACCATTTTGTGGTTTGGCATCAGCACCACTTTTAAACATAAATGCCTGGTGCAGGACAAAAGAAGTACTTTTACTCCCAGAGATACTTACCCAACAATTGCCGTTGAATGGAGTTGGTTGGGGAATATGAGAGCTCTTTACTTGAGCACATTCCTGTACGTTCCCACATCTCTGGCAGCATCTGCACCTGCACTGACAGGCATGGCTTCCCCTGCACAGTCCCACTCCTGACGGGGCGGACAATTTAAAATCCAGTTTACAAAAAGGCTTTGCATTTAGCCCCTGCCATGGGAAATTTATCAATGAGTTATGCATATCAGCTAGGGTTACCACCCTATTTTAGCATCTTTATAATGTATCTCTGGCTAGGTCATGGGTACTCACAAACATTTTCCAAGGTCCAAAATGTTGTGATCGCAGGCCACGTTGATGCCAGCAGGGTGGAAGGTGGGGAGGGGGGTGTAAGGTGAGCATAGGGGAAATGAAGCATGTAAATGTGAAGGCTGAATTGCACATTGTGAACCCAGAAAATCCCAGCTTCCTCACTTGACCAAATTGTGTGATCCTAGGCAATTGTTTTATTTCACTTTGCCTCATTTTTCTTTATTATCACATATAGAGGACCTCGAAATACATGACTTCAGCATAAACACTGTACAAACCCTTCTCATGTGCTTTATTCAATAAACTATAATGTTGTCCATGTTTAATAGCTTCACAGGCCACTCAGAGAGTGAACATAACTGACTTGCATCTTAGTTCACTATTTGACAGATTTGTAAGTATTTGTATGATTCGGTGGGTGCCATTTGATATTCCTGTTGCAGTTCTGCTAATGGGATGACCTCCGCTTCCACAAGTCTCTCACCTTGGAGAGACCAATGAGGTTCCATTTATCAAAGCCCTGTGACTTTCCCAGTATCCCTAACAATGTGTTATTCCAAAGGGGGGAGGCTAAGGTTACCTTGCCCTTCCAGCCAAGGGCCTAGTGTACCAAAGTCCATAGGCTACGTGTGGTTGCTGTGGGGATTGGAAAGTTTTGGGACGCAAGGTACCATATAATGCCTGAGGTATCCTTTCAGGAGCATGGGCAGTCTGACATGGTGGCAGGCAGGTTCTCCGACTGGGAGATGGGCTCACTGATTGATTGTAGTAAGCTGCGCCACACAGTAGTACTGCTGTATGTTTGGAAGTGCTACGCAAACAAATGATGGACGGAATGCTGACTAAATCATACATTCACCCCCAGTCAAGAGATCTGGGTTAAATCCATCGTTCTTTTGCTCACCATGCCACCCCAGTTTAGACCCAGCCATATGCAAATCAGTCTTGACCCTGTGCCACATGGAAACAGTCCAGCCCGAACTGCCAAGCCAGGGCCTCCCTGGACCGGAAACAAGCATCCTGGGACCGGTTTCTGGGTATTAACCTTCATCAGCCAGGCTAGCTTGAATCCAGTGGCACAGTGAGCAAGGGACCCACGACTGGGCATACCCATCCCACTTAGGGTAGAGATGCGGTCCTCCCAACTTTCTGTCCATTTTAGTCTTCGGATCAGGCGGTTCCTGCCTGATCCACTTCGGCATTGGCTCCAGAGCCAGAGCGAAATGGGAGGCTATTCTTTTACTCATTCACCCTGATTGTTAGGGAGCATGTTTTATTAACTTCTAAGATTGCTGCACTCCTAATAACCCATCAAACATATTCAACAGTCCTGATACTTCTCAGGACCTCATGCACAATCTGAATTTCTAGACTTCTAGCTGAGAAGGAATCTTGCAGATCAGCTTGCATTGATGTTTGACCAAAATCTTAGACTATCCCAGCATAGAATTGCTGCAAAAACAAAATTACACCCCAAATCCTGAATAAGAGCTGGAGTGCAATAGAATTTGATATCTGCCGCTATTGCAATAAGTATTCTGACTTGGTCAATATTTTTTGGCACTGTGATCAGGGACATCCTTCTGGGGTGAATCTTTGTCAGACTAAGGATGATCACCTAGTTAAAATGAAGCCTCATCAGCTAGGCTTTTCTCTCTTATCCTGCCAGCTCCTTATGTTTCACAAGGGTGAACAGCATTTTTTAAGAAGGCTTTATTTATGACAGAGAAAACTATACTGCTCTATTGGAAAACAAGGCTCAAGCCAAATGCAGATAAGTGGATGAAGAATTTGTCACCATTTTCTTCAATAAAAGAATGTCCCTTTTAGTTGCAAACAAATATTTGCTTTGAAAAGGTTTTGAATACATTTATGCATAGCTAGGTACCTTTTTTTTAAATCACCTTGTGTTATGATTTGTGAGATCTTGCCTGTGTCTGGTTTTGTCTTCTCTATGATGAAAATGGCACAATGTGTAATTTTGAACTGTAGATACTAGATGGGTATAAGTTATTGATTATAGTTTAGAAACTTCACATATGATGTGCTTCCACAATAGGATATCACAAGACATGTGGATGATCTTGCCCTCAAGTCATCTTGTACTGGGTTTTTGGCTGTGTTTTCAGATGCAAGGCATAAAAAATAGCGCTACTTACTTTACGCACCATGGTCAAAAGTCACCTTTGCACCAATTACAAAAACAGCCTCTACCTGGGCCTCCTTAACCACCTGCTGGGAAGGTTGAAGTTAGTTCATAAGACAGCAGCACACCTTGTCTTGGCATGGGCAAGTTTGACCCTGCCTTCCCATATTGGCTGGCTGGCACATTCAGGGTCTTCAGGCTCCTCGGTGTCTGGCCGAACCACTTCATGGAACTTCACTTCTGTCCTGATGAAAAAACTGAAAGTTTAACTGTTTATTTTTCTCACTCTGAGCAGTTCTCGTGGTCTCCAAACAGCACTGAGATACTTGCAGGATATACTTTTCATCATGCCCTTTCCTTTCTAGGACCCTGTCCAAGTCTCACCATGGCTATATGTCTTGAACGGGATCTACTTGTTTTTGCATGAATCTTAAGACTTTGCCATTGTCCCCTATGTAATTGTTTTACATTGGGGCCTTTTGCTCCTCCTTGGTTAGCACCAGGAAGCCAATTGTGCTTTCTAAATGGCATAAAAGAAATAGTAGTTGATGGAAGATATGCATTTCGTGATACTGTCCTCCCATTTCTCTTGTTTGCTCTTAAGTAATGCACAAATCTGGATGTTGTCAGCAAACATTTGGGTTTCGTAGATGCCAATGTCTAATCTCTGTCACTATATGCTTCCTTTTGGTTTATGTAGGGCAGAAAAACAGAAAAAATGGTAGATTGGATTACTGAGGAACCATACAGTCTACTATTCTCTTGTAGGATTTTGACACATTTAATTCTGAATTGTTGTTTATGCTGTTGTATGAATGGCTGAATTCCCTCTAGGGGGAGTGGTGTTCTAATAGGTGATCAAAATAAACTTGATGGGGCAGATTTACAAGCCCCTTGCGCCACTTTTGCGTCATTTTTAACATGGGAAAAATGACGCAAAAGTGGCGCAAGGGGCTTGTAAATCTGCCCCCTACTATTTAAGTCCCAAACTGCTCTTTTTTTATTTGTTTATTAACATTTTGAATGCAAACAGAGTAAACAAGGGGGCGTGGCCGAGATCTTGAACATGGGCGACACGCAAGCTCAGATCTCTGTCCCAGCTTAACAAGTATCCTGTATTATCTGACTCAGAGACTGGAATCGCGGCTCCCGGAAGGTGAAATACTCCTGGTGCTGCTGTTCTGAAGCAGAGGGAGAAATTTTTATCAAGTTGCTGAGGTGCTGCGACAAGAGCACAGAGCAGAGGAGGCCTGCTACCGATCCACGAGTGAGACTCCAGAGAGAGTGACGCCTGAAGAGGGAGGGAGGGCTAGGAGTGAGTGATCCCCCCCCCCCGTCAGCATCCCTGTCGTCGACTGAGGCTGGTGGTTGTTGCCGGTCTGAGGCAGCCCAAAGGACAAATCAACAGAGAGACCGCAGAGGTACTGACGATGCGGTAGGGCCTTGGGTCACGCCAGCCATGGAAGACCGGGGTTGACTTTGGGGCTTGGGAGTCGAGTCCAGGAGAGTGATGGTGGCGCTGTGGAGCACGAGAGAGACCCCGTCCCCCTAGGGTGGAGCCTACTCGAACCGACTGACACGGCATGCTGGAGCTACCGGCAGAGAACAGGGACCCAAAGCAAAGGCCCGCCCAGCAGCCAAAATCCTGCCTGAGGGTAAGGAGGGAGCCATAGTCCTGGCTGGGGGGAATGGGGTGATGAAAGTACTCCAGGAGGGGTGACGTGGACCTGCAGAGTGACGTGGGAGGTAAGGCCACTGCCAGGGCCCAGTGAGGGCGGTATCACAGGAGTGGCAGAATATTGGAAGCTGCGATTGAGCTCCCACCACAGCTTTCATCGGAACAGACCTCACCAGGACAGAGGAGGTAGCGGGGTGCTGCCGTTGGTCGTGGCAGGATTGAAGGACAGGAGCACTGAGGGGCCACCGCGCTCCCCATCTGCCACCGCGCTCCCTATCTGCCTGGAGGATGGTCTGTCTTAGCGACCCGTCCCCCCCTGTGGGGACAACCAAGATTGAGGCGGTGAGTCTGCCTCCAGTCGCCATACAAGAAGGCAAAGTCCGGGGACATCTTAAAGATTGGGGCGAGACATGTGATTTGGGCACTCCCTCTACTGGGCCAAAGAACCGGTAGCAGCTTGGGAAGCCCAAAGTGTGGGAACCCCATGGTGATTTGCTTTGAGGTGGAGCGATCTACTTATTGTCCACACACATATTCCCCATTGGGCTTGCTTGTCACACTTGGAAGCACTGTTGGAAACACTTCACAGCCAGCAGTTAACATGTTGCTTCAACAGGTTATTCAATAGGGCATCTACACCACATATTCCCACCAGCCTTGACCATGCCCATATAGTGTAGTGCACTGTATGGATCTCACCCTTTAGTCTCCAAGGTTTTTTCTTTAGGCTGTATGTAGTGGGAGTGTGGCTATTAGCCTCTGTTAAAATTATAAAGAGGGACTTGTCTAATATTGTGAAACCAGTGGTGTGCGAATTTAGCCTGCACTTCTAAGTAATATATTTCACAGTTAGGTGTGGTAGAGCCACCCTCCTCAAAGGGTTCTTGCATGGTCTTCTATTTTTCTCTAGTCTGCTTGCCTGACCATGGCAGCTGGATCATGAGAGAGTTTAACTAGTTTGGGACTGGGATATTTTGGATGAGGTACAGCAGATGGGGCAAGACAACCATCTCCAAGATTGCAATTCTGTTAGTAAATATTGCAAAAAGAACAATTGATAGACAGAATGCAGAACAATGTCATACATTCACCCCAGTACAGAGATCTGGGCCTAAATCCATTGTTTTTTTGCGCCCAATGCCATTCCAGTTTGGACCCAGCCATATGCAAATCCGTTTTGACCCTTCGCCCAATGGGAACAGTCCAGCCCGAACTGCCAGGCCAGGTCCTCCCTGGACTGGAAACAATCATCCTATGACCGGTTTCGGGCTTTCAGCCCTCATCAGCCAGGATAGCTTGACTCCAGTGGCATGGAGAGCACGAGACCCACGTGTGGGCATACCGTCCCACTCGGGGTGACAAATGCAAAAAGAACAATTGATGGACAGAATGCAGAACAATGTCATACATTCACCCCAGTACAGAGATCTGGGCCTAAATCCATTGTTTTTTTGCTCACCCTGCCATTCCAGTTTGGACCCAGCCATATGCAAATCAGTCTTGACCCTGTGCCCAATGGGAACAGTCCAGCCCAAACTGCCAGGCCAGGTCCTCCCTGGACTGGAAACAAGCATCCTAGGACTGGTTTTGGGCTTTCAGCCCTCATCAGCCAGGATAGCTTGACTCCAGGGGTATGGAGAGCACGGGACCCACGTCTGGGCATACCCGTCCCCCTCGGGGTGACAAATGCAAAAAGAACAATTGATGGACAGAATGCAGAACAATGTCATACATTCACCCCAGTACAGATATCTGGGCCTAAATCCATAGTTTTTTTGCTCACCATGCCATTCCAGTTTGGACCCAGTCATATGCAAATCAGTCTTGACCCTCCGCCCAATGGGAACAGTCCAGCCCGAACTGCCAGGCCAGGTCCTCCCTGGACTGGAAACAAGCATCCTAGGAGCGGTTTCGGGCAGTAAATATTGGCCATCTGTTTCTTTTCTCAATATTGATGGTGATTTTGTTTAGACATTTGCCAAAGTTTTCATGCCTCTAGATGCCAGTGGTATTGTATACCCATATATCTCAATGCGGACTCTTGCCACTGCATAGTCTACTCTAAGATGGGGGGCGTAGTTATCCTTTTCAGTGGAGCCATTGACAACTTGGACAAATTAATTGTAAGGCCAAACCGCCTGCCACAAATCATGATCTCTTGGACTATGGAATTCAGTCCAGCCTCCAGGTCTCTCACTACTAATATGATGTCGTCGGCATAAAGTGAAAGCAATAAGCATTGATGTTCAAATTTAATATGGCCTGTATTATTGCATTCTCCAAGCAGAGTGGCCAATGGTTCCCTCTCCAGAGCAATTAATATCGATGATAGGTGATATCCCTCTTTCGTTCCCCTTTCAATCTCTATCGGGTCAGATGAGTGGTTATTCACTTTTATCCTGGTAATGGGGAGGTGTCATGTAGTTCCAACCAATCAGCTCATCAAAACCAGGATCCTCTATGTCAATGAGTCAGGACCTCGCACCGCAGCCTGGCCGCATCTTGGAACTGATGCATCACCTCGGCTACGCAACACATCTTTGACACGGATCCATGCAGCGCTCTGCAACCAGGATTTAAGGTATTCTGTTCAGGGGGCATAACTGGGTCCCTGTGGCCAGCCCGCATTCCGTCTCAGTCGGCCTGAACTTGTGACTTTGTCCCGGTCCAGCACGACCAGATATCCCCACTAGTGACTTGTGCTTTTTGGTGCTATTTTTCACTATAAACTTTAAAATTTAATTTCTCCAGTTCTAAAAATTGGATATTTGTTGTTTTGGTCATGTTTTATTTAATATAGTCAGAGATATTTTTCTAACCTGGGGGCATATTTACAAGGGAAGAGGCAGAGTGAGGCATTAGCCTTTCTGGCTTAACGCCTCACTCCGCCACTTCAGAAACGCGGAGCTGCACCATATTTACAAGAATATGGTGCAGCCCTGCGTTTCCCCCTGTGCTGGTGCTAAACTTAGCAGCCTAGCGCCAAGGCAGGCATCCTTGCACCATAGTGTAAGGGTGTCTGCGTTCAGGGGAAGATTGTTTATGTCCCGGAAGGTTGCCCTTCCTGCACATTAACAATCTTTAAATCCCGTTTTCTAACTTCTATGTGTGCTGCTTCTATGTGTGCGTTTTGGAACTTATAATGTGTGCTGCTTAATGCAGCACACATACAAGTTCCAAAACGGCATTTTTAAAAAATGATTGTTTAAGTGCAGGAAGGTGGACCTTCCTGTACATAAACAATCATTGGCCATTTGCTGTTTCCATGTGTGCTGCACAACGAGGCAAACATGAAAACAGCAAAAATGAGAAGAAATTAAAAATGTCTCCTCGTTGCGCCAAGGAAAGACCAGATTTTCCCTGGTCTTAATTTTGGTGCTGCCTCCTATTTACGCCACCCTTGTAAATAGGGGGCTGCATCAAAATCAATGGGTGTTGCGGTGGAACGCCCACAGCAACACTCATTGCCCTTCCCTTTCACGCTAAGCATAGCGTGAACGGGGACCTTATTTAAAAGGCAGCGTTAAGCCACGTTAAGTGGCTTAACGCTGCCTTGTAAATAAGGCGAAACCCCTATTGCCACAGGAGCGTCGTAAAAAGTGACGTCCCCATGGTGATAGGGGCTTGTAAATATGCCCCCTGGTGTGGAACATTTTTGTGTGGTGTTTTCACTGTTTTACTGTTTGAAGTGCTGCACAAATACTTTACACATTGCCTCTTAGTTAAGCCTCCCTCCTGTGTTCTAAGCTACCAGAGGATGAGCACAGGTTAATTTGGGGTTTGTTTGAACCTTACCCTGGCTAGGATTGTGGTTGCTCCTTGACCTGGGTTTACACCCCAATCAACCAACAACCAAATTTCTAACAGTGGCACAATAAGTCCTGCAGGCCTAATAGTATCATTTAATTGACATGCCCTGGGTATATGGTATACCACAAAACAAGGGACTTATAAGTAAATTAAATTTGCCAATCATGTGTAAGCCATTTAAACCATGTTTAAGGAAGCGAGCACTAGCACTTTAGCACTAGTTAGCAGTGGTAAAGTGCACAGAGTCTGATTGGCCAACACAAACAAATTCAGCTAGAAATGGAGAATATATAGGAGAGTTTACCCCATTGCTGCTCTGTGTTTGCAGGAGCTGCAATCCTGAGGACAGTAGCCACATCATTCGTGAGGCATTAGTCATTATATTACCAAAACTTGATAAACTACCCCATTCATGTGAGTCCTACAGGCCACTCTCCCTAAAAAATACAGGCAAAAAAATAATAATCAAGATTCTAGGAGAGAGTTTGGTCCCTATGGTAAATGGCCTGGTGTTTCCAAACTAATCTGACTTTATACTGGGTAGATCCACAGCTGATAGCTTGAAAACACTGTGGTCACACACCAAATTGCCCTATATATTAATGCAGTGGCCATGTTCCTTGATGCAGCTGAGGCTTTCTACCTTTTCTTATGGCAGCAGTAGAGTGAATGGATTTGGGTAAAGATGTTGTCCAATGGATTAAGCTTCTATATACCCTCTGTAATGTGCATGAGTTAGGCCCATGTAGAAACGCTGCACATTTTCTTACATTGCCTGCTTTCTGCACAGCAACATTTTACTGTAAACTTTTGCACACATTTGCTTGCATACCCATGTTGGATTAGTTTCTCTGAAACTGCTTGGCTTGCGCATCTGCTTCATGCAACATTATCATGATGCTCTGAACACCGAGTACAAGGCCTTTACGCACGCTGTACAAATGTTGTTCTATTTTCATCCAATGGACGACAGGGCTATCTGCATAACCATAACAATGCTAATCTCCACGTTAATCGCAAGGATGCTTTTACTATAAATAATTAAGAATTTCCTGTGGTTAGCAGAGGAGACACTTCAGCTAACACCGAGGGTACCTGCATGCTTACGCTTCACCGAGCAGCTGCCTGACAGGGCTGTCCAGTTTGTGACCAGGACGGGGTCCTACATTCTTTCCTGCCAGGTAATGGGGTTGGATCATCCCATGGGGAGAGTCTTGGCTACACACCTACATACACTCTAGACAACCATAGAGTAGGGATTGTATAGTAGGAGTACATCTGATTACTCCTTGTATCATATCCCTGCTTATATACACTGTTTTAGCACCATGGTGGAACTATGCGTGCTATTTACCAATTTGGTGCTTGAATCACTTTCATCTGCTTCTGTCTACTGATTATCCCAGCACATGTATTCTATACAAGAATATCGTTGGTTCAATAAATATATTGAAAATGTCCCAGTGTGTATTCTCTGTATATTTCACTCAGAACAAGAGACCACGAGTGACTGAGCAAAAGGGTTCTAGTGTAGTGTAGCTCCTATTTCCCTAATAGGCTCTGCGCATTGGAATAATATCCCCTATAGGTTTGACATAGGACTATGGTCAGTATGTCCCTATCGAGTATATTAAACTTAATTACTTGTGCCAGCTAGCTCAGAGGCCACTAGAAACTCCTTGGATAACAAGAAGGGAGTAGTTTCTGGCAGCTGCAAAACATGACAACTTTGTTTCCCTTTAGAATCAGAACGTGTCCCAGAGTCGTGGAAACAATAGATAATCGTTTCACTCAGCTCAATCGTGCATGCTTAGTTTTCCTCAAAGTTACACAGAAAGAATAGACGGGTGTTTCAATAAAAGATTTATTGAACAGTCTTGTTTCTCGTGTAAGTAATATGTGCTGTTATGATCACAAGACAGTATGCGAGATAAATAATGTACAGCGTAAGCAGTAGAAATAAATAGTACTGCAATAGCATTATCTTTAGCAGATATTCATTTACATAAATAACACAGACTAAAAATGCGAGTACTCGTACGATGCATTTCTAAGCTAGTTCTACCCCAATGTACCTAACCTAACCTAGGTGTAGGGAGAGGTATGAAGTAGGTGAAGTATTCCTTACTACGGTATACTAAGAGTATGTTACGCCCAGTATGCCTAGTATGCCAAGAGTCCCTCTAGGTTCTAGTCAGCTCCATACCTTAAGAATGAGAGAGGTGGGAATCTCTTGCCAGACTCGAACTCCAACACCCCGCAAGGGAAGTCAGATCACTGGAAGCTGGACTCTCTGCGTGCAGGGATGACAGCGTCTTCTCAGTGCGTCAGGCCGGGAAACGGGCTCCTCTGAAGTCGAGGTCTCCTCTAGTTTACAAGGGCTAGGGAAGGTATATTTATACCTGAGAGGTACCTCAGAATGTTAGCATTGACGTGAAACGGACAGCGGAAGACATCATGAATGAACCCCTAAGGTATAATGGTTCATGCATAATAGATGAGTCCTTGAAGAAATCAATAGTCCTGTGCTAGGGAAACTCCCGAAGCCTAAGGGTCTCTTCTTCAAGAACTCGTTGTGACGTTAGGGTGGACGGATGTCGGAGACCATGCTTGTATTTGGAGTGCACGGTTTAATGCCTAAATAAGGACTGGGATTTTATGCCTATATAAGGGCAGGGCGAATTGTGCCTATATAAGGACATGAAACAGGAAAGCCCGTGTATGGACACCCTAAGAGGAATACAACACCCACTCCACTTTCGTGAGTACAATAATACTAAAATGCTAAACATTTAAAAGCCTAACCTTTAAATGGAGTACCGCATATTTCTAAAATATTTCATAAAACTATTTAAAAGGCATTTAAAAACCTATTAGAATGCAAAAGGTACTGTACATTTGAAGCATTGCTTTTCATTTCAGGCATATATATAAAATAAAATACAATATGAATGAAATTTAGCAGTAATATTTACATTTGATAGAAAATGATCGATAAGTTGTTCAAAAATCAAAGTCATTTCATGTCATGAAAATGAATGAACTTTTTAGACAAACAAGATGACTAAGTGTCTGTGGAAGTACCACGAAGTCTGTACTATAAGGCTAGTTCTACTTTAAGCAGATTGAAGTGCCATTTTAGTTAGAAAAAATGGAAAAAAGATCAGTTTTGGGAAGAGTTCCAAGTTTTTGTAGTATGAAGGCCAAATTGTCACTGCATCTCTGGAACACTGTGGGCTGAATCAGAGTCAGTTTACGGGTCTGGTGTAAACATGAGATCATCTATTTTTGTAGACAAAACATCGTCCACTGAAGTTGGTGTCAGTTGGAACACCTCGTGTAGTAGATTAATTGCACAGAGATGTGAAGCATCGCTTTCAGCATAGGTCGCCGCAGCAATGTTCGCTTCCGTTGTTACCTGTGTGCCTGTAGATCTTTCTCGTACCTCAGCAGCTGCCGGAAGCGTCTGTGAGATCTCAATGAATGCCGTCATCAGGATTGGCAGCCTCTGGGGACAACACAGAGCATGGGCCGTTATCGGGACCAGCAGAGTATCGACATCCGTTGGCGTTGCTGATGGAAATGTTTGACAGGTGTCCAACACGCATTCTACACCGCATAGCAGGCATCGTAGAACAGGTAAGATGCAATCTTGCCAGATTGGTCTGAATGACAGTAACCACGTGGTATTAAGGTCCCGTAGACGAGTCATGCCCAAAAGCTGTACTATTCGCTCACGGCATTTTCGTTCAAGGAGAGCTTTCTCCATTTCGCTCAGAGTGATGTCTGCGAATAGGCTGGCCATAGCATAATAGCAGGTAGAGAAATAGAATTCCGGCAACAAGTGCTAGAATTAACGGTATGCCACCAAACACCGAATGTGCAAAGTTCGGGATGTTTCCGAGTATTGCCTGGAAAGGTGCTAACAGACCGGAACAGATGCTCTTAAATACATGTACAATTCCTGTTGTATCAGACATGTTAAAGATACGTCCTATCATTTCCACGAAATGTATAGGGCAGTTTGTACGTATTAAAGTCTGTATCTCAGCCGAAGTCCTTGCTACTTGTAGATCATAGGTTTCTTTGGCCGAGGTCAAACGCACTGTTTGCTGTAAAAGCATGGCTTTCATTCTGATCAAAGTATCAAATCTTATAAAAGAGACGTTCAGCGAAGGCCATAGAGGTGACTCCCTGACTGTGTCTATTGGGGCAAACAATACTTGCATACAGCAAGTGACCCTGGAGTTGACCGTTACTAGATATGGGATGCCTGGCAACATGCCGCAGCAACTCTGATCATTCAACATGAGGTAACTCCCATTAGAAAGTTGTCCAAACGTTGGATTAATCACAGCAGCTGGTGTACCCTGCTGATGGCAAGACAAATTTGCCACAGAACCATTACAAGCCCCGTGTAAAGAAATGTCCTGACATACAAGTGAACCGCTCAGTGCACGTTTACAATGTGTACCGCTCAAAAACACTTCACGATCCCCACTCCAACATCTATATGTATACGGTAAATCCCAAGATGTCTTAATGTATTCCTTACCCAACCTTTCATATTTGCCTGCTTGCATTTGTTTGAGGCAATACTGAAACTGAAAAGTAGTCACAGGTAGTGTGATTTTGCCATGAATAAGCCATTCTGTAGCTGGTTTTTCTGCCACTGTGAATGGTAACTTTTCCAGTTTTTCAATGCTCAGCACTGTATACTTTGCTCCTCTTTGTGCCAGTTCGATCTGTTTATCAGTGAGATTGTATTCTGCAAACAGAGCCGTTGTGTTGATAAAACGCCAAGGCACATAGCCCGCTCGCAAAGATTGCAGCATCCAGCTTAATAACACAATAGAACGTAACTGAGATTGGCCTTGTTGTAACATCGCCAAATCTTGTTCCAGTATGTCGATAGCAGAGGATACAATGCCGTCCAATGAATATATTCTGGAGGACAAAGTTGTTAACCCATTGTCGACCACAGAGAGGGTTTTCTCTAAATTAATACGATCAAGTTCACGTATTCGTTCTGCGGCCTCCATCTGTGACACTTTCCATGCTTCATTATAGGCAGCATAGATGCCGGCATATATGAAACGTTTTTGACGCGGTTTTCTTGGTCCAAGCAAGAATTCCCTAAGGTCTGCGCTTCTTTAAGTAAGGACAAGTGCTGTTTCACATCCTGTAGTGTAGATATCTGAAGCCAATCCAGGCATAATTTTCCTACACTGTATGTTGTTACAACCCCCGGATGCTGTCTTTGGACGTATCTTGGGTCTGGCCTATGAATAGTAAAGCCCTGAGTTTTATTCAGGAATCTTTCCTGACAGTTGTTCGTGTCTGTGGGCCAGATCAACCATTTTTTCCAATCAGGATTAGATCGGTTGAGTTGTAGTATATTGTCAACTGTCACCACTGCCTGTGTATTATTATCACTGGCAGGTGTTGGTACAGAAGGTGTCTTCATCTCTTTGATCTTGGCTAGTCCAAGACAAGATGTTTGTTGGACAGTTTCATTCAAAAACATTATTTGTTCAGGGATCATACAGGCTCTAAATAAAGCTTCTATTCCCTGCACTTGCCAATCTTTAGTACCCCAGACAGTTTTTGTGTCTATTGTGTCTTTCCATAAGTCGAAACCCTGTCTAGACAGTTGGGCAATAAATGTTGCAGAGTAAATTTGTTTCGTATTTGTTAACATAATTTTCAGTCCTGTTTTGTTTACATTTTTATAGTAAAACGTTTCTGGATCAGATGTATTGTACCCTGAAAAATATGGAAACTTGTTAGCAAATGTTTTTGAACTACCGTGTGGTGGTGTAGGACAATGCTCCCATTGGTTAAACATAAACACATTTCTAGGGTATGCAGATTTATGCAAATAATGATGACCATAGTGGTTATAGCAATACAGCTTTTCATAGTCCGATGAACCCTCTAAATATTCATTTTTAGAAAATGCAGCAGATTTTTCTAGGTCAAACATTATGTCGTTAACAGTCTCAAAGTCCCAATCATCAGAGTAGGTACTGGACGAAATGAGATCACTTAGTGAAATTTTTAAACAAATGTGGAATGTTCAATTGTTCCGTCGGACCGAAGATATCAAAATCTGTTTTGTCCCACACTATACCATCCTGTATAGGAACAGCTGTGATGTTCACTGATGACAAGTCTCTTGCTTCACGATGGGAAGATTTATGAGGTTTCAAAAGTACGTTCACTTCTTTTCCTTCAGTATTCACATGGATGTATCTGCCACTTATAAGCACGCTCACAGTTGTAACCAAAGCTAGCCAGAGCAGGAAAACAAAAAGTCCAGATGTAATCCAGAGTTCAATCCATGGAGAAACCAAATAAGTCTTTTTCAGAAAGTGAAGAAAGTCTTGTACTTGCTGCTTGAATTTCAATGATGCTGGCATCGTTTCAGGTTCACTCGGATCTTCTGAGAACGTATCAAAGTTAATGAAATAGCCAGAAGCAGTTCTGTCAATTGTTGAAATTGCATCAGGATTTGTAGAAATCGCTGGAACCAGTTGATCACTTGCTACGTTGGTGTAGACAGGTGTATTTGGACGAACTGTTACTTGAGTTTCAAGAGGGATGAGTTCCATAGCATTGTTGCTCAGTCCTTCATCTGTTACTGCTGAATTCTCGATGGTTATCAGTCTTTCAGTCTGAACCTCTTGGATAGTAGTGAGAGGAGTGCGTCTGCTACTAGGTCGGAGTCCACGAGGCCTACTATTTAGTATTGGCCACATACTGTGGTTTGATGAGGTCGATGGACACAAATCTTTTCTCCTTTCTTCCAGCAAGGGGCGGCAGAAGTACTGTTCTTGTTCCTTGAACTGCTAGGACAGGTACTGGTTGTCTGTTAGAAGGTCCAAATTCCTTCTTGTCCGCAATTTTTTCTCTGACTAGATCCCCAACTTTTGGAATCCAGACAGGCCTTGCTGGGACCGCCGGTTTTTCCCCAGTGGTGGTTGGCTGTAGGAATACGTTGCTTTGTTTCGTTCTTAACTCATTCAGTTCCTGTAAAACAGCCAAACGATCTTTGATATCAAACGTTTTATTTTCCACCACTGTGCCTACGTCATCGAGATCTGGTACCCACATTCTTGTCCCAAATAGGACCTCATATGGAGTGACCCCCACTAGAGAACTTCTTGGCAAATTATTTAATGAGCGTTGGACCCCATAAAGATGTTTGACCCACCCATCACCCGAACCTAATACCCTAGCTGTTATAGACTGCTTTATGTCCCGGTTTTTCCTTTCCACAACCGAATTTCCCTCAGGATGGAATGGAGAGGAGTACCGCAATGCAACGCCCAGACTGGCCATGGCTTCTTTGTAAGCCCGAGAGCTAAACGCAGGGCCCTGGTCAGAATGTAGCGTGCCTATTGCGTATGTGCTGATAAAGACTCGCAAATCTTTTATAACAGTTCGAGCGTCAGCCGAGCGCTGAGGCCATATCCATAGGAACCTAAATTCAGTATTTGTGGGATTGCATTTGTCCAGAAGGACGCATGCGCGTAGATAGTCTAATGCTGTCTAACAGTGGTGTCTGTACTGGGCAGCTACATTCGTAGCATGGTGTCTGGTGGTGTTCTGCATCACGCTGTACCTTACAGTCTATGCAGTCATTGATGAAGATGTGAATCTGTGTATTCATTCCAGGACACCAGTACATCTCTTTTAACGTCAAGATTGTTTTAGAGATCCCTTGATGTGACAGACCCTCCCCCAAATGTGCTTCATAAATCAAAGCTGCTCTACGTTCCATGTTTGGAATTACCCTATCCCCCACTCCAGGGATTCGAGCAAAATGAACGTTGTTCGCATCAATTACATAGGAGTACTTGAGTGGAAACTTTTGTGGTAATGCTGCACTGCTGCCCTTGCTTGAAGCATTGACAGCCAACATTATTTCACCGTCTATTTTTGTTTTTGAACGAGTGATCGCAGCTATGGAAGCCGTCTGAACAGCCCCCTTTGCGGCTTCGTCAGCCAATGAATTCCCTGCAACGTGAACGCCATCACGTTGATGACTCAGTGTGTGGATCACGTGAGCCTTTGGTAGTTCGTTTTTTAACTGAACTACTTGTTCCCAAAGCATTTTGTGCTTTATTGTGCCACCTTTCGCATCTTTGTAACCATTTTCAAGCCAGGTTTGTATATATTCATTATACGACTGTACACAGTAAAAGGAATCGCACACTATTAGTGTGGGAAATTCTCGATCTGTACTTTCAAGTGCCAGTTTGAATGCTTGTAGCTCAGCTCGCTGAGCTGTACAATCTCCTAGAGATTGAGTTTTTGTGACCATAGGTCTGAAGATGCCATCTCGCATGCGACCTTTAACGATTGCACACGCTGCACTGTAAGCTTGCTTACCCCCTGTTGCGGGTTGTGCGGATCCGTCAGTGTAAATTATGAATTCGTACTGATCGAGAGGCAGAATCTCAGTGGGCAGAGGACATTCTTGTTCATATTGCAGGAATGCTTGAGTTTTTAAATCTGGATCAAAAACATATTCAACATCTGTTGCAGCAAGAGAATTAACCCATTGTATCCATCTTGGATGTAATGCTTTAGCATTTGGAATGCTTGCTTTTGTGACCGCTTCTAAAGCTGGCACTGGGGTTACGACAATAATGCGTTTCCTTTGGGCTAAGGCTCTTTCTTTTGCTACAGCGGTTTGAACTGCTGTTAGAATTTTTTCAGTTGAACTGAAGCGCATTTCCGCTTGTGTGTACAAATGAGATTTGTATGCAATTGGTATTTTCTCACCCTCATTGAAGGTTAAGTAGGTGAATCCGCATTGACCCGAAATTATTCGGATCACCAAATTGCGTTGACTTACGCGTGTTTGTAAGTGATTTGTTGCTAACATGTTAGCCTGCATTGAACGCAAGATTTCTGTGTGTTTTTGTGTCCAATTCTTGATTGAAAAATCAGGTTTGATTAATGCATTTAGAGGTTTAACCCTTTCTGCGTAGTTTAGAATGTAAGTTCTACCAAAGTTTAGGAAACCCAGGATGGATTGTAAGTTTTTTAGCGTTTTTGGAGGTTGGAGCAGCGCACATTTCTCTAGAAAGTTAGCTGCCAAGCTCTTGCCTTCACTTGAAAGCTCATATCCTAGAAATAGGACATTGAGATGGGCAATTCGGGACTTTTTAAAGTTGAACTTGTAGCCCTCAGAGGCGAAGCCCAGTATAATGGTGCTCACCCTGTTCAAGTGTTTGTCCAGGTCATCGTCTGTCAGATAGATGTCATCGACATAGGACAATGCCTCATTGTCATAAATTTGTAGTAACTCCGTTACCCTCGCTGAGAATAACCCTGGGCTGTTCTTGAACCCTTGTGGGAGTCGACAAAATTGACGCTGGGTCCCCATTATGGAGAATGCTGTTAAGTACCTGCTTTCAGGTGCTATGTTTTGACAAAAGAAACCATTTGAGATATCTAATGTGGTTTTATATTTTTTACGCACAATGTTATTCATTAATGCTGTGCTATGTGCATTTTGCACTGCAAATGTTTTACAACAAGTGTTTAAGTGTCTGTAATCCAAAACTAGACGATAGGTGTTGTCTGGTTTGGAGACAGGAAACAAAGGATTGTTCATTGAGGAGTTGCATGTTTCAATCACCCCTTGGTATTCAAGTTGATCTAAGATCTCCCTGACCTGTTTTTTAGCTTCTTGCTTTATTGGGTACTGCCTTTGTGCAGGTGGTTCATGTTTCAGATGTATTTTATGGTGAGGTGAGTCCTCATCCCATCCTACATGATTTTTATATAATGCTGGGGCCTGGGCTACTGCCCATTTCCTGGCATATGTATATTTTAGATGAATTGGAATATGGTTGGAGAAGGCAGGCATAATAATGTCCTCGCCGTGTGGGCACTCCCTGACAAATTGTGGTTGCCAGTCTTTTTCTGCTAGAAGTATGTCATAGCCCCTTGAAAGTTTTTCCCAAAAGAGTGCTTTCACCTGTCTAGGTTTGTCTCCCTCCATCCGGAGTGTTATTTCATATAACTTTTGTGGAGTACTAACCCTGGTGTCTACAGTCTCTACTGTGATGTACTCATTCAAGTCCACTATCTCCAGAAGTTCCTTCAGGTTCTGGTGAGCTATTGTGACTTCTGCTGCACTGTCCAGCATTGTCTGAGCCCATTCTCCGTTCTTGAGTTGTGTTCTCAGTATTCTCGGCATGTCTGATCTTTAGACCTGCTACTTTCTTTTTGGAGAATTGAGGTTTTGTTTTATTTTTTGGAGCATGTTTATCTTCCTTGGACTTCACGCGTTCTTCTCTATGTTCCGACCGTCCTCTTCTTTCCGAAGTCTGTGATGAGATCTGAAAGGGACGAGAGGAACGTGTATCAGTATCTTGATACCTGTCAGGCTTTCTCAAATTATCCCTATTCCTGAGGTTATACCTCCTTTCAGAGGGCTCCTTTTGAGGAGACCTACCTCGGGATTGAGAACGTTTCTCGTTTGAATTTTGTTTATTAGTCTCCCACTTCTTTTTAGAAGATGTAGGAGTTTGTTTAATTGAGTCCTTCTCAGGACTTTCAGATAGTTTCGGCTTCACTGGTCTTCCACCCAAACTATCGCTGCCTAATTCTGCATAAGTTTGTTCAATTATTCTGGGTAGTTCAGTTTGATGTTCTGTAACATCGAATTCCCTTAATCGTTGGCGGATCGCCACTGCTGCTGCCTCCCCTTTAATATTAGATAATATTATTGTTGAGACCTGGTCGAAATTTTTCAGTAATTTCATACCTAAATTCAGAGCAGACTCTGCCCCGTATTCGTTTTGAATTTGTTTCAGGACATCAGGTATTACCGCAATTGATGGAATACCATGTGTTTTAGTATAGATGGCAGCAAAGACTGAGCCCCAAGTGGTACAGTCTTCCAGTTGTGGTGTGATCCCCATTGGTAAACTGATTGTTAGGATTCTGTGTTTCTCATACGGGCTAGTATTTGGAAATACTTCTTCGATTTGAGCAATTTTTTGAGCTATCCAGAATGGAATTTGCTCATGTTTTGTGGGCATTTTACCCATGACTGCGTAGAGAGTCTGTGGTATAATTTTTAGTGTATTCCCCTGTTGAGGAGTTTGATTTGGAAGTGTCAATGGTTGTTGGACTGTGAAAGTCTGCATGACATATTGGACCAATTGTCTGTAGATTTTTATTATTTCTTGTAGTTGAACAAGTAGTTCCTTGTCTGACATTTCTTCAATGTCGGGATGAGGTGTATAGCCGGCTAGAATCGGCCATGTTGCTCCTGGTCTACCTAGTGGACCGAGCCTGGTAATGTTTCTGTGATGTTTTAGGGCGCCTTTAAACCAGAGCTGATGCTCCTGGTATGTTAATGGAATTTCAATATCCTCGAAAGGAATATATTCCTCTGGTGGATCATCTTCTTTGTAGAAGTGAAACGTGTGTGTTACTGTATTTGATTCAGGAAATATTACCCATGAATAGAATACCTCTGTCTGAAAAGATTTGTGTGCCTCTATCACGAAAACTGCTCTACCGCCTCTTGGTGGCAGACCGTGTTTTATAAGTTTTAGAGTGATGGCTCTTCTTAAGTTTTGAGGGATGTCTATAACACCCTCCTCGGTTTCAATAAAACCTGTGATATTATAAGCTGTTGCAGCTGGCTGATCCGCAGCACCACAATTTCCGGTCTCAGTGTCGGAGCCAGGCATTTTGTTTTTTGAAAAAATGTAGAACAAGTTTCAAGGAAACAAAAGATAAGGTGCACAATATTTTGGAACACTGTATCCTTCAACGTTGAGCAAACCAAACAGCTAATATATAGGGTGTTTCCCTATGTAGCCGTGGTGGATACTTAACCCTGCCCACTCCAGACGTCTTTTGGAGTATATAGGTAGGGGTCTCTGAGAGAAAAAGCACAGCTGAGTTACTCAGTATCTAGCGTTAAATTACTGCCTTACCAAACGTTGGGCGCCATGTAGTGTAGCTCCTATTTCCCTAATAGGCTCTGCGCATTGGAATAATATCCCCTATAGGTTTGACATAGGACTAAGGTCAGTATGTCCCTATCGAGTATATTAAACTTAATTACTTGTGCCAGCTAGCTCAGAGGCCACTAGAAACTCCTTGGATAACAAGAAGGGAGTAGTTTCTGGCAGCCGCAAAACATGACAACTTTGTTTCCCTTTAGAATCAGAACGTGTCCCAGAGTCGTGGAAACAATAGATAATCGTTTCACTCAGCTCAATCGTGCATGCTTAGTTTTCCTCAAAGTTACACAGAAAGAATAGACGGGCGTTTCAATAAAAGATTTATTGAACAGTCTTGTTTCTCGTGTAAGTAATATGTGCTGTTATGATCACAAGACAGTATGCGAGATAAATAATGTACAGTGTAAGCAGTAGAAATAAATAGTACTGCAATAGCATTATCTTTAGCAGATATTCATTTACATAAATAACACAGACTAAAAATGCGAGTACTCGTACGATGCGTTTCTAAGCTATTTCTACCCCAATGTACCTAACCTAACCTAGGTGTAGGGAGAGGTATGAAGTAGGTGAAGTATTCCTTACTACGGTATACTAAGAGTATGTTACGCCCAGTATGCCTAGTATGCCAAGAGTCCCTCTAGGTTCTAGTCAGCTCCATACCTTAAGAATGAGAGAGGTGGGAATCTCTTGCCAGACTCGAACTCCAACACCCCGCAAGGGAAGTCAGATCACTGGAAGCTGGACTCTCTGCGTGCAGGGATGACAGCGTCTTCTCAGTGCGTCAGGCCGGGAAACGGGCTCCTCTGAAGTCGAGGTCTCCTCTAGTTTACAAGGGCTAGGCAAGGTATATTTATACCTGAGAGGTACCTCAGAATGCTAGCATTGACGTGAATCGGACAGCGGAAGACGTCATGAATGAACCCCTAAGGTATAATGGTTCATGCATAATAGATGAGTCCTTGAAGAAATCAATAGTCCTGTGCTAGGGAAACTCCCGAAGCCTAAGGGTCTGTTCTTCAAGAACTCGTTGTGACGTTAGGGTGGACGGATGTCGGAGACCATGCCTGTATTTGGAGTGCACGGTTTAATGCCTAAATAAGGACTGGGATTTTATGCCTATATAAGGGAAGGGCGAATTGTGCCTATATAAGGACATGATACAGGAAAGCCCGTGTATGGACACCCTAAGAGGAATACAACACTAGAACTGTTACCACAATCCCTGAGGGGTCTGGGTTGTCCTGTTCAGTGGTTGCCAGAAACCGTTCACTCACTGTTTGGGTTAGGGGGCTTTTGGTCGCACTGAGCGCTAGCTGTTCTCTAGGCCAGCATATACTGCGGGGTGCATTGAATCAGTCTAAGCACCTCGCCCAAAGTTTATGTTGTCCAACAAATGCACAGATCCTATGAATTAGTAGGAACTACACGACATGGCACCGCCAACGTTGGCTGGATTCTTAATTTATGGATCTCCTGAGTAGTTCAATCATGCTTTCTCAGAGATTCCTACTCACCTCCAAACTGGAGACGCCAGTGGTGGTAAGGAAAGCCACCCCAGCTGAGTAGGTTGACTATGTATTGGCTACTTATCCCTAAGGCCATATTGGCAACCCGTGTAGAGATCTCACCAGTGGGTGGTTTGATTTGAACTGACAGATTCCCCCTGATTGTGTCCTAACTGAGAGCACTCAAAGCAGGAGGGCTGGAAATGGGGCGCCCTGAGCCAAAACCCAAAAGTACCATCCCCCTGTTACTCAGAAGGGGCATTGGAACCCTTCCCCCCTTGCTCTGGGAGTTGTCTGTGTCATCATTAACCTCCCCCTCACTCTGCTGGGTAAACCCTGGACCACTCTTCTTGGGGTCACTCCCAGATACCTTCTTTGATACTCTTATGCTGACCCAGAGTTCCGCCTCCTCAGCAAGCTTCATGGGGTCAGTCAGCTTACTGTCAATTAAGTGCTGGCAAAACTCTGTAAAGCAAACACCGAGCATGTGCTCTCATGTAATCATTAACTTTGCTGTCCTGCACCCAACCATTCAGTGCCTTGCAGGAGTAATCCTCATTAATCTTTCCAGGATTGGTTGGGGAGCTTCTGGTTGTCCCTTAACCTTTGGCGGTACTTTTCAGGGATCAGCCCAAACTTCGCAATTAAAATCGCTTTCACCTCTGGAGTGATAAGTGTGTCTCACAACACAGTAGGCATGTGTTTTGACAAATCCACACTCCCCAATGCACTTCTGGGATCTTGTGAACCCTCAGGGCTACCTCATAGGCAGAAAAGCATTTGTCAGTATTGTCTCCTACCAGATAATTCGGCACCAAATCTTTGGGAATGTGAACTCTTTTGTCTCCTTTGGACACTGTGGAAATGCTGCCACCATCACTGCTAGGCTCTGCCTGGCCTTGATATCCAGCTCCTTAAGCCTCAGTTAATGGGCCAATAACAATGTATTTTCCTCCAAGTCCCATTCAGCCTTCTTCTCTTCTGCCTCTAACTTTAACTTGGCCATTTTCAGCTTGAATTCCATCTTCTCCCTCCTCTCCATTATTTCTTCTGGGAACAAGTTGCAGTAAGAGACACTGCTCCCTGCCCTAGCAGGAGGCTCCATTTCAGGGGTCATATCACCACCTTCCACTGCAGCTGGTTCCTCAAAAGGGTCCTCCTCAGGCCCCTCAATCTCATCATCCTCTTCTGAGCACAGCGCTACCTGCAACTGAATAGGGTGTGTTATGCCTTCACATACTTATCACCTCCACATTGTCAATGTAGCCAGCTTGGAACCACGGGAATCAGGAAATTTCATGCACTTCAAAGAACCTTTCTAGAAGCTTCTTCCAACTTCCAAACAAAGGACACCAGGGTAAAAATATAGGACTTTCAGACCCATTCTTCAGTTCACTTCTGGACCTGCAGAGGAACTCTCAGAGGACTGTGTGTGACTGTGACTTGCTGTGTCCTCTCCAAGACTGCTCTGCTGTACCTGGAAGGACTGCTTTGCTGCCTGGAGCCAACCTTGAACCCTCATAGGTTGCACTATTCCTTACTAGTTCTGTATGCCACTACTGTTTTATTGTTTTAGAAATATCTTTATGTAATGCCTGCTCCCATTGTGGCTTGCTCTCGCATTGGTTGTTGTCTTTACCTTAGGGACCCGCCCACCTCTCCCTTGGGGTGGTCCTTCTCTGACTCGAGGGCTAGAATGCTTCTTGATTCAAGCCTCATTTTGCCCAAGGCTCCGCCCTATTCCAATTCAAGTCTATTTCTATTACACGGGCCTTGGGAGCATGTGCGACTGTTCGGCAAGGAATGACTTGTAGGATACACACTCCCCAGTATGCCACTTAAGTATACGGTGACCCAATGACGCTTTGATACTCTCTCATGCCAGGAAGGTTTCCTCCTCAGCTGTACTTGGTTTTGGCCCCCGGCTGAATCATGGTTTAGATAGACTGCTGTCATTCCTGCTTCCTGATTTACTGCAGTATAATGCCTAAACGTACAGCAACCCGTTGATGCTCAACTTATTAAGCTCCCAACAATAGACCAGTAGTTGCCCGTAGTAGTCTTACCCTGGTAAGTCATTGACAAGTTGTAGACTTCACACAGCCTTCTTCACATAGCGTGATCCTCCATATTGCACATTTAATTCCTTTCACAGCAATGTAGAGAGTAAAGTATTATGTTTTGATTTACTCAGTGTGCATGCTCACTCCTGCATTACACGTCCAACAACATTCAGGTAGTCCTGCTCTTTCCTTTTATTCGGGTTATTCCCACAACAATTCCCCTCATTGTTTTTTCTGTTTGATTCAGAATGTCCCTGCATTCATAGTCCTGATGAGATCCCCTTGTCCTTTTAATGGTCAAAACGCCATTGACAGACCAGCATAGCGACAAACATTTGTCTGTGTACATTCTCTCAACAAGACGTACCAATAATCTCTCAGTAGTTGTCTGTTACATAGCAAAAGCCTTTTTCTTTACTACTGTAGGTTATTATTGTTTTTGTGCTTTGACACTAGGGACACATTAAGCACGCTATACTCATTACCTGTTCTTCCAAAGATAATACTTGTAATTCTGGGCGCAGTCAAGTCTTCGTGACTGGACAATTGTGATTGCTCTACTGCATAGTATTCATAAATATTCTTTTTCTTTTACAGTGGTGTCTGTTGTAATTTTGTTTCATGTGCACAATAAAAGTGGTTGAGTTTTCAGAAATTATTCAGGCCTAGTATGTGTTGGAAGTTCTGCTAAAATATCTTTGAGACTTCTTTTTGTCCTCTTTTCTCTGTATTATCATTTTTATACCATACTTATGCAAACCATTGTAGAATAAAGTTGCTTTACACCCAGGTACCCATGGATTAAGGGTTGCTCTTGTAGCCAATTCATTAGCCCTTCTTTTGAGCCCTGCATCTTCACCCAAACAAAGGGACTACCAGAGTGACTCCAAGGGCTAGTTTTCTGGTCTCTAGTTCAGAGCCACATGCACACAAAAAGACTTCCACCATCTTGAAGCAGCACTTGGATCCAACCTGAGTGAGTCCTGAACCCTCAAGTTGTGTTGCACGCACCAGCCCTGAACCTTCGATTGTGGTGCTAAAGGTACACAATTGGCCAAACCCAAAAAGGAGGAATTAAAAGATTTTTGGCCAAAAACTGATCTGAGAACCAGGAGAAGACTGGGACCAACCTTCTTGCCTATCCACCCAAGGTGCCCCACTGGTCACACCCGCTCATATCAGGTGTGTGTTTTAGGGGGGACATGCATACCATTAGCTTATATGGGGACAATGTGATTGTAGCTCTGACAGACCAAGCAGACTAAATGGCTGAAGTTAACTACCATTGACTAGTGAGACAGGTGAAAATAGAGTTGCGGACTTGGCAGTCCCTCCAGTTCTCTTGGCTGGGATACATCGCTGAAATTGGTATGGCTATTCTACCCCAAATTTTATACATATTCTAAGCTCTTCCCACAACCCCACCAAGGAATCTACTGATAACCATGCAGTGAGAGATTGATAGTTTTGATCGAGGAAGGAAATGACCATGCATGGTGCATGCCTAGCCACGTCGATTGGATGCTTTGGGATGCTCAATATTTTACAATAAAACCAGCGTTGCAGCTCAGATTTCTGGCATAGTCGGAGAAGCCCGTATGCATCCAGACACTGCTGGGCTACCCCTCAGATATCATAGTCTTCAACCCACGGCCAGTAAGGTGAGACTTCTCGCCTCGCGGCCACTTGCACTGAGCATGGGCAAGCGTAAGGGAGTGGATTGCCCAGACCGTAGGCCCTGTAAGAAAACCCTGTACAGGCCTACCAGTATTGATAATATGTTGGAGCGTCCAGTAGCAGTGGTGTCTAATGAAATATCTCTGATTGAACAGCGGTTGTCCTTGGGCCGGGGGGTATAGGAAACACTATAGCTGCTCCCAGGAGTACCTCGCAGGGCGCTATTGGGTGCCCTGAAGAAGAAGCCATTACCGGTGCGATTGAAAGTATAGCATGTTCCATTCACCTATTAGAGCTACATGAGTTACATGAAGGTAATATTACGGGAGCTAATCATGGCCCCCTGGTACGTGATTTGAGACAGGATAACACTATCTCCTTCACTGAGCCTGCACCTAAACGAAAGATAATAAATATGAGGGCATCACAAGTAAAATCTAAAGGACTCGAGTCAATGTGAAAGGGGGGGGGCAGTAATAAGCTTTTTCCTTCTGTTAACACCTTCATGAAGGAAGTGTATAAAAACTTTTCTAAAATTCTGGAGGCACAATTACAGCATATTAGCGAGTGTCTCGAGAAGATTGAGGCACTTTTAATTGCACCGCTGAGCATGGGTGATGGTACTAAGCAAATGCGAGCTACCTCTGCGAATGGGGTCACCGGCAATGGAAATGCACCCAAATTTACATCTCAGATTAGGCCTTCACAATGCTCAGGTGGCAGGGTCTCAAACTGGGGAGGCATTTTACAGACTCTGGAACCCCAATGTCAATTGACTCACCTCCCACCTGTAGTTTCGTGGATTAGAATCAATGCCACTCAGGGATCATTGGGTATTGCTCATGACATGAACGGTCTCAAAAGGAGCACCGCACAAGGAGCAATAAAGGACCAAATTTCCCCAGATACCTAAGGAGGGGGAGGCATGGTCACAGATAGTTTCCAGCACCAAAAATCTAAACCTGCCCCCTAATTCATGCCCCTTTGTCTTGATAATGGTGGGGGTTACTCTCCTGCAAGTAAATCAGGTGAAATCATGGGGGGAACTTTGAAACAAGGTTACGAACTAGCTGAGCATACATAAGTAATTTGATCCAGGGACAGCTGTGACGTCCTAATGGTGCAAAGAGTGGGTTGGGTTGGACCGTCAAGGAAAAATATAGATAGGGTCTAAGTTGTAGTTAACTTAAGACAGATATGGTGAGGAGACTACTGAAAATTCACTCATTGGAACTTTCAAAAAAATCTAAGATTGCCACACTCCCTCTAGGATATTTTTACAAACTGATCATTCAAGGGCCTCATGATTACTTGAGTCACCACTTTTAGCAGGCGGGATGGAGCTTACAGTGCCAAAATTGATATGCTTCCCTTTCGGACTGTAACAAGGGGGACTGACAGACCACTGTGACTTCTGGAGAACATTCTCTGCCCACTTCAGTGAGAAGGCCCATTATTCCAAGACCATGGAATCGGGTCTCCTCAGTGGCGGAGGGGGAAACAATATCCTGTATTGTTGGTGACTCTGATAGCGCAGACATCTAGAATGAAACATACCGTTCAGCCACGCTTTGCCTAGCTTCCCCAGCCTGGTTCAAGAGAATTCTGCCTCAACTCCCACTGCTTTAATCCAGCCTATTAAGACCTCCAGGCTGGAAATCTTAAGCTGGAGCATTGCTGGTCTTTGTACTAAGTTTTTAATGCCTGATTGGCAAAAATTTGTACAAATGTATAATATAATGTTCTCTTGCAGGGGACCTGGGAAACTAACTTGAAAAACTTTTATGGTTTTACATGTTTTAGTCTTCCCGCTATTTCATCTTGCTCTGGTAGAGCCTCTGGTGGACTGTCAATCTGGATTAATATTTTGTTGGATGGACTTGCAGAGGCTGTGAGCAGCCCGGGTTCTGATTTTCAAGCTGTTGTCTAGAAGGGGGCTCTGACGTTACTTTTGATTAACTTTTATAATAAAGATTTTGTGAGCGTGCCCAACCAAAAATTCCCCATTTTATTCTCATGTATTTCTACAGTAGAGGATGCTAAATCCCAGCAAGGTCAGAAGTTATATATTTGTCAAGGGGATGCTAGGATGGCATGCCAGGAGTCAGGAGGTGTTTTAGTCCCTGCCAGTCAACCCAATGAATGGGGTAAAGAACTATTGGCTTTAATACATCTGCCGACCTGTAAAATGCTATGGAGGAGTTCGGCAAGGATACTTAGGGTCTGTCCACCTTTAGAGGAAGGAATAATCCCTAAATTATAGATTATATTTTGAACTCTTATAATCTGAGGGAAATGTTGTTGGATGGTGCAAGGTTTCCAACTGATTATGGGGACCACAATTCAATAGAAATAATCCAGAAGGGTCCTCATAGGGAAATTCACCAAGGGGTGTTAGGCCTTGAAAGTCTGACTGCATCTACTGACAACCTTAGGCTATGTTGGAAGCTGCCTGATCCATCTAAATTCCACAATGGGATAATGGTTGTAAACCTCCAGATGATCTTGAACTGTCTAGGAGAGAACGATGTCAGTGGAGCAATTGTTACTTCCTTAGTTGTTCTCTGTTAAAGGATAAGACTCAGTCTCTCTAAACCCATTAGACCAGAGTCTGGGTGCCCCTGATGGTTTCACCACGAATGTTCATGTGTGAACCGACTCCTTCGTAGGGCTTTAAATATACGCCCTAATGATCGCAGTTTAGTGGCCTCTCAGCGTAGAGCTTATAAACTAACTATAAATAGGAGGAGGGAAGATGTTATCTCCCAGCAGTGGTCCCTTCTAAGTGATACTGCCCACACAAAGGACAGCAAGGCTTTTTGGAAGGCTGTCTTACGCATGCAATGTTTAGATCAAGGCAGATCCTTGACTAGTTGTCACATAAATGGGGGGGCCTGGGTGGCACATTTTGAAAACATTTACTCTGATGCTAGCCCGATTTGCCTGCAGTTATGGCATGGGGCGCTCCATCTTTTCCATCTATCTCACTGCAGGAGGTGAAGGCTGACACCCAGGAGACTGCGGGAGGGAAGGCGCCTGGGCCTGATGGTTTCCTAGTTGACATTATCAAATGTAATATGGATCTCTGGGCACCACTGTTGATGAATGTTTATAACAGTTTGAATAAGTCATTGATCCCCCGCTCCTAGGCCTCTTCAGTTATTGTCCCGTTCTTTAAAAAGGACAATAAGGGAGAGCCTAAATGGTACTGCCCAATCTCCCTTTTAGATACACTAGCTAAAATTTTGGGCAGAGTTTAGTATAATTGAGTAGTAGATTGGTTCAGCAAAAATATTGAATTAAACAAATGCCAATACGGATTTCGAAATGGTATAGGGACGATCGATCAATGCCTCAACTTAAACCTGATTATCAGGAAATACATGGCGGCCAAGCAGTCGCGAATGTACTTACCCTTTATAGATTTAACAATGGCCTTCAATTGTGTTAATTCGGCCAAGTTGCCTTGCATACGGACACTAAGGCCTGAGTCAGGTTTGGGAAAAAAGAACTCCCTGATGAATTTAGTATTGGTCAGGGGGTTCGCCAGGGGTGCGTTTTAGCCACACTACTTTTCAGTTTGTACATTAACGATCTTAGTAGGGAGCTTAGTAAGTGTACTCAGGATGTCCCTTAGTGAATGGCGCTCCCCTACAGCATTGCTTTACATGGATGACACAGTGTTATAGTCACTCACACCCCTAAAGCCTCGTGCCAACTAGTATACTCCTCTGTTAATTTTATGACCAGGCTGGATTTATTTACTAATTTTAACAAGTCTTATATAATGACCTGTGGCCCAAAGCGTATGCAACCTTTAACTACTGTGGTGGCTAAAGACGTCTTACCAAGCATAGCTCATTCTCTTATCTGGATGTCACTTATAGTTCACCTGGGACATGAGCTACACATATTGCAAACAGCAGGACCAAGTTCTCCAGGGCTCTAGGGCCTTTGCTTAGCCTTCCGTCACCCAAGGGAGAGTGAGCACTTACACCTCTTTCGCAAATATATTCTGCACAATGTATACCAATAGCAACTTATGGGGCAGGCATATGGGGTCTGGGCAATTTGGCTACCTTCCAAAGGGAGAAAAATCGATTTTGAGGAGAGTCTTGTCAGCCCCTGTGTCAACTTCTAGTTTCATTTGCCACAATGAACTGGGTTTAGATTTCTTGAACGATTTTATATGTAGTCGACCAATTCTTTTGTGGCTATCTATTTGGGTAGCATAAGTTAAAAAAATCACTGGAAGCTATCGAATTGGGTGATATTTGTTTAGATAGAATGCCCCTTTCAAAAAGTAAGTGCAAGCTTTATTGCTGAAGCGAGCAAAAGAAGAAAGGATTGTTGCAGGGTTTCTTTCCTATAACAGAACTGTGTTTGGAACCAAAGAACATCAATATGTTGGGACTGATTCACCATATCACCTCAGTATCCATGAGCCCGAGTCCGACTAGCTATAGTGCCGCACCTGCCCTCCTAACCTTACCAGGGAAACAAGAGAATTGGCACCCCAGAACACAACCCTCTCAACCCTCTCAGGGAGTGGGGAGCAGGGACACCCCTGTTGCGTCCCTTTTGTGATTTTAAAGAGCTCCGTCATTTCCCCATTTATAAGGACTCTAGCCTCAGGTTCTTTATATAAAGCTCTTACTGCACCATTAAACCTATTCCCTATCCCTTTCGTATGCATGGTTGCCCAGAGGAACTGCCAAAAGACCCTATCAAAAGCTTTTTTGGCATCAAGAAAAATTGCCGCTGTAGGGTCTCCTGACACTTTAATTACATTAAATAGGGTAATAACCCTTCAGATATGCTCAATTGTGCCCATGCCGGGGATAAAGCCATGCTGTCCCTCGGATACTATCCTGTAAATAATTTGCGATAAGCGTGGGGCTAGAATTTTGGAATATATTTTAACATCCCTGTTAATTAAGGTTATAGGGCAATAGGAGCCCAATTCATTGACTGGTTTATCTTTCTTTGGAAAAACTATGATCTTTGCAAGAGCCCAGGATTTTGGCGACGCCGCTCCTTCAAAAATCTGTAAAAACGAGGATGTCAAAATTTCTTTTAATTCCTCCCCGAAGATCCTATAGAATTCTGTGGGGATTAGATCTGGCCCTGCCGCTTTGCCTCTGGGTAGGTTTGACATTGCTTCTATAATTTCATCCCAATATAATGGACAGTCTAAAGTCTCCCTTTCTTACTGCGACAGAACCTCCGTTATTGATAAATCCAAGTATTGGCTTATTAAATCCTCATATTGACTCCCTTGCCCCCCCATATCTTCGGAGTAGCGAGTCTGGTAAAACTTTAAAAAAGCTGCTCTAATTTCTTTTGATTCTGATACCAGCTAAAGTATAGGATCCTGCACTGACATAATTTCACTGCGTGTAAGCTCTTGCCTTGTTCTTACGGCTAATAGATGGCCGACTCTTTTACTGCACTCCTATATTTCCTCGCAATAAACTAATGTTTTATCTAGTGCTTTTTTTATTAGTTTTCCCTAGAATGCTGCCTTGGTAAGGGCCACTTCGCCCTGGGCTTCCGCAACACCATTGTCCTTTCGTAAGGCGTTGACCAGGCCTTCTTCTACCTGGGCCATATTTTGCTGGTTAAGCCACAGCTGATCGTTTTCCTTTTTCCTTTTTCTATTTGAAAATTGTATTGTTTCACCTCCTATACCTGCTTTTAGGGTGTCCCAAACTATATCCAGTGAAGCTGCACCCATATTTCTCTGCTAAAAATCTGGGATCCACTCCTTCATATGTCCCTTGGACACCTCGTCTATTAATAGGGCCCTCTCAAACGTCCAAGTGGATATTTTTCCCAGAGGCCCTCCACCCTCCAATTGTATTACCAATGGGCTGTTCCGAAAGACATCTTGGAAACCGCTCGATTGAACTTTTATGCAAGATTGTAGATGATGCAAAAAAATAATCCAACCTTACATGCTTCTGATGCGGGGTGGAATAATAAGTGAACCAGTGTTCCGACGGTCTCTTTATAGAACACGTGTTGCACAGTCCATGTATCTGGCACACATTTCATAGTGCTTGGAACACTCTGAGCTTCCTTCCCTCATATTTTTTGTCCCGTCCCCAATCACAAGCAAGATTAATGTTAAAATCTCTGCATAGGATTATAGGAAGTGGCCAGTGTACTAGCTCGTTAGATATCCACTCTAATAGGGACTGATCGTTTATATTTCTACCATATTAGGAGGAAAAAGTAAAATTAGGTAGCCCTGGAGCTCTACAACTAGCTATAACCCAGCGCCCTAACACAGCCACACGCACTTGTGTAGTTTGTATCACTTTATTATGAAATAATATTGCAACCCCCCTGGTACGAGTTCCCTGGGTCGTAGCCACCATTATGCTAAAGCCAAGGTATTTTAAAAGACCCTTCTGTGTACCCTCTATGTGAGTCTCTTTCAGGCAGACTATGTCTGCCTGTACTGCGAGCAGCCACTGTGACACCATCTGCATCTTTTTTAGATCATTTAATCCACAAATATTCACCATGGCTATCCGTAATCTTCCCATTCTCTTAACTTCTTTAGTTTACCCCATGTCTTTTACCTCAGTTGTATGCATACATTTCCAAACAACACAACAAAAAACCCTGCGCACACCGTTACCTTTCTTTGTCCTCCCGCACCACCCTCCGTGTGACCCACCATACTGTTACCTCCCTCCCTCCCCACCCCTCACCCCCCCAAGCACATGGACAATCAGACATAGCCTAAGCGATGTGCAACTGATGTGCCCCGACATCTCCCTCTTCAAATTAATAGCTCATAATCCATTTCCGATTGCTTAGCCCACCTTATGATAATTACAGTCAATATATATAACATAAGGCTCGTCCTTTCATTTGGAAGGGCCCTTCCCTACTTTTTTCTTAATTTCTTCCAGGTATTCCTGTGCTTGCACCTCAGATGTAAAACTGCGAATTGTTCCTTTAAAGTTAATCTTGAGTCTGGCCGGATTCTGGAGGAAGACCTCAGCCCCTAAACTTTGAAAGGGAGAGAACAGCTGCCTTACGCACCAGTGCCTTTCCACTGTTGCGTGTGCAAAATCTGGTCTGACGAAAAATTTAACACCGTTAGTAGATTTTGGAGCATTAGGGTGGGCTTGTTCAAACACCAGCTGCCTCAGCAAAACGTTTCCGAAAAAACCCACCATAGCTCTTGGTGTCTCTCTTGTATTTTGAGGGTGTTTTTTCAAGAATAACGGAAACCGGTGTGCCCTCTGAATTTCAGAGTCCCAATCCCAATTTGTTTGGTTGGGGAAGGCATTTTTCAGAAGGTTGACCATATAACTTCTAGGGTTGATCCCTTCCATGCCCTCCAGAATTCCTAGGAAACGCAAATTGTTCCTTCACTGGCAGTTTTCTTGATCTTCTAGTTTAGCCATAACATCTGTCATAACTGCACTCTGGCCGGCAGCTTGCAGCTTCAGCGATACCACCTCCGCTTCCAGTGCCTCAATTTGTGTTTCAACAGTGACTAGGTGTTCAAAAATGTCTCCACATGCTTTATTCAATTTGCGGATCCCTGTTTGAACTTTTTTTGTGGCAACTCTTGCTCTGCGTCCTTCATTTCTGTTTTCTTCTTGCACCTGTTTAAAAGATGTAAGGATAGTAATCGAGGAGGGCCCTTTGCTCATTGTAATCTGCTCAGCATCCTCTTCTGCCCCCTCCGTTTGAGGCAAAATCTGAGTGTCTGAGTTATCCCACTTAAGCTGTTTACTGACAGTTCTTTTCGCGTTTTCTTTCTTCCTTTTCTTTTTACTCATTGATTTTTTCCTTTGTGTTTGTTGATTATCCTCAATTGAAGTACTTCTACTGGAATCAGACAGAACCTCACCACTTGAGGAGGTATCCTCTCGCCCCGAGACATCAGAATCATCAGTCAATGAGTAAAATTTCTCGCCAGGAAACTTAGGTGAGAAAACTCCTGCCTGCAGCCGTGTAGACCCAGAGAGTCCTGCATTTAGTGGTGTTGCAAGTTTTCCTTCCCCCAGATCTTTCTTCTCCTGACCAATCTCTTTGGTATGTGTTCCTTGCACATTGGGCGCTGACTGGTTAACCTCACTCCTTGCAACCTCTATGGGTATAGCCAATGTAATAGTGGGGGGAGTTAAATTATTAACTTAAGTCATCAATTTTCCTCTCCCTCCCTTCTGCCTTCAATGTCATCATCCCCAGTCTCCTTTGCTAGGGTTTTATCCCCCCCTTCCTCCAGTGGTATACTCTTTTTTTAGTAGTTCTCCGGAAAGATTAGCAAACATAGAGGCAACAGTAGGTTGAACAACCCCCCCTTCTACCTGAGGTGTAGGTTTTGGGCCATAGCTTTTTTGCCTCCGGTTTCTCGCTTTAGTTTGCCAGGTCTACCCCCCCTGCCTCAGATCCAGTAATGATCCGCTGGTCTCCAGTAGCTGATTCTGCCCCGCAGACACTCCATTGTTGTAGAATACCCCTGCAGTCCGCAGCTTCAATGTTTTCCCACCTCTAGCAGACATCTGCAGGGTCAGTGGTTTTCTTTGATGCCACCGCAGCCGTGAACTACACTTGAGCGAATAGAAAAGCAATACAGAAGCGGTGCGACGGGGAACCGCAGCGAGATTTCCAGCACCTCCTACCGCCAGACACGCTGTGAGCATTTGGCCGAATCAGCCTAACAAACAACAACAAATCTTTTGCTTTTTCTTATTATCTGCTGATCTTCTTTTATATTTTTTACAATCTTTCAATACATTTTGTAGTACTCTACTTCTATACATTCTCTTCCTTATGTCTTTCTGTTCTTTCAGCCTTCTTTCAACATGCATTCTTTTCCCATAACATGATTTTCTTTCATCATCTCCTTTTTTCCTTTCCTTCTGATTTCTTGCTGAACTTTTCTTTTCTTTTCAATATTTTCAAATTGCTTTACATTCTGTAAAAGTCTTTTAACAAACTCTTTAGTTCTCTTACCAGAACTCTTCGAATATTACCCTTTATTATATGTTGGCTTATGTATCGTGTGGTCTGATCATATATCTTTTTACATAAAGTTTATACTTGTTTTATCAAACTTGTGTGGAGTCCATTTGTGGTGTCACCAGTGGGTTGCTGTGAGTGTGGTTGCACATACTGTACACTCGTGCCTTGGAGATAGGCCTGGCTGCTCGTGCCAAGCTACTAAGGGGGTGAGCAGGGTTATCTCAAATGGTGTCCTTACTTGGCCTAACGTTGAGTGAGGAGTCCCGGGTCTCGCATTTGGTGACAGTGGTGCGGGACGGGGACTCCGGCTTCCAACACACTTCATCTAATTTCCTCTTCTCTCGTCCTTTAAATAGTACTTTTTTTTTCTTTTCTTCTCTTTTGATCTTTTTTCCCATTCTCAATGTTTTTTACCAATAAATGTAAATATCTGAAAAACAAAGATAAGTTTCTATAGTTTGTTAAATAATTTTATACTTTTTAAATAATTATATATTAATATTCATAACAATAAATAAACAAATAATTTCAATAACATTGCAAATGTCTCCATAACACGTAAATATTTAGAATTTTATACTTTACACAATAGCAAACCTGTCACAAGAACACATACCTTTAAACAGTAACATGATTCAGATTGCTGTTTTAAATTTGGCTAGTCTCAAGACTCTCAGCAGTTGGTGAAAACTGAAGCTGCAACAGAAAAGTGAAGTTTAAGACATGTTGACAAAAGAATTAGAGATTAGGCTACTTGCTGTGAGTTTGTGGAAAGGTACACTTGAAGTAGGCCGTATAAGTGTATGTGTCTGCTTGAAATGAGAAATGTAGTCTGTCAAATTTATAACTCTGCGTGCTCTTGTGAGTGAGGTATGTGTCTACTTCTACATCTATTGTCTCAAGTATTATTCAACTGAAAATGGAAGCTTGAAAACCTGGTTGGTTTGGCTACTGGTGGACAAATCTCCCAGTTTTCCTGTATCATTCGGTTGCACAGCTAATGATGTCTTCTGTATATAGGTGTTATGGAGCCTCTCAAATAGCATAGTCAATACTCAGGTGCCATGTTTTACGAGCTGAGAGGAACACATAGACTTTTTTTACACAAATTTAGAGACCATACGCTGTGAAACACAGGTATCCAAAACGCACAGACTTGTGTATGTATGCTTTAAGAAATATGGTGAGACTTATAACAGTGATATAGTTGAATACCTGTGTTTCAGAGTGCATGCTGTCTAAATTTGTGTAAAAAAAGTGTACCTATTTCTTCCTGCTCAGAAAAAATGGCACCTGGGTATTGAACAAGCTATGTGGGAGGCTCCACAATACCTTCAGTCAGAAGACATCACGACCAAACGACAGAGCAGAACTACTACCAGTAGCCAAACCGACCAGGTTTTCAAGCTACCATCCTCAGGTAAGTAAGTAAGTAAAGTATTTTATTTGCACAATTAATTAAAATCGTTGCAATTCATACAGAACAAGGGTTAAAAACACTGTGCATATTCTACTTTTTTTTTTTTTTTTTAAAGTATTCGTGAGAGCAAAGTGGTTCATGGCTGGTAGGGCAAAGATTCTTGGTGATCGTCTTCTGTTAACAGGGAATTGATCTCAGACATGAATTTTACAAAACGGGAGGCCATCTGAGCTGAGTCGCCCCTCATGCACTCCTCTAGAGCTTCTTGGCATGTCCGGACGTTCAGGATCCGCCAAATTGGACGCAGCAAAAAATCCTCAGATGCATGACAAATCAGACAATAGATATAGACGTAGACACATACGTCATTCACAAGACCATGAAGTCCCTTAAACTTAACAGACTGCACTTCCCATTTCAAAGAAACACCTAAATTTAGGCAAAGTACTTCAAGTGTACCTTTCCACAGACTCATAGCAAGTAGCCTAATCACTTATCCTATTGCCAACACGTCGTGAACCTCACTTTTCTCTTGCAGCTTCAGTTTTCAACAACTGCTCAGAATCTTGGGCCTAGCCAAATTTAATACAGCAACCCTTCACTGTTATAAGTCTCACCATGTTTCTCAAATGCATGCATGCGTCTGTACCTTTTACTAGTGGCATCATATATAAAAGAAATATATAAATAGATGTATACCTATGTTTTATATGTCTAGCATCTTCAGATACATAACACGTGTGAGAATATGTATACAAGTAGAGGGATGAAGTAGTTTAAACTTGACAGACTGCACTTCCCATTTCATGGAGACACCTAAAGTTGTGTGGTGGATTTCAATTGTATCTCTCCACAGACTCATATGAAGTAGCCTAATCACTAATCCGTCTGCCAACATGTCTTAAACCTCACTTTTGTGCTGCAGCTTCACTATTGAATGACTACTCAGAGTGTTGGGCCTAGCCAAATAAAAAGCAGCAACCCTTTGCATGTCTCTATTGTAACTCTCAGCATATTCCTGAAAGCAAGTATGCATGTGTCTGTGCCTTTTGCTAGTGGAATCATATATAAAAGAAACATACAAATAGATGTATACCTTTGTTTTGTACATCTAGCATCTTCAGATGGATAACACATGTGACAATACATGTGCAAGTAGAGACATACCTCAATCACCAGACCATGAAGTCCTTTAAACTTGTCTGACCGCACTTCCCATTTCAAGAAGATTCCTAAATTTATGCGGCATACTTCAAATGTACCTTTCCACAGACTCTTACGAATTAGCCTAATCACTAATACCTCTGCCAACATGTCTTAAACCTCACTTTTCTGCTGCAGCTTCACTATTCAGCAACTACTGAGAGTGTTGGGCCTAGCCAAATATATATCACCAACCCTTCACATGTGTCTGTTGTAACTCTCACCATATTCTTGAAAGCATGTATGCATGTGTCTGTACCTTTTGCTCGTGGCATTATATATAAAAAAACATACAAATAGATGTATACCTGTGTTTTATACGTCTAGCATCTTCAGATGCATAACACATGTGAGAATATATGAACAAGTAGAAACATACCTCAGTCACTAGATCGTGAAGTCCCTTAAACTTGACAGACTGCACTTCCCATTTCAAGGCGACACTTATATTTATGTGCCATACTTCAAGTGTACCTTTCCACAGATTCCTAGAAGTAGTCTAATCACTAATCCCTCTGCCAACGTGTTAAAACTCACTTTTGTGCTGCAGATTCACTATCCTGCAACTACTGAGAGGGTTGGACCTAGCCAAATATAGATCACCAACCCTTCGCATGTGTCTGTTGTAACTCTCACCATATTCTTGAAAGCATGTATGCATGTGTCTGTACCTTTTGCTAGTGGCATTATATATAAAAAAACATACAAATAGATGTATACCTATGTTTTATACGTCTAGCATCTTCAGATGCATAACACATGTGAGAATATATGAACAAGTAGAAACATACCTCAGTCACTAGATCGTGAAGTCCCTTAAACTTGACAGACTGCACTGCCCATTTCAAGGCGACACTTATATTTATGTTCCATACTTCAAGTGTACCTTTCCACAGACTCCTAGAAGTAGTCTAATCACTAATCCCTCTGCCAACGTTTTAAACCTCACTTTTGTGCTCCAGATTCACTATCCTGCAACTACTGAGAGTGTTGGACCTAGCCAAATATAAATCACCAACCCTTCACATGTGTCTGTTGTAACTCTCACCATATTACTGAAAGCATGCATATGTCTGCACCTTTTGCTAGTGGCATTATGTATAAAAAAAAACATACATATAGATGTGTACCTGTGTTTTATACATCTAGCATCTTCAGATGCATAACACATGTGAGAATATATGAGCAAGTAGAAACATACCTCAGTCACAAGACCATGAAGTCCCCTAAACTTGACAGAATGCACTTCCCATTTCAAGGAGACACCTAAATTTATGTGGCGTACTTCAAGTGTACCTTTCCACAGACTACTACGAAGTAGCCTAATCACTAATCCATCTGCCAACATGTCCTAAACCTCACTTTTGTGCTGCAGCTTCACTATTGAGCGACTACTCAAAGTGTTGGGCCTAGCCAAATAAAAAGCAGCAACCCTTTGCATGTCTCTATTGTAACTCTCAGCATATTCCTGAAAGCAAGTATGCATGTGGCTGTGCCTTTTGCTAGTGGAATCATATATAAAAGAAACATACAAATAGATATATACCTTTGTTTTGTACATCTAGCATCTTCAGATGGATAACACATGTGACAATACATGTGCAAGTAGAGACATACCTCAATCACCAGACCATGAAGTCCTTTAAACTTGTCAGACCGCACTTCCCATTTCAAGAAGATACCTAAATTTATGCGGCATACTTCAAATGTACCTTTCCACAGACTCATGCAAATTAGCCTAATCACTAATACCTCTGCCAATATGTCTTAAACCTCACTTTTCTGCTGCAGCTTCACTATTCAGCAACTACTGAGAGTATTGGGCCTAGCCAAATATATATCACCAACCCTTCGCATGTGTCTGTTGTAACTCTCACCATATTCTTGAAAGCATGTATGCATGTGTCTGTACCTTTTGCTCGTGGCATTATATATAAATAAAATATACAAATAGATGTATACCTGTGTTTTATACATCTAGCATCTTCAGATGCATAACACAGGTGAGAATATATGAACAAGTAGAAACATACCTCAGTCATAAGATCGTGAAGTCCCCTAAACTTGACAGACTGCACTTTCCATTTCAAGGAGACACCTAAAATTAGGTGGCGTACTTCAAGTGTACCTTTCCACAGACTCCTACAAAGTAGTCTAATCACTAATCCCTCTGCCAACATGTCTTAAACCTCAATTTTGTGCTGCAGCTTCACTATTCAGCGACTACTCAGAGTATTGGGCCTAGCCAAATATGAAGCAGCAACCCTTTGCATGTCTCTGTTGTAACTCTCACCATATTCCTGAAAGCATGTATGCATGTGTCTGTGCTATTTGCTAGTGGAATCATATATAAAAGAAACATATGAAGTAGCCCAATCACTAATCCCTCTGCCAACATCTTTTAAACTTTAAATTTCTGCTGCAGCTTCACTATTCAGCAACTACTGAGAGTTTTGGGCCTAGCCAGATATAAAGCAGCAACCCTTCGCATGTGTCTGTTGTGACTCTCACCATATTCCTCAAAACATGCATGCATGTGTCTGTACCGTTTGCTAGTGGTATTATATATAAAAGAACCATACAAATAAATCTACACCTGTGTTTTATACATCTAGCATCCTCAGATGCATAACACACATGAAAATACTTGTGCAAGTAGAGACATACCTCAGTCACAAAACAATGCAGACCTTAGAACTTGACAGACTGCACTTCACATTTCAGACACCTAGATTTATGCGGCGTACTTCAAGTGTACCTTTCCACAGACTCATACAAAGTAGCCTAATGACTAATCCCTCTGTCAACATGTCTTAAACCTCAATTTTGTTCTGCAGCTTCACCATTCTTCAACTACTGAGAGTGTTGGGCCTAGCCAAATATAAAGCAGCAACCCTTCGCATGTGTCTGTTGTGACTCTCACCACATTCCTCAAAGCATGCATGCATGTGTCTGTACCTTTTGCTAATGGTATCATATATAAAAGAAACATACAAATAGATGTATGCCTGTGTTTTATATGTCTAGCATCTTCAGTTGCATAACACGTATGAGAATACATGTGCAAGTAGAGACATACCTTAGTCACAAAACCATGCAGACCGTAAAACTTGACATACTGCACTTCACATTTCAAACAGACACCTAAATTTATGCGGCATATTTCAAGTATACCTTTCCACAGACTCGTGAAAAGTAGCTTAATCACTAATCCCTCTGCCAAAATGTCTTAAAACTCACCTTTGTGCTTCAGCTTCACTATTCTGCAACTACTCAGGGTGTTGGGCCTACGCAAATTTAAAACAGCAACCCTTCGCATGTGTTTGTTGTAAGTCTCACCATATTCCTTAAAGCATGTATGCATGTGTCTGTGCCTTTTACTAGTGGTATCATATATAAACAAAACATATAAATAGATGAATACCTGTGTTTTATATGTCTAGCATCCTCAGATGATAACCCATATAAGAATACCTATGGAAGTAGAGACATACCTCAGTCACAAAACCATGCAGACCTTAAAACTTGACAGACTGCACTTCACATTTTAAACAGACACCTAGATTTATGCGGCGTACTTCAAGTGTACCTTTCCACAGACTCATACAAAGTAGCCTATTTACTAATCCCTCTTCAAACATCTCTTAAACCTCACTTTTGCGCTTCAGCTTCACTATTCTGCAACTACTTAGGGAGTTGGGCCTAGCCAAATATAAAGCAGCAACCCTTTGCATGTGTGTGTTGTTCCTGAAAGAATGAGTCTACACCTTGCTTCATCATATATAAAAGAAACATACAAATAGATGTATACCTGTGTTTTATACATCTAGCATCTTCAGATGCATAACACGTATGAGAGTACATGAGCAAGTAGAGACATACCTCAGTCACAAAACCATGCAGACCTTAAAACTTGACAGACTGCACTTCACATTTCAAACAGACACCTACATTTATGCGGCATATTTCAAGTGTACCTGTCCACAGACTCATACAAAGTAGCCTAATCACTAATCCCTCTGCCAACTTGTCTTAAACCTCACTTTGTGCTTCAGCTTCACTATTCGGCGACTACTCAGGGTGTTGGGCCTAGCCAAATATAAAGTAGGAACCCTTCGCATGTGTATGTTGTAACTCTCACCATATTCCTGAAAGCATGCATGCATGAGTCTGTACCTTTTGCTAGTGGCATCATATAGAAAAGAAACATACAAATAGATGTACACCTGTGTTTTATACATCTATCATCTTCAGATGCATAACACGTGAAAATACATGTACAAGTAGAGACATACCTCAATCACAAGACCATGAAGTCCTTTAAACTTGACAGACTTCACTTCCCATTTCAAGCAGACACCGAAATGTATGCAGTGCACTTCAAGTGTACCTCCCGCAGACTCATACGAACTACCATAATCACTAATCCATCTACCAAATTACACATATTAGTATGCATAACCTATTTCAATCGTCATATCAGTACAATAAAACAAACTACAATACACATTTGTACATTTTGTAACATATTTCAAACATCACAGTTCTCTATAATAATATCAAAACTTTGAAAATAATGCTTTTCAAAGTTAAAAATATCACTACAAAGAGTGAAGCACTACTACATAATACATAACACACCTTACAAATTTGAAACTCACCTTTCAAATAGTATTGCAGAATATGAAATACCAGAAACTCATAAAAAAAAATCTTTTTTCAAACAATAAATGTATTGGTAAACTTTCCCTCTCTTTCTGCACACAAATAAATGTAAGTAACAAATCAAATTGCTTCCTTCATTATTTCAAATTGTGAAACACATTTCTATTGGTTAGACATATTAACCCTTTCTAAGTGTCTTCTAAAAGTACCCAAACTGGGTCTGTAATTTCCTGGAGTCGCAACTCCACCGTGGTGCCGCAGTGTAGCATCGCAATGGAGCCGCAAACTCTTACGGGAGTTCAAAAACCTATTTCCAATATTACTAGTATTATTTTTTAACAACACACTACTTCTAAACATATTACTGATTCTGAAACATTTAATTTAGTAACATATCACTTATATGTAAGTTATCATTTCACATTTTAAAACCACAGTTAAGTTTCAACCCTTCCCCCATTCTGTTTAATCCTAGTTTCCATAGTAACACTTTCTGCAACATTCAACTGTACCAGACGGTCTCAAGTTCACTGCATTTTCAAATTCAGCACACAAGCTTACAAATGCAAATAGCAGGTGTGGTTGACTTTTGCAAACTTTTACCTTATCCTATCTACTGTACAATTCAAACATTTTTTACTAACCAATCAGAAACATGCTTCTTCATGAAAGTAACATGCATCCTATTTTTGAGTGTACAATGTTGATGAACAGCCAATCAGTTATCGGTTTTCTCAAAAGCAACATGTTCTCCACCATTTTAGATACCTCTCATTCTACCAATGACTACCTCAGCTACAGACATCTTTTCATTCCTTCCAGACATCCCTTCAAGATGTTTACAGTATGGATTGTGGGGCACAGCTATGTTTTCTGGTGTAAAAGGTATGCTGAACACAGAGGTATTGACAAAGACCTAGGTTTGCAAAATGTGGATATTAAACGGATTGCACAAAGAGTATTAAAGTAGCACCAATTGATGCCTTTGGTTAAAACCTTTTTGCATCTCCAACCCCCTGACCTCATGATTGTGCACTGTGGTGGCACTGACCTAGGCACATTGACTGGGGTACGGCTGGAAATCCAAATGAAGGATACCTTTGCACAATTGATGTTGCTTTCACTTCAAACTTTCTTTGTATACTCCAATATATGCCAAAGACAGAAATGGAAGTGGTCAAATCAATTCTGTCCACAGATTGAGAAAGCTAGGATGAATGTCAATAAAGCTGTTTCTGCTTACCTCAGAGACCATAGGATGGGCTCCATCTATAACAACAATCTATGTTTTAATATCCATGACATCTACAGAACTGATGGAGTTCATTTCACAGATGAAGTAAACAGAGTGTTTCTCAACAACCTTAAGCTGTGCATCCACACTTACATGTAGCTCCATCAAAGTCATAATAAAAACAAGGGCTTTTTTAGAGCCACCCTATAACCCAACAGTGAATCTTTTTTTTCTTAACATACATACTCTTTTTAAATATTTTCCGGATTCGCGAACCCGTCACAAATCCACAAAAGCACAAATTCAATGTACTACAACACAGTACCCTTTTCAAGTTTAACTTTTAATTTTAATTTTTATATATTATTACTAACTCTATCAAATGTAATGTGATTATTAACTTCAATCTCACTAACTTTATAGAAAAGCTCACAAATGCAACACCACCTTCTGAATTATATACTAAATCAAATCAAAAATACTTTATTCGGCTTTTGTAATAAAAACCATAAAAGTCCAGGTTACAACGTTACAGGAGTTTCCACTCCATGAATGTAATTGATTAATGGTTACCATTCATTGTTAAAAATACATTCAGAAAGAGACATAAAATACGTATTCACATGATATATAAAAGTAAAAAATGGTCACACTTTCAAGCCTATATCATACGTAGAACTTAGTCACAGCTAGATCTAAGCCTAACTGCAGCCTTTAAAAAGCTAAGAACGTGCCATAAGGTGGACCCTGAAAGCATAGCTAAAAAGGTAAAAGCAGGGCCACTTGCGTAAAATTTGCTTATTTTAAAACAGGGATTAAAAAGTTTTTCCTCAGCACTTCCTAGTTACTACAAAACATTTGAAAATGAGTCATATCCTGAGGGGATTTGCCATCACAACCACACGGTAACAGGGTCTCGCCAAATTATTTATTTGAGGTGGATCCGCGAATCCACCGTGACGTTACACAGGAGGCGCGCTGAGAGCCGCAATAGGGTCGCGACTCCAATAACGAGGGAAAATAAAAATGAATGCCCCCCAGTTCCATTACCCGATGTCGGCCCTGGGGACCCCATCCCCCGGAGCCCGGCCATTTTTGATAAAAAAAAGAGAGAGGGCCCATGTTTTGCCCCGTGGACCCCATCCCCCAGGGCCGGCCCAGCCTTTTTAAAAATAATTTTGGAGGGGGGTGGCGTGCCCCCCTACTGAGGACAATTTTGGCCCCGGGGACCCCATCCTCCGTGGCCCGGCCTTATTTTTTTTTAAACAAATTAAAAAGGGAGGGGGGCCAAGTGGCCCCCCTCCTGGTCCATTTTCGGCCCTGGGGTCCCCATCCCCCTGTGCATGGCCACGTGGGAGCCCCAATGCCCCGAGGTCCCTGCCAGCTCCCCGCCTCCTGCAGGAGCTGGCATTGCTTTTGGACAAAGGGACCTGCTAACATGCAGCTCCCCTTGTCCAAAAGCAATTCTGCTTCACTTCATGGAAGCGAGAGCAGTTTTCCTGCTCTTGCTTTCATGAAGCAAAGCAGATGTTTGCTAAGGCAGGGTGGGAGCAGTGCAATGAGTGAGCTCCCCGGGACATTGCTGGAGCTGGCCCTGGGGGGTGGTCGTCCCCAGTGCCATAGAGGGCTCCTGGAGGGGGCCGCATGGCCCCCCTCCCATCATGTTTAAAGCCCCCAGGGAGGTGGTGGTCCTGGGGGCCACAACGGAACCCCATAATTACATAATCTATACCCCGGGGAGGTAGTGGTCCCCGGGGCAGTGTGGGGGGGAGGAGCCACCCCCACACCTTGTAAAGTAAAAAAAAAGCCCTGGGGAGATGGCGGTTCCTGGGGCTGCGCGGGGGAGTGAGCCCCCCCGCATTGAAATATTATAGCCCAGGGGAGGTGGCGGTCCCCGGAGCAGCTTGGGGGTGGGCATGAGCAACACAATTAAGGATTGCCCCAGGACCTGGCCCAACTGGGGGCTTGAAAGAAACGAAGCACGGGAGAACATGCTTCATTTTCTTTTTACATTTTCGGCGCGATTCACGCACCCTACGCAAATCCCGCCAAATTGTTTTTAAAAAAAATGCTTTTTTGGCCCTGGGGATCCCTGTGGGACCCCTTGAGCAGGCCTAGGGGGTCAGGGCATTTCTACCCTGCCCCTTTTTCTTGGTTTTTGACCTTTTTTTGTGACTCGGTTCAACTGAGTCACATGATGGCCTCGTTTGAAGTGTTGGCAGTCAATCAGAATCAAGCTTGTGATCAGGAGGGTTCGCGGATCCATCACGGTCATGTAGGAGGGTCCCGTTTTACCATCTAACAGAAACCCACACCCCATTCTGCAATACCCTCCAAACCTGGCATCCCTAGATAAGCCCCACCACTGAGGCCTAGATAAAGGGTCTTTAAGTTGTCCACGGTCCTTCACTTTCTTGCAAATCCACACATAGGCCCAAGTTCACCTTCTCACAGACCTACATACAAGACCAACCATACCTTTGTAAGAGATATGTATAGGCCCAATAACTTAAGAACTGGTCTCATAGACTTCACTAACCTGACAGCAGAGGCTTGCGCCATCCTCCGCGACAAACTCTCCCCCCTCCCCCTTGTAAATTTCCACAGTTACGAGAATTAGATTAGCCCACACACGTAGGACATTTTTGGTACATCTGGCGGTTTCACAAGTACATGTGCAATATTTTTTAGTTAAGAAACTTTCCGCGCTTGCTTAATCGAACCTGTGAAAGACGGGCTGCGTGACAAAGAATTAATGTATTAAAATGTTAACTCTGAGCTTTCTTATGGTAAAAATTATCCTTTGTTTACTTTTTGCGGTCAGGAGCACTGACCACCTGTCAAAAGCCCCTAATTTCACCATGATACCACTTCTCAGTCCCATGGGTGGAATTTTCCATAGTTACAGGAGGGCGGTCAAGGGCTGCGTCAGGACCTACGTCAGAGAGGGTAAAACTTCTGCATTCAAGCATATATAACAGCTGCACCCAGGGTGTGGCATCGAATTCTCTTCAAACCAGCACCCAGGTGCCGTGTGAGGGTTCCCGACTGATCAATCGTTCTCCTGACTGGGCCCAGAGCTTCTATTGCCAAGGTGATAATGCTCCTACTTAATAATTCTGCCTATTGACTTTGTCAGTCTATCTGACTTAATAATTTTGCCTATTGGCTTTGTCAGATTTTGCCTATTGACTTTGTCAGTCTATCTGACTTAATAATTTTGCCTATTGACTTTGTCAGATTTTGCCTATTGACTTTGTCAGTCTATCTGACTTAATAATTTTGCCTATTGACTTTGTCAGATTTTGCCCATTGACTTTGTCAGTCTATCGGACTTAATAATTTTGCCTATTGACTGTGTCAGACTATCTGACTCAATAATTCTGCCTTTTGGCTTTGACAGATTATTTACTTCAGGTCATCTGTACCCAAGCAATTGCATTTATTTCAGTTTAAATGTGTAGACTTGAATATTGTTATTTTATCTCAACAAGAAGCTTGTCCTCTGAATGCTATCATTTGTATCACTCTTGAATTCAGGGCTGCCCCTTGATCGGCTGCTCATGGATTAATTTATAGATATACATTTCTGTTTGAATTGAACCAATTGATCTCTAACATTGTTGATGCAGTCATTTCTGATCTTACCCATATGTTGATGGGCAACACTTAAATTGAAGTATTTTCTTTTATGCTTTTGAATTGTTTAATAAACTATGATATTTTAACACATGGTTCTTTCTTGCCAAGTGACACAGAAGAGTGTGAAAGAGACTCTGAGAGGAGAGAGGTAAACAGAAGAGTGTGGCCAACCACAAACGTTCCCTCTAACACAGTGACGACCACGAACGGGGGTCTCGGTCGGCGAGTCATCCACAGTGTGGTCTCGGGACACACGCACGGGTTTCCCCTCCAGGCTGCACCTCGGACGCTCCGCTGCCCCCGCCCGCCTGGGTAAGTCAGGGATGGTTTTGTTTTTCTTCCTTGAATTTGCCTCAGGTTGTGGCTTGTGGGGTGGTCCGTCCGTGCTGTCGTGTCCTCTGGGGTTTCCCCTGTGTCTGCTCCCTTGTTCCCCTGTGGCTGGCTGTCTTGCCACGGCGTCCTCTGTGGCTGGTCACATTTTGTGGGGCATCTTTTTGGTCCTTCCCTCTCTACTGTCCTATTTCGCGTTTTGCTTTGTTCTGCGTGGGGTCTCTTCACCTTTCTTATTATTCTGTTGTGGTCTTTCTGCCATATAAATTGTTTTTATTGTTGTTCTTTGAGGTTTTTGCCGCATACTTTGTGTGTGTGTTTTTGTTTAATGGCTTGAGGTTTGAGTCCTGTGCCGTGTCTCTCCTATGTGACTGGCCAAATTCTGGCATGTGTTTGCTGCTTAATACATGCATTTGTGATATTTACCGCATAATTTGTATGTTTGTTTTTTCTTTCGGTTTTGCCATTAGTGGTTGCTATTTGAGGTTTGAGTCCTGCGCCGTGTCTCTCCTATGTGACTGGCCAAATTCTGGCATGTGTTTGCTGCTTAATACATGCATTTGAGATATTTACCGCATAATTTGTATGTTTGTTTTTCTTTCGGTTTTGCCATTAGTGGTTGCTATTTGAGGTTTGAGTCCTGCGCCGTGTCTCTCCTATGTGACTGGCCAAATTCTGGCATGTGTTTGCTGCTTAATACATGCATTTGAGATATTTACCGCATAATTTGTATGTTTGTTTTTTCTTTCGGTTTTGCCATTAGTGGTTGCTGTTTGAGGTTTGAGTCCTGCGCCGTGTCTCTCCTATGTGACTGGCCAAATTCTGGCATGTGTTTGCTGCTTAATACATGCATTTGAGATATTTACCGCATAATTTGTATGTTTGTTTTTTCTTTCGGTTTTGCCATTAGTGGTTGCTATTTGCTGTTTGGGTCCTGTGCCAGCTCTCTTATGTGGCTGGCCGGCTTATGGCATGGGTCTGCTGCTTAATGCCTGCATTTGAGGTCTTTACCGCATAATTTGTGTGTTTGTTTTTTTTTCGATTTTGCCATCAGTGGTTGATATTTGGGGTTTGCGTCGTGTGCTTGTTTTATTTGGAGCGTTTCTCCGTGGCTGGCTGCCCACATTCTGGTATGCGGTGGTCACGCATTTGTGGTTCTGAGGTTCTTTGGTTTCAGTGACTGTTGTCCTGCCCTCGGGTCCTCTAGGGTCCCGCGTGCCTCTTGGGGTGTGCTCTGCCCACCATTGTGGGTGGTGTTCATGGGTGTATTCACACATTCATTCTTCACCCTCTCTGATTGGTTCCGTTCTGACTCTTTCCTGCACTGCTTGGGTACTCTTCTCTTTCTGTCTTTTAAGTTTTTTTCGGTCTCTGGTAGGCGCTTTTCTCCTTTGTTAGCTGCGCCACTCCGGATTGAGGAGCTTCCTGTTTCAGATCGTTTGTCACTTTCTGTCGTGCCTTCAGCCTTCTTCGGCTCTCTGCCAACGCGGATAGAGGAAGTCTCTGTCGAACGGTCGCTGCTGCCCTGCAGCTCCCCTAGCCCCGCCTTTTCTCTTTGTTTCCTCGCACTCTGTTCTTCCTCACTTTGATGGTTTTCGTTTTTCTTCAGAAATGCATTTCATTTATTTAATATTTGTTTATTTTTTGTTCGTTGTGTCTGTTTTTTGTGTCTCATCTTTTTGATGATAGTTCTGCCTGTTGTTCCACGCTAGGCCCCCCCAGTTGTTGCCGTTCTGCCACCTTTACCATCCCTAGCCAAGGTGGCAGACTGCCAGTTACTTTGGTGCTCAGTTGCCCACACACACCTTCTTCGGTCCGGTTTAGCGGCGACTGCGCTAAGTAGCTGTTGTCTGGATTGCTTTGCCTTTTAATTTTAGCTGTGATCCCGCTAAGTAGTTGCATTATTTTTCGGCCCTCATTGCACGCACTTTGC